>JBBMOC010000038.1:868085-1554950 GCA_037975185.1 Centropyge bicolor | reverse complement strand
CTATTATCACATGTGTGGAGTTGATGCCACCACTGTTTTCAAGAGAGCTCCTCTTGGCGAAAACAGCAGTGATACAAGCATGTTTACAGCTTCATCCCAGCAGTCACATGACGCGTCCTGCCTGTATTGAGCCAACAGAGCTGTGATCCGTTTGGAGGTCGATTGGAGCCTGGTGGCACCTGGAAAAATGCCGCTCCTCGCTGTCCTCTGAAGGCTGTAGGGAGCACAGCCAGCGTGGGAGGAGGCGGCTGCAGCATTCATCCTCACTTCTGCTTTTTTGGGGCTGATTAATCTCACTGTGATGTCTGGTTAACAACGCTGTCTCTCAACTAGAATCTAATGAGGGTTTTGCTTTGCCGGCCTTCTCTCATTGAACGCTTTGCCTTTGACATTTGCGTCTGAAGGAAAACAGGAAGATTGCAATTAGCTGCTCTGTTGTGACAATTTCTGTCACTTGGTTCTCTTCTCTATACAGAATAATATTTATATAAAGCACATCCTCTATAACCCTCTTTGTATTATAAATGTTTATTTAATTCATGTTGCTTGTATAGGATTTATTTGCTGGTTTATTTTTTTATCCCAAGAATGTCATTTTTTCAATATTTTACCACTATTGAACAACAATGCAGCAATAATTCATTTTTAGCAAACACACATGTGCTGTTGACATTGTTAAATTATTAATTTTATCTTTCTCTTTTCTGTATCATGCCACTGTTCGATGCTGCAAGAACCCAGTTTCATTACACTCATCATCAAAGTTTTATCTTACCATCTTATGTTTGGTGCCCTGGGAGGTTCCATCAATCCTGGATTTGCAGAAACTCGATCATATAATCCCCTCTTTTCTCTCCAGAGTTTTACCCAGCGATTTGTATTTCATAAACTGGGAACTGCTTCCTGCATCAGACCTTCATTAAATCAAATCTCCCCTCCTCCTCTTCAGCTTTGCAGAACCTGAGGACCCTTTGATTATAATCTTTCCCTCATTCAGAGACGGATGATTCTGACCAGACCCATTCTTCACAGCCATCTTTAAAAGTGGCTGAATTATTAAAGTGGGATAATGCTGTATTGGTGCAGAGTACTTAAGATGGAGACAGAATGGGACTTGCTGCCAAACAGTACCTGTCAGTACACTACCTGCATTGAGCCAAGTGATGGTAAGTAATTGCCTGGTCGGTCTGAATAGGGATGGTGCCATGGCCTTTAGACGGCCCGTCAGTGACCCTCAGAAGCTGCTAACTGAGATGCTATCATTGAAAGACAATCTTAAACTGCTGAAGCTTTCTGCATGAAGAGTGAAGGTCTGAATTACTTCTCCGTCTTTATCTGTCTTTTCTACTCTCTTGCTTTTTTGACCTCACTTTCCAATGCCCGCCAGAGGTGTTACGGTCACTGCACCCGCCTCAGCTCATTAGATCATTTTCACTCGATCACAAGAGGGACCGGTGACTCCATTTCAGCTCTGTGTCTGTCATCTTTTTTTTTTTTTTTTACACCTGGGAATAGGTGTTACACATAATGTGGAGCTGCTGTAACACCCTTTCTCCTGTCATTATAAATGCAGCAGTGGCTCTTTACCATCTTTGATTTTCTTTTGCTCAGTGAATCATCTGACGCTCACTAGACAGTAGATATCAATATTTCCTACGTGCAATAATGTGAATTCACCCCTTGAGTCTGTTTACTTCTTTATTATATCTTGCTTATATTTTTTTATCTTGCCTTTTTTATTGATGCACTATCCTAGTTGCTGCAGTAACACACACTTCCCTGCTGTGGGATTAATAAAGGATTATGTCACCAGATCTTTGTACTCACAAATCAGTAGCTACAGACACGTTGTGATCAATATAGTGATTTTAAAAACATCAATTCATGTAAGCCACATCAGTTCATGTAAGACACATCAGTTCATGTAAGACACCAACACTAAGACCTTCCTTTAATTCAGTGCTTTGGTTACAAGTACACTACAGAAATAGGTAGCAGAAAAAAATTTGAATACCCTGTGAAAATCTCTTTGCTTGTCTTTAGCTTTAGGCTTGCTTTAGCTTTTTAAAATTTGCTCTTCAATGGACTATTTGACCACTAGCCTTTGAAGAACACAAAGGATTAACATTTTCAGGTGACTTGGATTATGAAGAAACCTTTATTAATTCCACATCAATTTATATTCCTTAAGATGACTTACTAACTTTTGTTGATAAGATACTCGACAGAAAATTTTATTACAACTTTATTAATGACTTTCGGACCTGAGAGTTATTCTTATTAATGGCTTGAAGCTGATTTTTTATGCAGTAGTAAATTATTTATCAACCATTCATAAAGACTATGTCATTAGCAAGAACTAAAAGCACTTTGTAAAAGGCATGCCTCATTAAAAAATTCTTACTCACCAGTGCCAAAGCTACTTCTGTGAAATAAGATTTAAAATATTCTGATCATTTGCAGGTGGAAGCAAAGCACCAGGAATTAATTTACTATAAATAAAGCTCATGCAAATATTTTACAGAAATTACAGGGAATGAAATACTACTGATGTTTTAATTTGTAGTCTCAGTCTGTGTAGAAACATTAAAGTCAGGCTGACTGAGTTACATACAGAGAAATAATAGCATTCAATATTGATGTTTGACATGATATTTGCATGAAACACTTCATCTTTCGCCACTGAAGGAATTAAATATCCTTTAATCTGTTGCTCAGAAGAAACTGAGAATCACCAGTCTGGTTAAGTAGCAGCCCAATGGCCATCTCTCAAAGTAGGATTATTTAAAGTGTAACACAGATTTAGACACGAGTTTCTCCGACTAACAGACTGATGCAAACCCTGCGAATGCAACCTTGCTCACTGTTTCCACTTTATTACCTTGTTTCGAAAGCAAAGCGTCCTTGTGAGCTACTGACCACTGTATATTTCATTTCATCATTTTGTTTGAGAAAGCACATGCAGCGTCCTTGCTGTCTGAATGCTGATGCAAACATCTGTCCTTCAGGTCTGTCCACCGTGAAAGCAGCAGACCTCCCAGACGATGACAAAGAGCAGAATTACTGAAGTGGTCGCCTTTGCACTTTCAGGGAGAATTCAAATGGAAATTAGGCAGCTGTTTCCTTGACGACCACATTTTACCAACTTAAATGTTTTTTTCTTTTTTCTGTCACTCTGATCAGTGAGGTCCTCTCGCTCATACCTTCTAGTCTCTCGTCTCTCCAGTCGCTGCAAATGCACTTTTCTTCCTTCTTTCAACATCTGCTCTCAAACTCATCTCTTCGTACTCTTTTTCTTCTCTCAGATTTTTTTCATTCTGTAGCTCACTCAGTCATCTGGAGCTCTCACAGTAGATGCTATCACACTGATCTGGCATTGACAGTCCATACCTAAGGTTTTAAAAGTTGACACACTGTTTACAGGGGATGTGTATGTGTATGGGTTAGAGAATGACTCCTCTCTGGCATGTTGTACTCTCTTCCATCTCATTTCACACCTTTCTGACACCCACCCCCATATTGCACCTTCGCTGTGAATTAGTGCAGATATCCTGCGACCCTTGAGAAAATTGTGCAGTGACAACAACAATAATAAGGACAGTTGCTGCATCACTGAGATGAAACTCTGAAAGAGTGTCTGGAGGCTGGCATGTTGAGGACAAGCATACTGTAAAAACCTTGGATCCAGAGGAAAGCAGATATACAAATAAATAATTGTTTTCTTATTTTCTGTCATTCTCTATTTCTCTACCTGTTTAGATTCAGTTCCTGCAATTGGGAAAAAAGCATATACAGAAAATGTGTGAATAGTAGAATCAGTACCGAAACCGTCCACCAATTAGACAGCCAGTTCAAACCAGTGCGGCTGTGTTGACAGTCCAGACTGTCTGTGCTTCAGTCAGTTTGAGTTTCAACCTTCCTCTTAAGCATAATTTTGCATTTCACACTGTGTAGTCACCCTCTGTTTTTCGTGTTTCTTTCCCTCGAGCATCATTTAAATCAATATAACAAGCAGATTGAATATAAATATCTGGCTTGCTGCATCACAACTTGGCTCCGCTCTGCACAGCAATTCTTTTCATAACATTGTTATAATTTATGAGTGGCACAGAGAGCATACAGCATGACAAGATGTGAATTGGCTTTGTATGGGTCAAGGACAGAAGCTCTGCCATCGCACATAACCCCCAGTGGATGACGACTGTGACTAACACTGCTCTTTCAAAAGAGGAGCTGCCTCAGACCTTGACGTGAAGAGGAACCTAAAAAAAAAAAAAAAGATGTCAGTCTCTCCAAACAGTCTCTTCTGTTTTTGTTGTGTTGCCATCATTCAGTCATCATTACATCACATCAGTGCCCCTCAAACAGAAACAGTGAATAAGACACATTAATCCTCCCTCAGCCTGATTTCTGAGGACTCTCTGCTATTGTCCACAGTTATTACAATTATTTTATAACCGACACAATATGTGTTGCAGGTGGAAATGTTTTCAATGACTGCTGCTGTCTCTGTCTCGTCACATCTAAACAGTGCCGCCAGATGGAAATCAGAAAACTAATCAAGTCCTAGACCCAGACAAATCGCTGTTGCATAACTAATTGTCAGCTGAAAGTGCTGAACCTCTGCCCGTTATTGCCAAGTACCACTGTGCCAGTAAAAACAAAAACAGATGAAAATAACATCTTGAGAGAGGCACTTCTTTTTTAGCAGCTATAGCTACGGAGTGCACATCTGTCAATCACAATTATCATGCCCAGGGAGGTCACGTGTTGAAAATGATTAGCACTGCAATCAGGGAGAAGACTCCACAGTTTACATTAGGAATGATTTATTACTTTGCTGATGACGCTAAGAAAGCTAAAAAAAAAAAAAACGTGGATGGATTTGACAAGCATCAGTAACTTTGCAATCAGAGGAGCTCTGAGTATTGTTTGAAGTGATAAACTATTGGTGCGACTAATTAATTTCTCATAAACCATTCAAGCAACTCTAAATGAATTCTATATTTATAACATATTATTTTTGTTATCTATTCCATTAGGTATACATTTAAGTGTCAGTGTGTATTCATCCTGTGTGCAACTGAAAAGAAAACCCCAGACACCATCTTTTATGAGACAGACTCATAAAAGCCAGAGAACCTCATTTTCGTGCTTGGTCATTTATAATTTTACAGTCACTGTCAACCCTTCCACTGTCCAATTAAAATCACATAAATGTTTTGCAAAGGAAAAGGGAAGAAAAGGTGTGTGTATGTGTGTGTGTGTGTGACTTTAATCCTCAAATAAGGGACAGTATTCAAAGTGTTTGTGATGAGGAGGGAAGCTTAATCATGCTTTTTATTTGATACAACAGCATTAATAGAATTGTATCAGCACCAGTATCTCGAAACACAACCCTGTTTCCTGGAAAATACATTTATATACAACTAATTTGCAACAGAAAAAACAGTTTTTTGTTATAGCTTATTAAGGTTGATACTGAAAAACTGCATAAAACGTTCACCGACTAAAAAAAATAGCAGCGATTACAAGTTATGCAATTGGAAAAACAATATCTTGAACTGCATGAACTTCATTTCTCGGAGGCAGGGTTGCAAAACAATATATTTATTGCAAACATAAAAAATAATGAAAATACAACCACCAATTCTCTTTATGCTGATGAGCATGAGCGCTGCAATATTTTCACGACCGAAAACAAATGAAAAAAAGATCTAATTGTGTGATGAGAAAGAGGTGAATCATCCTCCCATTGTCTCCTGAGCAAAAATTGAAAAATACATAACTTGGCCCATTTTCTGCCATTCTTCTTCCCAATAATAGTTTTCATACAGTCCCTAAATCCTAAACATCATACAAATCCTATCACGCCCTGATCGCAACCATCGCACCAACAGCAGATTTATTATTAATTCCCACGATTTGAAAAACACATGATATAAAATTACAGTATCTATATGTATTTCTTGGGCCTGAAGAGGCATTAAAATATTCTGTTTTGATCTGCGTCTGTCACTCTCGGGTGTGAGACAGATTTGTAGGCCACTGCACGGCTTCTTCTGTGACTGCTCCACAAATTAATATCACATAAATATACAGCATGCAACAACACATGAAGGAAATTGTGTTGTTTTTTTCTGCAACCAAATGTAAAAATAAATAAATAAAAAAGCCACAATGACATTTCACAGCCAGTGTTCTGTTTATCTCTATGTGCCTCTGTCACCACGGCAGGTAATGGCAGCGCTTTGTTGACACTGCCCACACACACACACACACACACACACACACACACACACACACACACACACACACACACACACACACACACACACACACACACACACATTCACTTTTCATTTGCCGCCAAGAGACACCCTATTAGGTTTAACAAAATTCCAGACAAGAGTCCAAAATTAATCAGGCTGTCGGCTACACAATCTCTCAGAGCAGCAAAGGAGAGGGAGCCTGCTGTTTTCTTCCACTCTGGTCTTTTCCCTGTAATGACTGGTTTCTTTTGCTCATTCTGTCAAAAGTATAACCACAGGACATACTGGTGGTAGATACCTTGTCTAGAAGATTGCAACCTGCAAACCGTATGGACGTCTGGTCCCTGAGGGCTGCAGAAAACTGACCGCAACACCTAAAACCTCTGGTGTCATGTTTAATTTTATGGTTTCTTGGTGTGGCGGTGACACTTCCTGTCTGTCTTTCAGTAGATTCAGCTTCTTAGAGAAAAGCATCAATAAGTGGAAGATCACGCTCACACAGCTATTGACAGCTATTGTGTGACTGCTGCGGTGGATCAATAACATCTTGAATGTACACTGGCGAAAAACGACCACATCAAATACAAATTGCTGTCACTTTAGTGCATTTATAGGAACTGATAATGGTCCTTCTTATCTAAAAGATTTTTTTTTCCCTCTCATTTATTCAGGGGAGTTTCAACTTGTTTTTCAGGAACAGACCTCGGAGCTGTTCACTATGACCACAGTGTGATCTGCCGGCCACTGAGCAGCCTGACTGAAGCTGGGGTTGAGGGCCCACACCTAAAGGTTGGACAGTGGCTTTGTGCGTGATTGTCAGATAGAGATGCAGTGTGACAGCCAGCAGAAGCTCAGTCCTCCGCTGTGCTTCAGATCTGACAGCTGCAGAACAAACAGGTAACTTGAATCATCACTAAAGCCTCAGCACATGTGCTTTCTTTCAGTTACTAATGCTGCATGCAGGGAGAGATACTGGCATCCTGCAGAAAGAAAATGTCAATATAATACGGATAAAAAGATATATGTGGTGTTCCCTTTTTCTCTGACCTTTCAGAGTTTATGAAGCTCGTATCAGAACTGCTGTCGTGCATGAAATATTTCAGCCTGATAGCAGATATAAAACACATCCACTCAGCAGCAGCAAGTAGCGGCAACATGAAAAATATAAAATGACTGCAAGTGTGTGTGCAAGTGCAACAAGTATGACAATCCAATCAATAAAAGCTGATACTGTACTTAATATGATTTGTTATGATTTAATCAATCACAGCAGCTGATAGGAGTCAGCCTGTCCTGCGCGATCATTTAAAAGTCAAGCATGCATCATCATCACTCCACCATCATGCCGAGCCCACTTTAAACTGCATGCACTCTGTATCTCCTGCCATGAGTGTGATGGGTTCATGGAGGCAGCATAATGGATCCCAAGGTTTCCAGTGGGCACATGAGTGATGCAAGTAATCATGCCGTCTGTACAGACTAATCATGAGTGATTCTCCCTGAGAGGAGAAGAGAAAACATAAACACGGCAACGGCAGCATTTTTTTTAGTGTCGGCTACTGTATGCCCAGACCCATTTCTCTCTCTTCTGCAGCACATTTCAACCACATATCAAAAATTGTGTACAGAGAAAGATATGGCTCATCACACACACTCTGCCATTACAGAGCGTACCCACCCTGCACTCATACCTCACAGTATTTTTAGTCCTCTTCATTACGGGGACAGATAGCCCTCTGTTCTCACCCTGTGTTTCATCACAGCTCCTGCAGCGGTAGCAGGTGTCATATACTATTCTCCCACCCAGCTGGAGCTGAAATTAAACTTGCTGAATTCACATCCTGGACTGCTGTGTAAGTCATTTCATGCCGCCGGGTTGTGCTGTCCCACACGGACTATTGTTGTTGAGATTGAGTGTTGTGATCGGGGCTTCAGCGTCTGGGTTGTGTAGGTACACAGACCAGATAACCGTCGAGACCAGGATTTACTGTCGAGCCCTCTGGAGGTGCCGTGGGCTGAATTCAATGAAACTGAAGGGACGTGTCTGTTTGATAACCCCTGCAACCTCTCTGCCTCCGCCGCCTCTCCCTCGTCTTACACTCTCCAAAGTAAAGTATTTTTCTGTTACATCAGATCCTGAAGTTTTTGTAAACACCCTCTCAGACTTTCTGGAACATAAAAGCTTATGGCTCTTTCATAACTACACTCTAAACTTTTAGTCGATGTTTGTCACTTCTATGCTTCTTTTTTGTGTCTTTGTCTGACTTCTTGTGGAGAAAACTGAAGGAGCTCAGACTGAAAAAACTTTTTTTGTTGTCGTATTCGTTTTTATTTTGTTGAAAAATACTCGTCCTTCACTTCTACACAGCTGAAGTGATTTTAACAGTTTAACCTTTAGAGTCAACATCTATACTCGTGGCTCTGTGAGGCTGAACTAACTGTGCTGTTGTTTACTTTTGATGTTTCATTTATGCCATACAGAGGTGCCCAGGCCTAGTCCCTTAGCTGTTGAACTCTACTTCTACCTCAGACTCAGAGATCTCAGACAAGCAACCTCAATATCCTCTTCTAAATCTCTTCTTCAGACTCATTTATTATATATCACCGCTACTACTATGTTGTACCACTAAGACATTTATAGCTGGATATGAACAGAGGAAGAGTCTACAGCCCTGTTCGCAGCTCTGTGAGGCTGACACAGCAGCGCTTTGAGCTCAGTGAAGAAATCCTTTTTCCCAAGCGCTGTGTGAAACTAGGATCCGGACCTAAGGCTGTGATACATGATGGTGCTCCTGAGACCTTGTCGCAGTAGGTTAATTTCCTGAACACTTGTACATTGTGTTCATTACAGACTTGTGTATTGTGAGTTGTATTTCTAACAGTGTTATTGCTGAGATGTTTTGCATTTCCTCTTTTATGTGCCTTGTGTTGTGTGTTTTATGGCTCGTTTTATGATGAAACCGAAGGTAAATTCTTCACATTGTGGACAATAAAGTAATTAGCAGTAAAAGTAGCCTGTAGCTGATGCTGACATCATTATTTTTTACTATACTGGACAAAATTATTAGTATTGGACAAAACTAAATTTTAACCTCATGAAATTGCTTGATAAAAAGTTTCAGGATTCATCCTGTGGGAACCATGGACGCTTGATCCAAATTTCATAGCAATCCACTAGAGATATTTCAATCTGGACAGTGACATCACCCTCCAAAACTCTTGTCTCGATGAGAATCATGCTCACCCGTGGATGACCGGAAATCTTATCAGAAGCTCTAAAAACACCCTCACATTCATCCGAGAGAACTGAGCTTGGCGATCTCCCAAAATGAGCGCGATAAATTTAATTACTGCTCTTCATCTCAGGGAAGACACGCGCAATCTATCTTTAGAAAGAACAGTAAAGCGGGAGGCTTCCGAGCTTTTGTTCAGCACACTGGGCCTATTCTTCTGCCTGTCCCTGCTTTGTGCCGCGCTGACAGTGGCTGCTTAAAGGCGGATTCTGTAAAGGTCACATTGCAGAGTGCATGAAGACTAGTGCAGTTATGAACACTACAGGCAACAGCCACAGGAATATTCTAATATATCTGTCACCCCAGAGAAATTGCACATGCATTCACCAATTTCAGCGGACACACACGATCACATGCATCTTCCTAATGGTTTCTCATGTTCACTCTAATATGCCGCAGAAAAAAGGCGGCTCCAGAGAAATGATTTATTGAAATATGTAAAAAGACACACCTGCTTCACACTTAGAGTCATTTGTGTGATGAAGGTTTTACTGCATGTGACATGAGACGAGCTTAGCAGGCCAAGCACAATTTGGAAAATCACATATATACATAAGCAGTTGAACCTATTTTATCCAGTGATGAGAAATGTTCCATATGCACAAGAAACAACAGAGATAAGAAAAAAAAATCCAGCTAAACATGAGCTGCATCAATTCAATATTGACCCACAGCTCCAGAGCTCTAAAATGAACCTGCCTGCATGTTTATAAGCCTGCATCAATGTGTTTGCTCACGCAGATTCGAGTGAACACAATTCAACCCATCAGTGAATGTAAAGGGGAACACCACAATTCACCGGACTCACTTCGGAATCCACACCTGACTGCTACTATGGGCTATAAAACCATCCTAAATATTTCATCAGCCTTGTTACTGGCAGGTAATTGCATCACTCCTGTGGTTGAGTAAAGGTAATTTCATGGAGGTGGCTGCCTGGTGGGAACAGTCAGTCCTCTAATGGAGCTCTGCACAGGCCACAGGCCACGGAGAGCTGGAGAAGGAGGACCTCAGACTTACAGGCAGGCAGCGGTAAGAGGAATGGCTCAATAATGACGTGTCTAATTGAGCAACAATGAAAAATGTTCAAACCGGGTCTGATTGACATTGTTGGATGAGCTGCTGTGTGTCAGGAGGAACCAGAGGCTGATATTTTGGATAACAGCCAATAAAGAAGGACCTGATGAAGAGTTATTAGCCTATATGTTTGAGCTCATTAAAACACTTTGACAAATGGGAGCCCAGCCCTTCAGGCAATGTAAGAACTGGGCAGAAAAACAGTTTCCACACATTTCCCATAGTGAGCTTTGAGGAGGGGAGCACACACACACACACACACACACACACACACACACACACACACACACACCCTGCAGAGAGACAGAGAGAGAGAGTGATAGAAAGAAAGAAAAGGAGTGACAGAAGGAAAGAGAGAGCGCCAGAGAGAAGGAGAGAGAGAGAGAAAAGGAGAGAGCGAGATAGAAAGAAAGAAAGAGTGAGAGAAGGAAAGGGAGAGAGCCAGTGAGAAGGAGAGAGGGAGAAAAAAGGAGAGAGTGAGAGAGCAAGACAGAGGGGGAGAGAGAGATAGAAAGAAAAAAGAGTGAGTGAGTGAGAGAGAGAGAGAAAGAGAGAGAGAGAGAGAGAGAGAGAGAGAGTAATCCTCCTCTGGGCTCCTCATCATTAATTTGCAGTCCAGTTGTTGGTGCGCTCGCGCGCGCGCTCCGGAAGCCTCCGTCTCCCCTTACACAGCCACACCTGACCCGACTCGTGCAGATGGAGTTCTCCACTGTCCTCCCCGACTCTCACCTCGGTGACTTCAACGAGCGCTTCTCGGTGTCCGCGACTCCCTTCAACGCCACCTTCACCGAGGATCTGCTGCTGCGAGCGCCTGCAGGAAGCAACGAGACCAACCAGGCTGCGGCCAGGAACACCACCAGTCTGATCATCGCAGTATGCATCACGGCTCTGTACTCCCTCATCTGTGTGGTGGGACTGCTGGGAAACGTGCTGGTCATGTACGGGGTGGTCAGGTAGGAAACACATGATGAAGCAGGAGCCAGAAACTGAACAGAAACAAACATGAAATAATGCTTAAAAAATCATCACTAAGTTAATATTACAACTACTACTATTACTCCTAATAATAATGATAATAACATAATAACATGCTAATAAAACTATATTTTGCTGCTGGCATGCCGAGTGAAAAGCACCACACACACACACACACACACACACACACACACACAGAGAGAGAGAGAGAGAGAGAGAGATAGTACACTCAATATGGAAATCAGTTAAATTCCCATGCAAACTCATTTCTAATATTTGGTATTCTAGAACTGTAATAGTACTCTAAGAATGGAACATGGGCACAAAAACCACATTTTCCCAGCACTTCACGAAGGTCCTTTGTAATTGCCCACAGTTTCAGTGTGTGAGAGCAGCTCTCTAACAAACCCACCCACACACACCTCCTACACACAAGGGGGGGGGGGGGGGGGGCGGGGGCGCGTTGAAATTACCTCATTGCGCCAATTATTGCTGTCAGGGATGATGTTGTAAACTCAGATGACTAATTTGCATGGGAAGTAAGTCGCGTGCCGAACCACTCATTCTGCAAATCAAAAGCCATGACTGCTAATTCATGTATTGAAAGATTTGAAGATTGCTGTTTCGTTGTTGAACTGATGCAGCTTAAATGAGAAAGTAATGGACTTGACCCATTGTCAATCTCACTCAACTGCTGCTTCTTAAATCCCAGGTGCAATGTGTGGGAGATGTAATGTGAGTTTCTGCACTTTGCTTTGTCAATTTGGGAATAATCAAACAAAGTGAATATAAAAGACACTGTGCCCACTGTCTCCTTGGCAAAGCAATTACAGAGTGAGATCAGTGCATGATGAGCAAGGCAATAAATCTCTCTGGGGGATTAAGATACAAGGTAAGACACCCCTTTGTCTTCTCTCATCCCTTTAGAGCCTGTTGCTGCAATTTAATTAAATGTGATCAAATGCTGTCATATTGTGGAGAAATCCATCTTTAAACAGCTTGAATATTGTTCAGCTGGCTTGAGACAAGTGGCTGGTAAAAGAAAGGAAGAGAAAAAACACTCTGTGAATCTGATATCAAGGAGGAGTTTTGGTTTTTCAGCGACACATTACAGACAAAGCAGGAGGGCAGTTTAATGGAGGCTTACATTCACTTTGAGCATAAAAGCTCTTGCGCATTGAGTTTTATTAGCGTGATTTTTTTTTCATAGGGAAATAGCTGATCATTGGTTTGAGAAAGGAAATGGATTCGATCAGAAATGAATTGGTTTATGGCCTTCAAACATTTTAATGGCAATAATGAGTCAGCTACACTTTGCATTTCTTCGCAACACTTGGCTGAAAAAAATCTCCTCCAACTAACAGCAGATTCCTTCGACCTTGAATCAGAATCAGTCAGAATCTCTTGAAGACGCTCAGTGCTTTTCTTCCAATCAACTAGGTACACCAAGATGAAGACCGCCACCAACATCTACATCTTCAACCTGGCTCTCGCCGACGCTCTCGCCACCAGCACCCTCCCCTTCCAGAGCGCCAAGTACATGATGAGCACGTGGCCCTTCGGGGAGCCCTTATGTAAAGTGGTCATCGCCATCGACTACTACAATATGTTCACCAGCATCTTCACGCTCACCATGATGAGCGTGGACCGCTACATCGCCGTTTGTCATCCCGTGAGGGCCCTGGACTTCCGCACGCCCGCCAAAGCCAAGCTCATCAACGTCTGCATCTGGATCCTCTCCTCTGCCGTCGGAGTCCCTGTGATGATCATGGCTGTTACGAAGGTGACAGAAAAAGGTTAGTGGTTTTTATCGTTGAGGGAAAAAATGCTGAAAATTACCCCTCATTGTGTAAAAGCTTCACTTATCAGCCCAAGCTTTTCAGCACTTTCAGTGGTAAGTGTTTGGGGAGCAGGCTAATCATGTCGTAAAAGAGAACACATTTGAGCTGGGTTATTAACTTAAATTAGCCTCTCCACATGGCCCTCTATTAAACTTCTAATTGTTTTAACTCCTCAGGAAACACTGCCTGCGCGCTCAGATTCCCCAAACCTGAGTGGTACTGGGACACCGTGATGAAAATCTGCGTGTTCATCTTCGCCTTCGTGGTTCCCGTCCTCGTCATCACCATCTGCTACGGCCTGATGATCCTGCGGCTCAAGAGCGTCCGTCTGCTGTCTGGCTCCAAAGAGAAGGACAGGAACCTGCGGCGGATCACCCGCATGGTCCTGGTGGTGGTGGCGGCCTTCATCATCTGTTGGACTCCCATCCACATCTTCATCATCGTCAAGACCATGGTGGATATCGATCACAAGAACCTCCTGGTGATGGCCAGCTGGCATCTGTGCATCGCGCTGGGCTACACCAACAGCAGCCTCAACCCGGTGCTGTACGCCTTCTTGGACGAGAATTTCAAAAGGTGCTTCAGAGATTTCTGCCTGCCCTATCGTTCACGTCTGGAGCAGAACAGCTTCTCCAGAGCGCGAAACAGCACACGGGAGCCTGTGTCTGTCTGCGCTACTGCACGGACCGAGAGACCTCCAGCCTGACTAGGCATGGATCAGTGGAGGGGGGGGACAGTTCAGGACGACCTCAAGACTGAGGTGACACAGTTCTCCACCACAGGAGTGTGAGTCTGCAGGTGGAGGCTTTGGATCTACCATTCGTGTAAATGGTCGAATGTGTTTTTGGTTTCATATGATGAAACTGTTTGTGAGATATGTCTCTTTAAAAACTGTCTTTCAGGATGATCACAAACATGCCCGTGTGCCTATGTAAAAAGTAAATGGATACAAATACACTGTACGTACATTCATGGACTGTGCATAACGCAACCAAACAAACAAACAAATACACACACAAAGTATTTGGACAGTGATATGTTTTTAGCATAATGAAAAAAAAGCAGTGCTGATTCTAACTTTTAAGGGGGTTTGTAGGTCTTCACGGCAATATTAGGTGAACAGCATTCACAGAGGAATTTCATTGTACAAGGAAACTTGTTTCTTTTAACTGTGCACATGACAATGACATAGCCCTGCATATACATACAGACCCACAATGATCAGATTGTCAGGCAGGACATTGATCCTAAACACTTAAACCAGGCCACAGAAGAGTCTTGTTATGGTCAAACAGTGGTTGAAATACGATCGGCCGTGTCAGCCACAGTCCAACAGCTCATGTGTTTCACTTGTTGATGACCAGAGTGATTTTAATAACCTCCTGCAGCAGTGAGGGTCATTTATTTTTTATTGCATATGATGACTTCATTTAGAGATTCATGTTAGCTCATAAAAGCACTCCCTAGTTCCTACATTTGGGAGATCGCTTATGAAGGGCTCCATTTCCCACACTATCAATGTGACACCTTCAATTTATACCTAACTGCTTTATAAAAAACTATTAAACAAAGCATAGATATATCAGCTTTTAAACTGATATGACAAACTTGTTAGCAAATGTTCAACAATTACAGAGCAACTTTATTGAAGTTGTGTTTCTGGTCAACCAACAAATTGAAGTTGAATATTTGTTCTTCTTTTAGCTCTGTTTTCGATCTCTACCAACTCCTGAGGGAAATATTTGGCTCTTCAGCTGCTAAACGCTCCACTATGTTTACTGACAGTCGTTAACTGTGTCTGTCTGTTTTTTTTTGGTTTGGGAAGGTCGTGTCCAGTCGGCTTTTAGAGCCTTTTTGATGAAAGCAGCTGCAGTGGGAGAGCAACACAAAAGCAGTGACAGCGAACTAGTAAAGTTGCATTAAGGTCAAAAATGCTGAAGTGCAGAACCAACTCAATGAGAAATGTGTTGCATTACTTTCTGATGCACTATATATCTATTGTCACTCAGCCTCATAGTGAAGGTAATGAGAATCTACTAATGTGATTGTTTAGCTCAGACTTTATTTTCATTGTCTCTGTATTATTTAAATTGAAGGATGTTTCCAATTTCATGCTTGTTCCTGTGACGGATAGAGGAGAAATTATTACAGACGAGAGCCAAACACATAATAAAACACTTTATAATGAGGTGAAATAATTTATGGCCACAGCGATATTAACATTTCAGTGTCATTTTTCCCGCTCTCATCCATCTGATACATTGTGAAAGATGCTTGTGAAAGACATCTTAAATAACAGGAAAATACTGCCTTCATGCTTAAGCAGAGATGACTGGCGCTTCCAGCACATAGTCACCGCGAACATCAGCTGACTCATTGTTTTCACTCCTCCAGCAGTTAGGTTGCTCTGGATTTCTGCACAACCAAAACACTCAGCCGACAGTAAACTGAGGAGGTGAAGGGGAAAGTGGCACCGCTGTTTCCACTCATAGCTGCGACTGAATGACATCAAACTGGCACAGAGGCAAATGTGAATTGGATCAAATGCATTAGCGAGCAACAAGAAGCTTCCTATACATGTTACAGTTAATGGGCAAATATCCGGTGATGATGGTTGGACACTTGTAGGAGGAGATTAAGGCAGTAAGAAGACATGTTTTGCACATTTTGAGAGAACAGTCAAACTCTCTTCTTACCACTGCAGCGAAGTCCATCTATCAAGTGTAAAGATAATATTGTTCTGTAAAAGCATATTAAGTGATAGTGTGATTTATTTTGTTTCAATGTACTGTCAAGCTGTTGTAACAAGAAGCTTCACTTGTAACCAATTAGTAAAATCAAATGTTATATAACATAATATGTATTTACACAAAGTGCTATAAATGTTAGCTGAAGCATTCTGAATCTGAAAAAAAAAATATTGTTCCTGTCTCCTGTCTGGATTGTCTCTGACTTTTTAAAAATCTCCATCACTGTAAGAAAAGCATTTTTAATTTTTCTGCGGTGTGATGGACAAAATGTTGATCTGAATGAAAACACTGTACCGTAATGCCTTATTCAGCATTATGTTTAATTCTATGTTTTGTGATTGTTCTTGGAGTGTTTTCACACTTTGTCTTTCAGCAGATACTGTATATAAAGTACCTTATTGTATAGGTGTAGTAACCGCTTTTGTCATTTGAAACCATTAATACCGTCATATGGAATAGCATAAGTTGTAGCTTGTAAGTGCTTTTATTTTGAAATATAGTTGTAAATAAGTTTCAGTTATAATTACATTTTTGGGGTTTTTTTGTGGATGTTATTACAGATGTTGTTAACATTTATACTCTGCTTTGTAAATGCCAGTGAGGCCACTTGGGAGTTAAACATGTAATTTGTTGGTACAGTGAAGAATGGATTACCAATTGAGGCGATGTTGACGGGGCTGAGAGGCCTTCATTCGGGTCAGAGGCCACCAGCCGCTGGGACAAATGTGATGCTCAAGTGGGTTTGTAAATGTCAGTGACTAAATGAAAGCACAACATGAAATAAATCAGGGATGATATTGGGGTTACTGGCCATCAGATGCTCGGGAGAATTTACACATTTTACAATATATCGCTTAGAGAATAACGCTGGTGATGTTATATTTTATTATTGTCGACAAATCCTTGAAAAGAAAATAAGTAAAGTAAGTATTTACTCCAGAAGTATATTTGTATGTGGGAATGACACAAAATAAACTAAAGAGCTCATGGTAGTAAAGGAATATGTCAACCAGTGCAACAGTGTTTTTAAGATTATCTCATTGTCTTTTCACACAGTTTGTAGACAATAGGACAAATATAAATTGTCACCAGCTTCATCATTTAACTGTTGTCTGTAACAACAGACCCAAACCCCTAATTGCCTAGCACTTTCATGACAGTTTTGTAAACTCATCATGGAGGGAAAAAAAGGCATCAAATAAAGCAGTGTACTATTTTTTAAAAATAACTCAGATGGCCTGGGTCACACTGGAGTGCAAACAGCCATGCCCATACTGTGATGACATGATTACAGATGCTGTTAACACTTACATAAGACATTCCAGTGAGGCCAGAAGATGTGCTGGAAATGACAAACTAATCACTAACCAAATCAACTGATCTTTCATTCGATGTCTTGCACACTTTAAAGTGCTGAAATCATTCTCTGCTGAAAGACTGATGATGTCTCAGAGAATCAATAGCTTGATGACAATGTTTCAGCCACAATCATTTCTCTTTCAGACTCTTGCATTTATCGATATCATGGAAATGATAAGAACTGGAGATGTTCAGTCTAAATGTCTCAGATACAAGCCCTATATACCCCTATACAAGACATCATAGAGCTCAAAGCAAGAGACCAAACAGTGACGTTTGTCACAGAGGGTGAGGGGAACAAGGCCGGCTGAAGATTTCCTCTGTGCTACAGAGCAGTGTCTACAGTAAGTTCCCTATGAAATATACATGGCTTTGCCTATATGTTCACTTTGTAAAGACAAATAAAAGCGAAACAAAATTAATAATTTAGCCAAACACCATGAGCTGGCTACAAGACAGCAAGTTGGTCTATTTGAAATGTGAAATGAGAGAAGTCAGGTCAATATTACTTCTGTCATGTCTGAAAGCTCAAGAGTAACTGTGATATTTGAACCTTCAGAAATAGCTTTCTGCGTTTTGAAGTCTATCCTTTGTTTGAATGCAAGGCACGGCCAATTTCTTTATATAGCACATTTCATACCCAAAGGCAACCTAATATGCTTTACAGAATCAAAGGCAAACACACATGAATGAAATTTAAAAAACATATATCTATATATATATACGAGCAAGAAAACAAGAGCACATAGAATAAAAACAATAAAACAAAGGAGACAAAGGCGAACATGCAAAAACAACCAAAACCCAATAAAATAAACCAATGAATATTTCAGTGGCTGATAAATATTATTGTAACCACTGCTATTTAGTATAGCAAGAAATATTCAAAGGAGTTGTATGGGCCAAATAGTGATTGTTTGCGCAAGAACAAATCTTTGAACAAAACAGCTCTTCCTCTTCTTTCTGCTCAAACTACATCCAGAAATTAAAGATAGGGGGCGCTGACTCAACAAGAGCTACTGTCCTGCAACAGGAAAACCTGCAGAGCGACACACAGATCATGTAATACTTTCATCCATTGAAACGAGAACAGAGGAAATCTTCTCTTTCAGAGAAAAGCATTCATAACGACTCTAAGGACTCTAAGTGTTCCCTTGCTACCATCCAAAACTCAGAGCATCCAATAGTTTTGAAGTGAGATTTTGATTTCCAGTTTCATCTGGACAGCACCTGTTATGTGACTCCCCATTCCCCATGTGTGAGTTAGGGGGAGACAAAAATGCTCCTCACTTCACTATGTAGATGGATTTGTTGCTTGGCCTGATGGAACACAATTATCTTGTTTGGCAGCCGGGATGAAAGCACAACTTGAGCTCCATTACACCGATATTTTCGGTCATATAAATCTTTACACATAACAGATGTTTAGGCAGCTCAGCAGCAGACACCTACATTGTGTAAGTGAGGTTTTTCACACAACACGGCATCTTGGCTGACAGTGCACAACCTGTCAGCATTGAGTCAAAACCATATCATCCAACATCCAAAAGGAATTAGTCACTGGGCTGATGATTATGAAGAGATTCTGGTTATGGATTTGGCAATTTGGCCTGCTGCTTTGTGTGATAGACGCCTCCTGTAACAAAGACAATCAGACCTCCTGGTTGCCTGAGGTGTTTATGAAATGCCAGACGTGCTCTGAAGCAGCTTTACTGGATGTTTCTCAAGGCAGCAGATTCTCAGTGTTCCCTGCTGAGGAGCAGAGACACAGATTCAAACTGGGTGCCATCTGCCAGCTGAGAATCAAAAGGGACTGGGGGTGGTGGGGGCAGACTGAACCGTACACAACACAGATTCCTAAAAAGTTGGAACACTGTAAAACACAAACAGAATGCAATGCAGTCATAACAAAGTACAAAGTGTTCCTGAGCCCATGTAGTAATCTCCTTTATACAATCATATGTTTGACAAAGTGTTGAACCTCTCTCCATTCTTGCCTGTGAAGAATAAATAAACTTGCCTCATGTGATGTCATTTGAGTCAGTGCCAGTTGGGTCTGAATTCTTCAAGTCTGAAATAAAAATCTGGGGGTTTGGCCCTCTCCTCATCTCAGCCTGGGGTTAATTTAGTTGCTACTAGCATAGCACACCCAAATCATTGTGGGTAGGCACCAGAAGAAGAATGCCTATATGTCTGGTTCTGCTATGTCAATTTAGATAATTTTGTAATATAACTTGTCCACTTCAAGTTCAACAGTGTTGTAGAAGTGCAAAACTAAATTGCGATACAGAGACAGAACTGTTGTGTTGCATATAGCAAAGTGCGACTTCATGAACCATGGCACTTATTAAAACTATCATTTTAATAATTTAATAATTTAATCATAACTATTTATGAAAATATCTAACAAAAAGAGACTGCTACTACTTCTAACCTGCCTTCACCAACAAATAAAAAATTCAATAGCCTATCCCTTTTGAACCCCTCTCCTGCACTAATAATTTGCATACAGTCCCTAAGAGTCAGAACCAATTTCTTCACAGGATCCATCTCTTTGCAGCTGCTGCTTCCCTCAGTATTCCATATTCTGTTTTCAATTCAGCCGACCATAAATGCAATTGGCATGACCAGAGTTTACATGCTCCTCAGCAAGCAACCAGCACAGAGACAACATGTTACAAAAATCAAGTAAATAACAAGAAAAGTCCATTAAAGAGATGAGTCATACACCACGGTGCTTCATTATTGGGGTTTGATGCCTGTTGTCATCTGGTCAAAATAACAGATCCGACAACATGTTGCAGATCAAGAGATTGGCCCTTCTTACAAGCTCTTGCACAGCTGTTGGTCCTCCGCTGTGGGGCTCACAAGAAGCCATTAGCCCACTGGACGAGGAGTCCAATCTATCAAGGCAATTTCCAGTAATTACAAGTATGGTCTGGAGGCAATGGAGTACCAGTGGCTTAACAGCGAGAGAGGTAGCTACTCATTTGCTAATAATGTGCTATTTAGCTTCCTGTGCACACGCTCACAGAGTTACAAGCTTTACCAGTAGTAACACCAAAAACAACATCTGCCATGGCAACAGTTGAGTATTTTATATGTGTACAGTAGTACTTCATAGATCACTAAAAACATGAGGAAAAGCCGGGGGGCATTTGTTGTTGTGGTAGATTTATGTCAAATTTATCCAAACTGTAAGATACAGGAAGGGTGACAGTGGTGTTGTTGTTGTATCATTATTGTTATCATTATTATTATTATTATTATTATTATTATTATTATTATTATTATTATTAGACTATTAATATTATCTGTTGTAAAGTTGAAAAAAAAAGTGTGGGTTGAATGTTTTCTCATAAAAAACACACAAACATTCTGTCATTTGAGAACAGCAAAATTGAAAAAGGATGTTAAAAGTTTTGTGAGCACCATGTTGTGTTTGAGGCTTCGTTTGCTTCCTATTAATTCACCTTTCTTTTCCTAGGTCTAACTTTCCACATATAGACGTGTCTGTTGTATTTAAAGGTATTTTTTTCCAAAGTGTGTTCTTCCGTGGGTGAGAGAGAGAAACCAAATCTGAAGGAAATGATCCGGACAACAGCTTCCTGCTGTGCCATATTCAACAGGTTCCCACTATGATGAAAATAACCGACAGTAAAGCTGCTCCGAAGCGTTCAAATCATCGGAAAACTTTAGGATTTCTTGATTAAGATGTACTTGAGAAACAGCACTCAACACAAGTTAATTAAGAAAGCAGCAGGGTGACTCGACGGCTGCCACATCCCAATCAAGGCCGAGCTAAATGTTGCAAAATGTGTGCTCTCTTGTAAGGTTATAATTATAAGAGCATGATGTGGCTGTTCATGAATGCATCGTGCAGCCTTTCAGGCGCCTGCTACGGATGCGCAGTGCAAAGCACATGCAAAGACAGTGTTACCAAAACAAAAGCTTATGAAAGCCTTATATACAGCTCTGAGTGGAGGAGCCAATTGCTGTGATTAATTTGGTTCCCTCCATTATTAGAGTGAATGTGTGGCGATGCAGGTGCCTGAGACTCCTCGGTCTCCTCTGTGATTAGTGTAATGAGAGCAAGATTAGAGCTCCCATGCATTTCTGAAAAATCCAGTTATACTTTCTATGAGCGAAAGGAATTAATCACACGATGTCACGACTGAATCCCCTGCATGAATGTTTCTCTTTGTGCTGGAAATGTAGGGGAAGGTTTCTGTATTTTGGAGCTTTGAATGCTCCAGCATGTGGAAAGCTGTTAACAGATGTCAAAGATGGATGCTTTTAACAGCCTTTCCTTACCTCTCAGCTTAAATCAGTCACATGTACCTATGGCTGCAAAGTGAATGTCTTTTTTCTTTTTAAGCCTTCAAAAGAATTCATTCTTTATTGTTGCAGTGGTCTCAAAGTGTAGATTCAGATTCGACATTTTAACAGGTATAAGAAATCTAATGTGGTCTTTCACAAATGAAAGTCGAAAATCAAACGATAAATTGCTTACATCTCAGGCTCAGTGGGTGATGACAAAGATAATGAGCACATGTCTCAAAGGCCACTTAATCAGTGTCATAATAACATGACACTGAAGCAGCTCATTACTGAAGTGAGGCAACATTTCAGGAGAGAAAATGCTGTAATGAGAAATATTGAGGGCTTAACCCATGAGAGAAAGTGTCCAGTATTGTAGTCACTGATAATTCTTTTCAAATGGTTGTTGTGTATGGCAGTGTAGCAGACTGACACCTCCACCTCCACCATTATTGATGAGCAGTGAAAGGTGCCTTTAAATCAGATCTATTCCTGACATTTCTCCTTTGTCACAGGACAAACAGTGATTCCAAACAAACAAGAGAAGAGCCTCTCTCTGATCAATTAACTGCTTATGAAAGATACTTTAGCATTTCAAAGCTTTCTGAGAAGCTTTTCGCCACGAGCGTTTTTTATTTCATCATCGGTCCTTTTGGCCAGATGAAAGCAAGATGAGACGAGCAAGGACCCCGCGTGTCTCTCCCCAGATAAAACAAAAAAGCATGCAGCTTTGACGTATGTACTTGTACCATCATTTGCATGCCTAAGTGTTTCTGATTTACATGCATGACTGGATGAGTATGGAATGTGTTGTTTGCATACATAATAGACGTAAAGCAGCCAGGGTGCAGTTGCTTAATGCCGTTAACTTTTTTTTAACCTGCCTTCAACACTGCTACCAAAAGCAGTGAAAATGACTGCAGAACTAATGCTGATGTCCAACCTGAGTTAAATTAGATATACTACCAACACAATGGACTGTGATAACCAGACAGGACTGGACTGCAACAAGGGTACATACTGGAACAAGCACAAGACTTGGGGTGGGAGATATAATATACAATATAAAAATATATATACACTCTAATTCCAAAAAAGTTGGGACACTGTGTAATATCGGAATAGTGCAAAGACGACATATCAAATGTTGAAACTGAAAAATGGTATTGTTTTATGAAAAATAGAGGTTCATTTAAAATTTGAAGCCAGCAACCCGTCTCAAAAGTTAATAACACTGGAAATACTGTATAATGCAAAAAAAACCAAACAAAACAAACAAAAACCACCCAGAAGGTACATCTCCCAATTAATTAAAAGAATCAGAACTAAAGATGGAAAGAGGTTCACCACTGTGTGAGAGACTGCTGAAGCAAATAGTTCATCAGTTTCAAAATAATGTTCCTCAGCGTAAAATTGAAAAGAATTGAGATTTTCATCATCTACAGTAGGTGGTTCCAGCACAGCAGGGCTGCAACTACAAATGTTCTCTATTGCTCTAAACTATTTTGTTGATTCATTGATTGTTCTGTCTAAATAATGTAATAACCAGGAAATATTACATTATTTTTGCCTGTAAAATAGCTAAATTATCAAAACACTTCCAAAATATTTGATGCACTGGATAAGAAAAGGCTTAAAAACTTAAAATGTTTCTTTATTGTCAGACAGGAAAAGCAACAAAATGCAGGATACAGTATGATGCGCTACCAAATGTCCAAACAGTCACAACCATGTTGTGCCCAAGGTAAAATGAACAGTTGTCTCACATATTAAACTCATTGAGTATAAACATCCTGTCTGTAGCAAGACCAATGGAATTATTGCTTTAAAGAAAACAAAAAAATGTAAAAAAAAAAAAAAAGACTATTGTTGGGGGAAGTCATTAAAAGGCTTGCACTCTCTCTTCCTCTATGTACATGCCAATACTCACATTCACAAACATCACATATATCATCTTACAGTCATACTAATGACTCTTTAATCAAACGAATCCAAAGAGAACACCAAAAACTTGATTTAAAAAAATAGTCTCTCATTTGTCATGATCTACCGAACAGCCATGAATATTTTTCTCCACATCAGGAAAAAAAAAGAGTTCCCATAAAAGGGCCTGAATCTTAACTCCCTTGGCTCAGCATAGGAAGTCACACAGATTAACCCCATCCCCAGACTAAGGCCTGGTGAACATTGTCCTATCACAAAACAGATCAAAATATCCCTCATTCTTCTCTGCCAGAGATAGCCATCAGCTCTCCTGCTTATCTTTGACCAAAAGGACCGTGTGCTGCCCTCCACTGGAGGCCATCAGTACTGCACGGTTCTCCAGTTGCTTGCCTGTCATCTTTATGGGGCTCCACTCATCATCCTCCTCTCCCGTGCCAAGCTGCAGGTTGGTGCCCATGCCCCAAGCATACACAGATCCTGGAGTGAACACAGCCAACAGTAAGTGGTGTAAGCATCATCTGTACCCTCTTGGCTCATTATAAACATTAGACGAATGAAGTTGACACACAATTTGGAAAAACTCATCAATACGTGACAACTTGTTGCTGTTCATGGCCATAAAAACAAGTCATATGACACTGTTATGAAACAGACTCAGAAGATAAACACTCAATTATCTGCTGCATGTGCTTTGCTTCTCACCTTCTCTAGTGACAGCATAGCTGACAGACGCCCCACATGTCACTCTGCTGGCTGGCTCGATCCCCATCACAGGCGTGGGCTCGCTCGTCTCTTCAGCCCCTTGGCCCAGACCGAGACGGCCATACTCTGCTCTACCCAGGCTATATACCTGTCCTAAAAGATAGAGAGAAGAAGGATTCATTTATTTTGTACATTGTTGTCCCTCATTTGTGGAACAGTTTTCAGTAGAACATAGAACCCCCCCTCAATTTTTTTTTTATAATTGATGTTTTAATAAACTTTTGACATATGACTTACTACTGTATTCCCTTGTAATGCCTGCTATGTTGCTTTCAGTGGGGGTTTTGATTGTATGATTAGAAGACATACACACACAAAAAAACCCACCATCAACACTGTCAACATGTACATGTATATTACCTGTATTCTCACTTATAACCTTTTAAAACCTGTTTGGTGTAAAGAGCGACACAATGTAACTCAGATCAGTCATGGCCTGAAAAAGCAATTACTT
Source organism: Centropyge bicolor (assembly GCA_037975185.1). Lineage (NCBI taxonomy): Eukaryota > Metazoa > Chordata > Actinopteri > Pomacanthidae > Centropyge > Centropyge bicolor. Next base: position 1,529,903 of record JBBMOC010000038.1, on the reverse strand, counting down.
AAAGCTTACCTTCAGCATCAAGGCAGACGGTGTGGTGTTGTCCTCCAGAGAAGTCCACCCAGGAGGTGGTAGAGTTTTTGAAGCAGGTCAGTCTTACAGGGAAAAAACACATCTCTGTGCCTTTAGTGCCTAAACAGGTGGATTTAAAAAAAGGTGTAAGGACACATAAAATATTCTCACAGTGTTCCAGCAGAATGTGAGCAAACCTTAGTAATGTCAAATAAAACTATATAACGCAAATTACATCACTTCACATTATCAAAAGGGCTAAACACTGAAGTGCAATACTAACCCAGCTGGTGATAGTTGGTGAGGCCAAATCCATAAACATGTCCATCTTTTGACAGAGCAAAGGTGAAGTACGCCCCACAGAAGGCATCTGTGAAGTGAACTTTTCCTTTGACTTTTACTATCTGTGGTTCCAGCAACCGGCCTGAAATCACACAACACAGTCAGCCAAGAACGCCTCAGTAATACACATTACACACAAGATGTAACAACATCCTTTGTTAATATAATCACAAATCAAGAGATTAATGTAAATGTTTGAGTTGATGCGTTGGGCTTGGAAAGGCCTGTGTTACTCACCGAGGCCTTTTCTGCCTCCTCTGTTTGAAAACAGCTCAGGCACTCTTCCCAGCTGCCCCTGCTCTCCAGTGCCTGATGAGTAAAGATTTCCCTCCAGTGTAACCAGCACCAGGTGGTCATTACCTTTTTGAGGATTCATGAAAATTTAACAGAAACATTGTCAGAAGGAATATGCAGCATATAAACAAAAACACATAGCACTAAAGAGAAAAGTTTCTTACCTGATGCAATTTTCATGACAGGTTCTGTCATGGGCACTTTGACTGGAACAGTAGATGTTTTCATGGGCTCCAGAAGGCCTATAACACCATTGTTATCCTGGAAAGAAAAAAAAGAGTCCAACATTTTAATGGTTAAACCCAGAGATATACAATGCTCATGTTTGAGGTTCAGAGAAGTAAAGCGTGGCTATATGGGACCACTTTGGTCACCAATTTGCTTGTTATAATGATAATAATTAAAACTGGAAACAGTGTATTAAATGAAAGATAATCAAAGCAAGAGGAAAATGTAAATAATAGTTTGGATAACATTAAAAACATTGTTAGTAATGATTGTTTTAAACTGTGTTTACAGAGTGAAACTGTTTGTTTCATCACTGTCAAGTGGGAATGCAGAAGGTAGACATAATAGCGGTGTAATTGCCAGTGTGCCATTGAGTATTAATAATGAAAAACCAACAAGTAATCCAGCAGGAGCGCTAGTAGCTTCAGAGATAACAAAATTAGATTAAACTTAAAATGGCTTAACAAAGGATCGAGCAATGTTTTAAAGTCTTTGCTTTTCTCTTCAGTGACTTAGAGTGTGGAGCTATGCTCCAAATATGTAACACAGTATAACACAGCTTTCACAGATTTCGCCAAGCAGCTACATGGAGCAGAGATTACAGGGGTCAAAAAGATGGACATGTGAAAAGTTCACAGGCTCAGACTATGATAAGAACGTCTTGTATGCAGTGACAATAGGAACACTTGTAAGCACTGGCCCGAGTGGCTGAAACAAGCAGGTAACTAACCCTAAAGGCGCCCCACAGGTACACTGTTCCATCATCTGTGAGTGCAGCTGTGTGACTGTCCCCTGCTGACACCTGGACCACCTTCTCCTCCAGTATCACTTTTCCTGGAACCATCTCGGACCCTTCCTCTGTTGTGTCCCGACCAAGTGCCCCTTCGTCATTACAACCAAAAGTGTAGACCTACAAAAGAAAAAACAAACAACAAAACTTAAGACCCTTACTTGAAATGTCAGCAGGGATAGCCATACAATTTTCATTACAAAAAACAAAAACGCAAGACAGATGGTCTCTTACATTGCCAGTGTCACTGAGGCACACAGTATGCATGCCTCCAGCTATCACTTGCACAATTTTCTCTGGCAGGGACACAAGGGCCGGCTTCTTCCTCTGAATGATGTCCTCGCCTTGACCCAACTGTCCAACATCACCCTGACCCAGAACAAGAACCTGGCCTGCCTCCTTGCCATGACTCCTGTGGGAAACTGTTACACACACACACACACAAACAAAATGTCATATCCGGTTATGCTAGGGACACAACTACTTACTTCAACAGTGGTGTGGTGGGATGTGTTTACAGCCTAATGCTATCTTTGAATAAAATGGGTGTTTACTATTATCAGAACAATCTCTGATTCTTCAGGTTTCAAATACATTAGTAGTGTAACTTTAAGTATTTGTGTTTTTTCAGCAAGATTGGTAAGATAACAATACATAAACACACAAACAACAACAGCATTGTTTTGTTGTCAGTAACCACAGACATGGGTCTGGTCCATTCTGGTTGCCATTATCAGTCATTTTCTTAAAAGATCAGTGATTTACCTTTCACTTTCTTGAGGTCTTTCTCATCCTCCACAATAGCCTCTGACTTCCTCTTGGTGGTGGTCTTTTTAGCAGGCATGACAGCAACACTTTACAGTCTATAGGAAAAACAAGAGGAGGTTGATTATAATAATGGGTTAAAGTCAGCGAGCTGTACTAACGGTGAAAAAACACTACATGAAAAGAGGTGTTTATTAGAGGTAGATATAGCGCAAATACAAGTAGATACAAAGATTACAACAGGGAATAAATAAGTGGTTAATGAACACAAGGAAGGCATCAAAAGATCCACCGTGTGTCTACTGCAGATCTGAACACCACTGAACATTTTGTGATATTGTGGGCCTTTGAGTGTGAGGTATATCCATGCTAAGCAACACTGGCGTGTCCATAAACTCTCAAGCCTACATACAAACGCAGTTGGCCAACAGACATACAGCAGTTGTGGTTGAACAGCTGTCAGAAAGTCAATTCAATGGCTGGCACAGTGTCAGGTTCTTTCACCCCACAAACAGCTGTGCTGCCTCTGCTCCCATGAATTAACCTCCGGAAAACAAGGACAATTTAAACTTGAGTCCCTCTCTGCTTCCAGTCATCGACTCTTCTGATAAACAGTAACTGTTTCTAAGGACATGTCTAGAGAGTGCTGTCAGTGCTTTAACATAAGCTAGATTTACACCCTAGTTTAAAATAGGCAGCATGACCTAACGTTAACGTTGGCAGTGCCCATGTGTCCTTGCTAACATTTAGAGAGCTAGTTACCAACTAGCTGTAATTGGCTGAGCTTCAATCTAATTCTGGATCGTAAATAAGTGTGACATAGTCCGATGCTAGCTCCTGCTGTCCTGCTGTTAGCATATGGTAAATGTTAGTTGATCAGCACTTAAGTTAACCTAGTTTATATGACACCGGCTAGCATTCATAGGTGTGTTTGCTAGCCAACGCTAACTAGCTAGCGGCGTTAGCATGCCATTTGGTAAGACGGAGCTACAATAACATAATTTACTGAATGGAATGCAAACGCGTTCCTTAGGTAGCGTTTATTACTGTTTGTATATAACAAATAAACAGTTTATGAGCTCATAATGCACTTACCTGTGATATGTAGAAGGTTCCAGTTTAACTCGAAGTGAACATGCGCTGCTTGTTCCCGGTCTTGAGATACGCATGCGCATCATACGCAGGACGTCACATTCTTTGCAAGCCCCGCCTCCTTAAAGAGACAGCAGCACTCAAAATCTGCAGTTGTTAAAGTTACAAGTTAAAGTTCCTCTTCAAAAGTCAATCCAGATTTTGTTTAGTAAGTAAAGCTAAGAAAGTATTTGCAACAACCAAAGTAAAAAAGTAAAAGTACGGATTAAACAACAGAAAAGCTCATGGGTAAATCATATATTTCCGTCCATTATTTGATAATTATTGCTGTGACAGACAAACAGACTGCCAGCTAGTGCGCTGTATAATATATAATTCTATAATTTATATGTTGTTATAAAGTTAAATAAATTTTATTTATATAATGTCACATCTTAACAGAAATTGTCTCAGGGCAGCTCTCATGTAGAGCAGGTCTAGGTTGTACTCCTGTACTGTATTATTTACAGAGCCCCAACAGTGCCCACCATGAGCAAGCATGTGGAGAGAGTGGTGAGGAAAAAGTCCCCTTTAACACGCAAGAACCTCAAGCAGAGCCAGGATCTGGGTGGGCAGCCAGAGGGAGAGAGCAGAAGGATAGAGAACGTACAGTACATTGCAAGTTCCATGTAAAGAAGTAAAGCAATATTACTATTACTGGTAATAGTAACAGCAACAGTTGGTATGGAGCATGATCATGGGTGCAGTAAGATAAGCCTTTATTCGTCCCACAGTGGGGAAATTCACAAGCCTCCCCCTGGGTGAACCACTTGCGTGATCATGGTATCTCCCCTGCCAGGTAAGTAGATGGAAGAGAGAGGACAGAGATGAGAAAACACAAAAGAGAGAGTAGACACAACATACATATTTTGAAAAGGGAACACAGTTGTTTAAAAGAGGTGTGAAGGATATTTACATCAAGGAAGAGAAACCTTTCCTTAACACAGGAGGAGGTCTATGACACTTATCATCCAAATACAATGTTGTCCTTTCATCCTTCCCAAGAGAGTCAACCATTTACACTTGACCTTGAGTGACTCCAACGACTCTAATGACCATCATAGAACCTGTGAACGAGGTAAGATCAATGCCCCGACAGAGGTTAAAAACCCGGGACTCCCTCCCAGACAGTTAGAACTTAAGAAGTATTCCTTAGATATGTGGTCATATCCAGTCACTGAGGACAACTTTGATATGACATAATTTTTATCCATTGTTATGACTGTACTTTTTATCATTTAAATACACTGTAGGTTAAGTAGGCATACTATCAAGGCTTATTATTTTTAAGGCAAAGGGCAAAAGTGGAGGGGGAGAAATGAAGGTTTTATACCTGCACTATAGGTGGCCTCCTCTCTGCTACTCTAGTGCACTTGTGAACACTTGAACTATTGTTGTAGTCATACTGAAAAATTATGATTAACCAGAATACTGTCGCTATTGTTTACGAATTTATTTGTGTTATTGATTATAGATAATATTTGGGCATCTCTTCTTTACCAATTTGTTCAGATTTTGAACAGTTGTTGGCTGGAAAGTGACAGATGTGAACAAAGTGACTGAAGATCATTCCAGCTCTCCATATGTATACAAATTCTATGATTGGTGATTTGTGAGATTCCAGAAGGCTAAATACAAGCACTTGTAAGGATTTCTCCTTCAACCATTTCATATTGTTTGTATGATATGTATATTTGTATGATGTATTATTATTGCCCCCCATATACTTCAATGTACTCTATTTGTAATATATAATGAAATTACAGTGTTTTTGGTTTTAGTTCAGTCAGTTTCCTCATTGCTCAATAATCTAGATTCTAACATTGTTTTTGCAAATAGATTTCGTCAATTTTTGTTCTGCTGTTGTAACAATGCAACTCACCTCACAGTATCACTTCATGAGGTCACTGATGAACTTTTGCCTTGTTTACAGAATATACAACTTTAAACCTTTGAGGTATACATTTATCAAACTGACTCTATTCCAAGGTTCTTAAAGAGTCTTCCATTATGCAACCTGAAACCATCTCCAGGTTTAGTTCCCCACAAAACTTGTGCCACCAACCCTGCCACCGGGGGTCGCTGTTGCTGCAGCTCTTTATTCTTACTTAGGATTCAAATCGATTCAAATAGATAGCAATATCTCCACCTAAGCACAATCAATAGGCGAGAGAGTTCTATTGATTGAAGAGTCAGGTCTAGAGTCATTGCACAGAAGGTTCAAGGAATTGTAAGGTTTTTAATTAGATCCAGGTGTGAGTATTTACAATTAAAAAGAAAACTGTCAGTCCATACAATTCCACATTCAATTAAAAATGAACTTAAGTTTTACAGAAAAGGTACACTTTCATATTCCCATTCTTCGTAGTATTTAATCATCAACTAATATTCTGTGCTTAAAAAAATAGCAACCTATAATACTTTTATATTTAAAATTTCTTTTCAAATGAAAGGAAGACAAGATATACACAAGCATCAGTTAAACCTATATCAACCTGTACACAGCATAGAGAACCCTGTAAGCTACTGGCCAGACAACAATACAAGATAAAACACTTCTGCAGTTTCAAAAGGTTCCAGCAAAAATGACTCCCTGTTGACCGTTTATACATTTTCTGATTTTTTGGATAATTCCCTGATCTACAATCACAGCAACTTACATTTAACTCTTAGTATTGACACTACTAGCATGGCCTTATTCAAAATGGCTACAGAATGCATTGCATGTTTGATCTTTAAAGGGAAGTACAAAAACTCATAAAAAAGTATAAATGAAGAGATTATCCAGATCCAAAGGCATTGGATTCTGTGTTGGCTCATGCAGTGGATTGCAGAAATCAGTGATATGAAAACCAGTATCCTATAGTCCTTTAGGCATGTTGGTAGGTATGTTAGGTATGTTGGCACACATAAAAACACCAACAGCTTCCTGACCGGCACCTTTTCCTATATCTAGATTGACGCTTAAATGGCCACCTCACATCACAACCATAAATACAGGCAAGCCAAATAAAAAAAGGCTCAAATAAAAGCTGTAACTACTCATGTGATCAAAATTACAATATAAAATATCTTGTGCATTACAGAATATTTTGTAATTAGATCTTTCCCAGTTTCATTCTAAGGTATAACAATAGCAGTCTGTACACAATTTATATAAAACATACATAATATCCCAGAGATGTCCAGTCCTACAACAGAATATCCCAGTCTTCATCCTCCAGCTTGCTTTGCTGCAGCTGTTTGTCTCCATTATCTATTATTACTGAGTGGAATATTATAAGTCATTATTATTATTATCATTATTATTATTACTATTATTATTGTGTGTTATTACATTAACAAGATGAATTAGCTTTTCCATATACAGTAAAGAAGAAAAAAGGCAACACAGAATGAGGCCCCATTAAAGGTTGTAACTAGATCCAAGTCCCTGAGGGGTACCACATAACAGCAGACTGAGAGTAAGCCCTGTAGGTCCTCTGTCACTTCTCCACTTCATTGGCACGTGGTTCCCCCTGTCGTCCGGGAGAAATACTGCATCTGCTCCTTACCCACCTCCACCTCAGTTTAGTGAAAGCAATGTAGTGACTGGGCAAATGGAGGGCAAGCGAGAAGCATTCTTATTATGAGTCAGTTCCTGGTTTTCCCTGATAATCTGTACATTACATTCGGGAAACGTGAAAGGGCGATCTGTCTGCATAGAGAGCAGCCTCATGCCACACAGATATCTTAAGTGCTTCATTATCCGTGAAGAGTGGGAAGAGCTAAGGCCGATGAAACCTAAACAAAACAAAGACATTGTCAGAGATTGTCATGAAATCAAAAAATTCATGGTCTGCATTTTATCCACAATAGCCATTCAATGCTTTTACATTCTATAATTACATCTCTATATAGTATTTTTTTTAATGTTGGCCATGTTCATGCTGGATTCAATTTGCCTTTACGTGCACAAGGGACTCAAATGGAAATGATGCATGCAGCCAATCCTGCGTCACTATGTTTCATGTTATCTCATTGACAGCTTTACTGTTTACTGGATCAGAGCTCTATTAAGTTACTGCTGATGCAAACTGCTACTGCTTCATATTAAAAGTGTTTAGGTGAAACACGCAGTGGCTTTTATTCCTAAGCAGTCACAGGAAACACAATGACCAGTATTTGTTACTGTGCTAATCACTGACTGTGAAAACAGTGAAAAGTGATTTTTTTTACTGTGTATTTCTGACAAAGTAGCATCAAACCAACTAAAATCTGAAGGATTACAATCTTTCCCTTCATCCAAATGATGTAAGGTATACCTCGTGTAGATTCTGCTCTCTTCATGAACCTCCATTTCAGTGCTCTTATAATCGTTAAGCTCCTTCCGGATGGCCGCCTGGATGTAACAACAGAATAGAGATTGCCAGTTAAATGCAAACTTAAAAGTAAACGTGCTAAACATTGCACTTGATGCTGATATAATGTGAAACACAATCCACTGCAGAGAGATTTGTTGGGTGCATTTACTGGGTTGGTTAAGTGCTTGCTGGAAATGGCAAACTGAGTGAGTACCTTGTCAGCAGGAGTCAGCTTGGTCCACGGCTTGTCTGCTCGCCGATCATAGTCTTGGGCATCTGTGACTTCCACATACTCGTGGAAACGCAGGATTTTTCTCGCCTGTAGTTCTGCAACTGTGGGTCTTTGACTCAGCTAAGGTAAACGGAGAGTTTTTATGTCAATTTAATATCCAGTAAATACATGATGTAGCACTCGGATGTCTGCTGTGGATGTCTTGCCTCACCTTTCTCGTCAGTCGCCGCTTGATCTCTCTGACCTCAGCTTGTCTGTCTGCCTGATTTTTGGCTGAAAAAAGAGAGGGAAGAAAAAAACAACAACTGAGCTTTATTTAGATGCTGCATGAGAGCCAGGCTTGACGTGCACCAAAGGTAGAGTAAAAGCAGTTTCCAAAATTAGACATCTGAACTGTAATCCATGTTTCAAACTGTCTTTTCAAGTCATTGCTTTGCCTTGCCTTGCTATTACTGCATGTATTAAATTATTTTGTACATTTTGAAGATCTAGCACAAGAATGTTAAAATGTGGCTTTATTTACATACACAAGAGTGAGTCATAGACAACTCATCAGTCAGAATTGAGCTGTGATCTCTTTAAGTCTGTAAATAATGTGAGAAAAACAAGTCAAGGAGCAGGTGTTGAAAAACAGAATCCCTCTTCTTTAGTGAAGGAATTCTAAGGTTCAGTAATGACTAACAAAGGTGAAAAGGAAAGACTTGATACTAACGCTGAAGGATGTTTCTCTGCTCGAGCTCCTCAGCAGTAGGTCTCTGGCTAAGTCGCCTGAAGTGGAAAAGAGGAAAAAAAGAGTTGTACTATTTTTACACAGTTTCATCACTTTGTCATTCAGGCAATAAGTAGGACAAAGATCTAAGAAATGATCTCCTGATTTCTTCAGGAAATGCACCATCACTATTGCCAGTTTAAAACATACAAAAGAAATGGAGTATGCACAAAGGTGTGATGTCGTTTGTGTTTACCTTGTGAGTGCAGTGCCGATCTGTGTGCGGATGGCCTCCCACTGCTCCCGGCTCTGCCAGGTGAGGCCGGTCTGTCCTGGAGGCTGGTCGTCTCTGCTGCTCCTCTCCTGGGTAAACCTGTCCCTGTCTGGGGCACAGGGACGGCTGCTCAGCTTCAGAGCCAAAGTGTCCTTCCTCTTGACCCTGCTGGCCAGGGCGCCTGGGTACGAGCCAAGCACAGATGTGATCAGGTGTGAAGGCATACAAAAACAATGCAAAAGTCTTGAAACCAAAAAACGCTACACAATGTTTAATCATAACATATGGTCATTCTTACTGGGTGGCGGCTCATCCTCTTCATCTTCATCTGAACCTTCATCTTTATAAAGCACGGGGCCATCTGAGTCGCTGTCCTCCCCATGCATGTCGTGCTCTGCTTCCTCATCATCTTCCTCCTCATCTTCCTCCTCCTCTTCACTGCTGTTTCCCCCTGGGATGACACAAACACCGGCATCTCCGACCAAACACCTGCGACTCCGTGGCTCCAGCTCTGGCTGGGGGATCTCCCCGTCGTACTCCTCCTCCTCCTCGTCATCTTCCTCCTCTTCTTCCTCCTCTGAGTAGTCATCTTCAGATCTAATGGAAAGGGGAAAACACATATATAAGCATTATTGATACAGATAAAGCGTCAGTCATGTACCCGACCTATACCCTTCTGGCTATACTGGATTCTGTAGTGGTCAGGAACATTTGTGTCTGCTCTAAAATGGATAAAGTACAAAGTGTACAAGGCTTAATAAATGGATGTGAAGGCTGCTCATGATCACATGCAAAGCTAGATCTCATGGAGGTAGAAATATTGCAAACAGCCCATCGTGAAACTTTTGCTTGTACTGGCTTGTAATTTTGTCTTGACAGAGCAGGTTTGTTTTATAAAAGTTCTTCCTTAGACTTTCTTTATTGTCATTACACAATATACACAGCAGTGCGAGTTGGGTAGCGAAATTCCGATGCAATGGCTTCCAACAAAGAGTCAGCAACAATAGTGTCAGTCGGTGGAGTAAAAAATATGTAAAAAAGAGATATAATATACTATATATAAATACAGGTTCCATTACTATGTATCAAGAAACTCACAATTTTAGTGGTTGGATGCTAACAGGAAGCGGGCGACCACGATCTCCTTGGTACTCTGGTGGGGTTTCGAAAAGCAGTGTGTGTGCACGCTGTAAACCGTCTGGGTGCGGTTGAGCTGGACCGGGACTGGACAGGGCTCGCTGGATCATGATGTGCAGCGGGACAGGAGCTGGGCGCTGAGGAGACTCGATGGTCGGGCTCGGTGGGTCAAACAGCATTGGTATCGGTTGGGGCAGTGGGTGTGGATAGGAGTGCTGATGGTGCAGGTGATGGGTGTGTATGTGCTGACGGGGAGGAGAAGGTGGTATGTGTGTTGGTAGGGGAGGGGAGGGAGGAGGGGGAGGCAGCTGGAAGCCCACAGGGAGGCTGCTGTGGTCCTCCAGAGAGAGCGGTGAGGGGTTGATGAGATGGCTTGAAGCAGACGAGTCCTCTGTGTTGCGTTTGGTGACGGGGGTGGTTCTTTTTGGAGGCATTGGTGGAGAGGGCTTGGCTGGCACGAGACTGGCACCACCAGTGGCTTGGGTGAAATCACCTGCAAATGGAAAAAACTGTTAATACATCCAGTCATAAAGCAAAAGGCCACTGCTTAGGCCTATGAGGGACTTGTTGGTAAGTGCTTCATTTATTTTACATTTCTATCTAGTTTGCTGCTGTGACGTGAGTGCACATGCATCAGCTCTACATGTATGAGGTACCCGACATGACAGAATACACATGAACAGATATAAATATTGGGATTACATGTCTGACTGAGCAGTATTGCGAACATACAGTGTGTCGCATCACATGATCGCGTCAACATGAATGCACACACTGCCCTAACGAACCAGTGTGCAGCATGTGCCCCAGGTCACAGACAAAGGAGATACATACAGCCTACATGCTCTACACAGCCAGAACCCAAACCTGCAGTCAAACCTTGTTTATGAGCATCTTTAAATTGAAAAAAGCTCCTAAACAAAAGGCTCAAAAGCAAACCCTCAAAGTATTTGCATGCACATTTGTATATTTGCTCAATGAATCTTGAAACTCTGTAGAGCAGCTTTAAAGCCACATCAGTGTTAGAAGCCATAGCCGTGCTACTGAGGCATAATAAGATCAGTGATGCTAGACTTGAAACATGCAGATTGAACTGGATTACATCTTCCTCTCTAAAATTAAGTCAAGCCCTTATGTTAGAACCCTTTCACTCTTTCATTCCCACCTCCATCCATCCATCCATCCATTCACATCCACCTATCCAACCATCCATTCACATTCCCATCCATCCATCCCAGTTGAGCAGGAGCTGAGTGGATTAACGCTATAAAATTCACTTGGTGCATTGCAGGCCACAGCTGGAATCTGCTAAAGGCTCTCTCTCACTCACATGCTGAATAAGAGAGTACAGCATTAAAAACATTCAACTGCTCACTCACACAGAAGTTGTCTCTCATGTGCACACAGCATCCAGCACACACACATTATCAGGTCATTATGTGCATGCGGCTCTTATATACTACATCCAAAGGAAAGCAATCAAGGCCAGTCAACAAGATAAAGGCATTGGGGGAAAAATGTGTTGGCAGCTAGAAAGGACGCGACACGATGGACAACGCAGACTCTGAAAGGGGGGGCATTCCAGAAAGGGGCACCTTGGCCACACAGATACCCGGGGGCATCCTTTTACCTGAGCGCAGGCCTCCAGCCCGCCGGCACAGGTAGACGGGCAGGGACAGGTAGACATCGTAGTCGCACTCTCGCTTCCAGCAGGACCAGTAGAGCGGAAGCTGAGCGTTCTCTCCCCCCTGCAGGGCGGAGACTAACAGGGAGGAGATGGAGGCCTTCAGCTGGAGTGTGTGTAATGAATGGATGGTGCTACTGTTTCATGTTGTTGTATACATAAGAGTGCTCTATGATGGTTGTTGATGTACTAAATGCATCTTCAATTAGAATAAAAAATTGAACCATACTCTTTATTACTATTTTCCTTTCTCAAAGTAATGGTTTCACATTTTAGGAAACATGCCTTTGTGGAGAAAAGTTTGCTCAGCTTCACCAGGTTGTGGCTTTATATTTACCAGAGACATGAGAGTGGTATTGATTTTCTCATCTAACGCTCTGCAATACAGCAAATGTGTGTATTTACCAACAGTTCCTTTAAAATATTAATGGAATTGTAAACAACTGCATCAACAGATTTTAGTTCACCAAATTAAATTTCTGGTTGGCCATCTCTTGGTAGTCAAAAGTTTGCGAAGCTGAAAATGCTGCTAGTGTGGAAGAGAGCTGCATTGTATTCTATTTCTAGCTGCCACTAAAGAAAACCATCACAGCCTCAAGTGAAAACCAACAGGACATCTTGCAATACTTTTCCCCTTATCCCTGTTTGACTAGTCACATGACTACCTGATGACATGGCTGATAAATATGTGACACAGATGCTAGTAAAGCCATGACAGGAAGTGCACACGAGGTGCCATCAGAAGAACCATCAGATCTGATGATAAATAAAAATAAATCAGAGTAGACGGCCTGGCCCGAGTGAGAATTAAGGCAAGATCCCAGATGAGACAAACCCACAGTAAACAACGACCACAACCACTACACTGCATCTGTGCGAGCAGCATCCCACAGCCACAAGAGTCCCTGTTATCTTCAGAGTGTAAAATGCTGGGGAAAAGTTGCAGCTAAAATAGTCCAGGCGTAATAAGTAATTAGCTGGGGAAAAGCTGCTCAAGCTGTTCAGATAACATCATTACCAGGGTGTGTAGCTAGCCGTGTTGAAGACTCCTCTTTGCATTCACTTGTGCACTGACTCATAAATGTACATATTGTATTCGCCAGTGGGAAAACTACATGCTAAGCGAGTGCACATTTGAGTGTTCATAATGCACATTTGTGCCTGTTGATGTGGGCTGCATAGGATCATGTTGATATCCTCCATCACCTGTTCACAGGAGCACCCCCTATTCAGCGGGACTTACCCAACATAGCAGCGTTGGTCCTGTTCACAGGCTTGGGCGGAGGCAGAGGGGGTTGCTTGGTGCCCTGAGAGGTGGAGGTCGGGGCTACAGACGACTGCTGGGTGGACGCACCCGCAGAGGAGACAGACCGGATGGGTTTGGACGCCGCAGCCGAGGGGGCGGAGGGGGAGGAATACTGGGCCGTGGGGTGGTTGGATGGGGTGCGAGGTTGTCCCTTGCTGCCAGGTTCAGGGGTGGAGCTCATCAGCCATTTTGGAGGCATGACAGACTGTTTGGGCGGCAGAGGTTCACGCAGGGTGTCCCGCAGGGCGTCTGGGTCAGGGACAAAATGGCTCTCTGACTCTGAAAACACAGTATCATGAGGATATGTTACATAATAAAAGCAGACACAAAAGTGTAAATGGCAGATATTTCAAAGATGTCCTTTTTTTTCTTATTATTGAATTAATGATATCATTATAAAATATCCCTCTATAAATGTTTCAGTAAAAGGACTGAGCAATGATCCATTTTCTGCTGCTTCACCACTCAAAGCACTCTCTGTGATAGCACTTGTTTGAGAATTGCATTATCTAGGGATCAGCTGCGAAGATAAACAGAGTAGGCGGCGGCAATTACCACCAAGAACCCACCTCCCACTGCCCACCCCACTGCACCCCCGAGCGTCCCCCCCACGCTGCTGCTCCCACACCATTCCTCAAAGCTGCAGCTCTGAAGTTCAGGGTTATTTATTTACAGTGGAGCCTTTATCACTGTGTCGTCATACAAGCAAAGAGGAAATAATCCAGAGGAAAGGAGGAAGTGAGCATGATGAACAGAAAGCAGAGAGAAAGAGAGCGAGAAAAGGAGGACAGAAAGCAGGAGATGTGATAAAGATAGAAAGAGAGTGGGAGAGGGAGAGAAAGGCAGCATTAGAGAGAGAAAGAAAAAAGGAAAATACAAGGTGAGACAGAGTAAAGAGACGAAAAGGGACAAATGAAGGAAAGTGGGAGAAAATATCTGTTCTGCCGACAGAAAGAATGATCTCTTTTCTAAGACAATCCTGTGCAGGTGTTTTCAATATGATGCATTATGTTGTTTATATTCTTCTTAATTCTGTTGTTGTAGTCCAAGTTTCACATGTGGATCACATAGGTGTCCTCTCATCTTGCTGACATACTTCTCTACACAGGTAGTGAAATAGGAAAAATCTGTCAGATGAAGTGATAACTGGACAACTGAGTTCTAAAAACAGCCGAAAACATCATTATTTCACAAAGTGTAATGTTTCACTAAAGTCAATTAGCTGTGGCTCTTCACCAATTATCACTGAGCTCACAGAGTTAGCATTAAAGGGCAATAATGGGTATAGTGATCGTGCCACATTAATTAGGAGAGGAGAAGAGAGGACGAGCTATTCCCTCATGTTCCTGAATAAGAAGTGTAGCTGGAGCAGGGCCCCTGGGATCCGACAGGAGCCTGTCTATATCTGGGAGGACAGCACATAAGCAGGAAAGTGACAGCAAGAGGGAGTGGAAAAAATACTGAGTGAAGAATCGCGTACCATCTTCAAACATGCATGAAGGAGGTCAAGTTGTGAATAATACACCTTATCTCTGACTTTTTCACAGTGAGGAAATGGTGATTACAGCTTTTCAAAACTGGGGGATGATCTCAGTTAGCAGGGGGGAAAAAACCAATGACTCACCTCTGCGGGCCCTTCCCTCCTCAGCAGATGCATGTCGAGGGAGTGTGGGCTTCCAGTCCGTTTCCGCGGGCCGACTCCTCCTGCCATCCTCCGATGGGGCCTTTTGCAGCCCGGGCCTCTTCTGCCCGTCCTCGGGGTGAAGTCGGCCCCCGCGTCGACCCTCCTCCATCTGGCCATGCATCTGGCCCTGCCAGACCATGTTAGACTTCCACTCGCCCTCAACATGTGGATGCGAGCCCATCCCTCCCCCTCTCCAACCGTCTTCGTGCAGTCCTGTGCCCCTGGAGCCTGGAGCTCCCCGGCGGTCTCCGTTCGAGGGAGAGCGGACCCTGCGGTCGTCTGGCTGGGGGAGCCAGGCCGGGTTCATCCTAAAGTCCGACTCTAAGGGGAGTTTGCCCTGGTTGCACGGGCTCCTGCTTCCACTGATGACCCCTCCACCTCCTCCGACCCCGACGCTCACAGGCAGAGTGTGCCCATTCTTCACATAGGGCTGCTTCAGGGTTTGTGTATCTGGATCTGCATCTGAAAAAGTTGGAAATATGAGTCCTTGTGAATACACAACTAAGAATCCTGAAATTGGTGAGATCCAAAGCTGTTGTTGCTCCGACAGAAAACTAAATATTTGTTCAATCTAAATCATTCAAAATGTTTTACGCTAATGCTGTCTTTGATATTGAAGAATATTTTGATATAATTTCCTCCCACTTGGACAGATGAAAGACAAGAGAAGTGGTGAAACAATTAGTTGATCAATCCATTAGTTGAGAATATCCTTTGGGTTATTCTTTACGTCATTTATGAAGCAAAAATGCCAAATATACGTTGGATCTGGCTTCTCAGATGTAAAGCTTTGCTCCTTTTCTATGGTTTCTATTCTTGTACATGGAATACCAGTTAGTTTTGAACTGGTGATGCAACAGATCTAGTCATTTAAAGTCTATATCTTGACCTCTGTGATATAGTGTTGGACATTTTTGACTATTTTCTGACATTTCATAGAGAAACAACACACTGAAAAGATTAATCGATAATGAAAATAATCTTTAGTTGCAGCCTGGTTCCATGGTAAAAAAAAAAAGGAAGGTGCCCTTAACCCAAGCCCCGTAGACAGAGTCTGTGTTTGTTGGTGATGAAGGAGCAGCTGTAGGTTTAATAAATGGGCTTCTGCAACAGCGGGGCCTGCATTACGCTTGCACACACCCCTCTCAAAGCTATTTTGCTGCAGGGCACAATTCGTTCCACTTTTCCTCAGCTCTGGAGAGTGGCATGCCATTTTAAACAGATATTACATTACTTTGAAAAACAGCAAGGTGAAAGAAAATTTGCCTTTTTTAAATATGTCTCAGACACCTGCTTGTTCAGAGGACAGTGTTCCTGCCATAATGTACTGATGACTTAACTGTACTGTCTGTGTGGGTGTGATAGCCTCGGGGCTGCTGCTGTCAGATACAGACACTGTTTGTGCAGAGAGATCAGATGAATCACAGAAGCACTCTTACCATTGTCCGGGACCTCCTTCAGCACTCCCTGTTCTATGAGCTCCTGCCGCGTACGCCTCGTCGACATCTTTCTCTCCAGTTCTGCCGTCAATAAAAAGAATTTACGTTACACACTGGAGTTTTCCTTTTCAAGATGTCTATGAGGAGGAAATGCTGCAGTGAAACCAGGCAGGTTTAGCGTGTGACCTCATGCTCCAGAATACAAAGATTCAAGTTCTCAGTCAACAGGATATTTTGTTTGCAGCCTATTGTCTTATTGTAGGTGCACTGAAAACATTAGGAGAGCCAAAGGGGCCTGCAACATTTGGGCAGGAACACATGCGTTGAGGAATTTTGATGAAAGCTGAATGTAACCGATATAACCGGCGAGGAAGGAGGGAGGTTTGCTGCGCTACGGACACAATGAGTTCACATCACAAACCTTCTGAAGTTTCCTTGAACTTCTCGCTGCTTTTCTTCTTCCGCCACTTCCACGGCTTGAAGATCTTGCCAAGGGTAGAGAACTTGCCCTTTCGCTTCGGGGTGCTGTCCCCGGTGCTGCCCCCCTCTCCCACCATTGTGCTGTGGTGCTGCTCAGCTTCATCATCTGAAATAAAAGCAGTGAGTTAATACAGCGTGAATGCAACAGTTTTCAAAAAGATCTGTGCGACTGAAAATGCGACACAGGAGCATGGAAAAAAATCAGAGAGAGGGTCTTTCTACTCTGACTGAGCTCATCTGCTGCCTTTGTGAAGAGGGCCGAGCTCATTACGGCTGTTATTATCTTTAGCTGTTAGTTCTCGGGGACTGAGTGTGCTTTGGCAGGGTGATGCTGAGAGCTCATGGACTCCTCCACATATCCACAGTTAACAGGAGAGGTCTGACGCTGGCGTTCAGCCAGGATTTCTTGCTGTCAAGTGCTCACATTCCTTGGCTGGATGGAGACTAGTGCCTTATCAGCCTTTCAGCCCTGACTGCCTCTATAGAGGAGAGAGGCTCATACATGGATGCAACCATACAGTAGCAGGAAAAAAAAAAGTCATTCATGATGCACACACAGAGCGAACAATGAAGAAGTGAAATGTTTTAAGAAACCACCAGTCATTACGAGATGCCATTAAGGCTTCGAAGTACTCCATTAAATGGCACTCTGCAGTCATGGTTACATATTCTGGGCGATGTGATTGACAGGCACACTGACAGGTTGCTGAGCTCAAGGAGAGTTTCAAACATTAGCTCTTTCAAGGCTGCAGCTGCTGCGTTCAGCAGACATAATATTTACCCGCGGAGAGGGAATGGCGTCCGAAAACGTCCAGTCTCATGCACACACAGGATGCAGTCTGATTCCCCTCAACAATATGCTCTCACACAATACTTACAATACTGATGTGGCAGCCGTACAATAAAGAATGGAGGAACGCACACAGCGGACTAGCTCTCCTGGACCTGGCAGGGTTTCAGTATCTTGCTAAGGGACATTTTAGCATGGTGGCTGGATGCTGACACAGGATTCAAACCCATTTTTGCCGCTGAAGGACAGGGTCTTTATCCGCTACTCCATCTCAATGCTGCTGGCGGGGTAGAATTTGAACTGAATGCTTACACAGTGTTTAAAAGCCTGACCGCCGGTAAAAACCCTCCGAAACAATTCAAATCATTCAATTCATGCACTACGCTCGATGTTTTCATGTCCTGAAAAGTTTCATTTTTGACAAGCCTTTCCAAAGAAAGAGACACTAGTCTACCTGGAAGAGGGGTGTTAAGTGTCCAGCTTCCATGGTGGCGGGACTTGAAACAGCATGCCATGGGGAAGCAGGGAGCATTCGGCAACCCCAAATCCAACTGTCCTGTATGTGTCCGGACAGAAAAAGCCAGAGGGCAAAGTCGCAGAGAGCTGCTCGAAACTACAGCAGAAAGGGTCCGGGTTCAAGGGACATGTCCGCACCATGGAAATCCAGCTTATCTTGGCGAGGTGGAAATCTGAGGATTCAGACCAGCTGCCATAACATCCAGATTAAGCATTGCTTAAGGCAGCTTCCCTGTGAACCAGAACTGAGGTTCTCACACAGCAGACTGCTCTGTCAGAGGAGCCTCTGACACAGTGGCTCAGCTGAAGCCAGTGAAGCAGGATAAGAGCTGCCTGTGCCAGGCCTGCACACTCCAAAGCACTGCAGAGATGACGATCGCACAGGACTCAGCCCATGCAGCAAGCATCTATTTGGAAAAGATGACCGACCATATCCTTAGGAGAGTACATTAGCCAGTGATTATAAAATGTGTCAATCCACCGACACAGGAAAAAAAAAAGACAAAAAAGTATAGTTCATCCAACTTAATTATCACATTCAACAGAGCTGTGGATCCACTCGAAATTATTCTTCACAGATACAGATACAAAGTCTCCGACATGTCATTGTTTCAGCTGTAGTGAGAAGAGGTCTGGCGTGTGGTAGCACTACAGCTGTGTGTGACTGTGGATCTGGGAATGGGAGTAAAGGGGAAAAGAGAGCTACAAAGAGAGCAAAAGTACAGGAGTTATTGAGGCGGGAGGGGGGGGCAGCCTGGAAACACACGGAGGAAACGGCACTCCACCCTGATTCTGTGACCGAGAACAAAGACAACCTCTTCCCCTCACACTCAATAACACAGTCCACTGCACTGCTCATGGAAACACAGTGCTGCAAGGTACAACACAGAGACACCAGTGAAACTAATTAATATTCTAGCCGTTAAAACATCTTGATGACAGAAAACATATTTCCATTCAGAACGAGGCCAGAACCAGAATTCTAGTAGTCATGCTCTGTAATCAGGAGCTCTGCCAAGATAAGGCATACCAGTCAGGAAACATGGGGGTGGGTGACACTGTGTGTGCGTGTGTGTGTGTGTGTGCGTGTTCCTCTGACGTACCCCTATCCTGAAGCCACACCTACCGCTCTCTCAGACATCTCACAGAGAGGCCAGATTTCCCTCTAACCTCATGATTCAATGAGTCATGGCAGGCCTGGTCAGGTGAGCATGTGGTTAAAGGAGATTGTTGTTTTAAAGGACCCGGCCTTTACCCAGCCTGCAAGCCAAGCCGTCCTGATCAATTACATAAGAAGACCCCTTATACAGGGTGCAATGGTTGGGAAACACCACCAACCTCATTATAACCTGAACCCTTGCCAGGCCAGATTATGAATTATAATCTACTTAAATGACAGCACAAACAGGTTATAATCACCCTCATTGCTTCTGGTGGAATTTTGCGCACCCAAAAATGATTCAACCATTTAAAACCCAATAACATTGTCACAGTAAGTCAAATAAGCACTATTAGAGCATGCTGTGTGAGGTAAGAAATATCTAAATCTAAAAAATATGCGTTGCTTGGTCAAGCTAAGGATAAGATCTATAATTTAAGATTAATTTGATCAGTGGGTTTACTCTTTATTATATGAAAAAGTGCACTAATTAATAGGGAATAACTTAGGAATTGAGGTAGGATTTTGTAAAACCTCTCACAGTACTACTTCCAATAATTCCTAAATAAAAAATGTATTTTAAATGTCCAATTTTACTGAACAGTTAACTGTAACATGAGAAAGTAAGTGCGCAACACATGCATGAGTGTGTAAAAACACAGCTGAGATTCATCCACGTGATCTCAATGATTTAACATTCTTCGTGGTGGTGAAAGTGAAGGGGAGGAGGGGGCAGAGAGAGACGACACTGTGCAAAGTTGATTATACAATCTCCAACCCTTATCTCTCCTCTAGGCTTTCATTCATTGAAAAACTGCAGAATAACACACTGATTTCACGCCGTGTATGTTGCTGCTGAGGAATGCACAACTGTGTTTAGTACACACAGTGCATGACTGAGTCCTCAAACTCACCGCCATTGTTGTGTTGTTGTGGGTCCTGAGATGGGGTCTCCACACGAAGGCTCTGTCCCATGATCCAGCCCCTGAGGGGCCTCTACCTGTCCTGCACCCAGAAACGCGAGCGCTACCCTGGACCGATCAGCAGCTGCACCTGCCTCCCTCCTTCGTCAACAAAGTCCCCTGGTCTCCTCTGTCTCAGGTCTTTTCTTCTTCTGTGTTTCTCTCGTCTACCCTTCCTCTACGCCTTTCAGTTCAGTCCTTCCCCCGTCCCTCCCTCTCGCAATCTCCTTAAGACCTTCCCTCCCTCCAGGAGTTGGACTCCGTCTCCCCCTCGCTCGCTGACCCTCCCTCCTTGGCTCATAGCACAGGTCAGCATTCACTGAAAGATGCCTACCATTCCTGGGAGAAGGACGAGTTATGTTTTCAATTTAATGTGTGTGCTGTGGTATGTGATGCAATGTGAGGATCCAATAATGCATGCACAGTGTAATGTATGCTATGTGGTGCAGCGGGTCCCTGGAGAACAAAGGCTTTCATGATTCAGACAAAACATTACAATAAAAAGATTTAACCCACAGAGGAAAACTAAACTTAAGAAACCTCAGAGCTCAGACCGCATTGTCTGCACTGAAAGCACTTCTCTGCCTGACACACTGGTGTGAGTATATTCTTGCCTTCCTAGCGCTGAGACGACAAGAAGAACAGAGGATAGAGATACACACAGTGTCTGTATGAGCCATTCCTAAATTAGTAACGCAAACAATTTAGTCTGGATGTGAAGGATGGAAAGAAACTCAAGCAATTTCAATCAACGCCCTCAATCAGGAGAAATGCTAAAAAAGATCAGAGACTTTTTGTGGAATCTATGAAAAGGTCAAACATGTGTGAGATGCTGACCCCCCTTCAACATCTCAACACCAACAACAGACAAGAATCAGCAGAATTACAACACTTAAGATGACACTGAACTTGTTAAAGGAGGAACAAAAGATCACAAGTCAATCTGACAAATAAGGAGATGTGTTGATGAGACATATGCTGCTGTTTCTATATCCAGCCCGCGCGCTAATATTAGGCTACTACTACTGTTGTTCAGAGGGTGTTTATCATGCTGCTCGCCTCTCTTAATGCCTCCAGACACCGTTTTATGCACATCTCCAAGTCTCTTATCACAATTTGAACAGTCTTGGATGCATTAGCATGACTTTGAAACATGTTTGCCAAGGAGAGCTGCCCTGTTTGGGGGCTTGAACGTAGAGAGAGGCAAGGCGAGAAAGAAAGAGAGACCGCCTTCTCTGAACCAGAAGAGAAAAGGAGAATGCAGACCGGACCCCCTGAATTAGCGCTTTGATTCCTTTTGCCGTTTGTGTCTCTTCAGAAAACCTTGTCCTACTGCTCCTCAGAGGAATCCAGAGCATTGAGCTGTGTCATTGTGCCTGGGTAGATCAGAGTTTTCTGAGCGTTTGGCTGCATCTCGGGCCGTTTCTAAAGATGGAGAGCGAGTGTGTTCGACAGCGTTCCTTTTCTCTCCCTGTGCCCCACATACAGCCTCCACACCGGGCTGGCTTCCAGAGAGAGCTGAGCCAATCCGCATGAGCCCAGAACCTGTTGGCCTGACCTGGATAACAGACTGGGCCAGGCCACTTCAGCAGGCAGGCAGGCAGGCAGGCAGACGGAGGCAGGTACATGCACACATGCACATACGTGGCCCCGTCCAACAAGGGGAGAGTATGTAGTGTGTCCTATGGATGGGGCTATAAAGGTCTGTGCCACTACTGCAAGTCTGCAAGAGAAAATTAGGCTTTTGTTTCCCCAAATTTGTTTGCATATGACTGAAAAACAAGATAATTAAAAAAAAACCCCACCAGAATCAAGGGGTAAAAGCAGCAAAGAAAGAACAGAACACAGAAAAATATTTCTAACTGTTAGCATGCTGCTCCTGAACTGACCCACGTGCACAAAAGAACAACATATCTACGATGCCACACACAGCAGGCTGTAGTATGGAAGCAAACATGGAGGCCATTGAAGCCAATATAACTGTTTCATTCATAAGACACAAAGCAAATATGTGAGCAGATGAGGATGAGGGTGAGAGAAAAGACAGCCAAAGTTTTAATTATGGCTTTTTGTGGAGGAACGGCTGCTATGTCTGTTACGGAGGTGGACGCAGATGCAGAGTTGGAGGACGGAGAGGTGCCACTGTGATGTGAATGAAGCAGATTTCATCCAAAATTTCAGAATGTCGAGGGCTACTTTCATGTACATCTGACTGTAAGTGTCTGACTTAGGACCACATGTGAAAGTGGCCCATATCAGAATTGAAAAGACCAGAATCCATGTGAGTTCACGTTGAGCAAAAAAATTGGATTTGGGCCACTTGTGCCTGCAGTCTGAACGTAGAATAACTTTATTTCCCCCCAAAACTGTTTCTTTAATAAATAAAAAAAATCAACACACACCTGTAGATGCTTTTCAATGTTGTAGTGATGAGAACTGAGTACTGCTTTTATTGTGAAGTAGCCACAGGAAGTCAGAAGTGATAGTCACTAGGGATGGCTTAAGGCAGGCACATGTGGGCATTTTGAACAGCTTTTGGTTTTACAAAAGGGAACTGGTTAACTGAAGAGCTACAGGCAACAGAGTACCAAATACCAGCAGTGCACATAATCAAGGTTAACACTTCCTTTTCCTGCACAGCCACTGGGTTTTGAAGGGAGAGAAAGGTCAGTGTCACCATATGAGCGCTTAAAAGCAGTTAAGCCGCATATTGTCAAAGTCAAACTTAGGGGGGAAAAAAAAGAGTATAACTTGGTGCAACATACATTCACAGAATTGTCTTCTTCACATACACACAGACTTATGCCGACCAAGAAAAATCCTGAAAGGCAAAGTTTTGGGGAAACTGATCCTCAATCAGGCCCCCGAGGTTGACAAGACGAATGGCTGCAGTCCTGAGTGGCTCATAAAAGAACAGAGACTAGACAGGCACCATAAACATAGTGGATGTACAGCGAGATGAGTGGATCTACAGCTCTCTGCACAGCATTAACACTCCACTTAACAAACCACAACAAGCAACTTGGTACTCACCACGATTTTCCATTACAGAGTTTGAGGCACACCAATCAACGGTTCCTGAAAAACAACAGTTTGAGTGTCAGCAGCAGTTTAAGATGTGAGCGGAGACACACTATGTTAAACCAAGGCAGCAGAAGCAGTAATTCCATTTTCCCTCAAACTGTTCTTTGTGCAAGTGATGCTTAAAGAAACATCAACGCTGTGGTCTTGGATTCATGAGATATTTAGTCTTAAATGTTTTCATTTAAATTCCTTAAAAGCCCCAGTGAATCTTTCCACTATAAAAGTATCTGAAGCATCTGATCATCCCTGACCACTTTCAAGCCAAATGTAAAAATCAAACCATATGTAGCTACTTCTTTTTAGTAAATACTAAATACAGTATTTTAATCATTATGTATAGATATGTTTTAATAGATAACTAATTAATTGAATTTTTGTCAGCACTGCATTCAGAAATCACTAAAAGTATTTCCTTTAACACATCTTTCACATTCAACATTCATCTTTCAAAATACAACCCAAATTCCAAAAAAGATGGGACGCTGTGTGAAATGTTGCTAAAATCAGATTTTGATGGTGCTCTTTTTTATACCCAGTCATGTGACTAGCCCTAATTAGTTGGGAGATGTTCCTCCAGGTGCTTTTTTTTTGGAACGTGTTGCTGACATCAAACTAAAACCGAGCATATGTTTTCATCAAACAATTTTTCAGTTTCAACATTTGATACGTTGCACTACTTTCAATTAAAGCATTAAATTCTGTTTTTATTAACATTTTACACAGTCCCAACCTTTTTTGGAATTAGGGTTGTACTTTTAATACAAAATCTCCAATCTGACAATATACAATATTTTTACAATTTTAGGATGTGTGTGACATTGTATTAATCGTAATTGACCTTAGCGTCATCAATCATGGATTAGTGTTGTGTTTAAGGTAGAAACATACACTATAGAAAGTCATGGGTGGGGTGGGGGTGGTTGAGGTCCTCAGCAGCAGTGTAGCAGTATCTTTTCAGGTCTCCAACATGCTTGAAATGGCAGCTCCACCCATCTTAACCCCTCTGAAAAAGACAAACAAAGATGATTAGATCACGGTTGGTCATCAGCAGAAAGCAGTGACGATGCATCTATCATCACTACAAAGAACACCAACATATTTAAAATGGCCTGGGAAGTAAGACCCTGTTTACTCTCGACATAAAGTGTGATCTAACTTATGTGACAGAGCAAATTACAAGATGTAAATGTGGTCTAAAAGCCCACAGCATGAAGATGATGTCATGCCTCATCTAGGTGGTGCAACAGAACCCTCCACACTCTCTGCCTATCATGCAGCAAAGATGCCATTTTGCATATTGTGCTTAAGGGCCAACACCAGAAACATTTTTGGTCCAGTCACAGTCAAGCTCACACAGTAAGTCAAGCTGCAGCACAGTGTATAGGTGCAGAGCCAGAGGGACGATATTAAACCTCAGGAAATAGCATCAACACATTTGCTATTTATTTTTAGCGTCGCTAACTTGAGCAGATCTGCCGTAACCACTTTTTTTTTGAGGACAAGAAAGGGCGGACAGAAGAGACGTATGCGAGCGTGGAGGAAAAGACAGGAAAGAGAATTTATGAAGCCGTGCAGTTTGCAGTAGGACGCTGTGAGGAACTTTGTGTTTGAAAGAGTGTGCAGCATTACGAGCGTGAAGCAGAGGAAACAACAAAGACCCTGAAAAAGACACACGACATAAAAGCTCAGTGAGTCTGAGAAGATGAAGTTTGGTAAAACTTGAAGTAGATGGACTCCAGCAGAACACCAGTCTGCACGTCAAAAAAAAGACCACAACGCTACAGTGATCCTCAAAACTGGATGACTGAAGTGTGAATCGATTTGTGCTACGTCACGCTGATGGTGGTGTTAAAATCTCGTGGGAGAAACATTTCCTGGCGCACACTCAGACCTTTGGTTCCAACTGGGCATTGTTCAAAGTATTCACGTGTAAAAAGTCAAAACGCTGTCATCGAAACGCTTTAATAATGTCATTAAACACTTTTGTCGGCCAAGTGCATCACTTCATACCCACAGACTAACTCTTTCAAGCACCTGAAGTGGGCAAATTATGGATGACAAAAATACTCTTGGCTGCCTGAGCTTGAATACCGAACAAATAAGGTTTATGAATTTTACAAATATAAAAGAAAGACCTCGGCCAAAGACAGGGCAGACTGAGGGGCAGAAGGCAGCAGAGTAGATGAAAACAGCAAACTGTGATTTTCAGAGAGGAGAGGAAGTTTGACATCACCAGAGTCTGAAGTGAATTTCCAGTACATCGTAAAGACTGCAACGCTGAAGGTTCTCAGAAATCAGAATGAATAAATAAGCAGACTGGTTACAGCTTCTAAAAGATAATAATTTGGTGCTTTTCTTTGGCGTACATGATAGAAAACTAAACATCTTAGTGACTTTTAAAAGACTTCAGCTCAGGCTGGTGGGAATGGGATGAAACCACCAGTTGATTAATTGATAAGATAACAAATAACTTTCAACAATTTTGCTAATCAATATATTTAGAAATCAAACAATAATTGCTGGTTATAGCTTCTCACATGTATAAATCTACTGTCTTTCTTCATGTCATTGTAAATTTGAATTGTCATGTTTGTTGCACATTATTTACAGGGATTTTTATAAAAACTGTTAAATGGCTCAACCAAACCAACAAATGAAAAAAAAGAAAAAGAAATAATTGTTATAAGTCCAAGACGAAAAATCATCTTTACAAACTGGATGACAGTTCATCCGTTCTTTGCAATAAAATACGTGAAATTCTATAAAACCCACAGCTAATTGTTCCTCTGTAAACAGTACTGTTTCATTTCAGAGTATTGCTGCTGGTGGTCTGACGGAGCTCCATATCATCTTACATCGAACCAAATTGCAGAATCAGATAAGAGCGAAAATCCCTTTAGACTTTGTGATGGTGTCCAGGCCACCGGAGGCCCTTTGACAAGCCTATTAATGATCAACGATCAATGTCCTGCCACGAAGTAAAGCTCTGTCTGTCTGATGATACACATCATTAAATCTGATGTGCAACTCAAACAGTTTTCTTCCTATACAATTACATTTGGTGTTTTGGCATTTGTCTCTGTTCCTCTTCCAGGCCAGTTTACAGGCAGGTTCAAAGGTGAACTTCCTCATCAGCAGAAGAAGCCTGGACATCAAACAGGCCAGCCATCCTGCATAAAGTTGGGTTTAAAGCAGTTTTCATAGTGGAGCCCTAACAACAGACTGGAGGAGAACCCTGACACCACTGAGAGGAGGCAGATGTATCCGTGGTCGGAGATGAAATTTTTTACACTCCCGCCCAGCGCCACAGCCTTGGCTGGATGACTCAAAATAATCGAGCTGAGTGGTGAGCGTTTTGCTCTATCCAGGGAAAGAGAAAATATCTTTGGTGTCTGAAAGTAAGAGCGGATTTGAGGCAGTGAGGGGGTAGAGCTACAAACACTGAGAATTTTCCACCATTTCAGCCACAGCC
The DNA here is from genome assembly GCA_037975185.1 of Centropyge bicolor. NCBI lineage: Eukaryota > Metazoa > Chordata > Actinopteri > Pomacanthidae > Centropyge > Centropyge bicolor. Next base: position 1,503,073 of record JBBMOC010000038.1, on the reverse strand, counting down.
TCATATGTTATGTATGCACATAACACTTGCATGCGTCGCTGCATGTCGAGCACAACATAGACCATCCAAGGGGGAAACGAGGGAACAGAGCTGGCTGGGGCAGATGCATTCCACCATCAAATACTGCTGTTTCACTTGCTGTTTCTGTCGCAGCCAGTCTCAGAATGTGCCCATAAAAAAAGGGATGTTGATGATGGCCTAGTTCTCTTTTGAGTTGTTAACCCTCTCCCTGCTCTCTGTCGTACACAACAGATCAATAACCGAGTGACGAGTCCGTCCAATCTGTGCAGGACCTCTGTCGCTCACCGCCTTCATCGCCGTGAATGGTATTTTCTCTGAAAGGCGCCACAAGTCACTTCACAGCGTTGGGCAAACAGATCGAAGAGGACATGACGCACACAACCAATTAATGGCACAAACACCCAACTGGGGCTTAAATATTCTGACAGAGGAGTGAATGAATAAGTTAACTCCTCACTTCATCAATCACTGCTCATACTATAATCTGGCCTCCAGCTCTGTACAATCAGGATGAATTACCTTGCTTAAAAACTCCCATTACAAACCCACATCCTCTTCATGGAGGAAAGTTCCACCACGGATGACACCGGCTGGCACTTCGTCCTCTTCCCAGCTTCCGTCCCACAAACACACTCACCAGCAGAAAGAAGCCACCAATCAGGTACGTGAAAGTAGCCGTTACAGACCGCCTAGAAGTCGCAACTGTATAATCTTCTGTGGAGTGCACACACCCTCACTGGCGCACTCTACTAGCGCTGATTCAATTACGATGGGAGCGGAAATGGCAGCAGCTGGCTGAGTTATGCCATCTTTAAATAGAAGTGCGCTCCTCACTCCAGGGCTCAGCTTTTGGGCACAAAAAGCCGCCAAAGTCAGTGGAGGAAAATCATCAACTCCACACTCTCAAACAGACTTCCTAATACTTACTCCACAACAGTAGTTGGTGATCAGGTGGACTGAGGTGAAGCATACTCACAGGCCTGCTCCAGAGATGTATCAATGATAGATGTGTGGACCAGAAAAAATCGGCTGCTGTTCGGAAAGCAGAGTCAGACCTGCAGTGTCTCCGCTCGGATCTTCATGCAGTGCGTATCCGAGCAGCACAGTTTCCGCACCCCTCTCCGAAGTGGATGGACGAGGGTGTCTGTTCCCAATCCGGGCCGGGTGAGCGTCATCACCGAGCCTGCCCCAGAAAAGCATCACTCACCACAGGGACCGGTGGCCCACTTTTACAAGGAGCCCAAAATGCTCCTTGCCTTTGCTAAACTTTTCTTCCTCAGTGTCCCTCCACCTGTGTGAGGACTGCACTGCAGGGGGGGCACACACACACACACACCATCACTTCCCACCATGCAACTTGCAAGGTAACACACAACATACGTCAACACAGCACTTTAACATTCAGCAGCTCCAGCTCACAGGTCGTCCACCTCTGCTGCCTGAAGGAGGGTGGAGGGGATGGAGGAGAGGCATTTAGCAGAGAGCTCCGGAGGAATCTCAGGCTCATCTGCGGTCTAACCGAATCAATCAGGCCCAGCTGACAGCTTAACCATCGTGGTTGCCTCTTAATGGCCCATTAAAGTTGGGTGAGGGGGGGGGGCTCTTCCAATGGGAAGTGGAAAAGAGCTACAACACAAGCCATGAGGCAGCACATTAACTTCTGGAGCTATTTGCCACAAGGATATAGAAAACAGAGAAAATGCATGTTACTGTACAAGAGAGGAGAATCAGGTTAAAGAGGAAGAGGAGGCACCTGATCAGACCATCATCCAGGTTTTGATATTATCAATCAACTAGTAAACACTTATTGGAAGAAATACAAGATAATAATAATGAAACACATACACACTTTTTTTTTATGCCTGTATGAAACACAGAGTAGAAGAGTGTGTGAGCTGACACTTGTAATCAGAATAAATTAGTGTATGCTCCTTATTGCATTAATTTTTTATGTCCTTGAAGGGAAAATCCACTCTCCTTGATCAATTATACAAAGACTGACTAAAAAAATAAAAGCATGTTTTAAAAAAAGGTTTTCTATCATCTCAATAGTTCAATTAATCCAATTAAGATGCACCCATCTTCCCATAAATAATCCCAATTAGCACGATGATCTCTGACTCTGTTGTTATTGAAAAGCCCTTTTTTCCCTGATGCAAGATTCAGATTACCTGAGCGGCGAAAAACATCAAAAATAAAAGCAGCCTTGACTCCAGGCACAAGGAGGAAACTGGAGCCGAGTGTGTAGGATTTTCTACATCCACCTGTCTCCTGCTCCGGGACCGGATCTGGCGCCGGTGGACTCAAAGCTGCCGAACAGCGAAACGAGTCAAATCAGCCGCAGCGGAGACCACAACCGGTCCGTCTTTTCAAAATAAAAGCATCGTGAATGAACGCTTTTGTGCGACGATTTGTGCAAAAATAAATAAAACAATAAAGATAAATGCTGTGCGGTTTGTTATGCTGGGCTTTGTTGTTGATGTTAACATTTGACTTTGCTTTACACACACATGCACATAGACGTTAAAGCAGGCATCCATGTGCCTCTTTTTTAAATAAACTAATTATCTCTGTAGAGCAGATTTCAAAGCATTGTGCAATAAAGTACCTTAAAAATGAAGTTAAAAAAACAAGCTGCTTTGATTTTGATGATCAGTTTTCCGATTGAAGCATCATCCCCCCCTTTCTGATGGCTGCAGACCAACAATCACCAGAGAGGCCTGCAAATGTGTTTTTCCACAACATGACGATGGAAAAAAACACACACACATACAAACACCCCAACACACAGACCTTTGTGCATCCAACCTTTAAGGTCTGCACATATCGACACACACACACACAGACACACACATCCAGCCTACATCCTGCAGATCACTCATCCTTTGTGCATGCTGCCCATGATGCAGACAACAGTGGCAAAAGGAGCTTGAGCTGCAGTGACTCCAGCCAAGCGGCAGCACGAAAACAAGCCTCCTCTCACTCAGGATGTGCAGATAATACACATGTTCACATGCATTATTGGACTGCAGTCGTGCATTTTAGGCTCCTCGTGAAACCGGCTTGTTTTCGGCCAAGTTGGAGCTCAACTTGGATCATGACTGAAATCTCCCCTGCAGACTCAGCCCTGCTCCTTCAGGACCCCCGCACTCACGTTACCTCCCTCCTCCTCCGCCTCATCCTCCTTTTAAAACCGGTTTAAAATCAGCAGGTAGCCGGTCATTTCCTCACCTCACTCTCTGCCCGGTCCAAACATTTCACGCACTTACCGGAAACCATCCCGAGCCGAGCATCTCGGTCCCGGTAGTTCTCGGTGGAGGCTGCAGCTGCTCTGTGGGCGTTGCGAGCGCGGCTGCCCTTTGTGTGCTGGAGACTCCAGTACCCAGCATGCTTTGCGCTGCATTGATGCGGGGTCTAGAAGGGAGGTTTAGAATCATTCCTTTATATGATGCAGCGCCACACTGTGATAATGAAACACTGCCCAACAGAAGTGCTTCATATACATATGGTTTTATTTATAGAGTAAAAATGATCTGATGTCATGATGTACCACTATATGACTCATGATCAACAGTGTACAAGAGCTTTTGCCTGTCAGAGCTTTCTGTCAGAACCAAAGTTTTCAGCTGCAACTATTAATGGCAGCAACTATAAAGATTACGCTTAAAAATCAGTGTCTTTTTTTCGCATATACCTTATGCTTTTTTATTGTGTTGAAATCTTTACAACTATACACTTGCCCCCCTGCTCACACCCCCCAGCCCGTCCACATACACACACACAACACACCTTTATCAAGTGACTAAATATCTGCACAGTGCCTTTGCCTCACTGGTTTCTGCCTCATACTCACTAATGCCACACTACTATCCGTACAGTAGCTATATAACCAATCTATATAGCCATATACTCATCATAGCCCCTGCTGTCTGTTTTATATCATATCACACTACAGCCACTTTTGCCTTTTGCATTTCCACTGTATATTTTTGCTGAATGCAACCGCCACACATGTTCATATTGTACATATCTTAACATATTCTTAACAATATCTTACTCTTTATTCTCTCTATTACCCTCATATATTTGGACATAATGTTTTATTGCACCTCTGGTTAGATGCTGCATTTTGTTTCTCAGTACTTGTACTTTTTGCGGTGACAATAAAGTGGAATCTAATCTAATTTAATTTAATCTAATAGGTAAAGGGGAAATATGCAGCCGCAGAGGCCCCAACAGCCATCAGCTATCATCAGGGGGCCCTTTCATTATTGTGTTAAGTGGAGAGTTGTAATCAACATTTTTCCTGTGGTGAAATTTTCTTGATGATGATGTAATGTCCTGATATGACGCTTTTAAAAAAGTTTTAGTCAAAAGACCCTGATGTAGCAGCATCAACACCTCATGTGATGTGTGATAGAGTGAGTTTATGGTAGCTCGACGCCATCTAGCGGTCAACTACAGTCAGAACATGCTGCTCCGTTGATTACAGGCCCAGAACATTAAACACAGTATATGAGACTGACTTTATCATAAACACCAATGTTTGAATATCAGTATAATTAGATAATCCAGAAATCGACTGAAGGCATGATAATCTAAAGCTTTTGAGGAAATAACAGCACTCTGTTTTGATCCAGCAGGGAAACGCCCAAACCTATAAAATCTGTTTTATTTTAATCCTTGTGAGCCTTGATGTAATAAATTTCAAGTGAGGAAGTATGGTACATTGATGCTAAGCAGCATCTTCCTGGTTCAGTGAGTTATATGATAATGATAAAATTAAAATTTCCAAATGTGCAATAATAAGAATTGGCCACTTGTTGAATTAGGCTGTCAGCATGAAAACTTCAGTTCAGATATCTCTGCAACACAATACATAGACATGTTTGACCCAACACCAAAACTGTTATTTCTTCACATTCTGTTGATGATTTTAGTTTATTATTGTAAAGACCTACTGCAACACCAACCATCTAAAGAGATAAAATGTAGATATATGAACTGAGATGAGCTGACCTTGAACTTTGAGCTGATGTTCAGCAATCAAAGCATAACAATGCATATATGTAAGTCAACGTTTATATTTTATATATTTAATATGAATGTGTAACACATTATATATCAGTAGACCCTTCTATATGTTTTGACGCTTTTATCCAAAGTGATGTACATTCACATACTGATGGAACAGCCATCGGGGGCAGTTTTTGTGGTTCAGTATCTTTCCCAAGGACACTTTGACACATGGACTTCAGGGGATTGAACCACCAACCTTTCAATTGATGACAACCACTCTACCTCCTCAGCTATAGCCGCCCCCCAATTGTAGAATTGTAAATCCTATCTAAACCCTATGTATTCCTGTAAGAAGGACAGTTCAGTTGATTTCAATTCAACTCAATTGAGTTCACTTCAACTGAATTCACATGACTTCACTTCCCTTCACTTCAACTCAATTCAACTCCTTTCAACCTACTGAAGAAGACCTAAACTAAAACAAAACTCAGTCATCAACAATCTTAAAATCTTTTGCTATTTAATTGTGCAAAAATGTAACAGAGTATCTGGAGTGATAATGCTTACTCATAGTTAAATGACAAATTAATGGCACATTCTTTGTGTTGAATGAGACTAATGTTTTGCACTGTAAAAATTTTTTTTGTGTTGTTTGTCAATTGATGATGCAAAAGTGTGGCTGTTATCTCTGATATCACCATGATATCATTAATAATTTAACCAAAAATGAAAAAGCCAAGCATTGTTCTTGAAATTGGCCTTGATGATGAGAGCACGTTGGAGGCCTTTCTATCACACTTCCTACAGGGAGTGAATGAGACTGATAGTTGCTTCATTATCAAGGATTATATTGTCGTTCCCTCAAATGAACTTTTGCACTTTGCTCATGTTATACTGTGTAAGCCTGTCCTCTCCTGCCAAGCCTGCGTAAAAGCAAGGTACCACACAGTGTTGCACAGTATGGATTGTTCCTGCATGGGTTAAGTTGTTGGGATGTTGACATGAACAGAACAAGCAGCTGTCTCAGCCTACTTTAAAAAGCCCCTCCATCTTGTGCCCTGGTGGTAAAGAATCATTGCAATGCACAGTGGAGGGTAAAACACACACTTGTTCTGCTGTAGGGGTCAGTTTATGTTTTTGACTGGAGGATCCGCTTCTCTTTACATGGTTGGAAAACACCCCCCACTGAAATCCTCTAGCAACAGTTGTGTGCATGTGTCTACAATGTCTGTGTGTGTGGGTGTGTGTGTGTGGCTGAGACGCTGGGTTGTTGCTTCACTGTACATTCTTGGAGAGCAGCTGTGACATATTTGACCACTGGCTCCATCAGGGTGGCGTAACAGAAGGTCTCAATGTCGTCTTTGACAAGTTGCTGATCAATGGGCACTAATGAATTTTTATGGACGCCTAATAATGTCCAATCCTTTATTACAACGAAGCACTCATAAATGCTGAGGCAAGCAACTGATGATGAACTAGAGGAGGACAAAGTGCTTCTTACAGCCAAGATTTTAAAGCAATTATTTTAACTTATGAGCATAATCTTGACTTATTAATGAACTCTCACTCAGTTCCCTCAGCTGAATGATACAGCCGGCTATTCTAAGAGTGGGAACATGCGGTTAGCACTCATGATCAATGCCGGCTGGCTGTGACCCAAGAAAATGCCTTTTGATTGAATAAGCACACAGAAATCATTTAAGGAATGTTTACTGAGTGTGTTGAATGAGTGTGGGTTGTATCTAACATGATGTGACCATATAAAACTAAATATAGCACAGAGGTCAGTGCTGGTACGGTATATGAGTCATTTAGAGGATTCAGTGCTATTCAACTGTATCACGCTCACAATATGAATAAATGAGATTATGCATACCAAAACATAAGAGCATTACTCGGCCACACTCCACTGGGATTTTGGGGAACAGATGCCAATTAGAGCATGGAGACTTTCCCCTCATTGGAAATCATACAAGCAGACATGAAAAATCCTGATCCTACACCTGCATCATTGCACTGTATCTGCTTCTTTGGTGCACTGAGAGACAACTCTCATGTTTCACATGCGTGAACTCCCAGGCACAAATACACATGTACGCCATCAGTTACATAACTGATATTTGGAGCAATGGCAGGTGAAACATTTAAGTGTTAATATTAGGAACCACATGCCTGATACTGGAGGTGGGGAACTTAGAACCAAACTTCACAAGGCTCACAATTTCGTCTGGTACATGTTGTACGTTTGAGATTCATTTCATTTTTGTTAATAATGATTTTTAAAAGCACTTTGTAGGGAATGTTTGTCCTTTATTTGATAGTGGACAGGTGAGAGGTAGTCATCATGTGTTAAATCAGTGGAATATCCAACAGGTCCTTGCACCTAAACAAAAGTGGCTGCTCAGCATTCTCAAAAAATGACCGATATGGCTGATCCAAAAGCAACTGAAAAGTTATTTCTCATCTACATCAGACATGTGTGTTGCTTGATGAAAAGAGTTTTTTTTAAATTGTTGTTGCAGCTCCTAAAAGAACCAAATCATATATTTAAAAATATGTACACAATAGACAGAATAGTAATATTTTTTGCTTCAAATGTGTATGAAGGTGTACAGAAAATCAGTATCATGTTTGATAATTTCATTTTATTGTGGTCATTTTAGGAAGGTGAAAAAATCTCCAAAATGAGCAAATGAGAAGTGCAAGCATGAAAATAATCAAAACAGGAGTTGCAAGGTATTTGTAACAACGGCCAGTTTCTTTGAATTTGTTTTTCCCATCAGCTATTTTTTTTTTGTTTTTCCTTTTACAACATTGAGAACAATAACTTTGAACCTTCAGCCCCCATAGATCAACTCTACAGTCACGTAATGTAGATTTGAAGCAGATAAAGAAGCCAAACAACACAATGCCAGACACAACACAACCAGCCGAGCCCCAAGAGAGTTATGGGGTGACTGAGTTCTTCAGACAATGGCAAAGTGAGGGGACTTATTGAGGAGAAAAGAGCAGGAGAAAAGGTGAGAGTTGGCTTGTTTGGGGAAGAGGAACTTCCTGTTTTGGAGCTCAAAGTTGGCTGAAGTGGACCCAATTGTTAGATCGGCCCTGTGAGGCCTATTCAGCTTAATGTGGGACTCATGATCATCAGCAGGTCACAATAAAAAACTGAAGTGATCTGAATACGTAGAAGATACTTTTTTCCACTGTTACTTTAAAGAATGACCATGCCTTTGTTACGGGGAGTGGTTATGGACTCAAACGCAACACATAGGAATGGATGGTTAAGCTTTTAATAAATGCAAAAGAAATCTTAAACAAAAAACTCACAGCAGGGTCGGGTCCAGGAAAAATAAAAAAATCCACATACTAACTAAAACAAACAAAATCCAAATATTTTCAAAGGCACAGAAGAAGAAGAAGAAGGAACAAGAACAAGAACAACGCGGCAAAGGTAGACTGACATGAACTGACTTATATAGAGAGTGATTAGCTGCAGCTTGGAGCACAGGTGATAGGATGAGGTGGGAGTGGCTTGTAGATGAGGTGAGGCAGAGCCGGGGTGAGTAAAGTACAGAGACCTGAGGTGAGAAGCTATGGCAGGTGAATAGAGACAGACAGACAGAACTACGACAAGACAAGACTACAAAAAGACAAGGGCATGACAGACAGAACTAAACAGAGACCGAAACTAAGACAGAACTGAGACTAAGGCCAAACAGGAACTAAGATAGAGTTAAGACAGAAAACTGGGACACAGAACTAAGACACAGAAGACACAACACGGCAGGACAAATACAAGACATGAACAGGACTCAGACATGACCACAGACATGGCTGGGAACAACCAGAGCTGAACAAAAACATGTCAGGCCGAATGTGCATAGAACAAAAACTAAAGTTGACCAAAAACTAACACAAAAACAGAGGTCTGACTGGCAGAACTGTGACAGCCTTTTGAATGAATGAAGTAATGCCTTTTTCACAACTAATAACATGACTTTGTTCCATTTAGGCATTGAATTAAGTCATGAATTAACCACACCTATGCTTTCTCTGCCAAGACTTATCAAAATGTGCTGCACTGGCCTATTGTTATGATGAACTAAGATCTTTAAACTCTATAAACTACAATTTAGATTAACTTAAGTTTGCGAAATACCTGATGAAGATTTCGTATTGAAAGATTACAGCTGTACTTAAAAATATAAAGATTCTTCTTCTAAAATGTTTTTATCTTCTTTGAAGAGGAACATGAGTGAACATTAATCACTTGGCTTTTTAGGTCATGTGACCAGAATCAGAATCAAATTTATTGCCAAGTAGATTTTCACAAACGAGGAATTTGCCTTGGTGTCTGTGTGCATAACAATAAACAAGAAGAAAGATAACAAGTCAGTGAAGGTTCTCAGTCACCTGCGTCATGGTATTCAGATAAGGGTTGAATTAATGTCAACTTGACGTATTTGTAGATGCTTGAAGATGTTTCACTTTTCATCCAAGAAGATAACAAGCAAGTGCAAATGTAGCTGCATAAATAGAACACAGACGATTGACAATAAAATATGAGACAAATATTATGAAAATATGTTATGAGCTGTTCAGTTCTGTGCAGCAATGTTTATTCACCAGAGAATGTGCAAAAGTTCACAGTTTGTAGTCTAAGGAATATTTGAGATGTGTAAGACAGTAATCCAAAAAATTAGATCCAAAAAAAGATGATGAATGATCCATAAAGTATTTAGTGTTATGTTTGTTTAGTTAATGTTGGTTTGCAGTTTAGAAACAAAGCTGTTTGCCTGTATGTAATTTACTTTTCTTGTTGGAATAACTACAGTTTCTCAAAGTGGATGGACAACTAAAGGTTGGACTCGAAGCCCAACTGGAAACCAGTGTTGGCAACAGTGAAGTGGTTCACTGGAGTCTCTCCCGTTCCAGCACCATGGACAGAGTTCTGCCTCTGAGACGACCTGGTGGCTTCTCAACGTACAGTTGTCACAGTGAGACTCCGATTTTATCACTGCTTTACATCAGTTAATCATTATCAGCATTTGTCTGTTTTTCATGTAATCATTATCTTTTTATGATGTCTCAAGTTGAATAAAATGACTTGTCATGCCTTAAAACCCCAATGACACAATATGATTTCCTGTGACTGACCTGAGCCTGGCCTGGCATTTCCCGCTGTTTCTCCTCTCTCCTTTCCGGAATGACATGAGGTTGAACTAGATTGTTGTTTTGCTCTGTAGGACACACATCACTATTTAAACTCAGAGGTTCATAGGGAAAAGAATGAAACTGATAGTGTACAAGTAATATTGAGCATGTTGTCATTACAGTAAAGTAGAACCCCTATAAAGCTAATAGCCGGAATTATCACAAAGATAAGTGATAATAAAAGTCAAAGAGCAAAGAGAAAAAAACAAAAAACAAAACTCTGGAGTGGAGATAAAGACACCTTACAGGAATAGGTTTGGGAATTATGCTTCGCTTTCTTGCTTTCTAAATATAAAGCTGCATGAAACAGGTGTTCAACTAGATTTGCATTTATCAGTTTAAACAAGAGTGTAAAAGTGAGATGTCACAGCTGACTGCAGGGTCAGTACCAACCCTGCCTCATGGTGTCCACTATTCTACATGTGGAGGTAGGTGGTCTATTGGTGATACTAACTGAATCCAGGCTGCGGTTTCACTCAGGCCTGTCTCAAAAAGATGTCTGTAGGGTGGTCTCAGCAAAAAAAAAGTTGAAGGAAAATATGACAGGAATGAAATGAAATGCAATAAAGCAGGACATCCTCCTGTCAAAATCAACACTTGAGTCTTATCAGCCATCAGTGTCATTTGATCGGACAGCAAAAAGCGGGTCATTACTCCAACACTTTATTCATGAGACGACAATTGAATCGTCTTAAGCGACTGTTTTCTTCGGCTCCAGCCCCACGTCCGCCTTCCTGCATATTCAGGTGTGCGTGGACGGTATGTACAATACAAGCAGTCAGAAAGGAACACGGGGTGACATTTTGTACCTCTCTCACCCCCTCGGCAAAGTTACAAAACACTGCATTCTTTCCACAGATCCTTAGGATAACAGCGGCTCTGCTGCCTGTTGAAGAGCGAGTAATCGTATTATTGATGTGAGCCTTGAATTCCTGCGCCATTCACCCATCTCAGGCTGCCTTTTGAAGCCAGAAACGTGTTTGCTTTGTCATACAATTAAAGCACACATGGCGTTTACAAGAATTTATTTGCCCTCATATTTTTCTTCTTTACAGTCGTCACTTCATTTGCACAGCACACAGAAGGCCATAAATCAGAAAATAAGAGAGAAAAACAAGATGAAGGTCAATTCTTCTTCTTTTTTTTTCTTAGTCTTTTTTAGTTGTTTTTTTGGTCTAAATTTACCTTCAATTTAAAAACCTTGACAAACAGATAATAAAGAATCACACAAGTTTGATTTAATTCAAATTCACTGAGTTTACACTTTTGCATACAATAATCCTTGACACATAACTTTTAGTGTTGTACGTAACTTTCTTCCTTCCCCTAGGTCACTGAAAACAAAAGTCATTTATAAGTTGTAAAATAATAAATCTATAAATGAAAAAAACACATGTATCTTACAATATGAGTATATTACATGCGGTATACATGCAGTATAATACATGCCATGTATATAAGAAGCCCTTGTACATGCATGTAGAGTACACATGTCCTTTTTCCTCTGCTGCAGCCATGCTGGCCTGTCCTGTCTGTACTGTGACAAAGAGACGACCACTCCAACATGAAGACATCATTCACCTGTATGCAGAATAGATCCTCTCAGTGCTGATCCTCCACATCTATTTCCATCATGTTTTTGCAGAACTCTGTCAGATTTTCCACCCTCTGTATCCGGGCGCAAACTGACATCTTTGTGGCGCTTGGGCCTCTCTGCATCGGGTCTTTCAGCAGCCCTTTGTGTCCCTCCCTCTCTATCAAAGGAGAGTCATTTGTTCAGGCTGCTCTCTTCTCTCACTCTCGCTGCCTCGATGGCCACGTTGTTTTTAGCGAGCGCTCTTCCTCTGAGCCTTGTCTGAATCAGGCCCATCCAGAGCTCTCTTGGACCTGGTGGCCACAGCTCTGAGGGACAAAAAACCAGACACGTAAATCATAATATGATCAATATGTAGATGAAGTTAAGTTGTTTATTTTAATCTAATCTTGTCATTCAAAGCTCACCTCAGGATGCTGAGTATGTTGAGTTGACGTCTCTTCACAGATCTCTTTGAGGAGATGATTTCAGACCTGCACACAAGGACAAACATTATAGTTACCAAAAAGGACCAGTGCCTTTAAATACAGCCTGTCAATAAGGTTTGCCACTTTAAGTGTTTTATTGATGTTGTTGTAACAGAACACCTAAACTTATATAAAAGCATTTAACATTTATTCTTTTTTACACACTCAGTAACCTAACCCTCTCCTCTTTACGGGCTCACTAAATGTTTCATGCACAAGAAAGACTCTTTAAACATGAAGCTTTAAACATTGTCAGCCTTCCAGTTTTGGCCTGGCACTCACTGTCTCCTCTGTTTCTAGGTGGTGACATTATTTGTTTGGCATTTCTAGGAAACATGAATTCCCGACTTAGCTTTTAATTGCTTCCAAACTCCTACACGTTTCACTCCTCGAGGCTCAGAGCCAATCAAAAACAAGCCTTGTGCACCAGCCTGAAATGATTCCACTCCCTCAGGCCTCAGCTGTATTATTTGATGATCACACCCTCGGACAAGCAGGATTTGGGGAATACACTAACAACACATTCATGCCAATAATAGCATTACGGTGAAATGAGTGTGCCCTCCCACTGCACCACTCCTCGTCCTTCACAAAGGACAGTAATACCTGCCTTTACAAACTAAGCAACCTGTGACAGAAACTCAAATCTGGCTCGAGCGATGCTTCACAGCTGATGCTCGAGCCCTGACTCACCTGTGACGGCAGAAGTTGGTGCAGGATTGATCATAGGGGTTGGCACAGGTGCAACGGCTAGCAGACCTTCTGCGCCTGGACAGGACGCTGCCAAGACCATAAAGTGTAGTCTTGCTGCAGAGACAAAGAGGCATTCAGTTCGATGATAGTGATATAAACATTCTGCAGACTTTGCTCTTTGTTTCCACTGCACATTTAATTATACAGTAATAATGATAGGATGTGTTTCTTCTGCAACTCGTGGACCTAAAGTGATAGTGCACTGACTCGTGTGTTGACTTTTTAATCAACCCAACCAAGCGGCTTTGGAAATCAAAAGTCACAACACAGAGCACACGTGTGTTTGTTTGTGTCTGTCTCACCTCGGCGTGTTGACCCAGATGATGTCCAGGTGGCAGAAGTAGTGGCACTCGGAGTCCAGCGGGCTGCTGCAGGAACAGCGCTTGGTCCTCTCTCTCCGTGCCGGGAGGTCATCAGCCACTTCCTGCGGTACCACCGGAAGCCCCAAACCTGGTCCGAGACAAAGGGTCACTCAGTAACAGAGATCCAAACACAGCATCAACTCTAGCCAAGACAAACCACTCGTCAACGGCCCCGCTTCTGACTTTACTCTTTTACTGTTTCTCACAACACTAAACAGATGGATATGTTACATCACTAGTCTATTATTAACAGAATTTACGTGTGAGAACAAGAAAAAGCTCATCAACCATTCTTCACAAATTCCACTTTCTTTCTACAAAACTCATCACTCTTGATCTTTTACAGTGAGCAAACAGCCTTATTTACAGAATGGAAATGTGTGAATTCCTTGAAGTTTTTCATGCTAAGGTCATACACAGTAAAAAAAAAAAATCTAAAAGACAAATGATTTACTTCTTTAATTGTTTTTGCTAAAAACCGCATGAAAGGTTTAGCTTCAGGTATTACAAGATCAATTGCTAAAAGGTATATGTCAACATTTAGCAGCAGCAAAAATCGCTTTTTTGTGTCTTAAATGGATCCTGTTCTGTGTCCTGTGCTTTTGGGCTTGCCAAAGCATGCATGTGCATCAACATAGAGAGATGACCGTTGCTGACTATGACTGAGATTAAAGCCAGTGTAAAGTGTGCGAGTCATAGCCCAGAAGTTAACAAATGGAAAGAACTATTGGTTTGTTGACATCCATAACTGAGAAAGTTTCTAGGTTTAAAGTCAGACTTGTATCTAATGTCCTGCAAATCCCACTAAAAGAAGAGTATTAAATGTAATTTTTTAGAATATATCTTTATAAAAACAGACCTACCATCCTGTACGGAAGCCCAAAGAGTGATGAGAAGAAGGACGCTGATGTTAGTAGTCATAGCTGATAGCAGATGGATGAAAGTCTGCAGACTGTTATCCATACACTTACTGCTGTTTGTCTGCAGGTGTCTGAGCTCTGTCACTCTCTTATGTCTCTCCTCTCCTCTCCCTCACGTGATGTCATAGTAAAAGCTCCACCCACTGCTGGAGCCACAGTCTACGACCCCAGGGTGTTCAAACCTGTGCTCTCTGTGATGCCACTGTCACCTGCTGAGTGACCATTAGGTCTGCATGTTGCCTTGGAATGAGGTCAGAGAACAGTCTCTTTGTTCCAGCTATACAAGAAGTTTGGGGGGCAGAAGAGAGAGATGGAGGGAGACATGAGGTCTGAGGTTAGATGAATGACCTAATGAGCTACAGCAGAGAGATGGAGGCTGATACATCCTGATATGAGCAAGCTCTAGAAAGTGATGAAGGAGGACCAACACAATGGATCCTGATCATTGTGAGAACACGTGTGGGAAGCGATAATTTGGGAAACATGAAAATACGGTGATATGCAATGGAGACATTTTAAATTGGTTTTGTCTAATGGAACAAAACATAAATAAATAAATAAATAGAAGGTTAAGGTTAATCACTGATATTGAGACACATATATACGTAAATAACAAGACAAGAGGCTTTTCAGTTTTATATTCACCCAGTGAAGCTCCTGATACAAAGACTGACACTGTGTCAGAGATGATTGTGATGATCATCATTATGCTTTCATAATGAGTATCAACATTTTAAGAGATCAGGATTTTGGACTTTCCAGACTGATATTTGGAAAATAGTCATTATTTCTGACATAATTTGATGTGGTTGAACTTAATACTTAAAGTGGCTATAATGTATATTTTATACCAATAACTTCATCTGATCGAATGACAACACAAAAAGGATGCAACAGTATAGCTGTGCCTCAAAGTGATGAACACACAGCAGTATGACCCAAACCTGCAGCTCTTATTCGACACATTCATCTCTCTCACTCTCTCTCATTTGGCAGTTTTTGGTGACAGCAGGCACTTTCAGATTCAGGAGTTGGAGAAAATATTTGACTGACATCTGCTAGATGACCACGAACACAACTCCAAATGAATTATAATGTTTTTCCATATCAACTTAAATGATAATGATACATTTTCTGGTGCCCATAATTGACCAAAAATCAGTTATTGCAATTGCAATTTATTGCAAATATATGTTTTGTGATTTTGTGACTTATTGCCCAACAGCATAACCGTCATTAAAGAAATTCCAGATTAACATTTGAATGTAATGATGTCTCCACAATGGCTGGTGAAGGTCCACACATATATAAGGATGCAAGTAGCCACATGGCATCCTTTGCTCATGTAAATACAGCAAATGCATTCAGATTAGGAATCACCTTTCTGATTGGGAAATGGAGTCATGAATATCAACATTTGGAGTCGATGATGATTGAAGTCACATAATTTTTCCATTCATTTTCCACAAACCCCTTTATGGATAGTGTTTACTTAAAGGGGCTTATAATCCACTTTCCATGGAATGTGACACCTGAACATAATAGAGCACAGCAGACAGTCCTTGTCCTCTGTGTAGTGGGCATGTCCAGTGCAGAAAGACATGTGCCAATGAAAACAGAGAAGAGGGCAAATTAAAAGAGGACAAGCGGGAGGACAGCACATAGGACAGTCATTAAAATGATGTTGCTTTACAATATTGTGCATAATACCTTTAAGACATATCACCACACAGTTTATGCTCCCACTTTAATTTCATTTCGCTCTCTTTCTCACAAGAAGAATCATTAGTGAGTTAATCAGGATATGATAGTGTCTAATACACTATGTGATGTGAATATTTTCGTCTCACATAAAGATTTGTGGAATGTGTGACATGGTGATGAGATTATTCCCACACTGCATCACGATAGCACAGATTTTTTTTCCAACACATTCTTGCACCAGAGGTTAGAAGTCCAGTTCCCTCAGGAGCACAGATGTGCCCCTCTCCACAGGCGCCACGTTGCATTCAGCGGTCCCATCTCCGAGACGTGGACAGCGAGTGAAAGTGATGCAAGTCAGAGGAAGTACCAGGGAGTGTCTTTTTATTCCAGTTATACGCCTGGCTGTCTTTGCCAGCCTCTGTCCTAGAAGCAGGTGTTTATTTTTAATTATCAACCATGCCTCCTCGGTTCACTCCTTTAAGGCATGATCTCCCCCAACACCTCTGGCTCCGTGCCATTGGCATGTTTGGGCCTTTGAAGGAGGAAGAATGTTGATTCCCTCCAAACTGTCTTTGATATAGGTGTCTAAAAATACATGCGCCTCCTGTTGCTGTTTTATAACAATTTCTGTGGAATGTCAAATCACAGCTGCAAATACCTTTTGGCTTCTTGTCAACACGCTCGCTGGCTGTGCCTGAGTCAGCTTTACGTAATCTACGTCATGCTGTGCTGTTCAGCACCGCTGTGCAAAACACCAGTGAAAGTGAAGGGAAAACACTGCTGGAAGGAGTGTGTTATGTTTATTGGAATATTGTTTTGGATGTGAATATTGCTTTATACTCCTGGAATTGTACGTCCAAAGAGTGTTTTAAATACCAAAGTGAATTGATATAACTGAGGATGGTTTAATCTTTGTTGAATCAAAATCAGCCTTTGGAATGGTAAATGTCTGTCTATGTAATAAAAATGGGTGTTTTTGGGATGCTCTCCAACTCATAGTTGCCGAATGAATCAACAGGTGACCCATATAGACAACAGTGGTTAAGAATTTATAGACATGCTATTTAAGTTTATGTTGGTCCAGTATTGATAAGGTGAGCTTCTTTTGAAAGGTGTGTGCTCACCCTTTTGACCCCACTCAAATTGAGAACCAAAGGAACCAGAAGGCCAAATCCCATCAGGGTTCATATTTTCAAAAGGGCCTCATTTTCCTAACATAAGAGCTTCATGGAGGCTAAAAACATGTCGATGGATACCTGAGGGTTGGTGATTAAGTAAGGACATCTAGTGGTGCCACTTAAGGAATACAGCTGCTCCCTCAAAAGGTATTCTGATTATTGTGGGTTTATATCTGCTACTTCAGCCTTGTAACATTGTGAAGGGTGACAAGTTAAAGGAAACAAGGAAATAATTGTGTGCTGCAGCATTATAAAAGCAGGAGTTTCCATTTAGCGCACAAGGGGTCAGAGAACGGAGTGAAAAAGATGTGAGTCACAGACAACAAAAGTCACTAACTCTCGACTCAACATAGACTGTGTGTTCCCTGCAGCAGAGTTTAACTAAATAATCTGCCAAGATAAAGCTGTTGTGGCAACTTGCGGTGGCTCAACGCCTTACAAAGAAACTTGAAGCTGTGTTAGTCATCCACCCATGGTTGCATTTCTCTGTCTCAATAATTCTTTTTTTTCTCTCTCCGCAGTGATTTAACATGCAGCTAATATTCTTTAAAAAACAGCAAAGGAAAACAATCTTTTAGAAATATTACAAATAAGACAGATTTAACACTCATTTAACACAAAACTACTTATTTTTTAGTAGAGGAAAACACAATTTTCCTGAGGGGAGAACACTTACGGAAAATGGTTGTAGCTACTAATCACCACATGCTATCACATGGGGGTGCAAAGTACAACCAAGCCTATCACAAACTACCAAAGTAGAAGCCAAGACCACAAAATACCACCAACCTCATGACAGTGTGCCACAAACATGCACATCAGCCACAAGTTGAACAGAGTAGCAGCACAGTTAGTTACACCTCACAGTGCCAGTGCTTCAAGGAAACAGCACTTTTTGTGTTTTCTCTTAAAGGAAGTAACCACTTCTGAGCCAATCAGTTAAACCTTGTCATAGATGTTTATGAGGCACTTTTGATGTTTTCTTTGTTCACGTTCCAACTTCACTGATCTGATGTGCAAAACTGATCCATTGCGGTTGATAACACAGGGAAATAATTAAACTGTTTCGTCCTTAAAGTCCCACACTGTAATTAAAAATGACAACGGCACCAACTCTGTTAGAGCAAAAGCATGATTTTATACACATGGCAAAATGGGGGGAAAAAAAAGCACAACCTCAAGGGAATCTGGTGCATTTTTTATTTCTTCAATGACTAGAAATTTTGCTGTGTGTGAAATCTGCAGGGCACTTAATCTTCCGGTACCAGCCAAACTCAATCCCTCATCTCTGTCACCAATTCAAGTCACAAGAACATCATGAAAAAGACACACAGATGTAACAAAAAGAACATCCTTTTTCCGATAAAAAAAGTAAAAAAAGAAAGAAAACAACAACCTTAAAACAATGATCATTGTCATCAAATAACAATAAATAAGGAGCGCTCGTCCCTGTACAGAGATATATTCTAATCTAAAATCTTTTGTAATAAAAAATAGAACTTCAGTGCAATTCCTTTGACACATTTCTGCTGCTCCTTCAATATCTCCGCCATGCGACTCTCTGTTACCCTGGCATTAAAGCAATGGAACAGAAACAATCAAAAGGCCAAATATTAACCCTCCTGAATGACACAAAAAGCAGATATAAAAGTTCACAGCCTTCTCTTTGTCTATCTGTACTGTACATCTCAAAACACAAACCTGGACAGAAAAGGCACAAGTAACTACAATTTGAGTAATACTGGACAAAATTTGGACAAACAAAAATGGAATTATTTTTGATCAAAGATTTTGGTCATTTACAAATTTATTCATATTCCTTTTACATATATTTAAACAGACATTAAGATTACCAGTATCAATAGCGATACAGAAGGGATATATTTATATATATATATATATATGTATATATATATAATTTATATATATATAGATAGACATTATTTTTACAAAGAAAAAAGTGCATTTTTATAACAAACCTGAATATTGCCAAAGAACAAACATTTAAGTTAACAATAGTATTGAAAACTGTATAAAAAAGAAAGCAATAAAAAAAACAAGACTAGTGTAGCAACCAACAAAGCAAAATGAGATGCACGATGCATCAAGGTGTAGACGCTGTTACGTGCTCTGGTCTGTTCTGGCTGAGTCCCCTTTAGCTCCTCCCTCCTCCGCATCACCGCCAGAATGTGACTCCTCCCCCTCTGGCTGCTGTCCAGTGACATGCGAGGCTACGGGGGCTGCAAGACTGAGGGGTGCTCTTGAACGACTGTCTCTGTCGCAGCGTTCGGTGGTCTCAGTAGCAGCCCTGCGGGTGTGGGCAGAGCTATGTGAGCTGCCATATTGCTTTGAGTCTGTGGTCTCCAACTCCGGTTTGGAACATGTTAGTGCTGTGCTGAGAACGCACCGCCCTGACTGGCTGGTTCCTGCTGCCTGGTGCTCTGACCAGTGGTCTCCAGGAGTCCTAAGCCCTTGAGTTCTGGGGGTCCCGCCCCAGTGTGATTCAAACCTGGCCAGCGACGGCCCCTCCATCGGGGGAGACGTTGGGGACGAGGGAGTGGTAGGGTGAGATCTTGGCCTGGCCTGTACCATTTGGATTCCTCCGATGGGGATCATCAGACAGGGGACCTTGGCTTGTTGGGAGTGCATGGGAAGATGGCTGAAGATGTTGTCTGCTATTTGGTGGCCTAGATAACCCTCGCAGGTGGACAGACGGAAAGCAGGTGGAAACAAGCTGGCTTCTGGCAAAGTTGACCCTTCTGCTGCTGTACCACTTTTCTCCTGTAGGGGGAGCAAAGACATCACCATTACATGTCAGTGCACAGGATACTGTACACTGAGATCTTCTTGGGAGGAAAGTGCAGAGAAAATACATAGTAGTGCTGTTTTCTAAATTCAGATGTCTAATCACAGATCTGTGCAGGCTGAGACAAAGACACTCACCGGTTTGGCATGACTACCCTTTGTACCTGGGCTTTCCCATGGTAGGTATCCAGGGGTCCTGTGCTGTAACCTGAGTGGTGAGGGAGGGGTCCGAGCTTGTGGCGACCGGTAGCAGCTTGGCGAAAGAGGGCGAAGAGGGGAAAGGGGTCTGATGGGAGACGGCCCTCTCTCAGGGGAGGGTGAGACGTGCCGGCTGGGCGAGGAGAGCTCGGTCCTGGGGGAGAGGCTGTGGATGGGTGAGGACAGCTCCAGACGTGGTGAGAGGCTGCGGCTGGGGGAACAGCTCTCAGTGCTGGGGGAGAAAGCTCTTGGCGACGCCTTCCAGCCCCGCCTGGAGAACAGCGCTCTCCTGCTGCCTGGGGAGGCGGCCCGTCTGCTGGGCCACACCCCCCTCGGGGAGGGCTCCTGGCCGGGACTGGGGCTGGGGCCCGGTGGCTCAGGCTCAGGAGTGCCCTGCTGAGAGTGCCTACTGCAGCTGGACTGCCCTCCTGTTGATGGGTGCGTGTCTGAAGAACAGGAGGACGGCGGATCATCGTGGGATGCGGACTCCTCTTCCTCATCATCATCGTCATCGTTGTCATCATCGTCGTCCGACTCCTCCACGTCTGAAAACTGATGTTCCTCCTGTTCCTCTGAGCCACACGCACGTTCATCACTTCCTGCTGTTTCTGCACACACACACACACAAACATACACATCCTTTAAATCATATCCCCTTTACATCTGTATTGTACACTTTAAAACTCCTGCACTTAAAGTCGTGACAAAAATCCTCAAGCTAAGAAACACAAAAACACATTAACAGAACAATTTTCAGGAACAAGCACAAAGGGTTAGGACAGCGTACTGTATCTTTCTGACAAACCTAACCCGCCACCCATCAAACCCCTGTTATAAATAGACTGAGGATGAAAAGACCGGAATTTAATTGAATAGCACCATGTCTCTATTCACAAACTATCTCAACAGCCTTGTGAATGGAAAGACGGTTTAAATGGCGCGTCCTTGGCTGTGATGAGTGTAGTCTGTCAGCAAGAAAGAGAAGGCGAGAGGAGGGGTAGTAGAGGAAGGTTAGGAAGGAGATTGTGAGGTGACTGGCTTTGAGGTTCTTTGTGGCTTTGACGACAGAGGAAAGCGTTGGAATGCATACTGTCATACGCCAGCAACACATCCTTGAGAACAAGGTATACTTGCCAGACAACCGCAACTACATCAGGAAACTGTGAAACGCTCTGTATTCTTCATTCATTCATCTTATGCGTTTTCATATTTCTTATGCAAGGCCAAAGGGAGGAGAATAGAACATGGTGTTGCATAAGCTGTCAGTGCTGAGCTGCTACAATTCTTCAGAGGCAGAAGTTCATCCAGCTGTGTACCAATATTTCTCTACAGTGGAGGGGAAATATGTGAGATGCCTCTACATCCCCTCTTAAGTACCTGTTTCCTCGCTCTCCGGCTCATCCAGCGATGACTCAGATACTCCCATTGCCTGGCATTTTTTCCCATGAGCCTTAGACTTCATGTGTTTAGTAAGGTTCCCTAGGAAGGAGGAAGCACATTAAAATTGTCCTTGGCTTAGAGACGACGAGGAAAATGAGGACATTTCAACAACAGAGGCAAAATGAGATAGCAGTACAAATCATGTTTTAACTTTTTCAAATTGTCCTCTCACCTTTGGTTTTGAAGGCAAAGTTGCAGTGCTTGCAAATGTATGGACGGACATCGGTGTGCGTTCGGATGTGCTTTTTCAGCATGCTTGGTTTCTTACAGCGGATGCCACATTCTCCACATATGTACTTGCCCCTGCCACGACCTCTCACATAAACATACTCTTCATTGGACTTAAACCTAAGCGAGAGAGAGAGAGAGAAAGAGGAGAAAGAAACGGGATGATAGTTAAGATTACTTTCATACAGAACACCGATTTCACTGTGTGTGTAGCTTCTTCTCTGAAGATCCATAGAAGTCATTTTAATTTAACTGATTTCAACTGAGCTGCCTTTAAAAGCTGCATTAATTGATTGCTTTTGTAAAATTGTTACGGTGAATATGGCAAATTAAAACAGAAACAACAAGTAATGTCAAATTTAGAAATTAATTAATGCCTACATGTATTTGTTTTTTTAATTTCTTTATTATATTTTGATTTGGCATTTTCTGTCTTCCGTAGGAACAAGGCTGATGACAGTGGAAAAACCAAAGCAATGAGCTAAAAGAAGCTAAAACTCTCTGCAAAGCTGAGCTGGGTGATAATTCAATTCTCTGTGGCTTCATTGCCTCAAGTGACGCCATTCACATTGCACAGTCATTTGACCCACTGTTCTTAAAAAAATATTGATTAGTGCAGCTTTACAACATAATGATGACTGTGGATATGTGGATAATACAAAATACTTGTGCATCCACAACACACGCAGACACAGACACACACACAAGAAACTGGGAAACAAGGCTTTCTTTATGGAGGCGGGTCAGGGAAGCCCCACCAAAACCCCAGCAGCACTCAGTCCTTTGGCTGTTCCCTCCACTCCACCCTGGACACACAGAGAATACCAGCTATTCTGCTGCGATCGGGTAGCCCTGCCAACAACAGCAGCAGCTAAAGAGAGGGAAGGGAAGCCTGGCTATGGCCCACAACCTAAAATAGACACTATATATAAAAATCAAGCAACAGATTTAGGTCTAGTCTATAAAAACATTGTTTATACGCAATCTTGCTGTTTACCAAACGGCTATTTGTGGACACAGCGGACCACAGACATTTTATATCTGAATGAATTGTCCTCTATGAAAAACTCCATCTGCTCTCACTACTCATGAAGAGACGTACAATCCATTCTGAATTGTAAATATCCAATGTGTGCCGACTGTGTTTAATTACAGGATACGCACCGCATCTACAAGAATCCAGGCTGTGAATGCTCCCTGTTGTATAACAGAACCAGCAAACAGCAAATCATAACAAATTGTTACACAACTGTAAAATAGTCTCAACAGTGGCATTATGTTGTTCATTCAGGAGCAGGCTACTGTTTACTGGCATGTATTTCTTGCCACGGCTAAAAATATCCACCCACATCTCAGAGAAAAACAAGGCAGAAGCTGCACTTCACACATCGAGCATTAAATCAGCAGCGCGTCTCTCGGTAAACTCAATCGACAATCTGCCCCTGCTCGTACTGGAGCTTTCTGGCCGCCGCGGCAGATTGGCGGAGAGAATACCGCTTTCAAGCAGGGTGTGACTGATTGATAAGGCCACTGGATTTCAAGGCAACAACTGCATAACAGTAAAGGGCAATGCTGCAGCTAATTAAACATACTTCGATCACTAGTTGGCCAGACATAACTAATCCCTTTGAAATGTGCTGGAAACTCTGCTCACAGGAACGACTCTGTCCATACCCCAAGTGTTACAGTGTTATGACAAATCTGCAATGCTGCAACCACTTACACCATGGAAATCAATCTGCATGTTTTAACAGAATCCAGAAGGAGACAGTTCAGCTTGTGCTCACTAAGAAGGATTAAAGCTGATGTTCCACGGACTTTTGCTGCCACCAAGAAGGAACAGCTATGCTTGCTTAATTGCTAAGACATGTGTTATTGAAGAGAAAGCCGCCTTGATCCAATATCTGTTTCTTTAGCTGTGTGATACTAATAATCTCTAGAGACCCCGGCACCCCACTTTCTTAAAGGGATCTCCGAAATTGGATCAGGATGAAATCGTGCAAGTCGGTGGAACACAAACAAAGCTGCATGATGCATATTCATAATAAAAAAAAAACAAACAAAAAAGTGTTGCTTGTTTTCCAGAATAAAAGGAGTGGCAGACAGTTACGACTTAAATGTGTTGACATAAGGGAGATGGAAATAATGAGTCCTAATGAAGTCAGGGTACAAAACATTCTGCTTTGTTCAGGAGTGAGGAGCTGTGCTTATTTGCATGGAGAAAATACAGCAGGACATTGAGCAGTGCAAGCACACAGAGACAGGGCACAGAGGAGGTTGGGAGGGACCGAAGAGAAAATAATAGATAGGTAAGTAAAAGTGGAAGAGCTGCCACTGCCAGAGTGGCACAGGAAGCATGAACAGAAGGAGTGTGCTGTGATGGAGATAGAAGACTGTAGGCTGTTTATGGATGAAAATGCACCTCCTCAATGTGTGTAATGTGCGGCTGAAAATGATAAAGATGCATAATTAGTGCCTTATCTACTGTTAAGCAGACAACTCCTTCACACTCTATCTGTGTGCACATGAACACAAAACACAGGATTTAATGTGCAAGTGTTGACACAAATGCACACACATACACACATATATAAGCAATAAAACCATGTCTTTCCCGTTCTGAAAGTCTCATTAATGGGGAGCCTTTTATCTCTATCCACTACTCCATCTTCCATTTTTTTTTACAATACTGTCCTTTTCACTCTTATCTGTTTCTATCTACGCAGAATCTGCTGCTGGGGAAACTTTCAGCTCTCAACACAATAAACCGGAAAGAGGACAGAGGCTGGAAACAATCACTCAGACATTTATAGAAAGCACAAATATGTAAATATGTGAATGCAGTTAAGTGTACACATGTGGACAGGGTTGAAGGAAAACATGCACACATTGCACATAAACATGACAATCATGATCTGACTGCTTGCTTCATACTGTTCCACCGCGCCTTCTCTGGAACTTTTATAACTGAAGAAACAGGTATTAATGAGACTCTCACAAAGTGTTGTTGGAGACAACCTTTTCCCCTTCACACACACACACACACGCACACACACACACACACACACACACACACACACACACACACACACACACACACACACACACACACACACACACACACACACACTGCTATCTATCCAAATTAACACTTCTAAAACACAGACACTCATGCCAGCAGTAAGAGGAAAAAGCTTGGCTGCAGGTACAAATGAAGTCCCTGCGGGTTCCACTGCCTCCCATCTGTTACTGTAATTCTCTCGTCAGCTCTCCATAGTGGCTGTTTTGCTGTCACCAGGCGTTGGTTTGTGGCAGAAGAAGAGATTACTCGTGTAATGAGGCACTTCCATTATTCGCAAATATTGAATTCTGAATTAAAAGACATGCGTTGTAACAGTCTCGCTCTTGTAGTTCTTACCCGCCTTCAAAGATGCGAACACGAGATGCCTCACTCTGTTTGGAGGTGGAAGGTCCTTCCTCTTCTCTCATCTCTTTAGTCTCCTCCTTGTCAGGCTGCTGCTGATCCTTTACTTTGGTGAGGGTGCTGGGTGGGGTGGCATGTACCTACACTCAAGACACACATTGAAAAATTCAAAACAACTTAAAATAAAAGATTAACTGTTCAATTGTGAAACTGTACTCCACCAATTTAGCGCTGCAGCACAGCCAGATAAATTGTCTTTATTTCATGAATTCAAGAATGGGTGTCTACATGACCCACAATGCAACTCAACTTCCCACAGTTCAGCTGGAGACTGGGGTTTGTTATGCTCATAGCGGACAATGTGAGTCTTTAGCCTCAAGCAGAAAAGAGGAGTGGTCTGCTAAGCTCAATTCTTTCTTACGCCACTGACCAGATTTTTTTTCATTTTCAAACTTGCAGTCTTGAGCTGCAGCCTGTATTTCCTTGAGTAATGTCACTTGAGGCAATGTATCAGATTTAGTGCAGCTCCCTTCGCAACCACAGAAGGCTTCATAATAAATTTTTTGACATATGAAATAGTTCTTCCCAAAGACCTGTAATCAGACTTTGAGGTGTAAAACTGTGGAGTACCCCTTTAAGCACATTAATGGGTCATATGTGAAACACAGAGACTAGTTAAAGAGATAACAGTAATAAATTCTATAGAAGTTTATAGTTTCATTAACAAGTGCGTCTACATTAATTTATAAATACTGTAAGTGTATATTTACCTCTGACACACATGGAGTCCTGCTACTGGCAGGGGCCAATTTGCTTTTGGCTGGGGTCGGGGCCATGGCCATGGTGTATGTCTCTGAGCTGTGCTTCTGTTTGGAGCAGAGTAGCGACAGTGTCACCTTAGTGCTGAGGCCTGGCAAGTTGGGGTTGTGAGCACTGACGCTCCAGGTAGAATAAACCGAGGTGCTTGGGTCTCTCAGGGCAGATGGGTTGGGTTTGACATAGTTCAGGTAGCACCAGTTGACTGAGGTGGAGGTGTGGAGGCTGGGGTATGAAGGGGTGCTTGGTCTTTCAACCCCCTCTTGCACGACTGGCACCTCCTCCTTTTTTTTACTTGGCTGTTCAGTTGACTCCTCCTCCTCCTTTTCCTCACTATTATGTTTCCTTGGTACTTGCTCCTGCTCTACCTCCACTTTCACAGTTGTCACCTCTGCCCTCTCTGGCTGTTTCTTCTCTTCCTCTTCCAGTTTTCTCCCAGTGACTTTACTTTCTTCTTCTTGTCTTACCTTCTGTTCTGTGTCCTCCTCCTCCTCTTCCTCCTCCTCTTCCTCTCCTGCCTTGTGCTCCCCCTCCCCTTCCTCTTTTACCCTTTTCTGGTGACGCTGGGCCTCCGTGCTGAGCTCCAGACTGGCGGCAGGAGAAAGCATGCGTTTACTTCCTCCTGCCCCCAGTGGGCCGTATCCCTCCCCAGATCCTGAGGCCAGCTCCGTGGGCAGAGAAAGGGGAAGAAGGCTCTTGATGTCTGGGGAGGGGACCTTCAAATAAGACCTCTGCAGCTTATCTCGCTCTACCTGACCCATGATGACCATCGCTGTGCAAGAAATGGGTTCCTGTGAGCAGGTGGAAGCCAGGATCTGGGACAGGGTGGTATACATGGCACTGGCATAGGTGGGTATATGGGTCTGGAGGCGCACTGGCACCACAAGGGACACTACTGGTGTGAGCTGTGCCAGGCATGTTGCGATGACCGGCCGTGTGTGCTGGTAGGAGATTGTTACAAGGGACTGATGGGTAAGTGTAGAAGACATGGCAGATCCGCTTTCTGTAGAGGGAGGGGAAGGAACATGTGCAGTAAGTCTCGGAGGAAAAGGCAAGTACAGAGCCTGACTAGCTCTAGTCCTGGAAGAGAACTGGAGAGGAACTAGAGCAGGAAGCTGATGGATTGGTATACCCAACCTTTCTGCCATGTGGATCTGTGCTGGGTGTATCTGTATAGGTGGAGGTCCTGTCTGCGAATGTAAGAAGGCTCTATGGATGATTTGGGTGGACAGGACTTCGGAGAAGGCTGTGGTGACAGGGAGTAGCTGGGATAGTGATCCTGGGGAAAATGCTTGGGGGCCTCGTGGCTGCAAAGGGAGGACATCCTGAGAGGGCGGGAAGATTTGTGGCTGTAACAGCTGCAAGGCTTTTCCTGTGGATTCCAGTCTGTACCGGGAGCTTGCCTCAGTAGAGTAGAGAGGAGGATAGATGGAGTGAGAAGGCCCAGGCTTTGGACTCTCTGCTCTGGAGAGCTGACCCATGCCGGCCCCCTCCTCCTGCTCAGGTTCCCCTAACGTGGCATGCTTCACAAGGAGACACTTTCTCCTTTCTTTCCAGGAGGATGCAGACTGCTGAGGGGACAGAGACCCATAGTCAAAGGATTTACTTCTGGTCTCTGAGATCTGCTCTGTTTGTTGGGGGCTGGTGGGGGCCTGCTCTGAGGCTGAGCGCCTCATCTCCTTGTGGCTTTGGTGGTGCTGGTGGGAGGCGGATGGCACCATCAACATCTGAGAGCTTTGGCTAGTGTGGAATGCCCAGACGGCGGGCTCTGATCTTGCTGTGTCCTCAAAAGAAGCAGAAAGGCTTGATGTGTGGGAGATGTTGCTCTCTTGACTGGGGCTGCGTGGCAGAGACACAGACTCAAAGCTAGACTCCCCAGACGACTGGGCTGCTTCTGCCAGGCGGAGTCTCTTCTTCTTTGGTGGCAGCTTTTCTGCAGGGAGCTGGGCCAAAGTCTGGCTACGCTGAGGCCACTGGAACTCCTCCACTCTTTCTGCCTCCTAGGACAGATAAATAGTTTACTAATTTAACATTCTGTGTAAGATGAAAGGATACTGACTGCTCATGTGCATACAAAAAATCTTAGGATGTTGAAGTTAAAGAATTTAAATCAAAAATGGAAACATGCTCAAAATAATTTGTTCCATATTTTTTTAAAACATGAAATATGCAATTGTGTAAGATAAGGCCCTTGTTTTTGAGGAGAGGCAGATGAAACAGGTAAACAAAAGCAAGGCAGTAAAATTGTATAAAATATAGCCAAAATATAGCCAAATACTACTTTAAATAGTCATTTACCTTGGACGAGGACGCTGTCACTGGCGGTGACACAGATGGCATATCAGCATCAGGCTCCACGGTAACAAGGATTTCTGGCACTTGGATGTTTGGCTGGCGAATGAGGCGAGATGTAGAGGGTGATGGTTTTGGCTGGGGTTGTGTTTGCTGACTCTCTCTGAAGTCTGGTTCTTGACTTTCCATGGATATACTCTCCTGCTTCTCAAAAGAGCTTGTGTGTTGGATGACAGACACGCCCTTCCTGTCCTGCTGCTGCTGTTGTTGTTTTGGCTCAGTCTGTAAAGAAACACCTAGAAACAAACAAAAGAATCAACAAATTATCTATCTTATTATTATACTGACACATTGCTTTTGAGTGATGACATTTAATTGTTTTTGCATTTCATTCCTTTATCTGTGGTGTGGTGTCTGTGTAACTCATATTTCCTGTGCTTTGCATGAATGATAAATATGAAGATAAAGATATTTACTTCTGTATGTTTTTTTTTTCTTAAGCTATTCAGGTTTCTTAGATGTTAAAAGACGATAAACGATATGAAAGAAGAGAAACTCATTGCTCTCATGGGATAATGTTGTCATCATTTTATCGGCTACTTCAGTGAAGCTTAAACAAACCTGAGAGGGCCTGGCTGTGCTCCGCTCTGCTTGGCACAGGAATCAGGCCTGCAGAGCTGCCTGACATGGCTACAGATCCAGGGCTGGGAGGATCCTCCTCCAGACTTTCCTCTTTCCTCCTCTTCCTCACAGCCATGGCCAGTGCTCTGAACTTATAGTGCATCATCATCTGGGGGCGATCTTCCCTGCATGTTTTACTTGCATCCCTGCTCTCTTGTTCTAGTGTTTGCTGCCCTGGGCATACACCTCTGTGGGCCTCATAGCCTTCACTGTGCTGGAAGTGGGCCCCACACGCTTCACATTCAAACAGGCTTGGACCACTGTGCTGTTGTTGTTTGTGTGGCTGCCTGGCCAGTTCAGTACCTCTGGAGGAGGTGGGACCGGCCTCCTCCAGCAGTAGCTCAGCTCCCAGCGGAACTTCTATGGCAGGCTGGCGCCTCAGCATACGCTGGGCATGACCAACCCTCATTTCTGCTACCACCGCTTGCTGCTCATCGAATGACTGGCAGAGACGGTAACCTCTGGGAGACATGGTGCCAGAGGTGGAAGGTTCTCCTTGGCTGGTAGATGATGGCATTGAGTGGCTTCTAAGCAGAGGCACTGCTGAAAGCTCCTGGGTACCTGATGGATCTGCCTCAGGATTGTGGAGGTGCCTCAAACCACTGGGGCCAGGGGCTTCTCCTTTGGGATCGAATGCATAGGGATCTTTAGGGGCGGTGAATTTGGCTGACTCCAGGCTGCTCTTCCTAGACAGAGAGGAGCGTCTGGGCTTTACACTGTCAATCTCACTGGTGTCTACTACTGCTTCATTGATAGTGATGAGCTTGGTAATGTGTTCTATTACTTGGGTTTTGGGTACAGCGAAGGGAATGTTCTTGTCTTCCGTTCCTGAGGATGAGGAAAGTGAAGAATGAGGCTGCTGCTGATGAGGACTGCGCTGCTGCCCTCCCAGCCTTCCGTATTTCCCTAGAATAATTTCTGCGTAGGTTTTGGCACTGGCACTCGGGGGGCTAACTTGGGACAAGTCAGTGCTGCCTGATCCAGAAAAGTAGCCAGATTCTGTGCTGCCCTTACTGCCAGGGCCTAGGGAAGAAGATGAGGTGGAGAGGGAGGAAGGAGGGTCATCTGGAGAAGCCATTGGGCCACGTTTTCTTTCACTAAGCCTAAGTGCCAGCCTTTGCTTAACAGCCTGTGAGTCTTCAGGCCTCTGGGTCTCCTCTGAGCTTCCCAGAAGCTCCTTGACACCTTTCTTCTGCTGGCTTAACATCTCTTTAGAGGAGGATTTTCTGTGCTGGCCCGTCTCTTCTTCAGACTCAGTGCTTTCTCCTTCTGTGTGTTCCTCTGGGTCTTCTCCAATGCCACTGCCCTCTGGTCCACTCAAACTGGGCTCATCACGACTGGATGCCAGGCCTGCTTTAATGCGATGGGCATGGGACTTGCGGTGCTTGTACAGGTTGCTCTTGGTCTTGAAAGAAAAGCCACAGGGGACACAAGGGTAGGGTCTTTCTCCTGTATGGGAGCGAATGTGCTTCTGAAGAACACTTGGCTTGGCACATGGACGGCCACAATAAGTGCACACATATTTCCCTGGTTTTTGGGGTTTTTTCTCCCCTTTTCTGGGTGAGCTGACCCCTTCTAGGCCCTCTTGGCTGGACTGAGATGGGACCCCATGACCCTGCTCACCCCGGGTGGAGGAAGTAGAGGGGAGGGGTGAGGTTGATGAGGAAGCTGGAGAAAAGAAGCTGCCTCCTGAGGGACCTGGGGTGTCTGAATGCTGCCATGCTACTGCTTGCTGCTGCTGTAACCGAAGCAGAAGGTCAGTGCGTTTGGATTGGCGATTCTGCAGGCGGTCCAATGCTCTGTGCACAGGACGAGGAGGCTGCTGGGGCTGCTGAGGTGGACAAGATCCCAGCGAGGATTCAGCTGTTACATTCTGCTGCTCTTGCCTTCCAGAGCGCTCCCCATCAGCCGGACGGCTGGGCTCAGCCTCCATAGAGTGGGGAGGAGGCCTCAAAGACACACAAGGAAGGGCTCTTGGAGCCTCATGGGGCTAACCGCATGGCAGCAGAGAGGTCAGAGGCAGGGGAACATCGACAGACAAAGCTGTAAATCACAACGGAGGGCCTTTTTCAGTGTGGGCCTAAGGTTATTCAAGAGGACCAAATGAGGCATCATTAAAAGGTGCCTTGGAGCTGCATGGATGCAGGTAAACATGGATCATCTCTTTGTACAAAGCAGCTCTGCTTCTGTCCAGCCTCAGCCATTCTAACAGCTCTCGCAAGGTCTTCTCTGCATCTCCTTTGTTGACTGTAAAGAGTGTTGACTGTTCAGCTTCGGAATGGGTCTAAAGAAACACAGAAAAAGACAAAGAAGGAAAGGGTTACAAATGTGAAAACATATACGTTTACTTCATTGTAATGCACATTTTTGTACTTCACAATATCGACTGCTATATCAATCGTCTATTTCTGCTAATGCTGTGTTTTTGTTTCAGAGAGTTCTCATGCTAGATGCAGCTGCAGCTCCCCCCAAATTCATATTTATCTATGAGGTAGGTTTTAGCCTTGCAAAGAGGCAGCAACAGGGAAGTGACATCATCATCCAGCATGTCTGTGTCGAGGTTGCTGGCCAGAGTTTCACCACGTGCACATCTATAAATCACCATCACCCTTCAATCCTTGGCTCCTACAAAACTGTCCGTCTCATCACTTTCCTGGAGCCACTACACAATATCCTCTCTCCAGCTGAGCAGACGGATGGCCCAGAGCAGCCCAGGTATGTTGTCATCTGGGATAAATACAAGCTAAGACAGGTTTAAGATAAAATAACGGGCTGCTCGGGCCCACAACTGGTTCATCAACCTCCCATGTTTTTCCATTCTTCATCTGCAACCATACTATCATTTCTCAACCTTATTTTTTGCAGCTTGGTGATATGAACGCAAGCCCCGTGAGCACATACCCCTCCTACAAGCAATAGAGAAAGCATGCAGTGATATAGCTGCTGAAGCATATCAGGGCTGGATCCGTCATGCCATTTCCCACTGCTTGGCTGGGGAGAACACTGCCTGTGATGTTGATGAAGTCCTGTGGCCAGACACAAATGAACAAACTTTCTTTTCCCAACAGTATATGGAGAAGGCTTATTGTTCTGTGTTAAAATATCCAGCTATGTTTGTTGAGATGTATAAAGTCTATAAGAATAAAAACACATTCTATTCTTGTATTTGTGTGTTTTATATTTGAGAATGAAAGCATAACAGTTTACTATAACAGGACACTGTATGTACTGTAGTGTAATGTAACACTGAGAATGCAAAAGGCCCACTGATAAGATTATCATAGTAATGTTTTCCGCTCATCATAGTGTTTTCCACTGCGCACACCAGTGTTCAATTGGTTCTCAGAAATGTCTAGTCATATGATTTCATTTCAAGCAACCATAACTTTACTTTGCTTTTGCAAGACATTTATTGAGTTTTGGGTTATGTGTGTGAGCTTTTGTATTTGCATTTTGAGTTTTAAGAAAACAAGCCATGCTTTGTGTGAGCAATTGATAAAAAATTGTAATACGTTTATTCGATTCTCTAAAAAGGCCTTTTTTTGTCACAAAAAGCTACAGTATTGCAGCAAATTGCTATAACAAAAAAGAGAGGTATACTGAAAAGTTCTCTGTTGCTCTGCTGAAAAACAAACACAGCAAAAACACACAGGGCTTTGTGAAGACAACTTGGGCTTCTTGACATACTCAGGGTCTCCAAACAGCCTGCCATGCAGTCTGAAAAAGACTTATGTTGGTAGAGTGGGAGGCCAAAATCATTAGTGTCCTATTATCAAGCTCCCGATTAAAATTGCCCCACGTATCACACGATGACAAACAGGGTTACATTTCCTGGTGTAGTGTTGAGTGGGGTCAGTGTTGTAATGAGAACATTAGCAGGGTAATTGCATTAGCAGCATGTTATTGCTCTCATCTGTCCTGGCTTCAACTCTTAATAAGCAGATAGTGTGCATTGATTCACAAGTCGGAGGCACACCTACTATAAATCTATTAGGAAATATTGGGTCAGGCTATTATAACACTTTCGAAAGGCACACTGATCTAGGCACACTGATCTGGGCACACAGGCATCGAGTATGTGCATATACACAGATTGTATAAACACGCATGAGTCACCTTAAAATTCAGACAGAATTAAAAAATTCCTTCTAATCAGACATATGTGATTCGTATCTGCCCCATAACTGGCCCACTCTGCGGGAAGTCAGAGCAGTTGAGGGACAGCCAGGCAACATCCACAGAACAGGCACCAATAGAGGAGGCCACAGTGTCAGGGCAAGGAGTCAAAACAAATGTTGGAAATACAGCCTATGCTTATCTGATCTGGCACTAAAGCTAAAGGGGGCAAATGGAGGGGTGCCGTTTTCTGCTGGATAAAGGGATTTGACAGGGACTGGGTTTCAGCCTACACCCCCTCACAGTCACTGCTGGTTACACAGCCACCAGGGTGCAGTGTTTATGAGGGGGCCAAGAGCGCTAGAAATGAAGCCTGTTGTGAAAGGGTACTGTGGAAACGCTTATCAAGATGGATCTATTGTAATATTTCCCACTCATAGTACCACAGAGCTGTGTTTATGAGGAGCCAAGTATAGCTGATCATGGAGACTTGAGGGTACAATGAAATCTCCTCTTTTATCAAGATGTATGTTCTGCAATATTTCCCACTTACTACAAATCCTGCACTCTGTCTCAACTCGAGACGCAGGATTCTTGTACCGCAGCCAATCAAAACACATTCTGGGAACGGAGGGGGCCAATCATAACATTTTCACTGAGCGGCTATGCCCAACCGCTGACAACCCCAGCACAGGCTCATCCAGAGTATCAATCATCCTCTAACACATTGACACAACTTGCAACCCCCAGACTCTGTCAGACTTTCGAGATCAGAGCTCAGTGAAGGAGGATGCCGTGTGGGTTCACCTCACAGCTGTAGATCTGTGTGATGGTGGAGACAGCGTGCACCACCTCTGACAGCCAAGAACATGCCAGGAGAGGAGATAACAAGGGGAAAGGGGGGTGGGGCGACTGCGGGAACTGAAAGGAGGCGAGAGACAGAAAATGCATAAATGTTCTATGATATCAGAAATATGCTTGTGAGGTAGGAGGAGTAAGAGGAGTGCGAGATGAAGTTAGGGAAAAGAGAAAAGACTGAATCAGTGATCCAGTGGCTGAATAAACAGGCCCAGCAGAGGACTGCAGCTGAAGGTGCCAATGGTGGCGAGGCAGCACTGACAGTTTTTTTTTAATGAGCCACACTTTTGCACTCTCCATGCGTCTAAAAAAACACTCTGCACAGTCAGCCTTCATTAGAGGCAGTTTACAGTGGGAAAAAAAGAAAGAGAATCAGTCTTCCTCTTGGAAACAACTTGACAGATTCTCGGCTCCATCTCCACGTTCCCCCACATCTGCCGAGGGCCGATCATCTGTTTAGTGTGTGTTTCTGCGAGCAGACCCCGACGCTTTGATTACAGCAGACTTTTACCATCAACACACACAGCAATTAGGCAGCATAACAAACCGAATCAACACCATTAAAATTCACTTCTCTGTTTTCATTTGCCTGCCTTCCACCTTTTCAGCTGCACAGGAAGGCTTTTGTATGTGCTGGCAGCTATAGCTTTTTTCTGCCCTGAGCTGCTGAGCCACAGAGATGCATTACTCTCTGGAGTTACATGTAAATAAGTTAGATCAGGAGGGAACGGAGCTTAAATGAGTTATGAATCAGATCCTCACTCACCTGAACTTTAAAGAGAAAAAAACAGATGATGATTAAAACAATACACGCGGGAGGGCAACCAAGTGGGTAAAGACAGGTAACAAGTGAGTGAGTTTGCATGTGAAGAATAAGGAGAAGAAGAAGAAGAAGAAGAAGAAGAAGAAGAAGGATGAAACTGTGCATAGAAAAGAGAACAGCTGCGCAGGAGGGAAAGCACAAGAGGAAGACAAAGTGTCTTCCTCAACCCACTTGTAATAAATGTCTTTGTTCACGTAGTTGGTTATCAGAGTGTAAGTTTAATGATCTCTGGCATAGCTGTTGATGCAGCCCTTAAACAGGGCGATTAGAAGGT
Source organism: Centropyge bicolor (assembly GCA_037975185.1). Taxonomy (NCBI): domain Eukaryota; kingdom Metazoa; phylum Chordata; class Actinopteri; family Pomacanthidae; genus Centropyge; species Centropyge bicolor. Next base: position 1,467,886 of record JBBMOC010000038.1, on the reverse strand, counting down.
TTTAAGGTTGAGGAGAGCATTGCTTACATTATTCATGGCAGTCTAGACTGCCAGCTCTGAGCGGGGAAAACACACAGTCAGGGCCTTGCCAGGAAGATGAGGGAGAGGAAAGCCAGAGTCTAGCCTACATTAAACCGAAACACAGACACACACGCACACGCACACACACACACACACACACACACACACACACACACACACACACATCCTACAGTGCACATACAGTGTACTGTACTACTCTACCCTGAGCAATACTGACTAACACACAGCAGCCCTAAATCCACTCTGACACATCTGACCAGCAGATCGGCTGCTGTGGCCTGAGGTGACCTACCCTGGTTCCAGTCTGCAGATTCCCCTACTGTTTGACGAGGGGGTTTCCTATCTCATCATCCTCATTCCACAGAGATGACTTGTTATCACCAGCGCCTATTACAAACAACAGTGCACGATGGCCTCATGCAGCACACACACACCAACAGCAATCATGTGCTCATGTGGTGAAAAAGATTTAATAATGATAAGGCGTCTGGTAAAACATACAGGTTATGTAAATTTATCTAACCTTATTGATGAGGGTGGGGCAAGGGCGTTCTTCACTGTGCTCTATTTTTAGACTGAAGTGTGAGCAGGAAGGTGCTGCAGCTGCTTTACTGTGCTAGGTTCTTTTGATTGGAGGTATCAGATCGAGACCACAGAGCCAATATTAGTAGCAGTTTGCAAAGCAACAAACTGTGAACACATGTGGTCCCCTCCCCCTGGTTTTCCACCTCCAGTCAACTCATTGAAAGATAATTCAGAGAACAGTCTCATGCCGTGATTTGTTGTGTGAACTAGTTTCTGGTGTCAGTGCCTGAAATGTGATTAACGGCCGGTCCGCAGAGAGGAGAGAAGTGAATGAGTGAGAAACATGTGCGAAGATGTGTGCGTGTGTGTACATGCAAAGGGGCTTTGTCAGCAGAAACAGGCACTGATGCAGGTACCCAAGGGAGCCCTGACACATCCTTCACACACACACACACATACACCGTCACACACTGTCTCCTTCCATCATCTCTGCGGTGTCTATTAAGTCCAGCAGTTACACTTCGAAATCCCATAAAGCAAACATTTAGCTCAATTCCTGCTCAATAAGTAGAGCGGGAGCTTTGCAGCAGTTTTACAGTCAAAACTTCATTATCATGCATAGGAGAGCTACGGCCAGCAGAGTTTGTGTTCATTTCCTCGTCAATACCCAGACGTATTCATGCAGCTGGTAATGATGGATACAAATATGGGCTAAACATTAAATTACCTTGTGCCCTGAGAACAGATAAACCCTCTTAAGTGCTTTTTAAAAAATCTGCTGTCATACCCCCCTCTAAACACACACACACACACACACACACACAAACACACACACATCTCTCTCTCTCTTCATTCGCTCTTACTGGTGATAGTCTGGTGCAGGTTCCCATGGAAACCAGCCTACTCTGAGCAACGGCAGATGGAGAGGGAGCTGGAGGTCTAAATTTATCTCCCAGCATCCTTTCTGACTACATACGCACGCTGGCAGCAGGAAGTGAGGAGGGGAAATGCTTGGCCTCTGCATGCATTGACAAGCTGGCATGACCCTTGACATCCAGACCTCTCAGAGTGTCGACGGACAGATAGAGCACCGACTGCGACAGCCCGAACTGCAACGGTCGCAACCTCAAAGGCGGAATACAACATTTGATACTGTGCGAGAGGCTCTGCAGCATTCCCTAAGTATAAGGTAAATGGAAAGTTAAATCACAGTCCTTCCATTGAGACCACCACCAAAAACAGAGCTGCCAATCAAAGAAGCCCCAAATCCTAGAAAGTCTCACTTATCAGTCGCAGAACCACGGCAAGAAACGGTTCGGTTTGATGATAAATGAGTGGAGGAGAAGCCCAGAAGACAGAACCAGACGCCAGATAGAGCATGAAACCTCAGAGGCCGAGAGTCGCACTCACCCGGGGATATCGCTGCTGTCAGCTCGCGCTAAGGAGGACGCCGTCTGAAAACACACCACATACCAGAGCTCTCACTCACTCTGGCTCGGCTCTGTGCGGGATGCGTCGGGATGGCTGCACCTCTGAGGCGAGAGGGGTGTAGAGCAGGATTTCATAGGGCTTTGATAAGACTGGCAGCTCACAGCCGTCGCAGTGTTCGCTTTGATTAAACACTAGCCAGTGAACTGCAGGTCAATACCGGCCTTTAATTCAAACATGAGTGGCATGGCAGAGCTGGGTAATGCACACCTCGACGACAGGAGAAGACTGCGCTGAGAGTTTTAATAATAGCTCTGGCAGCGGAAAATCTGCTCCTTTAGTGACATAATCAACTGTAAAAACAAACTGACCACAACTTGGACTAAATTGCAGGTTGCAGGGTTTTCCATCATTTTATTTGCGGCCAGGATCCTTCACGGATGGAAATCATCTTTTTGCAGTCATTTAGTTTGTCAGTTTAAATTACGTGGTCCAAAATCTGTCTCAGAGGGCTTTACCTCTGATTGGAGAGGAGCGCTGTCCTTAGATCCTCCATATGGATAAGGAGTGAATCGCACCACATTTCCATAAACTCAAAAAGCCAAATGGGAGAAACCTCACAGAGGAGGGATCCGTCTTCCAGAATGGGCATTCAGTAGGAATCCTGTACCACAGGAGACTCTATACAACTTGAATTAAATCTGTGAATCCTTGTGCCAACATATCCATACGTTTCAGTGACACCTTCTGACACGCTTAAAACACCTCGTGTATGTTGTCCAACAAAGACAAACTTAAATCCTGTAGTCAACAAAACAATCTTCCGAGCACTAAGGCGCTAAGTAACAAATTAAAAATGTGCAATAATAACCCGTCAAATGTGTCAAGTCCACACAACTGGAACAGCTGCAATAACTAAATAACTCATTTGCGAAAGCTGACAAGTAAAGTAATAACAAGGAGGGAAAGAGTGAGGACAGAGAGTAGGACAGAGATGGATTTAAAGAAGAGAGGAGGACAGAGAGAGAGAGAGAGAGAGAGAGAGAGAGAGAGAGTGAGGGGAGGGGGAGGCAGAGAGAGAGAGAGAGAGAGAGAGAGAGAGAGAGAGAGAGAGAGAAAGAGTTTAGATTACCTGACAGAGCAGTCTGGTCTTCCCCCTTAGAGACGCTTCACAGGCGCTGTGAGACAAGCAGGGAGAGCCAGAGAGTGAGAGCGGATATGACTGTTTGAGTGGGTGTGTTGCTGAGAGAGAGGGAGAGAGAGAGAGAGAGAGAGAGAGAGAGAGAGAGAGAGGGAGGCTGGGGGTGAGGCAAAAAAATGAGTGATGGAGAGAGAGGGAGAGAGGAAGACACTAAACGAACGTTTCCACCACACAAATATCAGAGGAGGAGGAGGAGGATGCGGTAGCGAGAATAAAACTAAAAACGACTCATATTCTCATGAGTAACATCTAGGAGACATCACACCATCCTCTCTGAAACTACAGTTGCTGTCACGTTTCTCACTGTTAATGCAACTAACTTAGGTGGTGAAACCAGAGGCATATACCTACAGATCCAGGACAGGAGCGTCTTCATCTCACACACACAATCTGTGGCGGTGGAACACTGCCGACAGATTGAATTACAAACAGGTCTTGCATGGGGTTTTCCCCCTGCAACGCACACCCCTGGAGGCGATTCCTTGCAATTATCACCTCCTTATCAGCATAGTTATCTTACTATAGTGGAAGGTGACGACAAAAAAAAAAACAACAGCAGCCTAAGTGACAAACCCTCTGCCTACATGGACGTGTCTCCTTCACGTAAATCTACCAGTTCAGAGTGCCACTGTGCTGCATCTGTAAATGAATTCCAGAGTGGCATCCATTCAAGCAAGCCCCCGCATTACGCAGAGCTCAGGCTAGGCCTATCAGCAGTGCAACACAAGAGAGAGAGAGAGGGAGAGAAAGAGAAAGAGAAAGAGAGAATTGAGAATGAACGGAGGTCCTGCTGTTCCATAGAGCTTTGCCTCATTGGCAGAGCACAGGAAGTGTGAGTCACACACTCTAAAATAAACACACTCGCACAGCGACGAGCCGGCACACAGAACGAGCGGGTGGCTGGGCTGCTGATCAGAAGGCAGGCAGAGGGAACATGGATCCTCACAGGCCAGCAACACGTGGTGGCCTGGTGGGACTCACAGCCAGATGACGGGATGAGTCGGAAGGAAAGGATGTTTCTCTTTGTCTCTAATTGCTCCATTCTTTTCAACATCGTCTGCCATACACCTGTTCATTTGTCCTCTTCCTTCTTGTTTACCTCTCCTCTTCTCCTGACCTGCTCCTGGACTGTCCACATGTCCCTCCTATATTCTTTCTCCTCCTCTCTGTGTTTGCTCTCTCATTTTATTTGGTCCCAGTCAATAGTAGTGTTGTTCAGGACTTGGTGATTACCCCTGGCTCCGTGCGGCTGCTGGCTGGAGGGGACTGTGCTGGCCTGATGCTGGCCTACTCTCGCAGGCTGCCGGCTTTGCTGGCTTTTTGCGAGGCTCTGTATTGTGTCTGTCTGAATGTGCTCATTGTCACCCCTTACAGCGCACACCTTCTATACTGTACTTCCCTGTGAGGGACCTTCGCCCATCCGTCATCCCTTTGTCCTCTGTTCCTCAGACTGAGGGGTTCTGACGGGAAGGTGGGAGGGGGGGCAGAGGCCCGGGAACAAAACTGCCACTGTGGCGATGATTGACAGGAAAGTTGCTCTACACAGACGTAACGATTAGCAAGGCCGGGGACCGGGCGGCAGACACACAGTCTGCTTAGGAACTAGAGAGAGAGATTTGAGGTTCAACAGGCCTACAAGTGACAACAGAAAAGATAATAATTTTGGTATCAAAATGGAAAGAGCAACAATTATGAAGGTGTAAAAGCATGATCTCATGATGCTATAATAAATGTTACCCATAGGCTGAACACTGGGCCCAAGCAAGTCAGGCTCACATTATGCAAAGCTCTTCTCATTTACAGTAAATGGAAACAAGGGTTCCCCTGTGGTATAGTCACATGATGCAATTTCACTTATAACACACATACACACACACACACACACACACACACACACACACACATCTATACAACATAATGCAGAGGCAAGCAACACCTAAAGTGCAAACACCATGCTTTATATGAAACTTGATGTTGTTTTGGAGCAGCCACAGACTATAATTTTGACCAAATGAGCGGTTTGTGCATTTACAGACAACCGTACAGATGACATATTTTTGGACTTTCACCCCATAAACTGCAGACACAGGCAGTAAAACAGGCAAATTTGGGAGTATTCAGAGAGGGTTCTCTCTGTTCTGAGGGCGGAATATTTTAGACGTGTGGTCTTCCAGTAAACTGACCCCCTCTGTCCATATGACTGTGGTATTATGATAGAAAGAAAATCCATTTACAGAGGGAGCCCACCTAACATATGAAATCCACTGGGGCTTACTATTGCCCTACCTGTTTGTCCGTTTGGAAAACTGCATGTAGCTGTGTCAACATTTTTTTCCTTGCTCTTCAACTGCATAAAACCCTAAATACATTTTATTTGACGTAGAGTCTAACGTCACCATTTTTGTCACAAAGCACAACGATTTCAGTTTGACAGAAGGTCATGAAAAGCGGAGCATTAGTCGATAGTCTTGTAAAATAAGTGAAGAAGAATGTTTAAATGTTTTTCATACAGGTGCCAATATATTTATGATACCAAAAACTTGTTGCTCATTGAATCCACCACTTTGGTCCAAACTGAAATACCTGAACAACTACGGGGCGGAATTTTTGTACGTTCACGTTTCACAGTGGATGAATCCTAGTGACTTTGATGATGTCCTGACTTTTTTTTCAGCACCATCATGTGTTCTGTGTTTTGTTGTGAAATATCTAAATAAACTATTAAATGGATTTACTAAAATGTCATAACTTTATTTAATAATTTAATTGATGACTAATGAAAAATGCATGTCATGTCATATCATTAATTTTGCTTTGTACTTTATGTTTCTCCATTAACTTGGCATTACACTCCTATAACATCAGTTGACTCATGACAGTTTTTAAAAAGAACCTGGCTGAGAGAAAATAGGTTTAAAACTAACACTATGGTTTATATTAGGAAATATCTCATTAAAACATAAGGCGAGACAAAAATCTGAAGTAACTGGAGCCAACTTTCCAACACTCTAGTGGAGCCTTGGCACAACACAATGGCTAACATCTTGGACTACCAAATCAATTTTCACAACAAAAATACAAAGACAGATATAATATACTAGTGGAGAGCGTCTACTAGCTGTATGTCTTAGACAAGCAACCAACCGGCTTACTAATGGAGTCGAGCATGCTAGTCTTTTGTTAATGCCAATCGATATGTATCCTCAGCAGATGTGATATCTGATCCTGTAAAACACTGAAAGACTGACCACCCTCTGTTTCACTGAGCATCTATTTTTTTCATCTCGAGGTTTCTCTGCCTCTCTTTTCTCGATTTCTCTCAGACACACACAGAAACACACAACTCCCTCTTTGCAGCCACTCTCTTCCCATTTATTCTGTTTCAGTCTCGCAACACACTCTCATTATCTTTTCCTTTTCCACTGTGCTGAAGCATTAATAAGCGCCACTGTCTTTATATGCGGCAAAGTAAACTTCACGTATATTATGAGGAAGGCTACCAGGAAATCATGTCTCCAGGGTTGCTGTGGGTAGTGATTATGGAAAGTAGCTTGGCCCTGAGTTCAGTCCCTGATTGGTAAGTGATACTATATATAGATATATATATTATAGTTATACAGTATTAGTGTTATTTGAGTCTTAAGCGTTCACTGCTTCAGAGGCAAAACGGTCTTCTGACATAAATCAAATATGTTAGGGACAGCGGGAGCGAACAAACAGACTCTGGGGCCTCGCAGGGAGTTACTGTAACAGAAGTGAAACAGATACGGCGTGTCTGTCAGAGAAACTTCAACTGCCTTCGGCCTCGACATCAAAACGCAGCACGAGTGGTGTGCAAATGAAATAAAAGAGTGACAAAGCATGGGGGGGGGAGAGAGAGCGGGAGTGGATAAATATAGAAAGAGGAACTGACATTCTCAAAAGCTGTCCTCCCTGTGCCCACAAGTTTCACTGATGCGTGGATGTCAAGATCACAGTGCAAATTCTCCCACGCAGCTTACTGTACCCGTCGTTCACAGTCGGCTGCTTTATATTTGCTCTCTCAGTCGTGGTGAAACTGAGAAGAATGAGGCAGACCTGAGACGAGAAGAATGTCTTCACTTAATGTGATTCGGAGGGGGAACTATACGATGAAACAACTCATTACTATGAGAAAAATAACCACCTGGGGTTTATGGCTTTCATTAAGCAATTGCATGCTACAGACTCATTTTTCAGTCTCTCCTGGCTGGTGTTAGAAAGTTTTGTTATTTTCCACTAATAAAAAAAATAATATCTGCATTTTTCTGCACCATATAAAAATCAGCCTCTACATGCTGGTCAATAATAACTGTCCGCTCATTTGTGCAGTGTCACAGCCAGTCATTTTACATTTTGTGACAGCAGCACAGTCGGTTAAGTGCAGTTATTTTTGTTTTCACTGAAGTTATCTACTTTTCTATGAAGTCACCCATGTGGATTCCTCCCCAGTGATGGGAGAGCCTGTGCTAGTTCCTCTTTCTGCAGCTGCGGTGCTGCATCCTGTGTCGAGCTGCAGCAGGTACAACCAGCCCTGCTGTAGCACCGAGCATGACCTGGCGACATGCCTTAATCTGCAACATCTCAGTGACCTGTGACCATGTTAATTCAAGCTGTTGAGCCGGAGTTGCTGGCGCTTTCGGTGCCGTCTGCGCAAACACAGACACGAGGGGAAGAGTCAACAGGTGGAAGCTCGGCCTGAGTGTGTTCAAACACCAGGACCGGGCCACAGAATGTATCAGCATGGCCTCCGTCCCCGCCCTTCTCTCCCGGCCTGGCAGAGGGGCACCCTTCTGATCAGGGAGTTTACTCAAAACCAGGCCAGTCCAAGTAATTGCTACCCACAGTGACAAACAACTCCATTCAGCCTAAGTGTCGGTTTACAGTTTACTCTCCCTCCTCCGCTGTGTGCCCCCGCTGCCCATTCTGCCCGGTGCCACGCTGCATTAGTGGCCTGTCAACAGAGTCGCTCCTGATGCATCAACGCCTCGTCAGCTACCCTTCAAAGCCAATGCACATATACAAACGCCATGTGCCCTAACCCATCTGTTTATGTGTTTGTTTCTCTGAGAGCCGAGCTGTGTGTGTGTGTGTGTGTGTGTGTGTGTGTGTGTGTGTGTGTGTGTGCGCGTGTCGAGAAGGAACGAGTGCGAGACGGAGAATAACAAGATAGAGGAGAAAAACAGCGTGTGCAAATGCGTAGGAGAGAGACTGAGACAGAGACATCGAGAGCTCTCGTATATGGTCATTTCGTGTTCTCAGTACGCGGCTCCGACCCACAGTAGTGACTCTATCTGCCAACTGAGACAATCTTATAAAAGGCTATCAAATGTGTACGCAGTGTGCAGCCTCTACATCTTCAGACTGCAGCTCCAGGGCTCAGTGAGACAGCTCATCAATCACATATGACAATCAAGTGCAGCTAAAACAGTCCCTTGGTAAATGTGCGTGTGTGTCGAGTTCTGAAATGCTGAATCTACAGAATACATGAATATGTGTCAACAATAAATTGCACTGAGGGTTGCTTACTGCATGCACATACTGTAGGTTTTTGTGTTTCTCTGAAATAATTATGGATAACAACACTGCAGAGGGATCTGGTTGATTTTTATTTTTTTTTGCTGTACTTTCAGTAACAAACCCACGTTCCCACAAACACACACCGCTTCTGAGTGACATCAAATCGTACTGTGCCTATAGAATATATAACATGCACATTATAGATGGGCATTTTTTTTCTCCCCTGACCACCCAGACTGTGCCCCATTCCCCAACCTTTTGAACCCCAATGTTCATATCTGTTGCTCTCTGGACCACCTGGGTTGCAAAATGTAAATACATATATGTATTTTGTGCCTTTTCATTGTGCATCAATGTTGCATTAACGCATGTATTGTCAAAAAAAAAAATTTGTCAAAAAAAAAAAAGCCTCAGGTCGTGGTTATGCCTGTGAGACGCAGCCGACTTGTGAGTCTGCACGTCTGCATTTATATCGCTGGTGTTTTGCTCCTGTCCAGATTGGCATGCCTGGCGGAGATCTACACTCTTTTGAGAACTCTCTTCTAGTTGGTCCAGATTTTAAGAAATCCTTCTGAGATTTCTGCCTCCATCCCGAAACAATGAAGGTGAATAGAGTTCTCACATGCTCATAAAAACCTCAACAGCAACATCTCCAGAAACAACATGTAGTTACTCTGGATAATCCACAGATGTACAAAGAAAAAAAAAAGTCCCTATGCACACAGCTGATTGTGTGTTATATAAAATAAACTAAATAATAATTACATTGGTTATGAAAAAGAAATGTTGCTGTAGATTTTTATGTAAATGTAGATTTTCTGTAGACTTTAAGATTTGAGTTGAGAGTCCCACATTTGAGTCCCACACAAAATTCCTTTTACCTCTATTGTACTGCGGTGGAGGCAGAAATCTCAGCAACAGATATCTCAAAACCAAAATTCAATAGTCATTGAAACCGAGGAGATGCAGATTTTGGGAAATATTAAAATCCATGTTGCAATATTCAAATGGCTGAATCATTATGTGAAATGCAGGATTACACATGTTTTGCAGATGACACAATTATCTGTTTATAAAGACTAGGATTGTCGCTAGAATTAAAATAAGTTCTGTTCTGCTGAGTTGGGCAATGTTTGCACACTACATGAATTTGTACTGATGGATGCACTGAAAACTGGATGGGATCAAACATGTGAAAACATCATTCTGCTTTCAGCGTACTAACCTCATCTTTACAGTAACAGCTGTCAACAACAGAGAGCTAAAGAAACAGAGCCTTACTGTACTGCAAACACACGGTTGAGAAGGATTAAGATGTCAAGATGAGCGTCAATAGCTGTGTGCTGCTTAGTAACAAAGTGCCGGGGACAAGCAAACACCGGCGTCCAATGTCTGTACCAAAACTCTGACTGCAAGGAAAATGTAAGGAGTTATTTGCTGTGACAAGAAGGCATTTCATTCCAAGATAAACATTATGGAACACCTTCGCGTGCGTTGCCAACTCAAACCTAATGGCCCACTTTATGTTAGCAGACAGACAGAAATGTGTCACTGGCTGTACTCATTGTTGCTGGGAGGTGCAGTCTAGTCTGGCCACTGGGGAAGGCCACACGCAGCTACGCCGTCTGGTTCCAGGGTACAGTAACAAACCCACGTTCCCGCAAACACACACCGCTTCTGAGTGACATCAAACCGTAGTGTGCCTATAGAATATATAACATGCACATTATAGATGGGCATTTTTTTTCTCCCCTGACCACACAGACCGTTCAAATTGCTCTGGAAGGTAAGTGAGCCCGAAGGTCATGTGACCCACGTTAGGGGAATTAGCGGAGCATTCCTCCAGCTGTCATCACCTCGTAACGATCTGGTTAGGAGAAACCTGACTCCAAAAGCCGACTCGCCACCTCTCTCTCTCTCTCTCTCTCTCTCTCCCCTCCTCTCCCACCAGCCCACTCGTCTCCAGAGCCGCATCCTCCTGCCTGCGAGCCTGATCATTTGAATACAAAGCAGTGAAACAAAGACGTCCTTAAAATAGAGATGCTGTGGCTTTCAAAGAAGTACGCTGCAGAGACGCGGCGAAAAAGAGGGGAGAACAAAAAGAGAGAGAGGAAGACAGTGAGATGAGCAGGCTTATGGCGAGAAAGTGAGACACTGTATTGATGTAGGATAGGTGGCGGGATACATTGATTTCCTGTTCAGTTTCGCCGGGTATGAGCGCCTGATTTGTCATCCAATATAGGTTGAAGCACTGTCTGTGAACGTGCCCTAAACCAGGCTTCACTGGCCTCTCTATATGGATATGCACACATTGGATCATTATGTTACCTCAGAAGATGTTTCCCCACTGGGAATGTTTACTGTAGGAGCTTTCTGTCATGCCAGGTTACTTTAACACTGCAGCCTCAGTGTAACCTCAGGTACACCATTCGCTCACCTAACGACTGCAGACTGGGCATCAAGCACAATGAGGCTAATTGGCCAATATAGAGGAGGTAGCACCAATTATTGTCTCTGATTGGGTAATAACTGTTTGAGCCTGCTGTATAAATACTTATGTACTAAATAGATACATGCCTATTAATGTAAAATTATTGTCCTAAAATAATGTCATTATATTTCAGGGTGTTTCTGTGATTATGGTGCTCTCAACCAAATATCTTGCTAAAGATTCAGTTGACTTAGTTTATAACTCAACTGGGTGCTTCTGCTTGAGATGATGAAATCAGTTTGCTGTATTACCCTTTATGTTGTTACAGTATTCTGGGACTTCTTACCGTGTTCGTTGAACATCCAATCTTTTGTAACCAAAACCACTTGCAGACTACTGTCACTCCCCTTTCTCAGAACTAACCCCTCCATTGTGGATCCAGTTGCAACGCCACTTTCATTATTACTGACTGAAACAAAAACTTCAAAATTGCTCAACTTTTTTACTGGTTTCTATCACAGTTTCCCAACTGAACCAGCCGCCCCAGCACAGTACAATGACCTGGTTTTAGAAAAGCAAAATCATCAGGCAACACAAAGCCGAGCCTCTTGCTTCTAATTGCTTAAATGCAGGTTGTCACAGCGGGATATGCGGCAAATAGGTTGAATGCACCAACATGGCAGAGTAACAGAGGGGGTGAGATGTGAGATTTGTGCACAACCTGAAAGGAACCAACGGCTTGGCATCATTTAGTTCGTATACCTCTACAATTAAGAAATAAACAATATGCAATAAAAAACAATTCGACATGGAATTTTTTAAAGGATTGGGTCAATATTTTAGGAAATACATTGTTCACTCTCTGGCAGAGAGTTAGATGAAAACATGATACCACTCCCGTATCCTACGCACTATATATAATGTAAAATTATGCTTTCAGCCACTGACACGTTTCTATTTCTTTATTTCTTTGCAGGTGAGCATTTGTATCATGGAGTTATTCAGTTTCATTCGTTCTATTTTTGTTGATGGAATTTCAATAGATTTCATGCTTGATTTCACTGCCTCTGTGGTCTGTGCGGGCTCCAAATTCACCGAGCTCCAGATGATTCAGCTGTGACCGGAGAGTCAACACCAAATCTACGAATTTGTGACAGAGCTGACTCTGATATGAGTTTGTATTTGTATATTCATACGAAAACATATTCGGTAATTTTCCCCTTTAACCATCAAACACACCTTATAATTGTACAACTTGCTCCTTTGTGGGAGTTATATCATATAGTCAAGTGTTCAAACAGAGATGATTTCTTGCTTTGTTTATGCACAAAGTGAAGGTAACAAACCTCACTGATGTTTGCCAAAGCAATAATATTTTGAGGTTTCACTTTGAATTCTTCTAGATTCCCTCCACAATTAAGTCTTGTCTGTGAAACACTGACTACACATCCACACTGCAAGTATTGCACAATAAGTCACAAGATGCTCATTCACTTCCTAGAGAGCTGAGCATTAGGGGAAACCTGGATGACGTTTGTGGTTTAAGAAGCTTGTCAGGTGACTTTTTGTGGTCAGCAGCTGTAGATCCAGGTTCGGTTTACCCGTTTCTCCTCTCAGGTACAAAATTAATTATGGTCAATCGAAGCCTCCCAAGTCAAAGTTTTAGAGACAACAATGCTTGGAGAAGAAAAGCTTCTGTAATGGAGGTTGATGGAATGATGATGAGTTACTCGTTGTTTGATCAGCAAATGTTTGATTATTAAGAGTTAATTCATGTTTTTGAAAACTTTAACTTAAAGGTGGGATGAGTCATTCTGCAGAAATCATCCCTTCTTCACAATAAGATTACACATTCGCATCCCAGATTTACCATGCCTCCGTCTCCCCTCCCCTTCATCTCGTCCTGTGTACGAGCACAAACGCCACCTGTTGAAGACTGGCTGGAACAGTGTTGTGTGGCTCGGTCCGAGTCACTTTGTTTCCCATTTACAGAGCCAGGGCTTTGAACAAAAACCACGCACACACAGGATGGACAGCTAGTGGACCGTGAGACGATTTTCAGTGTAATCCGGTTTGGTAATGTGTAATCGCATTGAGAAGAAGGCGAGATGGCAATATCAACGATCTTTCTTCAGGATGACTCACACTACTTTAAAATATGATGTAGAATTGTAAAAAGGACTAAAAAACGAGCAGAATAATATATGATATGTAGTAGAGACATGAAGAACAGCGGCCGCAGGTACAGCAAAATCTACTACAGACAGACTAACAACATAACTTTCTTGAAGAACAGAAATGTGTTTATAGAGCATTTAAATAGCAGATGAGGAAGCCATAAGCTTGAAGCTACAAAATTTAAACAAATGGCGAGATGTGCCCTCCAGTGAGCTGCTAAACCCACAGTGGAAATCTAATCTAAAGAGCAAGAAAATCTCATCTGAAAACTGGCAAGGATAACTTTCATGGTTGAAGCAGTCTGATGACAAACTGAAGAAATCAGATAGGGCGAGACCACTTTCTGGACACACACACACATACATGCACACGCAGACACTTACACACGCACATGCACAAACTGACACCTACCAAAACACAAACTGTCACAAACACAAGAAAAATCACATTTGGCAGCTCTTGGCAGACGTGGTCTTGTCAGCCCACAGTTTTCACTCGGCTCATTGTGGTCTGGCAAGACTCAACAGGCGTGCGGTTGGAAGGGACGTCATTTCACGTAGGTTGTACAGAGGATGACTGACAGCTCTGGCCTTCACACAGACATCAACATAAACTGACTCTCGGTTGAAGGGTTCAAACGGTGAAAAGCAAAACATCATTCACCTGTTGGGCAACATGCTGGGTTTGCTGAATTCAATGGTCCCTTTCAAATTCAACTGGCCTCATGAGGACAAACTTATCAGGTTGAGTAGCAACAGAAAGTTAACAGATGAGATGACACATTTCAAAAAGATAAAGGTAACAACATGAGGAGTAGAAATATTTAGTATCAGAAAAATATAAGGAGTTTGTGAATTCATGTTACTTTGTTACTTAGGAACCATGCAGTTGCATAGCGCCTCACATCTCATCGTCAGTCAACGACTCTGACTCAAGCCAGTCGACATCTTTCTAACCCAGGACGCCCCAATGTCAGTAGTTCACCCTGTCACACATCCTGTCACACATCACGCACACCGGGTGCAAATTTTCGCAGCTACCTAATATTGCTGTTATTTTTGCAGTCTAAAAGTAGTAAGCGGAATTAGTTAATTAAGTAAGTTGAGATTGTATTATGGATGGATTTGCTTACAAATGAACAGAGGAGGTGTCGGACATGTTCGATTACAACTTTTCAACAACCGGGTGATTGTGCTCCTTTGAAAACGCCAATGGTGAGCATGGATATATTGTTAATATTAGGGTCAATCTGGAAAATGTGCTGATTTAATCTGATGCTGATGTGGTTTGACTCTTGGGTAGACTACCGTGCCATTTTAGGATAAACCCACCCTGGTCATATATTAGTCTCATCGCTCACTGTATCTGCTGTATTCTGACTCAGATTCACACATCTGGCTCTGTTAACCAGCTCTCTCTCTCTCTCTCTCTCTCTCTCTCTCCCCTCTTTCTCAATGTGTGTGTGTGTGTGTGAGGTGTGTGGCACGTGGTGTACAATGCATTGGGGTTTGTGGCGGATGGGTGGGTCTGACAGTGTGAAAGAGTTGAAACAGCATGAGTAATATTGACTAAACTCAGTAGTCATGACCGTCCACATCTGTTGCTCTTGATGTAATTTGGTGTGTGATAAAAGGAGTCAATCATTCAGCTTGCAGCACATTAATGTGCGGTGTTTCTAGCTGCAAGGAAGAAGTGCTATTCTATTGTGTTGATATTGACACTGAAATTCAAGAACTTTAGATTGCAGGAATATGTTTGACACACGGTGGTAACGGTTATCATGTTGTTCTCCTAAAACAGTATATCCCGTATACAGTTCAACGACAGCCTACATAGTTTATAGTTTTCTCTCATAGTTCTGGCTCCAGGCAAAGTGAAAAGGACTGCCAAATAAAATCTTGCAGAGGACCCCCTGTTGTTTAGAGCCCAGCCTGCCAATAGTTATCAAAATACTTCAATCAAAATCAAAGGTGCTCAACCTCAAGGCAGCAGAATTAATTTTAAATTTCATGGCAATCCACCCAAAACAGATATTTTCGTCCAGCCCAAAGTAATGGACGACTGAAAGAGGCCTGATATGACTGATATGATAGAGGATGAACATAAATACACCGATAAATATCACCCTCAGATTAAAGGCCTAGTCGGGCTTTAGAGGGACAGCATTTTTGGAAACCTCCACACAGGTTTGTTGGCAGACACACAGACTTTGCCGACGAGAGGGAGAATGCAATGAAACACAATGTTCGCTATGAAAAACTGCACCGAGGATAATCTGATAACACTGTAGTTACACAGAAAAGCAATAAACAGTGCATTACATAGATTGATGGGCTGAAACACTTATACTCTGCACAGCAAACTGCAGCTTCTGACTTTTGTGGCTGTACTTGAGCAACAGAAGAGGAAAAACGTCATGAGCGAAAATTCCAGGAAAAACAAGTCCTCTTTCCAGTCGCTGCGAAGCCATCAAGTCACCATCCAACCTATGACTTGTGCATCTGTAATGCCGATAACAACATGAGCAATAATGGACTCCGAAACACACGACTATGACCAGTGAAAGGAAGACTGTTGCTGGCTTAGGAACAGGGACAGCTCGCTCTCACAAGACCGGAGACACCATCCATCTCACAGGCAGACAAAGACACATTATACTTTCTCATTGACAAAAGAATCTCCTGTGGAAACAGCTCAAGAAGTTAAGATTTATCCTGATACGTTGCTCGTCATAAGGACAATTTAGACTGTAATCGCAGGCAGGGTATCTTTTTTTTTTTTTTACCCCTGCAACAATGTGTTTGTGTGTGTCTAACCCTCTTTTCACTCGGAGACAAATTGATTTCTCCACTCTACACCCTCCATCCTCCCCTCCCTCTCTCTCCAAAACTCTCACTGGGGTTTCTCCTGATCTCCCTCTTCTGTGTAATTTAGGCACTCCCACAGTAATGGACACCCTACTCAGGGGCAGTGAGTGGGAACCCAGCCCCGCTGCTCCAGCTACTGTACTCTCAAAGAATCCTAATCAGCTTCTCAGATAGCTACCGACGCTTTGGTGCTGAGACAAAGAAGAAGAGAGGGTCCCAGAGAACGAGGGGGAAGAGGAGTCGAGGGAGCCGAACCCTCTATATCCTCAGGCGGTCACGTGCAGCTCCTGGTGTCCCGGTGGGTGCGGGTGTCAGAGTGAAATATGGCATCCACCCTGGAGCCACAGATGCACCACGCATCCACCCCACCGCAACCTCCTTCTCCTTCCCACCGGCCCGACAACCTGTCAGCTGACACCGGGGCAAGAGGCGGGTCCTCAGAGGGTGAGCACGGTACCATTAGGCATATTAGAGCATCAGAGTGTTGATGAAAAAATCAAAGTGTGCAGTGACTAAGCCGGGGTTGCTCCCAAGCTCTGTGCTGACAGTGCAAAGCAGGAGAAAAAAAAAGGGAGGAGGTGGGGGACTACCTGGGTACCAACACCGGGACTGCTGACTATTTGAGGTTGTTGAGGACAGGAGGATTACATAATAGAAATCACTGTAACACCTCCGACTGAGGAAGAGTTCTCCACAGCTATTCCCTCAAAAAACACGGGCCACCATGTCTTTCAGAGTCGAAGCCTTTGTCTTGGCTGCAAATTCGTATTCACATCCAGATTTATTATCCAATTAATTGAACCTTACTGTTAAGTGCCTCTGTGTGCTGGGATATGCTGCAGATCTCATAAGCAGGTACAGTATAGAAAAAGCATTGATGGATGGACCTTACGTGCAGGACTGTCATGTGTTAGCCTCAAATATTTGCCTTCACATCCTTCCCTTCATCCTCTCCCCCGAAAGGTGATGAATACCTTGGCTTAAGCATCCCACCGCAGAGGATAAACACGCAGCCCCGTGATGCAGCACACGTTTTTCATTCGTTTATTTTCTCAATTACACTGGGCGGGTCTGTGTGACTCAACATCTACAATATTAAACAAGATGTTTCCTCTGCCTTCCATCCGTAACTTCGCTAACGGGGCAAATCACGCTGAGCAACACCGTCACCTGATCGCTCGTCTTTGACTGATAATCTGCCGTGACAGTGTGACAAATGTGACATGAGATTACTTCAATGAGGATGCGGTGCTTTGTGGATCCTTGATCCTGCCTGAGATGATTCACCTCCTGTCATGTCTGTTGTTTGATGACAAGGTTGGTGGATGAACAGATGGTCTCATCAAGCATTATTCGGATTTTCAGGCACCTACATACGGTTCTGTTCTTGAACCCAGAGTCAGGAAAGCATCATCTTACACTAACATGATCAATAGTAAAGCAACATTTATTGCTAAAAGTAATTCCAATAAGGCAATTGTGAACGATTAGTTACTACAGCAGTTTATTAGTGAAAGTGAAACCAAATGTGAGTGCACCTGTGATATTACCATTAATCCTTCAGCGAACCCGAAAGCTGGGAGTTTGCATGGCTACTCAAAGTGTGTTTGGTCTAAGTGGAACCAGAAAGTTGGTCTGTAAACTGTGATGGATGTTTACGTAGGGAAGTTTGAGTCATAATTTTGCTGTTCGCCTTTGTTTTCTCTTTCAAATAAATGTTAAAACCCAGTCTGACTCATCGTCTGACTGCTCATGTTTGCTGTCCAGCTGGACCTTAGTTTTCCTGCGTTCTGAGATCTCGGTGAGTAAAGTGTTACTGTAAATGATGGAGTGAGTGAGGAGAGCTACAGAACTGTAGTTTTCATTTAACTAAAAAAACGTGTACACCATTTTTGAATACTATACTATTTTACATTAATTCTATAATTCCAAGCAGTCATTGGTTTCTGTTCACTTCTGTCTGGTTAAAAAAATTAATTACAGAATTGTAAAAAAATGAATGCAGACTTACTGTACAAAAAAGAATGGAAATGTAGTGCATGCCTAGAATAGTTGGCAAAATACATGCACGTTTCTGAAACACTGTGGTACAGTTTGCGAAATATTTAGTTGTGATGTAATGTAGAAGTGATTTGTAGAATATGAGCCAAACATGCAAAAATGTGGGTATAGTCCTTTAACTGGGCCTTTGTTTCTTCTGTCTACTGTGACGTTACAGTCTGTCATGTTCACTTGATGCAACGCTATCATTGATTAACGTTGTTTTTTTTCAATGAATCTTTCAGTATATGAAATGACAGCACATAGAACTCAGGGTGACGTCTTCAAATGTCTTGTCTGGCCACATTCAAAGCTATTCAGATTACTGTTATATAAACTGTATGACAAAGAGAAGCAACAAATCCTGCAATTTGGGAAGATGGAACTAGAGAATGTGTAGCTTTTCTTATTATTTTTGCTTTAAAAATGACTAAAACAATTAATTGATTATTATAATAATTGCCGATTAGTTCCTTTTTAATCAACTGTTTGATCAGTCTGACTTCAATTCTAGACCCGAGCTGCTCATAGACTTGGACTGGTCTCAGTCAATAGACTTGGGCCACTACAATAAGCCTCATGGGCTGAACATTGCATTCTGTTTCCTGTCTTTTCTCTCTTCCAGTCACTGTTGCTGTTTTCAAAGTCCCTGTCTCTATAAGAAATATCGAATAGGGAAATTCCCACATGTTTGCTGAACTTAATTAGCCATGTGCAAAATGCTTCTCGGAATCATTCCCCTGTGGTATTTAGCAAGAGTGCCGATGTGCTTTGCAAAGTTTAGGGATGCACTTGGCGATTCTGATTGGCTTTACAAAATCAAACAAGCACGAAGGTTTCTTCCATCTCTTGCGGAATAACAGTGGGCGATGAACGACCTCTCCGCTGCTTTGGCACAGCACAAATGTACAGCAGTGCATTGAGATAAGTCTGGCAATGCTCGACTGGAATATGACAGGCACTCAGATTTCTTTGAAGTACAGTGGTAGGCTGTGTTCTGTCTCGGGCCAAGCTGAGAAAGTTGTTTGTAGGAATGCTCATGCAAATATTGACCTTCAATTAGGTGAAA
The DNA here is from genome assembly GCA_037975185.1 of Centropyge bicolor. NCBI lineage: Eukaryota > Metazoa > Chordata > Actinopteri > Pomacanthidae > Centropyge > Centropyge bicolor. Next base: position 1,448,567 of record JBBMOC010000038.1, on the reverse strand, counting down.
CAGACGCCCTCGCTTAGGAGCCGCAATATGGAGGCATCAGCAAAAACATTGTAAACATAAACAGTCATGGCATAAATGCACAGACATGCCTACACAGTGTACACAAACACATCTTGTATAAATACACCTTCATGTGCAGTGTGAACTGACATCAAATGAAAGACAACTGCGAAACCTGGAGCCGATTAAAGGTAGTTTGAACCTCAAACAGGATGTCAGCACAGCATCAGTAGCGTCGCAAAACCACAACAAAAATAAACAGTTCTAGCCTGACACAACACACACACACACACAACGAAATCTGTAGAGTTTTGTGCCCTTTAATGGGGTGAGGAGCAAATGACCTTCCCAAGTGATGGCAGTCGACCACACTCCTGCATAATTAACAGCATCTAAAATGAGGTGTTCTTTATATGACCTTACCTGACAATGTCAGGGCACAGCTTGCCTACAGGGACTCTGCGGTAAATAACAAATTCACATGCATGTGTGCCACCCACAGCACACATACACTGACTTCTTTCTTATACGTCTCCTATATTAGATTATGGATCATACTGTTGAGTATGGCCCAAAACATGAAAAAGGGAGCCTGCCTAAGAGCTCCTCACTAGCCAACACATCTCATACCATGAAGGTAAGAGAGCATCCCTCAAGGCTGAACATGGTACACCGCAGACTGGCGCTGCATGAGAGAGACAAAACACATCTGGATTCTACTAAAGGAAGTGCTAAAGGAGGGGGTCCAGGAGTTAGTTCGACTGCTCTGCTTCAGTGACAGTGACATGGCTGGGGAGGATTGTGCTGGAGCATCGCCTGCTTCCTTGATTTGCTCGGCAGATCCGCGGCAGGGTTGGAAGGATTTTCCCCCAAAGCCCTTTTACCCTCCTGCAGAGCAGAAATCCCCTCCAATCCTCACTCGCAGTTACAGCAGGGACGCCTTACACTCTGAGACAAAGGAGTCCAGAGAGGACAAGAAGAGAGAGGAGGAGAGGAGAGGAGAGGAGAGGAGAGAAGTGAACGAAGACAAGAGAGGAGAGGAGAGAAATGAAGAGAGGAAAAATAGAGGAAAGGAGAGGACCGGAGAGAAAGAGGGGAAGAGAGAAAAGGTGAAGAGAGGAAACAAAAAGAGAGGAGAAGAGAGGCAAGGAGAGGAAAAGAAACAAGGGGAGAGGAAGCGGTTGTAAAGAGCAAAAAAAAGAAGAAGGAAGTCTGTATCATAATAAAGATTTATTCAGTATAAAAGTATACTAGACCACTGTCTCTCTCCTTCATCCTTTCTCTTCCTTCCCCTCTCCCTCTCTCTCTCTCTCTCTCTCTCTCTCTCTCTCTCTCTCTGTTTCACACACACACACACACACACACGTTTTTACACATTGTCATGGGACCTGGATAAGACAATACAGATGGAGATCCACATGGAAGGGGACAAGGATCCGACGTGAGAATGAGAGACACATTTTAGAGGAAGCGAAGCACGGGTAAAGAACAAGTTATCTTTGCAGGTGTGAGTTAATCAACACAGATTAGTGCAGCAAACAGACACCTGCAGACTGCGATCCGTGCACGTGTGCCGTGCGTGCCGAGGGGTGTGGTCTCAAAGGGACTCGGGGAAAGATCTGGAAGAGGTAGAGATATCTAGTCGTGAAACATAATACCTCGCCTGCATCACCGATCAATACACACACACACACAAGGCTAAGCTAATCTTTCACGGCAAACACAGAATCCTTATGAGAGAACTCGACCTCCTGAAGGTGAGCTTTAATTCCTTCATTCACATCTGAATATTCACTGACTGATAAGCTACTCTGTGTGTTATCACCTGTGTTTTTTCTTCATCGGCCTCTCCCAAGCATTACACAAGCCTCACCAGTGCGATCCTGGCCCAGCCTTCACTAGACATACCTGTGGTAAGTGGCACAGCAGCTTACAATCACTATTACACAACAGTGGCCAGTGTGGAAAGTGAACACCTGCACAAAAATGTCCTCACTGTTGATACAAGAAGAAAAACAGACTGTAACATATACAGAGGAGAAGAATAGAAAACGTAAATCTTGTCAGGATGACATATTACGGTCTGGTCGGACTTGTTGTGATGTGATAAACTTGCGGCCGGTTTTTGAGGGAGGACCGCCGTTACGAACAGCTCGACATTCCACTTGGCTACCAACTGTGCCGAAGTAGCTAATGATTAACTCTTATGAAGGGAGTGTTTGAATGACTAATCCCTTTCTCCCTGCAAAACCTGCGCTGCCTGCCCCGGCCGTACGTGTACATCATCATCCACATATATTTCATTGCATAACCTGGCCCGGCTGGCACACATGGGCGCGGGCCAGCCGGCCACACTAACACACATACACGACAGGCTCTCGCTCCCTGGCAAACACAAGGAAACTCTATCTGCATTTGAAGGGGCAGCCAACACACTGGCCTGGGCGAGAGGCTGAGTCGAGGCCATGAGGCAACACACACACACACACACTGATCGAAATGATACACAACACACAATAACAGATCTATTACCAATACATTACAGTGCAACTGAGTGGATGCAATAAAGTTATTAGGCTAGTGGGGCATTTGTGGCGTTGCCAGGCTGGCACTCCTGGCCTCCATTTTGCGTTGTGTGTGTCTGCGCAAGTGTGTACCCAAGGTCTTGTTCCTGGTTCACTCCGGTCTCCCTGCACTACAGTGGGTCTATTCTTCTCGGGTGCTTCAGAGAACAGGATTAATGACCAGCAGCAGGGACATGAAAAGGTTGTGTCCACCAGCCACCAGGATTTTACGGCCTTGGGTGTGTGTCACTGTGTGTGAGTGTGTGTGTGTCTTTTACTTAGACGAACAACAATGCTATCTTTCTTACATGCTCCCTCGAAGAAAACAAAACAAGCTCATACATGCCATTTAATACTTTGTGTCATCTGTCAAGCCAACAGTCAGGTATGAAGCAGAACACACGCAGGCATCACAACATCCACACCTACCAGTTTAACAACCAGGGTTTCAGACTAAACTGTCGCTCTGCAGATCATCCCCTGATCCTTTGCTCCAGTGTGTCCGCGTTTATCAGAGCTTGTTATCTGTAGGAGGTGTGTCTGAAGGTCTGAGCAGGAACTCTGCGCGACCCTCGGCATGCCGATGGCATTTCATGCATTTAAATCAGCACGTCGCCACCTGCGAGGCTGATGACTCAGTGTGTCAGATATGAGGTAGAGAGGGCTGAGCGGTGAGTGTGTGTGAAAGTAATGATATATACTGTGGAAGGTGTTGATGGCTCTGTGTTAATTGGCAGAAAACTGCCCTTGTACCATGTGGAGTGTTACTTGTGCCAGGGGGAGATACAGACACACACAGACACACCTGACACACACCTGACTAACTGACTGAGGTCTCCTGTAATCAGCGTCAGTGCTGACAGAGAGATACGTTTCTCTTTTGTTGTACCTGAACAAACTCATTGTGCAAGTCTGCAGCGACGATGAATACCAAAGCCTTCTGTAATAGATTGGCTGCTAAACTGTTGACTGGTATGAAAACAGGTTCTGCAGCTATACTGATAATAACACATTCACTTCCAGCCTTTAAAACATAGTAATTATTCTTAACAAGCCACCTTCTAACATTTCAGCCAAGTTACAATGGTATAAAAACATCAAAGCAACTCGCAGCTTTTATCCCTATCCATGTTGAAACCATAAATGGCAGTAATCCCTGAAGCTCAGACTTTTTTGCAATGATCAAATGCTTCACGATGTCAAACAATCTTGGAAATTTGCAAGGAAATGGAGCAGCGCTCTCCTTGGGTGCCTGCTGAGCTAGCGCCTTTCTTCAGCCAGCACCACAAGTGGTCTTGATCCAGGCCAGAGTGGAGCACTGTAAGGCTGCCACTTTGTGCTGATTCAATAAGAAATAATTGCATATTGGCCTCTCTCCACTCATCCCCCCCCTCACCACCATGGTCTGACACTTTACTGTATTTCTGTGCTGTAGGTTACAGTACAGACTCAGAGCGAGGGGAAGGACACTGCAGCATTGTGTTAGTGTGTTTTTTAACATCCACATTCCTTTGGACTGTATGGGAAGCTGCACTGAACCTCGGCTGGTATGAAAAAAGTACTTCTCAGCGCCACAACCACTGTGGTCTTCATCTACAGGGAGCAACACTCTTCAGTCTATCCTTACATCACTTCCTGCAAAACTGGCACCAGTGACAGTAAAAGTGCAACGACTTTGCCTGGTGTCAAAACTTCTTATTTGTCTGATTTCTTCACCTGATCTAACTTTCTTTTGCATCAATGAGATCACATATATAGATATTAAAATGATTATTAAATCCTGTTACTTGTTCAGCAAGTAGATTGTATTATAGAATATATGGTGTGTGAGTAAACTATTTAGCATACTAAACATGTCAGACAACAGTCATTCATTGTGTTGTCATGCAAATCTGATACTATACTGTCATTACCCTGCTGTGTAAAGGTGAACCCTGTGTGTGAAACAGCCTGAATAATGGAGGTTGAACAGCCTCCAAAATAAACCTGCTCTGGTCAACTTAACCCATCTATCATATAACAGCAGATCAACTGGGTCCAACAGCATGATGTCATCCCTTAAAAATCTGCCAAGTGTAGGTGTGGAGCCCCACTAACAGTGAGTTCACAGGCCTGGTGCTCAACTTCAGAGCACTCACTGTTACTCTTTCTTATGGAAGACAATCAGGGTGAATGGAGGTATAACCTGCATATGTTGTCAGCTGTCTCTCTCTCTCTCTCTCTCTCTCTCTGTGTGTGTGTGTATGTACAGCGCCCCCGCCGCTACTTCAGCCAAAGCTGCTGTAGTTTGGACCGAGACTGTCTCCTTTTAAAAACCCTCAGATGTGAGAGCTGCTGGGTCCCATCCTCAGCCTTTAATCCCACCACCTCTCACCACAAGCACATCCTCACAACCTCAACTTGATGCCACTCTCTCTCTCTCTCCCTCCATGTGGAAACACGGGTGGGATCCTGCGCACAACTTGGCACCACATCCCTCCCCCAGCGTGTCAGCTAAACGATGACAGCTAACAAGTGACACAAACATGCAAATAACGCCGTATTTACCAGCTTGCTACAGGGCGAGCTCTGCAGCCGTTTATCCCGTGCTGAAAGGGCCACAAGTCCGCATTTCCTGGATGGCGACGCGCCGGATGGAGCTGCTCTCGGTGGCCGCGTTCCTGCGCGCGGAGAGCCGCGAGGACTCGGGCTGCTTCCCACTGTTGTGTCGGAGCGGACAGCGATGCCACATTCAGCTGATCGCCACAACAAAACAACATCTCGCCCTACGCAAAAAAAAACGCACTCGGCGGCTCCGCACCACCCCGCACGGCAGGTCCGCTGCGCACCGCCCCCCTGCGCCTCAGCCTCCAACCAGTGGGCCGGCCCGCCTCGTGCATAGTAATGAGGTGGCGCGGGCTGCCATTGGTGGAGAAGTGGCAGTTCCTGGTTAATGCTATTAATTCTAATTAGCTCGTAAAGGAGTGTTTCTGGAGGCTGATTGGGGTGATGGTGCCCCCACTGATCTGGTTCACATTCAGCAGTGTCTCACCTCACACACACACACACACACACACACACACTGCTACTGCACCAGAAGAATAAAGTGATGCTGACATGGCATCACACTCAAGAGAGATATAATGGAGGTCAGGATCTGAGGCCACAAATCAATTAGCTTCTCCAGGATGGCTGTTTGAACTGTCCAAGGGTCACAGTCCTGCAATCCTTTGCACAAGCTCTTCCAGCTGATCGGGTGACCCTGTCTGTCTGACCTCATACCTGACCGGGAGTGTGTGTGTTGGGGGGGTGAGGGGGTGATGAGGGTCAGATCAGATGCAGTGAAAGGGCACTGAGGGAAGCAGACCAAGTGGATGCGACGACTGCTCCACGATTCTGTACCCTGGAGATCAAATGTGCTCTCAAAGGCCAGTGGACATCAGAGCACACAGGTGGTGATGACACCAGCAGCACAAATCGTATTTTCACATCGCCGCCATGGTGCACAGGTAGTGAGTGGTGGTGCTTCTTGCATATCACATCAGGACAACACAACAACAGCTGAACCGTGTGTTTCCTGGTGTGCAGTGCAGGAGAAAGTGGTGCAGAATAAGAAACACCTCGTACTCCATGCATGCCAGCGTACAGTCAGTCCCACTGCTTTTGTGTCTCATATTTTCAGAGCTGTCGATGCATCTGCATCCAGCACGCTAACTCTTTGTTCCCGGTGTTGAGAAGAGAGCTCCGCAGCAAAGAGGAAAGGGAAGGGAAAGTGGGAGGGAGGGGAGGGGAGGTGGGGAGAGGTGTAGCAAAAAGAGGAGAGCAGAGAAAGACAGTGGGAGGAAGTGAGAGACAGAGCAGGAGACGGTGGAAGGAGTGCAGGGACACGCTGTGGTGTGAGCGCTCCGTACTGCTACAATATGACTCTGACAGGCTTATGTAACCAGACTGGCCTGGCATTTGGCTCACAGCAGACGCCGGCTGCACTGACTGTTATATAACTGCATTAGCTGCTCCTCTGAGCCGGGGGAGAGCATGCGCACAGGAGAGCCCCGCACACACACAAACACACTCAGACTTTCAGACTTTTCGACTTCCAGCTCAGGACAGAGTGACTAGAACACACTGTGGCCAGAGTGAGAGGATGAAGGCAATGAAGGAAAATGAGAAAAAGCCCTGAAAGTCCAGTGGAAGCGATTCTTCAGAGACGAGCAGATCTTTTGGTTTCCGCCTTTTACACACTGATGCAATGACAGGCATCAGCATCTTCAGTTCCCATCATCCAGCAACAAGTCTCCCATCCTGAAAAGCCTAATTGGGGCTTAATGTTGGGTAAATGTTTCCAGTGCACATGCAGTATGCCAGCAGGGCTTAAACTCAATTAGCTTCCCTGCACGCAGCACATAATTTAATGGGCCTGGATCCCACTCTTAAAACCCAATTACACCTCAGACAGGCATTTCCAGTCATTCTGTCAAAGAGGTGGTCAGGGATGTGCAATCCTCTCACAAAACAATGCTCATCCAAGTCAGCATGAGGAGCAGTTGTAATATGCCCAGTTCATTTATTGTAATAATAAAACACTGAGGCGAAGCTGGAATCATATAATGATCTGTGTTTCACTGCAGAGAATGACCTTATCCTTGACAAGCGAATGCAAAACGCAGCTAAACGCTGACATTTCCAAACTAATGTGGGAAAAGGGAAGTGAAGATTAAGGTCAGGGATAACACTGCAAGTGATAACCACCGTTTCAGTCAATCTGCAATTAAAAATCCCAGGATGTCTAACCAAGCATGGCTGCAGAGCTGCACTAAGTGGTTCATAATCAGCCCATTACAGCCTCTGATCTCTTATTACTGCGACAAATTGCATCTGATGATAACAGCGGAAATGAAGGTGGGATTTATGACACCAGAGCCAATGGCCAAAGACGGAGATTGTCTTAAATCTGTCCTGGGAGAAAATCCGACTTCGCATTTGTACACCTGATGATAACAGGGGAAATAAAAGTGCGATTTATGACACTTAGCTAATTTGTTCTCAGACGCTGTTGGCTGTGTTCAGAGGCTGTTAAATTTCAGATGGGGCTAATGGAAGAGTATAGCGCAAAGAGTTCTTTCGACTCATGAAACTCAGTCTGGTGCTTTCATACTATAAATGCTTCAATCACTGAAAGAGGAACGAAATAATAAGTGGTATGTTTACAAAAGCCAGGGCGGTTCTTTAAAGAGTAAAGAGTGAGATGATGTTAAGACTTTCAAGAGTAATAAAAATGAAACCATTAAGATCAAAACACCAGAGGTTTGGAGGAGATGCTGGCTGTCTGTTTCTGTTAGAGGAGTGACATCACCCGAGCGGTTTGGATGTGAGCTTACTACAACGTCTGTGCATTCGGCAACGATGATTGCACAAGGCTCGCCCCCCCTCTGTGCGTCTGACCCATGAAGTGAAGCCATGTGTCAGGCCCAGTGTGCAGTGCAGAGAGACAAGACAGGACTTCCACTCTGTAAGACACTGACACAATATTCAAGCTTCAAGGCAGGTCCAGTGCAGGAAACTCAACTTTTTCATTGTGTTCTTTGCTCTAGTTTTTGCACATTTTTTTTCCTTTTAATTAAAGCTTGTTGAGGAACCACATACTAACTAATTACATCATTGTAATTTTCTGCAGGCCTATAACCTCATTCTGGATGTGCTGTCATTGCTGCAGCAGCTGCTTGATGTTGATGTGGGTTTGGAATCATATTTTAAATTTGTTTAATGGTCCCATTTACAATTTTTAAACATTTTGTATTTATGTTCACTGATATGCTGACTATGCTTAGACACACTTGTAACTGCCATGTTTTTCCATTTGCACATGAATGTGTATTTGCACTTTGTCTCCCTTCACTTCTGATACAATTCCTGTTTCAACCCCTGCAGTCTGCATTTCGAACACTGTGCACGGTTTTTAAATACTTTGGTTTTCCGCTGCTGCCTCATACTTGTTTTTCATGTATACAATTATGCGCTGTCGTCCTCCCTACAGTGTCTGGCAACGTCTTCATTCCCTCCACTGCACATAAAGGAAATTCATTGTCACAACCAAACTGTGACACAATCCATCAAGTCAGGATTGTCATGGATAGGCTGAGCAAGGGGTGGTGTTGTGGGAGGGTGGAAGTCGACAGGAGGTAGTGTGTCCTGAACAGCTCCAAACAGTGCCAACTGGATTGAGTGACTGTAGCAGCCAAAACCAACAGGCTCTGTCTGCCAGCCAGGCGAGAAGGAAATAACACAGCAGAGGCTGCGAGCACTGGCACACACTGCCCCGTCTCTGTGTCAGCACAAGGGGACGGGTCAGACGCGTTTACGGCTTCAAATTTACAGTCCGGCAAAAGGGATGGAATCTTTTATCTGAGTTATAATTATTATTTGCTGGATAAACAAAATCATGTACTTTCAATTTGGCTTCAGGCGTCCGTCACAGGGAGCTAACTGGCAGAGCAAACACTCAGCAAAGGGTCAAAGACTTAGTGGCTGATACGAATGTGAAACGGTGTCAGAGTTTAAGCAGCAAACAGGGAAACACAGCAGTGGACATGTAAGACTATCAGATATAAAGTGCACAATGTGTCAAGCATATGACTTGCTCGTTTTGAAGTGTCATCTATTCATGAAGAACAGGCTACTTATTAGCTCCTCCTTGTGCCCCCAACTCTGGCACCTTATGACCTAATTCCAAAGGGTGAGGTAGAGAAAGAAGGTGTATCACACTACTTGCACACTGGAGAGACTGAGTAAGCTGCAACATCTATTAAGCACCTAAATCACACTACATGATAGCATATTTATTGCCTCACCAGTAATTATTGTGTCTTGTCCAAATTAAGATAAAATATAATCAAGTGTAACTGATAACATGGTCATGCTTTTATCAGATATGTTGTAGTTACATTCCTTTTTCACAGTACACTGAAAAAAGTAATTTTACTCAATGTGTTTTTCATTGGACAAGACTGTAAAGCTTCTATTGAGGCTCCATCAAGACAAAAAGTGAGTGGCAGATTTCCATCTTTATTAAAAACAGTACTTATACATTAAATACAATGCTAATTCCTGTCAAACACCTTTGCCTTAAGGCATGCAATGAGCACAATGTAAGGCAAGGCATAACAAGCACACGTCAGCATTAGTGATAACTTCCTTTTAACGCAGGACTACAAAAAGGCACTTAATAGTGTTTTGTAATATTAAATGTTATGACCTAAATATGGCAATTCTGCATAAACAATCTCCTTAGTTAGGTGATGATGATAACATGCGCAATACATTTGACAATAATCTGATAAATAACAATAATTAAAAAAAGGGTTCCAATTTATCACAACACTTTGAAAAAAACTCCATTCACAATACCCATATGCAGCCAGAAAAACAGGCAATGTGATTCATATGTGTGGGCAGTGAAATATTTGAAAAGAACATAGACAAAGGATAACATTTTCAGGATTGTAACAAAAAACAATTATTTTCACAGGTACAAAATATTCTCGTCTTATTTTAACTCATTCCATTCATATTGAAATTGAGGTAACTACTATATAATGCATAAAATGACTGTACCACCATCACAACCATCAACATACTATGAAAGTCAATACCATTTAACAGCAATTTATCAGTACTGAAATGCATCATTATTGTTTTGTACACTGCGACAATTAAACATCCCTTTCTTCTGGACTAACGTGCTCTGTAACATTCTAAATATAATGGCATTTGTGAGAGCACAGGTAGTGTGGAGTTCATGCTATCACCTCCTGAACTGTACCGCTGCATGTCGCGTGATGCTGACTGCTATGGATCAATACGTGTCTCCCTGCTGCTAACAGGTTGCCATACTGGTACAGACTCTTGCCTGTGGCCATACAAGGCCAAACACAGTCAGACTTGGAGAGGCATAGCACCGGAGATAAATGACCACAGGTTGGAGCAGACGAGGAAGAGCTGAGATCAGCCTGGTGGTCTATTAGGACTCTCTGGCTCAAGATGTAATGACGTGGATTTGCATACAGGCTAGCAGCAAAAGGGAAGCCCTGTTACGATCTGTAGGGTGTGTCATATTAGTCTTATCTAACTCTCACACTCACCTCACTCTGGGGCTCCTGAAGAGGGATCTCCTCGTTGCCCCCAGCACCAAAACAGACCAGCTAATCAGGGGGATTCCAGACCTGACCAATAAGAGGAGGATGACGTCACAGGTCTTTAAAGGGGAATCTGTAACTGAAAGGTCTGAGGTATTGAGAAAGTGCCTTGAGTTTTTTGTGATAGTTCAATAAGTAAAACTCAGCAAAAAGATAATGGAGTTCATAGGGTCCTAACACAGCCACACCAGGCAGAAGGTAGGGAACTGCCTATCAGGGTGATTCATCAGCAAAAAAACATTACTTAGCTAAAACCATCATCAACACCCTAACTAAAAGAATTCACGTAAACTTTCACATATCTTGATTATCAGACTAAACAATCATACCGAGAGGAGTAAACAGAGACACAAGAACAGCAATTAATTGAAAAAAGCAATACAAAGAAATTATATGTATTTCCCCATAATATCCTTCATACTGTCTAATACATGAGGCAAGAGCGGCTGAAAGACAGGACGCGCTCAGCTGAAATCCCTGTCAGGGAAGATGAGGGGGGCGATGAGGGTCCAGAGGTAGAGCCCGAGGCCCAGCCAGCTGGAGCTCATCTTCACCCACACAGCTGGCATACTGCTCTGCATGGCCTGGGTGGTGGTGTCTGGCCTGATGGCGGGGAAACACAGAGGGTAAGGCACAATTTAGTAAAAGTCAACATAACACATGTATTGAAATTTATACTCAGATACATTACACTTATGACCCATGAATGAGAAAAACACTGTAGTGGATGAGCTTTTTTCTAAATTGAGCTTATTTAAGAAAAAGACATTCAAGTTGCTCAAAGAACAGGAGAACTTTCAGGTGAAGTGATGTGCCCTCTGGTGGCCATGCTGGAAGCCTACAACGACTGTGCAACAACTACTGAAAGTTGCTGATTTCTAAATATTTCACCTTCTCAGAAGCATCAAACATGTTTAAATTCTTCCATGTTTTAGTCTCAAATCTGAACATTTTGTCACTGACGTATGTAAAGAATTGTGTGTCTGTTAGTTAATACAATTGCTTATTTGTGTCTGTCTGCTTTATTCAATATTTTCACAGAAGAAATTCACTTACTGGTACCAGTTGGTGAGCGTCATCATGATATACAGAGAGGCCAGACAAAGGTGGAAGTGGAAAAAGGAGTAGTTGTAAGTGACTCCCTCCTCTTCATTGTCTACAGCCCTGCGTATGCCGTCATCTCCCACCACGCCCTCTCCACCCGACCCTCTGCCCTCCTCTGTCTGCATCAGCTTGTTTACCTGGGTGTTACTGGACGAGCGGATACTGGAGACAACAGAGAGCACCAGTTTAAAAAAAATATGTCACACAAAACTGGACATAATATAGAATTTGTGATGTCTCTGGCACTGCTAAACCTACCTGGCATAGAGAGTGCAGAAGAGGAAAATGATCAAACCAACGATGCCCTGAGCATCCCACCACTGCACCGTTCCTGGGGTGCTCTCACCAGGGGAGGGAGTGGTGCTCACGTTCGCCACCAGGCTCAACAGGCTGGGGTTACACTTTCGATCTAAGACATCAGTATATACTCACATTAGACATTTCATTATGCTATAATAATGCATCATTACACATACACATAATATCACTCACTATCAAGTATCAGAATCACATCTATAAAGGGATTTTTTTCTCTTCATGTAAATTAACTCACATTTTGGCACCAAAGATGGTAAGAGATGTATTTTGCAATACATGTACAGTATATCAATAACAAATATCATACCGCCCGACTCCAAAATGGACACTCTCTAAAACTTACAGAAAGTGTTCCTGAGTCCACGTAGTAACAATCATGTGTTTGACAAAGTGTTGAACATCTCTCCATCCTTGCTTGTGAATGACTGAGTCTTTCAAGTATGAATCTTTCATATCCAATCATGATATTATCACCTGTTACCAATGAATCTGTTTACCTGTGGAATGATCCAAACAGGTGTTTTTTGGATCAGTCCACAATCAACTTTCACAGTCTCTTGCTGTCACCAAATTCACCATCCAAATTTATTTGGAATCAGGGCTGTATGTGGGAGGTACAGATGCTGTTTCAGTGTTGTGTGTAAACGGCCCTCAGATGCCTATGTGGAGGTAAGACTAAGCCTATATTCATAACAAGCTTGCCCATTGTTGCCATTCACTGGAAAAGGCAAACCACACGACATGAGATGAGCGGGATGTGCCAAACTATTTGCAAGAAGCAGCTCTTTGTTCCTATAGCAAGCAATGGAAAACTCACCAGTGTGATCAAAATACTGCAGCAGGATATCAGCAAATACACATATTGAAGAAAATAGTGAGTATGATCACAACTGAGCATGCAACCAAAAACGACTGGGGAGAGCTGCAATTGTGGACAACAAGACAACGGGAGACTCACTTGGATTGTTGGTCATTGCAGACCAAGTGACATACATGGTGTAGAGGGAGATGAGGGAAGCCTGGAGCAAACCAGAGTGCGGCTGGGCTTCCTGCAACAAACCGGATACACTGAATTAAATGGCCAAAATGAAACAACCGCAAAATGTAAACTAATGCTAAGTTGCCTCGAAACAAAGGTTAAATAAACTGTATTTGGATCTACTAAGTATTTCCATCAAAACCTGGTTTCTCAAATTTCACTGTCAACACTGAAACACCAAAGCAATAGAAAAATTCTATGTTCATGGCCTGTATACTATATGTATACAGGCCTATACAGGACTATATGTGTGCTCAACACATAGAAAGACTAGTATTTCCCCATTTATCCACTCTAAAGAGCCCTTTCAAAAGTTCTTGGGTTACTTGGAAGACCAAAATGGGAAAAAGAGTTTTGCAAATATGTTTGCAATAATGTGGACTTGGACTGGTCTATGTCATACCTGTATCTTGGGTAGGATGGAGACAATGGAGACGATGACGCAAAATATAAGGTTAAGGCTGATGAAGACCTTGTGCTCTGTGCAGTCATCAGGCTGTGTGTAGTAAACGTAGAAAAGCACCACAGCAGTGATAGCCAGTGCATAGTGGAGGAATGTGAAAGACAGCAGGCCTGGAAAACACATTAACATAAATGGTTCAAAACCACAAGTATAACAATGTGCTACTAACTTGGACAGCAGAACAGATGTGTCTGATCTATTCAAATAATATGTCAAGTGTATAATTAATTATTTGGCATATACAGTTCAATATAGTAAGAAAGGAATCTTTGCAAGTGAACACTATACCTGCAAACCAGCATTTGTTGTCACTATTCTCAGCATTTTCTACCCACACCTTGTTCCAGGAGTGGGCAAAGTCGATGAGAAGAATAAGTTGGATTAGGATGAAGATGAAGGATCCAACGACTCCAAAGTAAAACCACACTGTGAAGTGGAAAGCAAACAGACACAGTTGTTACAGTTTCTTAAAACTGTTTGCCGGTATAGACATTTCTCCTTTGACTGAGTCACTGATAAATTCCAAAGTCAGTGTCTGCTTAACAAAAGGATACACTATAATACTGTTCATTGTAATTCAACAGAAAATGTTAGTACCAGTATGAAATGTTCCGTCAGGTATGAAAAAAGCTCCCACTGTAATCCCAATCAGTATCAGAAGCTTAAAGAACCAGAACCTGAAAATAAACAGTTAGAAAGCCACCATGAGCACAGCAGACCAAGGTCAGTAACACAAGCAAAACTGCCTCCATACCTGAACACATGTGTGCCATATAAGCCCAATGAAGTACTCACCCATTTTGAATAGCTGCACGTGGGTCTTTGCTGCTACGGACACCAATCATAATGGCGCAGAACAGGAAGAAGAAGCAGGTCATGGCGAAGCACATACGGTACACAGATTTGTAGCCCACAATGACATCACAGTTAACATGGTTTTCGATACCGGGTATAGTAGTTCCTCCCTGGCAAAATCCTGGGATCTACAAAACAGCAGAGGGTGAGAGAAAACAACATTGCAATTAAGTTTATCTACAAAGTATTTACAGTAGAGAATGAAGAAGTGACTAATGACCTAATGAAGTACCTGCAGTAACAGCATGGAGCAAAACATTTTATTACAGGTTAGCAATTTATTGTACAGTATAAAGCTGTATAACCATTTCTCTTCTATGCACCTTTTAATGGGTAACTATCCTAAACCAGGAAATTTCACATGGAGTCAATTCAGATACCTGATTCTAAAGTAACATTTAAAATGTAATACAGCCATGAATACTGTAACATAGCAGCATTGAGAGGAACAGTCATCTCACTTTACGGAGCTCTGTCTCCATTCCAGGAAGGATCATGATGACAGACACCATGGTCCCCATCAGCAGAAAGAAGGAGAACACCAGCCGTGTGATGGTTGAGTTATTGGAGGAGGGACAGCAGGCACACAGCAGGCATGGTGCTGAGCCACACAGACAGGAGGCCTGAGGAAGAAAAAGCAGTTAAAAATTTGGGCAGTTAATAAATAGACAGGTTTTGTTCTATTACAAATAATGGGATAGTTAATTATTTATCATGAGAGTGATATTCCAATACTAGATCCAAGTAGATAAGCATCACCCTCTTATCTGACTCAAACACTGAACTCAAAATGAAACAAAAAACACAGGCATGTCCCCGGTTAACCTGGAAATCTAGGTCATAACTTCTCCCTGACTTTTATGATGTGTCCACAATTAATTCATACAGAGGGAAGTAAAGAGACTACACTTTATTTAGCTAATCTAATGGTAACTACAGTGACTTTAGCTAGCATGTTAAATCCGTATAAGTTAATGCTATTATGAAATGCTGTCCTTGAACATAACTCACCACAGCACATAATTGTGCTGTGCCAATAACTGTCAGTTTACTTAAGCTAATATGACTAACCTTAATACAAATGGCCTGTTGACACTCCCTCTATCACTATTTACCCAGCTGATGCACTAGCTTACTAAGCTTACTTCCCTGAAATTAGTATCATTAGCCATACGCCCAGTGCAGCTGGTTAACTAGTATTAAACATCAAGTATTAAAATAATGTTAGTTGTTGTAAGAACGTTTAAATTTGACTGTCACGTTAACGTAATTCTTTTGCTAACCTGAGTTTAGCTCAGCTACCATTAGCACGACGATAGTGAGCTAAAGACTTTCGGTGCTATTTAAGATCATATTCGTATTGAGATTAGATACTTACACAGCTGGCTAAAGAGCACAAGGCCAGACAAGCTCCCATGTTGACATTAAAACGCCGACTTTAATGGGAGAGTAGCTTCGTTTTCCGGTAAGATACGCTCAGAAGCGCTCAGAAGACACAAACAATCGGATGTTGATCGGCTGCTTTTCAAAATAAAAGTCACCATGGTTAACGCCGGAGATTTTCAGCATAAAACACCAAAAAGGAAAATGCGCTCCCACAAGAGAGAAATAAAAATGATTTAACTTTTCTACACATTTATGCTGCTTTTTAGAGGAATAACAGCCCATCTTTGTGTGGTCAATGAATTAAACTTCTTTGTATGTGTTGTGGTCCTGTTTATTTCCTCCAATCCAAATTAGTGTATTTGTCTGCAGAGCACAGAGGAAGACAGTGAATGTTGGGACTGTGAAAGCTACCATCTGTCCTCTCATTCATCATCCCAGGAGCTGAGTGTCTGTTGTTTCAGACTCCATGGACAGTAAGATAGGGACTGTCAGGTGAGGACTGAAGCCTCTTCAAAGACCCTGCTGGAGGTAGAACAGCAGGGAACCCACGGTGATTGGGTTATTAATAGCCCATTTAATATCTAAACTGGATAAAGAATATTTTGGTGCTAGATACTCAATGAATTCATAAAGTAAGTGAAATTAATCAGAGAATAATGCATCTATATTACTGAGTAAATAGTTGAATATAAACCCACAAAGTAAAACACAAAGTGACCAGTGCAACTAACGGTGAATGTGTTCAATATGAGTGGACTGGAATCACATTGACCTGCACAGATTCAAACTGTGGCAATGAGGATCAATAGAGCTCGCATTTGTCCATGAAAGCCACAACAAACTTGCTGTGAGACACAGCACAAGAACAAAAAGTGTATCACAACTCTTTTCATCTTCTTTACTGTAGCCAGAATCCAACATTAATCAGCGGTAATGAAGAAACTTATGTTTTATCAAACACTGACAACCTAAAGGCTTTCTTGATCCTTTAAATTTATAATCCACATTGGTCACAATTGATATGCTGGATTACAAATTAAAAACTAATGGTATTATAATGACTGTCCATTTAAGTAATTTGTTTATTTACATTTTTGTAAAATATTGCCACGATCGAAAAAGTATGTTACTGTTACTGTCATATAAAAATAGGTTTGGGTTAATTTTCATTGTTAATTGCTGCACGTTATGTGGATTACAGTTATACAGTAGTTATGCAGTGTACTCATGCATTTTTAATTTTTTGTCAGGGTTGATTCCTCCATCCAACACTAGGTAGCAGCATTTATCCACCATTTTCCATCACTGCCATTTGATTTAATGAGCTCTTAGAAACTATACATCACATTTCAATAGATTAACAGAGTCAATGATAATTTTACAATGAAATTAAAAGACAGTCCTTAGGGTGGTTTAAAGGGGGTGGGTTTAGGGTGGTTTACCTTTAGGTGGGGTGATGGGTATTTAATTACAAGCAATATTGAACAACTTGAGATGGAGAGAATGTAGCACAGAGAACACTTTGGAACACAGTCTCTCTATGATTTAATCTGGCTGGTCCCAACATGCCAGCAGCAGCATTAAAATCTGGTCTGCCAGAACATGAGAGAGCTATGTTGATGAGTTTTTCCTCACTATAGAGGGTTTGTTGATTTGACTGAGGCATCTGGTGGCTGGATATAAGTCAGTAAAGTAAATCCTTCATAACGCCAACCCATCTGTGCTGTTCTTATCAATCTATTTGTTTAGATGAATGAAGACAGGTGGGCTGGTTGCTGAATTGATATGAATATAGAGAAATGTCAATGTATATATGCATTGCTTTTTTGTGGGAATCTATGCTAAGAATAATACCTGTACTGATGAAGGTGTCTGTATTCATGTCCTTGCAAACTACTATCTTATCTCAAAACTGAAAAGACCTTCTGGTAGCAAGGAAAGACTATGTACCATAATTAATCTGATACTGCGTAGATCTCTAAATGAATTAAAAGGGACCTTAAGAATCCTTGAGGATAACAAGATAATTGCTTCTCAGCTTTTGAAAACCTTGGAAACCTTTCTGATTTTGGAAATAACTCAAAGTGTGACTTACCGATTTGGTCCAAAACAACAAAGAAAAAATCTCTGACACATTGTTTCTGGAATCTATTCATGAATTTACATGGGCGCATCAACTCATTACACCTGGTCTGCAAAAACTGCTCTAAAGCTTGAGCAAAAGGAAAACTTAATATGTCAGCGTACGATGAGACAAATAACAATACTGTGGTGCTAATTAATTCCTGAAAACTGCAAGAGTGTACGCTCTCTTATAAAATACTCTTTCTCAGCACCTTTTAATTCTGTAATTGAGAAAGCAGATGTTTGTGAGTCTAAATTCTCTGTGAACAGCAGTTTCATGAAGAAAATATGAAAACAAATTACATAATTTTATTGCACTGATAAACACTACAGAAAGCTTAGTTTCTTGATATAAATTATCCTTATGAATGTACTATTGTTTTTGCATCATGTCTGCTGGTTTTTGTTTAAAAGATACTCCAATAATATTAACTGCATGTTACTGAAAAAAGAATATTTTGTCTATACTGTATGTAAATGTTGCGATGTATCAACCTTTATGCAAATGTTTTCTCCTATTTAACATATTAGGGAATCAATTTCTTCATGTTTTCTTCATCAGTTTGTGTATATACATAAGTACTAAGACCTTGTGCATTTCAGCTACTCACCTCTGTGAGTCTCCTATAATCACCTCTTTGTTCTGGCACTGACGGGCTCACTTGGCTAGCAGCTGATGTCTGCCTCGCTTTTTTTTTTATTGTTCAGGACACAGCTGCCAGAATTTCACTCTTAACCATCACCACTCTTTCATCAATCCCTCCAAGGACACTCATGTAGTTTTCAACTTAAGAAAGCGCTGCGACGGAAAAAAAAAATGTAAAGAGGAAAAACTTTTCTTTTGGATAGTGGAGAGGTGAAGTGAATGAACATGCATCAAAAACTGGAGAACACTTTGTATCTAGCTTGGAATAACCGACTTAAATAAAGTGATGAATCTACTGCAGTATAGCTTAAATTCACCACATATATGACACAAGATTAAGGACACAAATGGAGATGCAGTTTGTTGGTACACTTAGAGGTTGTCAGAAAACAGCTGGTTGTAGATAGATACATTTCATAAACGGTCTCATTGCCACTTTAATGATGCATAACACACCACATTCGTCGTCATAGGCATACTACGAAATTATGTTATTATGTTAATTTATTATGAAGAGATCACCAGCAACAGAACACAAGACAAAAACAAGGTAAATGAACGACATAATGAACAAGACAAATATGATGAGGCAGCGTCCTCTATCTATATGTAACAAATAAAGGCACATGGATGAGACAGGGAGACAGTGACAGTGCAAACAGTCCATTGTAAATAGGTATTGCACAGCAAATTAGATAGTTAACACAATACAGAGGCATGTGAGTACAGAAAGAGTGTCCTCTGTCTGCATATAACACATAAAAGCACTTATGCATGGCAGGAAAAACATAACAGTGCAGTATAACGGGGGTTGCACAATGAAGGAGGTGCATGTTAACATTAATGCAATGTAGTGAAATTTTATTTTACAGATGTAATATGTATTCAGTTTGCAGTCCTTGACAGCTATGGGAGAGTGGGCTTGATGGAGGATACAGCTCTGAGGAAGAAGCTGCTACTCAGTCTGTTAGATCAGACTGTGACGGCTGTCAATCTCCTCCCTGATGGCAAGGAGACAAACAGACTGTGCCCTGGGTGGATTGGGTCCTCACTGGTGATGCTACCCTTCTTGTGTAGACAGTACACTGTGTCCAGGTTAGGGAGCAAAGTTCACACAATCTTCTGTGCCAGTTTTACCACCTGGACCAAGTGCAGCTGGAAACCCACTGTGACACAGTGACAGAGGATACTCTCTATAGTTTGTTTCTGTAAAAGTTTACTGAAAGCTGAGAGTTTGGCTTAGAGAGTTTTCTTAGAAGGAAAGGCCTCTGTTGAACCTCTTCACCAGGTGGATTATGTTCAGGGACTATGAGTGATCTTCTGCTATAAGGATTCCCAGGAATTTATTGTCTTGACACTCTCCACCTCCTCATCATTCTGTGAAAAGGGAGACATCTGGGCCTGCTGGATCTCCTTAAATCCACGATGATTTCTTTGGGTTTTTTTTTTGGTGTTCCACTCTAGAGCCAACTTAACCAGATGTGTCCCACTACGGTGGTGTCATCAGCAAACTTCCTTATAACATTAGAGTAGAGGATGGTGGTGCAGTCGTGGATGAAGAGAGTGAAGAGGGCTGGTCTAAGCCAACAGCTCTGGTGCACCTGTGTTCAGGATGAGGGTCCAGGAAGTGTAGTTACCCATTGCGTACATCCCTGTGAACTTCGATATACTGTGGGGCAGTAATAAGACTGTATTTATTTTCAGTTGCCAATTGTAGGGACTGGAAAAAATAGGTGTCAGAGTTATGGGAAACAGCACATTTTCAGTCATGCAAGGTGAATAAAGAAAGAAATGAAAAGCCATTCAGAGTTTAGTCCATATTGACTTTTGTTGTGCTGAGGATATTTTGAACAATGAACTCAGAGTGTTGTTATCAATTGTAAAAATAAATGTAATCATCATGCACCTGTGTAGCTCTACAATACATCCAGTTATAAAGTGAAACATAAACAGGCCACTTTGCTGCACCAAACAAATATTTACCGAGTTGAATATCTATAAAGACACATGTGGATGATCAGATCATTCCTGTCCCCTGCAGACTTAGAAAAGGTCGTCCACGCTCTCCGTCACACTTGACATGACACCAATATTTGCTATTCATCACTGGTTGCTTGTGACTTTTAGAATTGATTTTAAGATTGTTTTACAGCCTTGAACATTGTGGCTCCTGTCTGTGTGATTTGGTAACTCCTGATCTCAGAAAAGTAAACAAAGCACCCTCTTTTAAAGCTGGTCTTAACACTGTATAATTTTACTGTGAAGCACTTTGTAGTTATGCTTTTAAAAGGCGCTATATATATACATTTATTATTATTATATGTGGATGACTTCATAGGCAGTTACATAAAGTCATAACATCCATGCGGTTCTACCTCTGCTCGTTATTTTGACCTGCAGGCGCCTACAGTCTCAGCTCTGTGATTGGTGTATTTGGACCAACGAGCACTCGTAACGCTTAGGTGACGTCACGGCTGAGGGGTGATGGCGCGAAGCTGCAGATGTTGGCGGACTGAAAGCGGAGAAGAAGAAGCAGTGCGCTGTGATCCTCAGGCTGCAGCACTTGACGGTGAGAACAATGGGTTTATGCTAATGTTGAACCAGGCTTTCAGACCAAGGGACAAAGGGTTGATAGAGTTCAAGGTCGATTTGGACACTTTGTTTTTCAAGGTTAACGAAGCTGTTGAGCATCTCTGGAGTCAGTTGGAGCAGTTAACGGACTTTATTGTTATGGTCGCTTACTTCAAATAACAAATAACTCAATAAGTATTTTTCTATTACTTTAAAAGTTGAATCACAGGCATATTTTTTTCATAGCACCTTGTCATGTACTGTAAGTGGATGAATTCATTTACTCTAAATGAAGCTGACTTTTGTTTGTTGTTGAGTCGTTATGTAATCATGAGCATGAAAAGGCACCATGGTGAGTTTTGACTAACTGACTTTAATGTTTCAGTCAATGACTTCATTGTTTCTGCTCTTCATCATCATTATCTTTTTTAATTACTTAACTCTAAATGATCTTTTGTGCATTAGTATTTCAACTGTGTGCGTTTATGTGTATGTTTAATGTGGTCGTGTACAGCATTGTTACAGCCCCTCCCCCGCCATTTTGGTAACAACACATCCTGCAGGAGTGTTTTTGTGCACTGTGCAGTCTGCAGTGTGCACTGTGCAGTCTGCAGTGTGCACACACAAACTTTTTACCCACACTCAAACATTAGCTTTTACCCCACTGATCATTCATGCACATTGTCTTACCATTTTATGCACTGTTTCACAGTTTGATTATTACTAACATTGTATTTAAAGCTGAGGGATCAGTGAGGCGCAGAACCTGTTTTGCCTGTCATGTTGTAACTGATAAACTGATTATGTAATATTATAACTGTATAAATTGTATTACCTCATAATTATATTGAGAAGATAAATGAACATTAAATTTTTTTCATGTAACATAAGCATACACATTCTTCCTCTTGTATCATTAATGTGTGTCTGCAGGCCAAAACAAGTGGGAAATTGGAAATCCAAAGTGTTTTTTTAAAAGGCATGCTCGCATGCTTGGCCGATGATCTATCCAAACATGAGCTGTCATTGTCAACTCGTGCTGAGAGGACATGGACATGCTCCATAAACACTGCATTCTTTCATACATTTCATATGTGGACAGTTGAAGTGGAAAGAAAGCTTATCACTTTCTATAATTACACATGTAGAATAATCTCATTTTTCATGTTTTCTTCTAGTATCAAAAAGGAAACTTTCTGCTGAAATGGCAAACTCTGGAGGTAGGTGTAAACTATGCAAAAAGTTATGTCGATGAGTAGTGTCTATAGGCAATAGCACATTTAGGAAAACCTTTTAGAGACCTTAAATGCATTTAAATTTCCAATGGAAGCCTCAGCACTAAAACAGCAACAATAAATGACAGTACATAACTGCTAAACCAGGAAAGCTTCTCAGCAGAAAAATAATGCAAAGCAAAGGTAATATGTCCTTTAAGACCCCTGAAACCATATACAAGACTTAAACACAATATGTAACTCTATAGATGCAAGCTGCAAAAGTGATCTGCCAAGCAGCACTCCTACCGTTGTAACATGTAATCTTTGTTTTGTCACATCTCGTGTTCATTTCCCCTTCATTGCTTCAATCAAATGCTGCCACACAGCAGGGATTATTGTTCTCGTCTGACCTTTCTGACAAAGCAGTGGGAGTGGGAGGCCCCCTTTAATTGTCCTCATTCAGACAATGAGTCTCAGTGGAAACACAGTTTTGATAATTCATTCATTATTTTTCATTCATCAAGTAAAATGGTTGATATTAATTTCAAATAATGCAGTGATGTGACCTTGATTCCTGACCTCACATTATCACACATTTGCCATCACTTGACTGTCACTTGTACCACCCAGCACTAACAAATGTCCTCTTTTGCAGACATGCTAGTGAAGGAGCTGAACAAACGTGCTTCAGGTCAAGCATTTGAGGTCATCCTGAGCCCCTCAAACTCAGATGTCAAGGGTGAGTTACTGTTGTCCCCTTTGAGGAAGAAGGAAACATCACTGGATGAGATAAAGAAGAAACTGGAGGCTGCGGAAGAGAGGCGCAAGGTATTATCAGAAATAACAAAATTGCTTAGAAACGTGAGCAGTTTTATCATTTCAACCAGCTTAGCACATGGGGTTTAGTATTCAGGTTCTGTTAACTTACAGCAAAAGTCCTCTTCTGTCATTTTGCCAGAGCCAGGGGGCTGAAGTGCTGAAACACTTTGCTGAAAAACGGGAGCACGAGAAGGAGGTCATCCAGAAGGCCATCGTGGAAAGCTGCAACTTTAGCAAGATGACTCAAGAGAAACTCAATCAGAAGATGGAGGCAAACAAAGAGAACTGCACTGCGAGGATGGCAGCTCTTAATGAGAAATTCAAGGAGAAGGTGAGCTCCTGATCATACATTGACATAAATTCATGTTTAATGTTGAAATCAGGAAAATGACAGTGTTGTGATTTTTCTGTTTTCAAACACTAACAGGACAAGAAGCTTGAAGAGGTGAGGAAGAACAAGGAGGCAATGAAAGAAAGGGAGAATTAATCTTGTTTATCTCAAAAGCAGTCGCTATATCTCCAAAGATAAGCTGTACTTTTTTAAAACTGGCATTTCCATGGTATTGTGTCTTGTATTAATTCTGATTATTCTGTTGAATGAGAGTTGGTTACACAATGTTAAATTGAGTTTTGGACATAGTCTGATATTGGCAGCTGATTACACTGTAGTGTTGTGATATTAACTATATTTTTCCATTAAGAGGCATTCCTTTGTAATAAATTGGTCCATACTGTTGAAATTCATTATAGTGCTACTGTTACCTGTTGTAAGTTTGAATATGCTGTACGACACCCAGGTTCGACCATTAAAGTCTGTATCCACAATCGAACCTTTTCCTGTCACGATGTGTGTTGAATGCATGTGTTCCTCATGAATGTTGAAGTTGAAATTATTTTATTTCTATATCGTATGATAAAGATAAGCTTAAATGGAATAAATGGTTGGATAAAGAGTAGTCATAGGACATACACTATAACGTAGTACACTGAGTAATAACTTAACACTGCTGACATCTAGTGGCACTTAGGTCATCTTAGCCATAGTTTTGTTTTTTGTTTTTTTTAAGTGGCTACTCTCAAGGGCGTCCAAGATAAATCAGATGGCGGATTAAAGATAGAAGAAGAAAATGAATCTGTTTCAGAAATAGTTTTCCAACTTTCCCTAAAATTTTTACTTTTTTCTTTTGTGTTGTGTTTTCTTGAGAAATACTGTATCCTTCTACCTCTTCAGGCCTACAATAATACTCCAAATAAGACAAATAGATGTACTGTATTTGTCCCAAACTGGAAAAAGGAAAATCAGTGGTTGAGCTCATTATCATAGTGAGGCTCATAGGTGAGGCTATAACCTGTGAGAGGATTGATAAAGAGTGTTGCTTCATTATATTTCATCAGAATGATGAATGAAAATGCTAAGAGGACTTTATATTTGATCCCTGATATATCTATATATTATTTGTACAACAAGCGATTTTTATTGAATTGAATTGAATTCTTACTGTCTTGAATTTCCCTCTACTGTGTTTGCTTGATGGTGAGTGAATCCCAGAAAACACTAACAATGTCTTTTTTGTATTATGTGGAAAACAAAATGTTTCTATTATACAAATTTACAACACAAGTAACCTCTGAATATGACAAACAACATCCTCGATCCATTTCTGTTTTGTTTGGCAGTTCAGCTAAACCTTCATTTGGACACAGAGGTTTCTGAATCAGACAGGCTCACATGGATGATCAACTTTTTTGTTACTTTGCTACTACTACTACTATTAATAATGATAATAATAATTATAAATTATTCTAGCATTGATTGGTCAAAAGGCAAGGAAACACTAAACTATCATTGCGGTAACACAAACATATTCCCTCATTTTTCTCTAAGGCCAAATTTATAGTTTCAGATTCACCTGAGCAGCATGAATTTGTGCTACAGGGACACAATGTGCTCTAATAAGCACGAGAAAGTGTTAGTGGACTCTCTTACGCTCTCTTACTTGTGAGCAGTGATATCAGCATGCATAAGCAGCTAAATGGGCCCAGCACTGACTGTTACAAGTTGTCAGCGTAATTGCACTGTCACATATTCTTGTAGCAAACATAGTCTTGCAGCAGAGTCTTAAATGCTCAGATAACACTGTGGTGCAAACTCACAGTTCTTTAAGTCTTCTACAGTGAGGTACACTAATCTGTTGAATGTGCTGAGGCTACAAAATGATTTGAGTCTTAGAGTGTTTATAAGAGATGACATTTTGCAAATACTGTGTGAATGTTTTCTCAGTTCATTACAGTAGAAATTATGACAGCCCTTTAAGCAGTAAGTATTGGAATCTTTAGTAAGCAAGACACAGCAAACTATTCCACTACAAGTACAAATGTAGAAAGAATGTAAAAGAAATGTGAGCAAAATCAATAGCAAAATGTCCTATGACAATCACACATCTCTAAAAGGTTTTCATTGAAATCAGAAAAACACATTTTTAGCACAGTGATGATGCATTTTCCAGGTAAGAAATGCAACTTGAAAAGTAACTGACTAAAGCTGTTAGACAAATGCAGTGAGGTAAAAAGGACACATATTTGCCTCAGATATTTAATGACAGTACTTGAGTAAACAATGTTTTTCAGCCAGACATGAGGCGACACCTAAACGTCACATGATCCACAAAGTTTTGTGTAAGCTGGGAGAAATCGTGTCAGCACTTAAACTTGCTTGGATCCTGCAGAGGTTTGCAGTTGTTATGGGAATGTGTGAGAGCCCTTATGTATGTGTTCTTGTTGATGTTTGTATGCTGATTGTTCATTATTATCATTTATGTAAATGCTTTTTAACTTCCATGTTTTTCTGTCTGAGGACCCAACTGAAAATGAGACGGTGTATCTCAAGGCGTTTATCCTCTAATCAAAATTTGAACTAAATAAATGTAGAGTTTTAAATTTGTATTTGTGATTACTGTCATTTAATGTTTTTACATTCTTATCTTCTAAATAAGTCATCAGTATTAACACTTCTTTTCTCTTTTTGCTATTACATTATATTATTATTAGTCACTGATATTGCATTGTATGCTTATGTATCAGAAAATACTTTATTCAGACAAATAATTTATAATGTCATTAGGTCCTAATTTAATTTAACTCCAGACATATTGGAATTTTAAATTTTAAAAAATACTGATAATTGATCTAAAGCTCGTGAAGTGTTATGTAAAGTGCTAGAAAATATTTGCACATGGATAGGCCACACGGCTGCACACACAGATCAAATGTTTTCAGGTCAGCTTCAATAAAATGTCTTACTTGCTTCAATCCAACAAACAACAAGTATAGAAACTGTGTCTGATCAGATCCACCCTGCATATTATTACAAATCATAATCCCTTTCACTCATGTTTAGATTGTTTCTTAGTGATTTAATACTTTGTGCTCACAGTAAGAAAAGCGTGAAGCGTAACATATAGAAATGTACACACAGCTGGTTGTGTTTGGGTTGAGTCTGCATTGTTATGCACATACACACACATACACACAGTGCTGCACAATCCCATCTTTGTCATGTGTTGGGAGGAAACTGCCAGATTCATTAGCCCAGAAAAATGCTTGTACCATAGCGCAGTGTTGCTCGACTGACAACACTGGGCACAAAGGCTGGCCTTTCTTAGCCTGTGCTGGATTTCTGGAATTCTGCTCATGATCATGACTTTTCCTGGCTTATCAAGCTGTTATCAGATTTAATTTCGTCTGCATTAATCCACACCATGAATCATGTTCTCAGCTTCTGTTGACACATTTCACTTGTGTTCTCCGAAGTTGGCCTTATTCGGGTTAAGACACAGACCATCCTAGATGGGATAAATAAACAGGAGGCCAAAACATTTTCAGTGTCATATTAGACACATCCTGAATCCATCTCTGTTAGGAATATAGGATGGTTTGAATCGATTAACAATGCAGATCTTTAAAAAAAAAATAAATAAAAGGAACTTTGTAACTGACTAGCTAAACAAGAAAAGGGACATACCATAAAACTATGCTGACCACATGTGTCAAGCAAGGAAATTGCTTGTTTTGAGAACCAAATGAGATCCAGTTTGGTTTTCATTGTAATTTGGAAGCCACACTGACAAAGCAATGTTGTCCACTTCCACCTGTAACCAAAACTGTGTTGCCAGATCTTGAGAATATTGTGTTGCTTTGGACGGGTCTTGAACAGAGTTAATTTTCTCCTTATTTGTCCGTCTGAAAAAAATAATAGAGTCACAATGATCATAAGATATGTTGCTTGTGAAAAATAGGTCCAATACTCACAATACTATGGAATAAAGAATAAGTCATACTTCTCTCATTGAAGTGAATGGACTCCTAAAAGGGCGGGGCAGCGCTGAAACCCATGTGACACTGAAACGGGAAATGACTCGTCTCCTTTCTGAAACCATGGTCAGACCTGGGCTGTGCACATGCGCAGTGTCGTCCAGGCAGGTTGTACGGAGTGTCAAACATCGACAATGGAAGAATTTCCGCGGAGAGTGGGCGGGGCTTACGGGCCAGGCGGCAGCTCTCGTTGCTCAGGGCATTGAGCGTGGGCGGGCGTTAGAGCGACACCGTGCTCGCTGATTGGCCAGCACCCCTGCCTGTAAACCTGCCCAGCGTTGTCCGGCAGCTGCGCGCTGAGCCGCTGCTCCGTCTGTGGTTCATCCCTCCTCCGTTCATCCCTTCAAACAATGTTATCTATATTCTGCACGGCTCCACACCATCCATACACTGCTGAAAACAATACTCGGGACTGATTCTATCATCTACAGGTATGTGCATATTTTTATTATTGATTTCACCGCGAGAATTCATGCTATATTTCCCGTTACATGGTGGCGTGAAATACGCTCAGATGCGCCTCGAACACCAAATCCCATGTAGTCATTTCTCATAAATGTGCATCGGTATTTAATTCAATCAGCATCGCCTTGACACAGCAGAGGTTTATGGTGCATATGGAGAATTGAAGCCTCGGGGGAAGTGTTTGTATGCAAATTGATTTCAGACACCGGATCTCACGTTTACACAGTCGATCAGGTGCAGATTGTGTGAATTCACTGCAACAGGCCCCACACAGGCCCCTGTTTAATCTATACATAAAAAACCCTCCTTGGCTATAGTCGAGCGTTTTTCTTTCTGCTCATTAATATTTGAAAGGATTGCAACCCCTTGCTGGAAACCGAGGGTGTGGACGTCGGATGGGGTTATGTTACGTAATCGCTTCCCATTCATCACTCCACGCCTTTTCCTCCTCAACCTCCTGGCCTGTGTTCATCCCACACAGCCAGGACTCTCTGCCCTGCACACGGCTCTGGGAAGGAGAGGACAGAGCCAGAGAGATGTGGACTGGAAACATCAAATCAGTGATGTGTTTAAGTGATCCTCACCCTGGTCTCTGTGTATGCTGAGAGAGCTCATGTTGCTTGTATATTAACAGTTTTGTTGCAATGCCTTCTTGCAACTTTAAGTCAAAATGTCTCTAATGCACTCATATATTTTCTTAAGGGTGAGTCCAAGTTTTGCTAGATTTCACCAGAAAGAACCAATGAAGCAGTCTTATCTGACATTGCATCCACAGGTCAGGTCTGAGCCATTTTCTAGTGCTGTGCATAATTTTTGCATCTGTAAGAGGAAGTGTGCAACAAACACAGAACAGTCTTGTCATGTCTTTTTTCTGGTTATTTGCTTAAGAGTGAGACCAAGGACTAGTTTTGTTTGATTTGATGAGGAAGAACAAATCAAGCAGAGAATCACCTTCTCATCAAACAGGTAGAGATGTGTAGTACTTAAATAAACATGTCAGACTGAGCCACTTTCTAATGGTGTGCATAATTTTGCATGTCTAAGTGGAAATGGCTTTGGAAGCAAATGCCTTTTTTTCAGCTGTCTTCTTCCATTTATATCGTGCTACCTATATCTTTAACATCTGTGGGTGTGTTAGGCTGGATTAGCCACCTGTCAGATTATGTTATACTTTATAATTTCTATTTTCTTCATAGCATCACCTTGTTTTCACTATTTGCTAAACTAACGCATCTTAAACATAGACGCTGTGAGAAATATTGATTCTGTGTCCAGTTCAACAGTTTTCAGGAAGTAATTTCCCGTTTCCCGATACTGAGAATTGAGATAGAGCCTCTCATTCGCAGAATTTATGACCAAAGGGCAGCAAAGGTCAGAGCTTTATGGCACCTGAGGTCCTGTGGTTTACAGCAGTCTTTCAAAGTGATGCATCATGTTGTAGATTAATGACTCTGGAACACATTAAGAGACACCAATCAGATCAGCTGTACGAACAAAAACAAATTGAATAACACTGCAACAATATAAGAGGATTATCAAAACCTCAGGGTAACTGTACAAATGAGGACTCCTAAAGCTGCACTAATGAATATTTTTGATCTTTACAATGGATCACATGACCAATGTGTAATGTGATCACTCACATCATCTACCTGGATTCCAGCCGCAGGAGGCAGCTGTTTGCAGTGCTGAACTCACTGTCACCCACCTGCCTGGCACCAAAAAGTAGACAGACATGTTGTTAAAAACAAACTGTTGAACACAGTGGAGCATTTAACAGCTTTCTCATAGGAGTCGGAGGAGACCAAAACTGAGCTGAAAGAGAGTGAATACTGGCGTGACATTTGTAAGGTGGAAGCTGAATTTAAGGATTATTTTCGTTATCCATTGATTATTTTCATTATTAATCCATTAATCATTTAGTCTATAAATTGTGAAAAATTAAAAAAAAACCTGGTGAAAATGCTCATCACAATTTCCCAGAGCTCAAGGTGAGGTCCTCAAATTGCTTCTTTTATTCACCAACCAGTCCAAAACCTTCATTTACTAAAGAAAAGCAGCAAATCCTTACATTAAAGAAGCTGCAACCAGTAAACATTCGACAGTTTTACTTGCTTTTGAAAAATGACTGAAACAATCGATTATCAAAGTTGTTGGCAAATAATTTTCTTAGTCATCTAATCATTGCAGCTCTACAAGTGGCCAAAAACACAGCTCCTAGCAGATGTTAATATTGCTCTGTGTTGGATGATAGGAGCATGTTAGTCATACGAAATTAAAAGGTTGAAAACAAGTCAGTGTTGTTTTTCACCTGTTGCACTGCCCCTGAGTGGCAAAAACCAAGAATGCAGCTTTATGGGAAGATGTTAATGAAAATGTCATTGATTATTCATCCCATCTGTAATTGATTTGTCATTTTACCAGATGTTTTCTATTATCTTAATTTAGGGTCTGTAGATTACTAGATAGACACAAAATTTATGAAAAAAAAAGACAATCCCTCTTACAGTTTCCCAGAGCCCCACTTCACATCATCAGTTTGCCTGATTTGTTTTAACAACTGTGAAAAACAAAAGATATTAAATTCACACACGTTTTTGCTTCATAATTGACTTAAATGATTAATTGATTTTCCAAACTGTTGATTATTTTCTGTTCATTAACCAAATAATTAAAGCACTACTTTGTGGTAGTTGTAGTATTGTACGAGTGCGCACACACACACACACACAAAATACAATGGAGACATGTGCAGATGCACACGAACACACCTGCAGATGACAGTAGCTCAGAGTCAGGCAGATATTGACTAACTGACTGTTGATGTCACTCTTCCCACCCTCCCCTCTGGCCCCCAGTTCGCCATGGCCACGGTGGTGATGGAGCAGATCGGTCGGCTGTTTATCAACGCGCAGCAGCTGCGTCAGATCCCTCAGCTGCTGGAGTCGGCCTTCCCCACGCTGCCTTGCACCGTGAAGGTGTCCGATGTTCCCTGGGTGTTCCGTGAGCGCCACATCCTCACCGGCTACAGGCAGCCGGACCAAAGCTGGCGCTACTACTTCCTCACCCTATTCCAAAGGCACAATGAGACCCTCAATGTGTGGACCCACCTGCTGGCCGCCTTCATCATCTTGGTGAAATGGCAGGAGATCTCGGAGACGGTCGATTTTTTGCGAGACCCTCACGCTCAGCCCCTCTTCATTGTCCTCCTGGCAGCCTTCACCTACCTCTCCTTCAGCGCTCTCGCTCATCTCCTCTCTGCCAAGTCTGAGCTCTCCTACTACACCTTCTACTTCCTTGACTACGTGGGGGTCGCTGTCTACCAGTATGGCAGTGCCCTGGCGCACTACTACTACGCCATAGAGAAAGAGTGGCACACCAGAGTGCAAGGGCTCTATTTACCTGCTGCAGCGTTCTTGGCCTGGCTCACGTGCTTCGGCTGCTGCTATGGCAAATATGCGAGTCCCGAGCTGCCCAAGGTAGCCCACAAGCTCTTCCAAGTGGTGCCCTCAGCCTTGGCTTACTGTTTAGACATAAGCCCCGTGGCTCACCGCATCTACAGCTGCTACCAGGAGGGCTGCTCCGACCCAGTTGTGACCTACCATTTCTACCACATGCTCTTTTTCTTAATCAGCGCCTACTTCTTCTGCTGCCCTCACCCAGAGAGCTTGTTCCCTGGGAAGTGTGACTTCATCGGGCAGGGCCACCAGCTCTTCCACGTGTTTGTGGTGGTGTGCACCCTGACACAGGTGGAGGCGCTGCGAACAGACTTCACGGAGCGCCGCCCCTTCTACGAGCGTCTCCACGGAGATCTCGCGCACGACGCCGTTGCACTATTCATCTTCACTGCCTGCTGCAGCGCTCTCACCGCTTTCTACGTGCGCCAGCGTGTACGTGCCTCTCTGCACGAGAAGGAAGAGTAAGATTTGCAACAAGGAAAAAAAAAAAGTTGAGTGTAATTTATTTTACCCTGTAGTGACCACTAACTGAAGTAATTGAAATATTTTTTTGTCGTTTATTAGTTTGTGACGGTGACTTATGATTATTTCTCCTCTATGTGAGCTGCCAAACTACAGCAGGCTAAAAATGATAAAGAGTTTTAGTGACTTACATTGAGGAAAAGGGAATCTTATAATTGGTCTATAGCAGTTCAGGTAGAGTCCACGAGTACTTGCCTCTTTGCTCTGCTCTTTTATCCGTCTGCAAGGTTGTTTGTAAGAAATGTGATTTTACTCCACCGTACAAAAACACTTTCTGTCAAGGTGTGCAGAGAAATTCAGAGACACGTTTTTCTTAAGACGCCTTTCACTCTGCTACATTTGGAATAATCTGATGATCTTAATGAAATTGTAGCATTTCAAACCATGCAAGCATTTATTTTTACAATTTACGGTCCCATAACACTTTGTATGTTGCAGTCAGATACCAGTTCCAATCCAGTTTAAAATGGTGGTCTGACACTTCTTCTTCTTCTCCTTTTGGTTCTGCCCCTCTCTTTATGGATCAAAGCAGGGACTTTTTTTTCTTATTATTATTATTCATCAAGGCGCTAACACTGTGCCACACAAATGTTTGAACATATTCTAAGAAAGTTGAGAACCCAATTTGAAAACCAAATGTTGTACCTCCTTTTAAATAGAAAGGGGATTTTTTTTCTTTCCCGTTGGGTGATAACATTCTGTTGAATTATGTTAAAAATGAGGCTGGCACTCAGTTTTGGTTAAGAGATGGATGGAAGATTACTGATGTCTCTTTGTTGTTGTGACAATGTTAATCTGTTTTTATTCAAAGGGCTGGAACTTCAGCTTTTGCCTTTTCACATCCCATGATGTCAGTGCTTTTTGCGCACATTGTTTTCATTTGTCAGTTGATCAGATTTGAGTCACAAAGGCCGCGTCTGACTGGTGTTCTGCTTTTGGTATTTTTTTGTTTGTTTTTTGTATGATGAATATGTATGTGCCTCTATGCATGTCTTTTTGGTATATACTGTGGATATTAAGTGTGTGAATGTCTATGAAAGCTTCGCCTTGCACTCCTTTCTTACCCTGTAAATAAGCTGTATTTCTCTAGAAAGTCATTTGCATCCTTTTTTCTCTCCACCTAACAGTGCTCAGAACTGAATGCATCTTTTTTTTTTCTGGTGGAATACAGCACATTCCTATTTTGCTGCATCCTTTCAGAGTGTGTATTGTGTTCAGTGTCCTCTTGCCTATCAGACTTTAATGGCCATGAATACATCATTTCACACTGCTGCACTGAAGAGTCCCTTTGTTTTTTTTCCCCTCTTCAGTCTGATGACTTTTGTTATGAAGAAAAAAAAATCACACAGATATGGCTCACTGATAATGTTGCTTAGATTTTTATCTCGCAAACTCTTAAATGTCGGAAATGATCTACTGTATACTCATTATAGCAGCTCTTTGTTCATGATGGTGTTTAATGTGCCAATGAATCTGCTTCAGTGACGGTACTACTGAAAGATGAATTTGCAGACACAATGTCAGAAGTTGATCTAAATGATGTCTTGACCTGACTGCAAACATGTTACTGGTGAGATTTAACCCCCTGAATATGAACCTTCTAACTGTTGACTTTGGCATTACTGACCTGGTCTCATCTTGCACTGCCTGAATCAACACTGTATATACTGTAGCTGACAACACTGGCTATGTTTACATGCATGGAGGTATCTGCTGTTAATGTGGTTATTCTGGTTTTGTGCTGACTCTTGGAAATGTCATAATCCTGAATAACCTGGGGAAACCTGTCCTCCATTTCGGAGGAACCTGTGCAAGACGGCTCCCTTGTTGTGCATGGTTTTAAATTGGATGGCAACAAGATTGAGGCTCTTATGCACAAGACTCATTTTGTACATATAGTCTAACAAAAGGCTTCATTATAGGCTAATGATATCCATTTGGCAAATGAAGCCTATAAATCTCTCACCAGCCCTGCCTGTCACATACGTTTATCGTCCTGATCATCAAAAGGACCAAAACTATTAAAACTAGTGGATTATAATTTCTCTCCTGAGTGATAGAGGTAGCAGGGAGGGAGCAGCTGGTAAGTGACCAGTATTTTTTTTTTTTTTGCTAAATAGATTGTCGCAACATAGAGGCTCTTTCACAGATGATCTAAGTTGCCTGTCATTTAAACCTGACTGAGATCTTAACTGGAATATGGCCAGCACTCTTTACTGTATAGGTGATAATTTGTGTGTAAATGTAGCCTCTAATGTCACCCAAGGTTTCCTTTTATCCCTTTATGAAAGCAGGGTGAGAGGGACCAGAATGTCTTCTGCCTCTAAAAAATATGTGTGACTGACTGTACTAATATTCTGTGGTATTTAAGAAAATAAAGTGTTACAGTAACGTCAACTTCTCCTATTGATTTTTCACAGGTGAGGGACCATATGGAAGCAAAGAAATGGGATAATACCTTGGATGATATGAGCAAATGAAGACCTAATTGTGAAATGTAATCACAGATGGAAGTTTACAGCATTGAAATATTTTACTTTGGAAACCATCTGTATGAATTTGTGTTTTGAATTCCCCACTTCAGGTCATTTCAAGTTCAATTTTGAAAACTTGATTTTTTAGATATTTTTAAGTTCAGAGATTTAGAAAATCCAAGTCTTTACTCTTCAAAAAAAGCTCCATTCAAGTTTCTCAAATTCAGTTGGTAATTTTAGGTGAAGAGATCCAAGTGAAGTCTAAAAAAGTGAAAAAAAACCCTCTGCATTCAGGCTACTGAAAACTGGAAATTGTAAACCGAGCCTGAGTGGAATCGATCAGACCCCTGCCCTGTGCACTTATGTTCATGTCAGTCATATGATGCAAGAAAGAGAAATTCAGATGAGCAGTCTGAAATTCTGGACCATAAACCTGTGAATAGAAGAAGAAGAAAGTTATTTTATTGCAAAACTTTAAATGTCAAAGAGGGGAATTCAAACCACATACATTCAGACAGGTCGTTTACAAAGTGAAACATCCAAGAGCTATGAATTCAGTGGTATTCAAAATTTAAGCATTTGTATTCTCAGAGTGGTCAATTTTCACAGTTAGGTTTTCAGTTTCTTATAAGACGATAGAACATTAATGAAGGATGTAATTATGACCTTTCTCTACTTCCCTAGATCACAACACAATTATATCTATGTTAATTGTAAAAGAATGAAGCTTTGTTCTGATTGCATTTCACATTTGCGTATTCTGTGCAACATTAGTAAATCAATTTGAATTAAATATTCATTTATAATAAGGTGTTATTGGTGTTAAATGCATGCCATTGCAAATCTTACGTTTAATTTCCAGACACACAGGAGTTTGCCATGATACAAGATTGGTTTATGTCTGACTGCAGACTGCAGATCTATATGGCTCGTCTTTATACTTTACAGACAGTAATACTGTTGTGAATTATTTAACCCCTACCATCACCAGTAATGTTAAATATGTTGCCATAATGCACGACAGTCAGTTGTTTTTATTCTGAGACGGGGCTACTTATTGAGTAATGGCCCTGGACTACAGGTAAGTGTCAGCAATACACAATAAAGACAGGCTGGCTCTAAAATCTAGCTGTTTCTCAGACGTCTCTGTTTATCATTAGTCCTTGTTCCATTACCACCAGAGGGCAGCGTTGCCTTTTGGTTGGACA
This sequence comes from Centropyge bicolor, assembly GCA_037975185.1. Lineage (NCBI taxonomy): Eukaryota > Metazoa > Chordata > Actinopteri > Pomacanthidae > Centropyge > Centropyge bicolor. The sequence continues at coordinate 1,412,792 of JBBMOC010000038.1, read as the reverse complement.
GTCACAGTTTGACAGCAGAGGTAAAGCATATTGAGCATTGACTCATCCCATGTAAAATGAGGTATTTTGAGGTAAAAATGTATTCAGGTATTCTGTGAATGCGAAAGATATAGACTTTTCCCAGTGGTTTGCCAGAACAACTGATCATAACAGTGCTGATCACAAGTGGCTTTAATAATGAAAGAGCAGTGACCCTGATGACAAAAAGGTATTATAGATGGTCTCCTAATTTTGACTGATGAGCATAAAAACAGTTCATAATATCCTGTAAATGTGCAAGTCAAATGGCTTCAGATGGCTGATAAGTTCAATAACTTTTCAGAAAATGGCATAAATCATTGAATAACAATGAATAAGCAAATATTGATGCTAAATTAGACTGTTCATATGTTTCAAAGCTTTATCAAAATAAGGCAGAAGAAAAGCATTATGACGCTGTTGGCTGCTGCAAGTTGATTAATGTCCTATAATACTGGTCCAACTGCACTGTCTTGGGTTACAAAAATACAAAACAGATGGCTTCTCTCCTCTGTACAGTTTACTTGAGTCAAATATAGATAAGCACACAATTATTTTCTGCTTGGACCGAGTGCTCTCAAATGGTATCCAGCCAGGGAAAAAAAAAAAGTTGCATCGTTTGGAGTTCTCCACGATAGACGAGCTCTGGCAAGACTTATTTCATCTCACAAAACTGATGTTCATAGGAATTAATCTTTCCATTAGGGGGCACAAACGATCTGCACATCTTCCCATGTATGTATGGTGTTATTGATGTATCACAGTGCTTTAATGTGAACTCGCAGGTCAATCAAGACAGTTTGTTTATAAATGCATTTTATTGATGGTGATGCCCTGCTGTTGTAGCTAATCAGAATATTCATTATAAACCATCTGCAGCCTGGATTGCTCAACAGCACGCTGTATGCTATTTCCTTTGTTGAACTGAACCAACCGTGAAAATGAACAAAAGTTAATTATTGCTGTAAACATTTGCTTAATAGACTAAGAATAATATTACATGATTAAAGTTAATGTTATTCACACGGATGCTCCTGTGGGAACAATACTTTGCTCAGGCTGCAGCCTTGTGGGTGGTGCATATGGTTTATGTATGCTTGCTCTGTATGTGTGGACGGAGGGGAGGGAGGGGGGTGCTTGGGTGTTAAAAGTGGCTTTTGTTTACACATGCATTCATTTCATTCATTTCATTGCATTAGTCTGAAGAAGTCGAAGTTTGTGTGGGTTTACACAGCTTCGTGCCTTTGTTGATATTCGTCAGGAGCTTTGCTTGTGATGAGTAAGCTGCCTCGTACACTGTCCATTCATATAAGGCGGCTGTCTCATCAAGCTAAGCCGTCTGTCTCTCTCCTACCTACACACATAGCATAACATTTACAAGGGAGTGGATATTCATATGCTTTGCTAATTAAGGCAACTTTAAAGCACATTTCCAGCGATGGAGAAGAATAATTGAAATTTAAGGCAGAAATGGGCTCCTGATGTATCTACCTTTGGATGTGATTAATACACTGTATTACACACTCAGACGGTCTTAAATTAAATGGCACAGATAGCGATAATTGCCTTACAGCCTGCTTCCTGTCCTCTAACTATCAATTGCTTCCCCAGACTCCATCAATTTTCATACGTCTGTGTCTGGAGCAGCTCACCGTCCCCAGCTCTCCTCCCAGCTTCACTCCTCTCCCCGTCTCCTGTAGCAGCTCTGCAGTGCTATTGCTCCTCTCCTTCTCCTTTTAAACGCTTCATTTGCTTTGTATGATTTGTATCAAGGTTGCAGAGGTAATATTGGGTGGCCTTGGTCTCCTATCGTGTTTTGTAATTAAAGGTTTGACTTGCTAGAGGGAACGGCTTTGTTCAGAGTTATTAAACCACCTTCTCTTTTTGCCAGGTGACAGACAGCCAACTTCTTTTTCCGTCTCTCTCTCTTTTTGATGAAGCTCTTCTGTGCTGCCCGGTATTTTGTTCCCACATCTTTTGTTATTGTGGCTTTTTCATATGGTCTCTGGCTTTTGTTATTATGTGGTGAAAAGCTTGGGGAAAATCACTGTTTTATGAGGGAAGTAATCACATGAGGAACTGAACAAAGCATTATCAGACTTGGAAATTGGAAATGAATCAAAATGGAAAATGTAATACCTGTTCTCCAATCCCTGTAATGTACTCATAGTTAATAATGGTATGGAGTCTGTGCATTTTAAAATAGAACAGCTGGACAGTCAAATATTTCTTCCACTAAAACCTCATTTAGTGGAAAGACTTTGAAATATTCATTCTGTTCTTCACATCTAAAATTCTGGTGCACAGAAAAAGGTCAGATACAGATTCAGTCTTCTTTATACACCTGATTCACTTAAAAGAAAATCTGTTGCTGTTGTGTAGGTCTAAGATTTTAGGAAATATAGGGGCTTTCTTCATAAGAGAGAAGATTGATCCCACTCTGTGACTATTTGCTAATACATTTGACTTATATTACATCACATATATTCAATTGAAAACAGTACAAAGACAATATATATGTTTGACCTCATCAGCTTCCGTGATTTTTGGCAGCAACATGTTTCAAACAAGTTGGGACAGGAGCAACAAAAGACTGAAAGTTGTGGACTGATCCAAAAACACCTGTTTGGATCATTCCACAGGTAAACAGGTTCATTGGTAACAGGTGATAGTATCATGATTGGGTATGAAAGGTTCATCCTGGAAAGACTCAGTCGTTCACAAGCAAGGATGGAGAGAGGTTCAACACTTTGTGAACACATGATTGTATAAAGGTGATTTGTACATGGGCTGGCTAGCTGTTTGCCCCTGCTTCCACTCTTTGTGCTAAGCTAAGTTAACCAACTTCTAGCTCCAGTTTCACATTTAACAGGTGTTAGAATGGTAGCGACCTTGTAATCGATCTCTCAGAAAGAAAGCAAATCAACACAAGAACAATAAGATTTGCAAAAACAGATTTGCACTTCTAAGAAATGAAAACATGCAGAATTATTGAATGTCTATACTTGTGTTCTAGTTGGAAAATTACATTGAGTCCACTTTGTTCAACTAACACATAGACAGCAATGTACATGTTATATACTACACTTGTCACTCAGCTCTCCTCTTACTAGTCTTTTGCATTGCACTTGATTGTTTTACCGAGTCACATTTAGCAACCTAAATGTGTATTGTACTTCCTACCACCCACAAATCCAACAGTAGTATTTCTCATGAGTCATTATACTGTGTATTGTAAAGCGCAGGAAGACACTGAAATCTAAAAGAAACAGAAGTATAAAACATAGATAAACTAGCAGATGAAGTACGCCGTAGAGTAAATTACAGGCCTCCAGCCAATCAGTGATCGTCTTACAATGAATACGATCCTTGTAAAGTTGCACAGTGAACGTGTCACTGGCTTCATAAAAGACAATAATGAGGGACTGGCTCAATGTATATTCTGTATGTTAATGCTTCTTATAAATGAGAGAGTCAGCCTTCACACATTCCCAAACATTGCATTGTCCTCGCTGGCATTGATATATACTGTAGCGCTTGTTCTACAGCGCTGTCAGAATTTACTACAAACCTAATAGATTCAGTCTGCTCTAAAAGAGACACTTCTTACCTCCTCTTCATCTTTGCGGGTGCCTTGATGCTACTTGCTTCACCAATCAGCTCTCCCGCTGATCGGGCCTATTCATCATGAGCTGGTTGAGGAGATACCGGAGGCTGGCGGAGGTGAGAAGGAAGCACGTATGCCCTATCTGAAGGTCTCTCTCTCTCTGTTGCCAAAGCCCATAGCTGCTCAAGGATAATGAATTCCCTCCTCCTGCCCCTTAACCTCTCTGTGTACAGCAAGGTTACAGACTCCCAACACATTATACGCAGATAACTAGAAAGTGGGAAACTTTAAGAAGCATGGACATAGTGTTTTTCTCACAGCAGGCCCATCCTGGTGCAGCTTAGGGGGACAGATAGACTTGTTTTATGAGTGTATTTTTTTTCTGAATAACCTTTTGCTCACTTGAGCTGAGAAGTGACAGCCAGTACTCCACACTTCTGCAGCACAATTTTTTGCATTTCTCTGTAATCTGATTTTGGCGTAGTGGTAAGAGTACAATACCTTCACTGCATACCAATCGTAGTTACAGCAGGTTTGGAAATTCAATTCGTTTTAATTTGACAAGTTTTGATTTTAGATGTAGTTTTGCTATGCAGAGTTTGTTTCTTAAAGGGTTCGATTTTTCTTCAGTTTCTTTTTCTATTTTACACTGCTTATTTTATTTCAGGTTCAGCTTTAGTTCATGATAACGATCCTGTTTCCAAGCCGACAGAACGCAAAGATGAGCATGGATGGCAGCCTCAGTGTTTGCATCAATGATGCTTGGCTCTCAAATGGAGTCGAAGTTGATGGACAATGTTTCCCAGATGTCAAATTTTTAATCTAAAAAATTTGCCGTTTACTTTCCCCAGACGCAAATTCCAAAAATAAACTACCAAATGCTTCTAATTAAAATATTTGTCTCTTCTATAAATGTGTAGCATGAAGGGGCTACAATTTTCATTTCACTGTGCAGCCTTGTCTTGTAAAATGGAATACACAAATCTTTTTAAATTCTTTAATTTTAATTAATTTTGTAACAAGGCAACATTGTTTCAATTTAGTTTGTGTTTTTCTGAACAAAATGTTTTAATTTAGTTTCCAACACTTTCTTTTTAATGGTTTATTTCAGTTTTAGTTTCCATGCTACAGAATAACTCTCAGCATATTTCAAGTATATAGTGTATTTATACAGGAGAAGAGACAAAACAGAGCTTGTCCATGTAACTATTTTCCCACAATACAATGCACAAAGGAAATAGAGGAGTGACTCACAACCTTTATACAGTCTATGCTCACAACTGGAAAAACAATTTAAAGGACTACTTCTGGGAAATGATGCTTATTCACAGAGAGTTAGATGAAAAGATTTATACTGCTCTCATGTCTGTATGGCAAATATGCAACCAGTTAGCTTAGTTTGGCATAAGGACCAGAAATAAACATACAGTTAGTTTGTCTCAGTCCAAAGGTAACCATCTACCAGCTACACAAGATTTTTCGATGGGACCATTATTGATTGTTTCTTTGTCTGTAACTTCCTGGAGTCTCTACTGGATCCCAGAAACAGTCAGGATATAAACCACCATGAAACCACATCCTGTTTTTACACTTTGGACATTTTGTTCAGTGTTAATCAGTGAACTTTAGATGTCGATTTTGTAAGATTGGACAGAGCCTGGTTAGCTGTTCCCCCTGTTTCCAGTCGTTGTGCCAAACTAAGCTGTACCCTCATATTTACCATACAGACCAGAAGGTGCTATTACTCATCTATACACCCATACTATACTGTATGCAGTTAATAAATAGTGTGAAATTTGTGGAGAGGATTTGCATTGTCTGTGCGGCTCATTTAAATATGGAATAAATTATAGAATAGAAGGTTATGTGCTTGTCAAAATGTCAAGCCTCGGATCCTCTTGCCTAATATATCTTTTCACTTATTCTCATTGTGCCTCACAGAAGAATCTTTATGTTTCAAATCTGAAAATCCATCACCTGGTGAAGAGTCCCCTCCTCCTTCTCCGCCACAGTATGAGTTTTCTCAAAAGACTCCAGATGGCTCGGGATCCTTTTGTTGAGGCGTATCTGAACGCTTCCTCTGCTCTCCTCTGTTCCTTGATACGCACTATTCAATTACCCATGCACCTGCAGCGCTGGTTTCAATTTTCCCATGGAAGTGTTTGAATGAGCTTTTTATACTTGTTGCTAAAGAAAATGAGAAGCCATTTTGAGTTTCCTTACAATCACCAGTTTTAATATCTTTACAATATTTTATATTGGCAGGAGTTGTTTTATGACGGAGAGGTTAAAATAAGTTCCTTCTCTGTGCGAGTGATGAAAGTCGTGAGCAAGACAGAACAAAGCTTGTACACGAGATATTCAGAGTTATCTATTTACTGTTGAAACTCTGAGTGTAATTCTTGGATTAGGCAATTGGATGGGCTCAATTATTGTTGCGACTTTTTTGGGGATTACATCCACACTGAGGATTAGAAATTGTTAAATTGAATTTTCGGGGAGGTACAGAGATGATAAAGGGAAATGGTGCTATATGGTATATTGGCTCAGTGTTGCTGAATAGACTTGCTCTTCTTCAAAGAGCACAAGACCTGAGAGCCGCTTGAAACTGGCAACCCTCTCTGATCCCTTTTCTACAGCCTAAACCGGCTTATTCAGCAACAGTTGAGCATCTGGTGGGAGACTGATTTTGTGTGAGAAGTTGTGCACCAGCTGTAAAGAAAAGTCTGTCACAGCAAATATGAAAATAAGTTCTGGTAAGTGTGTGCATAGTGGCTGCACTAATGATGTTAAAAATAATGTTGATATAAATAAGTAAAACTATTCACCAAACTGCTTTTTAAAACTACAGTGAAAATAAAAAAGGCTGTAGGCAAACTACAACCAGAGGCAACATGAAAGATACAGATTCCTAAAATAGGTTACTGCACTCTTATTCTTTGACATACCACACATCTGCCCCTCCTGTTGGTCTGGTTGGTTGTGGGTCATCTGTGCAAATTTAGACAAATGGGCTGTGCAAATTTTCCAAGAACATATTGCATTGTTGGACTGACAGGCTGCTTTAAAGGTAATTTTGAGCTGCACTCATAATTACAGTTTCAAAATAACAATGGATTAAAATGACATGGATGCGTAAGGTTAAAGCTGTCATTTGCACAAGTCTGCAGTTCTCAATGAGATCAACAGATTATTTTTGCAACCTTCAACCTTTTCTTTTGGTTTTATGCCATGAAATTGCTTTGGTTCAGTTCACTCACAGCTCACTTCTTTCATCAACCTTATTTACAGCATCAGAAAAAGACACATTGAAGGAAACAACCTTCACTAGACAGAGACCTCACTGCTGTTATGTATGCTCTGATAAAGCATCTGTCTATCTATCTATACTTAATAAATGCGAATGCTGCGACACATCTGATGGATGTGTAAATAGGCTACTGTACTGTACTGTACACTTTAACCATATCAGTGTTGTAAGGTTTTGTATGTCAGTAAACTGAATGCAGCCTTAAGGTTTCAGCTGTCTAACTTGCCAGTATTTACAGTGAGAGAAATCTGTCCGTGTGATTCCCTGCATCCCTCAGGCAGAACAGCGGGTGATAAGAGGTTAAATTACAATCATTTTGTTGTGATTGCCTATCATTGAACCGTGCTTGTTTATTTCTGTATATTTTCAATCACTGTGATATGAAGTCATTACTTCTATCAAGAGCATAATCATTATCAGAGAGTAAATGTCATCTGCCAGAAGCAAACATCAACAGTCATTGCTGGGGAAATGTTGGAGCCACAGGTGGCGGCGTACATGAATCTATACTGGTCTCTTGTAATAGTGGAACAAAACAAAACCTGCCTTTGTTAACTGGCCCACAATAATCTAGACCTCCGAGTCCCTGTGTACATGTAACACATCCTTTTTCTTATCTGCTGAGGAGGTGACTTGGGAGTATTAACAAAAGCACTGCAGAGATATATAAAAAGAAGAGGACTCCCGTGCCCATCACTCTGAAACAATACTTATAATGTGATGAGTGTATCTTGACAAAATCTAAATAGAAGTGTCTGAGGGAAAACAAGGAATGGGTGGAAGCAAGTGGTGTGGAGCTCCCGGCTTCGTGAATCGACACAGGCTGATAGATGGCGCTCGGGCTGACAGCACCGGCACAGTAACTAAATCACAAAGAGGAGGGGCTGGGGCTGATAAAAACTCTGGGACCGTCACACTGTTTCTGATTAAGGTTCTCTTTCGGCCTCTCCGCCGTGAGAGAGCAGCACTTTTAAACTTGGTTTGAGAGAGTTTTCAGAGATGCTGGAGGGAGGTGAAGAACTTCATGATGTGCATTTAATGAGTTTCCCACACAGTCTGTGTAAATCTTGATTTTGTGCTTGATTTTTGAGCCTTAAAATTGGACAGATACCTAAAGGAACATTAATGGTTTTGGGTACTTATCATTTTCTATAGACATGGCTGCCTGCTCTCAGGAGCTCCTACTGCTGAGGGGATAATTACCAATTAAAATATGTAAAAAAAATATGCCAGAATTGATACATTTATATGTCTTTTTAGGGCTTTGAAAAATAAAATGTTGTATAATTTCTGATAAATAAGCATATTAAGGTCTGGCTGCATTCCATGTACTCTCGCTGTCAATTTGAGGATTAGTTATGGTGCCGTTCAGAATTTATTTCAGCACTTTCAAGTCCAAATAAATCAGGCTGTAGATTTTATGAAAGATTGATGATATGCTCACTTCAAATACAGGCCTGCTCTGTAGATAACACTAGTTTGCATGTTGGTGGAAACTCATGAACCCTCTAAGAGACTATACCCTTGAAAGGGACCACAATGTATTTCAAGCTGTGTGAAGAGCAGCCCTTTGTGGTTTAACGAGCGCACGCCCACACGCACTTGTGAGTCATCTCCCTCTGCTACTGTTGACAGCTGGCTTAACAACTTATATGAAGCAGCATGGAGCTAATTTCCTGCCAAAACTTAACAAACAAACAAAACATGTTTTTGATATGCCCTACGATTCACTAACAAACATAGAACAAATACCAGAAAACCATTAACAATCTAATGCATTTTGTTTGCAAACACAAAATATACCTATCAAACAAAGGCACGGCATATTTCTAATACATGCTTCAGAAACAAATACAGCATCTCTTACAAGAACAAAAAAAAGGCAAAGGCAAAATCACTTGACTTTTTTGCAAATTTTTTTCCAAGCGTGCTTCAGTGCGTTGGTTTTTCTCACAAATGTCCTGAGTAACATGCCCTCCCCAACAGCAGGTGGCGCTATGAATAACTTTACACATGCCAGGAAGCAGATTGAACATCCGAAACCACAGTGGGATTTTATTATAAAGGAATATGTGGCAGTTAGAAGAGACAAGAGATCTGCCAAAGGCGGAGGAGGACATCTGGATGCAGAATGCGATGACTTTAATATTGTACATGCAAATGCTCATGAATCATTTGTGATTAAAATATGAGCTGACAGAGCTAATGTAGACATAATTAACTGTTACAATCCACTTGGGAATTTAAGTAGAGATATATTGGAGGATGTTGGAGGGCCATTGCGAGACAGTGTAATATGGTGTGGGGATTTCAATTCACATAATTCTTCATGGGGGACCAATAGCGCAGATGAAAATGGGTCAGGTCGGGGGATTTTTCAAAATCTGAAAGTCTGAAGCTCCTCTCAGACAAAGCATGGAAAAGGGCTTCCCCTTACTTGCTTAGTTTCGCTCAATTACTAGATGCCTGTGGGATCATGGTCATGTCATTTGGTCTCATAGACACTCAACAACTGAGCCAAGATAGCCTAATATTACTGTTTGACATAACTTCAGACTACAACAAATACATGTAGCTCGGACAAGAGGAAAGGAGTTAAAACACACCATTTAGTTCCTAATGGCTTCCCAATGAAAATATTCTTTTCTTTTTAATTAAACTGAAGATATTTTAGTTTAAACACAAAAGGGAAAATTGTGAACAAATAAAAGGTCATTTCTTATTTCCTTAAATGTTTATTGTGTGTTTAAAAAGTCATTTTGAGCAATATTGAAGTGTGACTTTAAAGAAAAAACACGGATCGTGCCTTTATTTTGGTTCCTGTTGTTTCATTGGTTGTTCGTTATGTCAGTTATGGTTATGTGTTGTGATTGGCCAGAGTGATGTGAAGAGAAGTGCGAGGGTGTGGAGGTGAGGTGCGGAGAGGCGGAGAGGTGAAGGTGGACGGAGGGAGGAAAATTGAGCAAAAAGTGACTTTTTTATCCTGAACAGTTGTGTGAAAAGTGTGGGGGAAAAAAGTATCCCTACCAGCTAACCTCACAGGCAGGATACCCGGTGGCGCACCCGACGGAGAGCTCAGCGAGTTTATCCACGTGGGAGGCGAGACTCGGCAACGACGCAGAGGACCGGCGAGACGGAGCCGCCATCTTGCTTCACGGGACTGCGGTGAGCGAGAATCCAGGGACTTCTTGGAGCTCCGGGTAGGACAACTTTTGACTATTTCTTCATCTGGACACCTCTAGACTTTAATCCATCGCCGAAAGAAGGGGATTTAATGGCCGCACCATACCGCAACTTTTGTTATTTTAGTCTGTGTGTGTGTGGTGTGTATCCATGATAGTGTGGATAAGTGGTTTGTGATTTGCTAATTTTGAGAAGGAGGTATTTTTGTTTATTTAGGAGAGTTTATTACAGGTTTGATATATTTTTTGGTGTATGTGTTTCCTTTAAAGTGAGAGTGTACAGATTATTTGTGTTATTGGCAACAAACCATCAGTAAAATGTGGTTCTCTTTAATTTTTACAACAGTTGTCTGGGGTCATTTATTTAAAATTCAAATAAGGTTAAGTTAAAACTTGAGTAGTTTTACGCTTGATATATGTAAACCGTATAGGTATATACCTGATAAAGAATCCAAAACACCCCATCATTCTCAGCCAAGGTGAGCAAAGGTAACCACTAAGTAGCATAGGGTGCTGGGGTGCTACATACATAAAGAAGGTCTGTCCTAAGGATTTTATTAGTTTATGACTCTGGAAAAGTGGGAAAAACAGTAAAATTCCCCCCAAACTACTGCATCTCTGAACTATCTCTTTAACCAAATCACACACATTCAGGCTATTCTGTGATCTCCTGGAAGTGTTTAGAGGCCCCCTGGGGAGGCCCACCTCCATCTTTAAAAAAAAAAAAAAAATGGTTTAAAAGCAGGTGTAAGCACAGCAGACTGAAATTCATGACATCTCTGCCTCTGCTGCCTTGAATTTAAGCATTCAGGATTTTTAACCTGTCTCTTTCAAGCCCCCCAGTCTCATGGAAGAGCAATACTAAATAATGCTCCTGTAAGGAAATCAAGTCAGGGAGACAATCTGAGTCAGTCCCTGACAGTCTGTTGTTTTGGCTTGTCTATTTCTTTTGATAAAAAAGCGAAAATCTCATGAGTCTGCAGCTGTGACAACAACAGCCTTTGTCAGTCGTGTTTTTGTGGATAAAATCTGAACATTGTGAAGTAATTGTAATTGTGGTGCACTTCAGTTCAGACCGTAGTCTATTGCGCGGGTGGCCACTGCCCAAAAAACTTCAACGATAACATGTATCAGCACAGATGGGAGTGCAGTTGGAACACATATACGGAGTGAATATACACATATTACAGCCAAGTGAATGAGAGGAAGAACAGCTGCTGTATTAATTTACTCGCTGTTAATCCAATACTCAGCGGCGTGCCACACACTTCTTCCCCTCGGCGTGAAGGTCTGCTGACACAGAATTGGTATTCTTCTGCAGGCACAACTTACTCGGGTAAATATTTATAGAGGGGACTGGCATGAGGTGATAAGGAGTAGGGGTCCATTCATGATAACACAGGGGAATTTAAACAGAATATTTAATCAAGCACGAGTTGGTATCTCTGGGACAATAACATTTCAAAGCTTTTAAAAGGCCTACCTTAAAGCATTTTGGCAAAGGTCAAGGAGGATTTCTACAAACTTTTATTCACCCTGGAGCAATGCGCTATTTAGGGGCTGTTTTCACAGGGTTGTAATAATCATAGACAAAAACATGGCGTATTTGTTGTCCCAGAATTCAGTGCACCGCAGGCTGCCAGCTGAATATAAAAAGCTATCTGAATGCACACAACATACGAAATAAAAAAATAAACTTGCAGCTGCATATTCTGATATGGATATATATCACAAACAGGCCTGTAAATTATGTTTGGCTTCTAAATGGCCACTTTCCTATTGCTTCACTATAAACAAACACTTAGTTTTTAACCCTCAGTGACAGCCACTATGTGCAAATGGATGAAGAGCAAACATCACGATCAACATGGCTGTATACTGTAGTGGCTTCAAAACCAGCCTCCATTATAATGCTCAACATGGGAATCATTGTTCACTGCCATGTCAGTGCACTTTTCATTTTACATACAAGCAGCCTTTTTTCTGTCCTCAACAGGTGTGGCTGAAAACACGGAGCTGAGGTGCGAGGGTGCAACAGGAATCAATTCGTCATTCAGATAACAAGCCCCCGAGCACTGACATTCACGGCTGAATAAGTTAGCAGTTTCACTTGTAATGTAATAGCCAAGTGTAAATTTGGAACCTCAGAGTGAATATGCATCCAAATGACTGTCTCCTAGGAGGTCACAAATTAGGCACTCTGTACATTTAGTGTCTGTAACAATGACGTCTTTTGAAGCCTGGAATATAACGTAACTCTAGTAGATATTTTGTCAGATTACTTTGTAATCAACAGCATGATTACCTGTTTGCAAAATCTGTATTTGAATAAATGTTAGAGAAACAAACCCGCCGTCTGTTGCCTGCCCTCCTGAAAGCCAAAGCAGTGAAAGTGAGAAAAAAAGCTGGCTGCCAAACTGCGTAACAGACTGAAAGGTTGCTATGCCAGCCCCCTGAAAAAAGACAAAACATAACCTACCTAGAAAATACAGCTGCTCTCTTGCTTTTGCCTTAGAATAACAGTCATGGGATTCAAGGGGAAAGTGCTGACTCTCAGAACATAAAGGCTTCTTTCAGCTTCCTTCACCATTTTGAATAGTATTAAAATAAAAAATAGCATTCATATAGTGCTAATATTACTATTTCATAAAGTCAGAAAGTTAATTATTTTACAGTACATTTGAATGTGTGATTTAAAGACTTCCTGAAAAAAATCGATGACAATGAAGTAAAACAAATATACTGTCTTTGTACTGTTTTCAACTGATTATGTCAAAAGAAATTTTTGGAATCAAGGTTGTACTTAACCTACTTATGCTCTTTGCTTTGAACATAATTGAATATCAGTATCACTAACTCCACCTCCACCTATCACAGCCTTTAACAGCTAGTTTTGCAGCTCAGCTTTTCACCAGGTAGTCTTTGGTTGGCCTTGTTTCCCTTTTTCCTGGTGGTGTTCGTTTGAGTGTAAAGTATTCTGCTACGTGTCATGTTCTGTAAGATTCAAATATCTGTGAACCAAGGTGGTGAAATACAGCATTCAGGATTCAATCATGTGTGAAGAAACGGCAAATGAATGAACAGTGAAAATTCCACCACATGTTAGAATGACTCGGAATGTGAAAAAGAAGTGTGTGAACCTCATTATTATCAGGATCTACAAAAGTGTTGGAGCTGACTGAGGACAACAAGAAATAGTTTATTCAAGCAGAAATATGTTAAGTGTGAGACAGTATGAGCTTTAAAATCTTTTCAAAGGACATTCTTGGCAGCAAAGACCCGACTGTGACAGATGGCTGAGGGAGGTAAGGGAACAGAGGAGAGGAACAGATCAGACCTGACTTGGGATTGAAGGATTGGAGGAAGAGAGTTTTTGGAACTCGGGATGAAAAAATGGGCGATAAGAGGTGGGTAGGACTGACTCCAAGCACGAATCATACAACTTTAATGACAGTTTGGAGTGTCCTGACGGGCATACCGGCGAGTCTTTCTAGTGGTTTGAACGAGTTTCCACAAACATGAGTCATTTCATTAAGATGCACTTGGTGAAGAACATTGTTATGCATTTAGTTCTCATATTGAGCCTTGTGATGAGGAGGATTTGTTGCTTCAGATCTTGAACCCAGGTCATTCTTATTTGCATGCAATTAAGAATTGCTTTACTTGTGCGAGGAACATGGCTGCTTGATGTTGCATAGGCTTACAGGCGGCTCGCTGCAAATATGAGGGGTAGACCCAGCAGCGCGGAGCCTTTCCGCCGGCTTAAGTAACCCTGATCATGCTCGTTTTGTGTTCTCATTAGTGTAAATGGCATCGCTTGGGAGAATCCTGCAAGTACAAATGAGCTGCTGAAAGCGCCATGATTTTTGGGGGCATATTAATGCATAGTTATTGGTTGGCAGGCCTAAATACATACTAATATTTATGCATTATTTATTCTTTACTAAAGAGTGGAATTATACGTTGTTGACTGCAAATTTTAAAGCATCTTGTAACAGCATGAACTTCAGTGACACACTGATTTAAAATGATTTCTCCCCCCACAGATTTCCTGGTTTGGGGGAGCGTTCTCTCATTCTTGGCATGGTGCTCTTGACCCACAAGCCAGGCTTAATGAGTTTACTGGTTCATCTGCTTTTCAACACTCAACACTTAACACCATCTGTTGTGCTCAAGTACAACCCACCCGCAAGTCCAAGCCTCCACCACCTGATTCTCGAGCCATGTCTCTCTGCTCCGCCATCCCTCTTATCTGCTCTCTCCTCCTCAGGGAGTCTGTGTTTCTAGACTCTAGGTTTGGGGATAGAAAGTGTCCAATCTTTCTTGTGCATTGGGTATTCCATCTTGTCTTTTTTTCCCCCTCTCTCCCTCTCTGATGATCTCTGCAACTTCCCCGAGCTTTATCTTTTAGATAGGAGCAACTATCTGCATCATCTTCCTCCCTCTGTAAATTGTTTTTTCCACACCTTTGCTGACTTTTTGTAAGCCATCAGTATGATTTAGTGAGTGATGCCTTGGTGAGTCTAGTATCTCTGTAGTGAATCAAAAGGAGACTAACAAGGAGGGCAGCAATTTGAATATGTTTTTTTTCTCAACTAAAGTGTCAGGTGCTGTTTTAGATTGAAGACAAAGTGAGGAAAAAAAACATGAAAAGAGAAAAGATAGGCATGTTTATTTAGAGCAAGTGCAACAAGTCTGAAAACTGCATAATCACCTAATATGAAAATCATTAGTGTATTTATACATGAGGAAAGACTTGGCGCTTGAATCGGACCATAACGTGCATCACTAACCCTGATGCACAACCATTTAAAATGCTACAATAAACGACTGAGTCATTTATTATAGCATTGTTAGCTCGTCTAATTCTTGTCATTTCAATCATATAATGAAATACCTTTTCATGTCCTGCAGAGTCATGCCTGAGCCCATTCATCCGAGAGTGGAAGATTTTTTTCTTTTTCCATTTCCTCCATTCACAGCTCTGTTTGCCACCTTAGCAGAGTAATTACCGAAAATGACTTAATGAATGTGCATTCGAGAGGAGGATTTAGATGTTGGTGCCAGCGTGGAGGCATTACGAAGCAGAGAAAACAGCTTGCCGTAACCTCGACTAACCTCTGCTCCACAGCAGGGCAGATCTGCACCTGGAGTCCACTCCGATTAAGTCCGACTGTAAAAATGTGCTTTAGTGGGAGCTGGAATATATGCAGGGATCTTTGAGGGGGCACCGGCTTTGATGCGCATGCAAATATTTTTGTTTGAACACCTCCTACAGCTCACGAAATTTAGGAAGGTGGCACTATCAATAAAGGAGCTCTGTTATTTGAATAATGCAATAACATGCCGTCAAGCCAAAAGATGCCATATGAATTTATCATGAGACAAGTGCCAGAGGTTGAAATCTTCATACCGGATCTGTTAGAGGCGCGATCCACGTGTAAACAAAAGTGTAGCCTCAGCAGCAACATTCAAAACAAAAGACAAAGACAGACAAAGACTGGAAACCTGCTATCACTCACTCTGTGATTGACTGGTCTTTGAATACAGGGACTAGACAACGACAATAGAAGACATCGAAAATCTGTTATTAGTGTTGGAGACAGGTTCTGGGTGGGAGTGGGTTACTTCATTGGGAGGAGATCAGGAGTTTGAGTGTAAATGAAACGTCACAAAAACTATTGGATGAAATCTGGTGCACACATTCACATCCCTCTAAGAATGAAAAGTAAGAAGTCTGTCGATCCTCTGAGGTCAAAATTTGGTTCATCTAATGACTAATGACCTTCACATCACCTTCATCTCTGGGTTGTATTTAATGCAAATTAAAACAAACACTAACTTGCTTCACTAAGAAGGTGAGCATGGTGTATGTGGCTGTATGAGTGTAGGCTTGTTTTCAGCTACACTTCACTTCTAGAAAGTCTTGGTTGCAGCAGAAAATAATCCACTTCAGTTTTGACCTTGCTTACAATCTTCTTTTCCCAGAGATTTCAACCATTTTCTGTGACCTTCTTCAGCAAATAGATCTTGCTCGGGCGTCATGGCGTCACTGAAGTTCAGAATCACATCGTGACAAGTGGATGTTTGCGGGCGGCGGTGTAACAACTTGTCCTGCTTTGTCTTTGCATTCACGTTGCACACTGGAAACTCAGATGCTGCAGAGAAAACTAAACAAGTGTGTCTTGTTTTTATATCCACATTTTTACCTCATGCTGGAGTCAAGACAGTCACCTTGCTCTAAGTAGTTCACAGAAGCGTATGTCGGTCCTTTTGCAGCTAAAGCAGATCAGCCACTAATGTTGCCATGAGACTAACTTTGCTCCGCCCTTATTTTTTATACTTTCACTTTCAAGGCCCTCATTTTGTTCATCTGTAATTACTCCTGACAACAACTTGCATACATTAGCATAATTTTCCTTGCAAAGCGTTTATATGCCTCTTGTTAGCGATGTGCAGCGCTGCCGTAATAACGCAGAGGTCATTTTTTCTCACAAGTGGTCTGTGTCTCCTACCTGCAATAGTCTGAGCTGCAGTCTGTTTTTGTAATTAAGTAGCACTTCATTTCAAAGATTTAAAGAATAAGGCTGGTGCGATTTTATCCTTTTATTATGATCAATAAATCCTTTGAGAAGACCTATACCAACAAATGATCCTGTTAACAAGCTGTGAGCTGCCTCCACAGATATTCACTGCTCTTCAAAGAGTCTTGAAAACACCTGAAAGAGAAACACCTTTGCTTTGGGTGATGTATGCCGTCATTTTAATGAACACACTTAAATGTATTTCTCACCAAACAAGAAAAGCAATGTAAACCTGAAACTGCACCCCTGGTCTGCACGACACAGGACTATTCTCCAGGGAAAGAAAATAAAGTTTCAGAGTTGTCTCAGAATAAACTTCCCTGACTGTAATGATGGAATATGTCACCCAATGCACCGATATGGATTGATTTTGTTGAACCGTGTGTGTGAATGATGGGAGGGAGGCTTGCTTGCTTCTATTTCTGTGCTGCTTTTTATTGTCTGGATGGAAACAGAATATATGTGCTGGTCAGTCGTAATGTTGACTCCTCATGCTCGGCTCCAACTCAGCATGCCGCAAATGAACAAGTTGTTTTATCAAAATAACTAGCAAAAACTAACATGAACAACTTGGAACATGCATTAAACCAACTTTTTGCAGAACTATTTAAAGTAGTCACACTGTGCATTCTGACAGAGGTCATACTTATATTTATGCATGATATTTGTACACAGTGCTGAGCTTAGTCACCCACTTTGGGCCTTCTTATGAAACCTTCACATTTACCAGTGGATGGCTATGGATTGATGATAGATTTATGGATTAATATAGTTATGGCAAATTGGGGCAAGTGCAATCATGTGCTATAAAAACTCTGTTACACAGAGTCCCATAAATCATATTTCAATCTTAATAAAGTACTTTTCCTTCAATATTTTCAGTTTCATCTAATTACTATTGATAAGACATTCAGTGATGTGCAGTGCATGGAACGAGCCAGGTGACACAATGTTGGAAATCTGCACAATGTCTTTTGCTTCTTTTGCACAACTAAATAGACAATATGAGCCCTGAAGTAATATTTTTGACAAAAATTTGACCACATTTGGACTCGTAAAAAAAAGTTGTGACCTCTCTGTATGACTTGCTGTTAATAGAAG
This sequence comes from Centropyge bicolor, assembly GCA_037975185.1. Taxonomy (NCBI): domain Eukaryota; kingdom Metazoa; phylum Chordata; class Actinopteri; family Pomacanthidae; genus Centropyge; species Centropyge bicolor. The sequence goes on along the minus strand of JBBMOC010000038.1, from coordinate 1,394,990 downwards.
ATTCTTCCTCTCCAGCTTTGGACTGAATTCCTCATGACATATGGGAGGAAGGGCTTCAACACAACCTCAAACACACTTCAATTTAATTTTAGTTTTAGTTTAATTCATTTCAAAATACTACACAGATGCCACTATTCTAAAGTAAAACTACACAAAATCTGTCCGCATGTTTCTCCCATATGTCGTAGATGCCAGTGCCAACTAAAATTCAGCCCTTTTGGTCTGGCATTGTTGACATTGCCTTTAAAGTCATTACCTCTAATCCAGAACCAGATCCTTTCCTTATCGTCCTGGGCTCATTTTAGATCAACAGTGAATGATTTTTCCCCTCCTAATTCCTTGTTAAACCAAAAATAAATTAAAAAAGTCATCCACAGTAGATGAGTGCTGCCCCAACATTAAAAGTGGCTGGAAGATTTAATTAACATCCTACATTCAGAGAAGATGCTTTTATACAATAAACTCAATTTGATAGAATTTGGCAACTCCTTATGAAGGACTTTGCAGCTTTAGAATGTACATTTTAAGCTTTTGTAATATTTCACAGTGTCAAACAAATATGCTCAATAATAAAATGTTTGAGTGACATTGAGTTTTGTAGCACAAGTTATACCAAGCTGTGACTGCACAGCCCACCAGCTGTAGACAGTGTTTGAGTCTCTTCAGGTCATAAATAAAAAAACCCCACCTCCTTAAATATTCAGTAATAATAGCATTATATGTGATGGATGCATCTTTGCTTCAGTTCCTTTAGCTGATCTCGATATTTTGTTACACAAGATACAGTAATTACATGAGCAGAAAGTGTGAGCCAGTTCTGTTCAGATCTGGTGGCCCATTATATGCAAATCTGTCCACATGACTTGTGGAATGAGGACAATGGAAACTTGCTGGCTCAGAAGCATATGGGACACATTGTGACCGACTTATTGAGTCTGTCTCGGGCCAAGAGGAAAAAAAAAATGGAAAAGGAAATGAAGCCCAAGCAAACTAAGCAACAAAGAGAGATATTTGTGACTGACAGGAAGTGTAAGAATGAAGCCATTTCTGTCCACGAGCCCAAGTCTCAGAGCCGCTCCACTTCTTTATGTCACTTGTTAACGCTTTTATCACACAGTCTGAGTGCAGTTTCCTTCAACTAATGCAGGGTTTTCTGGGTTTCTGGGGGCTGAGGTGCTGCGGTTTCAGTGTGTGCCTGTGTGTGTGCATGTGTTAGACATTAGCAAGAATATGCAATTTTTGCAATAACCTTTTAAAAATATGCAGAATCTCAAGTCACCCAGCCTTAAAAGTATTAGACAAATGCACGTTCACCATCTCTGTGACGGCCAGCACACGCACACAAGTGGCTGCTGTGAGAGTGAAAGAGAGTAAAAGAGAGAGAAGCAGGGCGTTAAACGTGACTTACTATGGGAAACCTGACAATTTCACACCACGTACCAGACACAGAGAAAAGATGGGATGATGGATTCCTGGTAAAGATGAAACCATACCACACGTAGCTTGGTCTTTTCTTCTTCCTGCTGCTGGCCTCACCTCCCCTCGCTGCTGCCAGCGGATGATGAAGTTAATGGCTCAGATTCAGAGTTATCCGATTCTGGAGACTTTCTTTTTCACAAAATGTTCCATGTTAGTTTGTGTACAACTCCACATGCATCGTATGGTAAAAAACAGTACGTGCTGTTTACATAGTGTGTAGATGTAGACATTGGCTGACCCCGATATTGATGTGAGTAAATCTAATCTGCATTTTTATGATAAGTTGTAGCTGTCTGCAATGTCATTATATTGTTTTGATGATGTTTTGAAGCCAGACAGCTCCCTGGCCAGAGAGAAAGAACGACGTATCAGTCCTTCAGTCCTTCCTCATGTCCTCTGTCCTCCTCCCTCTGCCGCTGCTGGGACTCGCTGCCTGCTGGCACGGGGAGGGGGGGCCCGCCGTCTCAGCCATAAGCTAATTTTACAAGAATTTGCCAGATGTTAAGATTCATTGCAAACTAAGATAAACACTTAGACAACACAGAAACAGCTTTCGTTTTAGCTTGTTCATAACAATTCGTTATCTTAACAAGCTTGATGTGGTTGTGTAAAACAACAACTGTGAATGAAGCAGGTGGAAATATGTTTTTCGTTTTTCAAACCTCTCTCTTGAGCTGACATCCACGTGAGAAAAAGGTCACATTCTCTTGACCCGATTCACTGTCTCCACCGTGATCTGTCTGCTCTGCTGTCTGAGAGCCCGGCCGGTCAAACATGCATAGGACACAAAGGCCAGCAAATGACAGCACAACATGACAGAAAGCTTTTTTTTTCTCTCCCTTTTCATTCGTTTAAGATGCTGTGAAAACACACACTGTGTTATATAGGTAGGGAAAACCCTGTAATGTGGTTATTTCACCAAGACTGAAATTATTTTGAAATCTTTACAGCTTTGTCTGTATCTCCAAGTTACAGAGATTTTATTTCAGAAAAGCCTGCTGGTATGTCAGTTCAAAACGCTATTAAATGTTGACAAATGCCTCAAGATTACAGGCTGCAAAGGTTTCGTTTCTTTTTAATATCAACCAGGAGTGGAGTCAGGTGGCGGGTCAGACACAAATCACTGAAGCACTACTTATTACAGACAGTAAGGAAAGCAATTTTAGCGCAGATGGTGAGAAAAGAAGGATCGAGGGTCTTAAAAAAAATGAGGGACGGGGAAGGAGGTCGTGTGTTGAGGAAGCTGGAAAATGAAAAGAAAATGAAAAGGGTGAAAGTCGTGAGGCAGATTCAGACAAAATGGTGAGAGATGGTTTGATGCGCTCTGCTGGCAGACAAGTCCTGCTTTATGGAGAGGGAAGCCGAGTGGCATGGCGGTGAGCGACGTCATCTTTTAACCGGGAGAGTGTGAATTTGAGAGTGAGGGCTTGGTTTACACCTCCATGACAGCAGGTATCCATCCTGCTGAAGCATCATTGACCAAAGCACTAAAACCCCACTAGCTCCAGGGATGCTGTTTTTAAGCCAGAATCATTGTGGAGGGAGGGAAAGTGGGGAAAGGCATTTTCCTCTGCAGAGTATTAAACAAAATTGCCACTTATTTTCCAATTTGCAGTAATTTCCTGTGTGGCAGGATGCTTGGTTAAAATAATTAAGCTATTCACATTGTGTTAAAAAAAAAAAAAAGTTTCATTTCCAAGGAGTGTTCACAGATGTATAGCCAGCTGGCAGGGACTGAATGCACACAGACTCGACTGAAGGTAGAAAAATCAAAGAGGAGCTGCAGAAAAACCTTCAGCACTATACTGTATCTCACATCCACCTCAGACTAACAGCAGTCACCCACACCTCAGTGAGTCAGAGGGAGAAAAAAGCGACAATCTGGGGACAATCCACCTCCATTAGCAGGTGTTTGCTTTTATAAAACCATATGTGACATTCCTCTTAGGTAGTTAAGCATTCTTTGAGGCGTAATGGCAGCGCGTCCATTGAAGGAATACTAACACGTCTTTATATGTGGCATTTGAACAGATTAAATGCCAAAACAAATGTGACCTTTGGGACTGTTATTAAGTTTGGAGGCAGATGAATTGAAGTTATGCCAGGCCTTTATTCGCACTTTTTTTTGGGGTTATTACACTGTCACTGAGGGCTCATCTTGTTTTCTGCTCCTAATGCATCCTGGTTATGCCGCTGTTTTCGAGGGCCACGCAATTCGAGAGTAATTTTTCACAGTTCAGATTGAGACAATACGCTTGGTCAGTTATTTTTGTAGAACAATGTTTTCTTTGAGCAACAGTCCTGACAGTCTCATAAGTTGCACATTGGTTTGTTAGTCCGCCAGTTCAGTTCAAATTGCAATGTTAATAAGCATTTGTGTCGTGTCATTTGCGGTGATTGGCTCAGAAGAACAAATCTTTTGGGTGAATGAACTGAAGTGAATATCTCCTTCCCGTTCCACAGTCAGTTCAGTTTCTCAGTCGGTTGTGAGCAAAGTGATTAAAGTCATCCACAGGGACTCTCCTTCTGAATTAGCCAGCTTTTGGCTCCTGGCTGCTGCAGGTGAAGAGATGAAACAAAAAAACGTGGTTGTGATCGGCGCTCGTTTTAGACAGGATGTTGAGTTCCTGGTGATGTGATGGGATGACAACGCCAGGACTGTTTGATGGCTGCTGCGGTTATTTCAGAACTCACGCAGCTGCTTCATCACGTCCACCAGCAGCAGGCGGCTGCCTCCAGTGGAGAGTGTGAACTGTGCACTGCAAGTCTCCAGCTTCCACATTATTCAGCATAATGATTTCAATAATGAGATGTGCCAGTGTTACAGTTTGTTACAAATGAAAAACTACTTTGCCCATAAAAAATTCATAGTCCCCAGAGGATGAATCTTGCTGACTTTGGTGATCCCTTCACTTTTACTCTACTCTTTTTTTAAATTAAATGTCTCAACAACAGTGATGGATTGACATGAATTTTGGTACATACCTTCATGAGATGATGCTCTTTATAACATGTCCATTATATTGACATTAGAGAGAAAGATCTTCTGTATAAGTGCAACAGCTCAGAGGATGCTTGCCTCCCTCCATGTGTTAAGACGCTGTGGAGAAGGCAGAGAGGCCAGACAACCTGTATAAGGCAGTAAGTGAATACAGGCTCCCTATAAAATAACCCTTTAACTATCCGCCATTATTCCGGCCAACACAAGTCAAGGACTGTAGATTCACATGATTCAAACTGTTAATTCATGTGACCTAATGATCCAGGTTAAACATTATATCTGTTAAACATCAGGATTGTGGTTGCGAACATGTTTCCATGCGTTATACTTTATTCAGCAGTTAATGGACGTGTCTTTGAATAGACAAAGATAAAGGATTGAGTACAGTCTCCACTCTTCTTAGCTACCAATGTTAAGGGATAATTCATGTTCTACCAGCCTTTCTCTCAGCCCTGTTCCCTTCATAAAGCTCTCATTATGACAAAAGGATCGGAAGAGGACAGAAGAGGACACAATTTCTTTTTTTTTTTTTTGTAATTCGCTGTGGAAAGGAACTTAAAGTAAGTTGACATTAACTCTCTGTACTCTCTTGCATCATTCAGCCGTTAAAAGCCGACCGCTCTTGCAAGCATTTATCTTGTCTTCTTCAGCATGGTGGTGCTTTGAGGGAGATAGAGTGGTGTGAAATGTCCTTTTTAAGGGTGGATGTCCTTTTCCTCCTCAAAAGTCTAATTACCTCAAAAAAATAGCCACCCATTCCACAGGTCACTGTTGCCAGGGTGAGCTCAGGAAATAACATTTTGTCCAGCCCCTCCAACTCGCAGAATCCACTGTGTTTGACATGTTTGCCAACATTAACCTTTAGCATTTTCAAATACATTTGCTTGCATGACAAACACCAGATGAAGATGACATTGTCATCTATTCACGCAGGTAAAAATATTGTCTTTGTATAATCGGGATGAAGGTCTTCACAAAAACAGCCACAGTATGTTAGAACCTCAAAAGAGACTCTGAAAAAGATAATGCAAAGTGAATCACTATTTATATTTGTTGACAGCTCTTACCAGGCAGCAGATGTAGAGTATTACAAGGATCATTTTACGCTCCAGATGGTCTTTGCTAAATCCTTCATTATGTGTTTTAAAAACCTGCTACCTCTTTTCGCACCATCCTCACCTCCAGCCATCAAAGTTGTTAATTTATATTTACAGCATTAGTTCCTCGATTAAGTTTGCCTTTAGGCTTATTACAATCATATTTGAAAGGTATCTCAACAAAAAGAAAAGCTCCTTCAAGAGTTTTCTGGAGCTCACGGCGGTAATGATGTAAAATGATGTCAGCCATTAGTTAATTTTTAGTTCAAAGAATGTGCCTCTTTTGCTTTTTGTAACATCAAAACTCAAATGTGCACGTGACCCATTACCGGGTGTTGAAAGTGCTGCATAAGTATGAAAGATATTTGCATGTCTGAAGCTAAATGTAAATGTACAAGAATCGCACGCGCTGCAGCATCTGTGTCCTATCCAGCTGTTTTGAATGCAGGTAATCCGATAATGCTTGCACACGTTCCTCCTCGATGAGCCTTATATCATGTGGAAAAGCACAAGTCGACAGATTGTATATCAGCAAACATCCACACAAACATTTTTATAAGTCTGGGGTCTGACTCGGGTCTGCATTTGCATAATGAAATCCTTTGTTTATTATAAACTCGCACGTTCATTTCACCAAGGACCATTAAACAAGCACAAAGTAGTTAAAAAATGTGGAAGCTATGGTGCGGAATATAAAATTTAAATGCAAATGTGGCTCGATCCTGATATCTAGTCCTCCGTGGACCAGTATAACACCAGCCAAACAGGTAGCGTGTACTCGAGCTGTGGCGACAGACAGGGAGCAGAGGACCCAGAGGAACAGAGCCAAAGCAAGATGCGGGTGATGACACTTGATTTCCTTTCATGAACGAGACTCAGGTGGGCACTGAAGAGTGTGTGCGGTGAGGTGTGGGAGTGGAGGGGAGGAGGGGGGCAGCATTAACATGTGCTACATCAGATCAGCACTACAGTGCCATTAGTAGCTTCCTGCGTAGAGCTTTGTGAACAGCTACTTGTGAACTTGTTGTGAACACAGACAAACAAGCGAAATTAAAGGTCAGGTCGCTGAGGATTTGCTTGTTCACTCTGCATACATATTTATGTGTGTGTTTATGCACACACACACATGCACACAGACACAGATTTAGTCTATGATCTTCCTCATCATTTGTGGTTTGCCTGTCACCTCCCTGCTCTGCCCATTTATTGTAACCCACAAGTAGAATGTTATAAATCAGTAACTGTATTTGCTATCAGAAGAGTCTTATAGAGGGCGATAAGCCTGAATTTGTGGTAGAATTATTTTTCCCCAGCTACATGGTGATGTACTGTTGTTTCTTGGCAAGCTGCCAGCGCAACATGACTGGAGTTGAAGTGTGAGGCGAGCTTACGTAACCACAAATCTGTGTCTGAGCTGTGTCAATACCATGTAGTAACCCCAGCAGCAAGACTCGAATAATGTTCATTTCATCTTCTCCATGCTATGCTACGGATGTCTCACTTCATATTGATGAGTTTTACAAGAGACATGACTTCGTACTGGATTTCTACAGAACAAGATCAAAATACTGGAGGTTAGACTTGCCAGGCCAGTTTGACAGCAGGGAATATATCTGTCCATCAGGAAACTCCATAAATCAGAACGGCTGTGTATTTCCTGTTGTCAAACTGGCCTCCGTCGGTCTTGTACAGTCCTGGTCTGGATGTGTTCGTTTGAGGCTGCTAAGCAGTTGTCTTTATTTCACCAACATTTAAAATCATCTGTCCATCAGGAAACTCTGTAAATCACCTTGGTAATGTTACTGTATTCCCTGTCGTCAAACTGGGCTTATAACATTTAATGACATCCTCATGACAAGTCCGGCTTGTAAAGGAAATTATTCATGACACTGTTACAAAAGCATTTGACGGTTTAATGAAACCTGATGTTTTAATGACCGCTCCAAATTGTAGCACTGTAGTTGAGGTCAAGATATATTCATGACACAATTATTATGGACGGCCAATGTCAAAACCAACCACATATAAAAGCTCAATGTAATGTTGTGACGCGTAAAGTAACACACAGTGTTACACATAAAGCTACATAGTTTCTTTAAGTTTGGTATGTGGCAGGTTATGTTGTCTTGGTAAATGTCATATCATCTCAAACAATGTCATGCTTGCATTTAAAAGAACTGTTTAAAATGGTGCAAATCCAACCAAAAATTTTTGACAATTTGAAAAAAAAAAGTGTTAGATGAAAAGCTGAGAGGTCGCCAAAGTTAAGAAAATTAATCCTGTGTCTGAATCAAATTTCAGTCCTTCCAATAGTCATTAAGACATTTCTCTCAAAACCACAAATATTAACCTTAGAGGAAAAGACATTAGGATTCATCCTCTGAATTAATGTCTGTATAAAATTCAACAGCAATCCATCATGCTCTTCTCAGTCTGAACCAAAAAGGTGGTCATACTGATGAAAATACCCAAAACCAGGCACGGCAAAAAAAAAAAAAAAAAAACCAAAAAAAAAACTGAATGTGATAATCTGACCCGAGACTGAACGAGCCTCTTTCCCCCATTTTTAGGAGCATCCATTCTCAGCGGAGGTCATGTACATGTTGATACTCCAGCCTGTTTCTCATCCTGTAAATGGATGAACACAGCTGAATCCTGACCCGGCGCTGCTGGCTCTCTGAGCTGCCACGTGTTTGTGGAGGGTTGTATGGTTTGGCCGACAGATCTGTACACTCCTCGCTGCACTTCGCTGCCTCTGTTGCTATGCTGATGTTTAGGTATGCGGTCCTCTGGGTGAACTAAACGTTGCCTTAGTGTGTTGCCAGGTTTGTAAAATACCAGAATGTTGTGGTTTGCACAAATCCTCTGATATTTTTCAAAGACAGCAGCCACATAAGGGATTTTTTGGATTCAACAAAGGCCCGCTCAGGGTAACCACACGTTCTCAAAGCCTGTTGGAAGTGCATCTGTTCCCTGGTGTTAGCCTCAGTATTTGTTGATATTTTCTGTGCTCGACGGTGCAAAGTTCAAACTCCGGCCAATTTATGCTCAAGTGGATGGCGAGAATCACACAGGAGGTGCTGGTTTGTGTAGGTGGGCTTTCTGTACACCTCAACTTCAAGGCTCCCTCCTCCTCCAGAGTGGCAGTTTGTTATTATGTAAATCCACCTTTGTGAAAATGATGTTATCGTCCACTTTCTTGATGTATTTTGTGGAAGGCGCCAGCTTGCAGGCTTTGAATATTTACTGTACCGTCCACATAACTGAACTGGTGGCGTAGAGCTTCCCACACCTGTACGAATCCATCTCCACTTGGTAGGATCTCCACCGCTGAGCCCACAGCGCCGCCGATGCATGAGGCTCTCGTGTATTTGAGATATGTGGTGTTTGGTCCTGTTGCAGCCATCACTGTCTCCACTGTTTTAGCTGGAGGGTAAGTGGAGAGCGACGTGTCATTTTACAACTCCATAATCTCATCGGTTGCTTAATTACTTGGACATTGTGGACGAAATCCACAAAAACGTCTATGTGGTGCCAGCTAGAGGTTTAAGTTGTAGTTGAATGAATTAATGTCACTGACAGTTTGTTGGAGTGGATCCTTCCTCTTGTACAATTTTGGACAGAAACCATGTAGTAGATTTACTAGGGTATAGATGATGGTACAGGTTATATTTTATTCATTTCTCTTTGGTGATTGTGAAAAATGATAATCTGTGTTTTTTGTTGTCAGTAAAATCGTGGCTCTTATCAATAGTCTTCTGCGTGCGATGACATTCAGGGATGTTGTTAATGTCTGACTCCTGCGGCTGTGATCACTTCTCTTTCAGTAATGTCTTATTAAAGCAGCTCATGCCGCAGGGAGGGTTCGTTTTAGACCTTCCACACTGTACAGGACATTGAGACAAACATTCATTTCCTCAGCGAACAAGGAGAGGGCATATTACTGACCTGTGACGGTGCCAACACGCTCAATCAAGGGCAAAGAGCAGCAGGAAAATAAAGAGTCTGCAAAAAAATTTCCCCTGCTTTGACATTTGGACTCTGTGTTGTAGTGGGCAACGAGTTCAGGACAACAACTCTATCCTAAAAAATCCTAAATGTGAACCACTTCCAATAGTCTTATAATGCACTGTAAAACACGTGTCTTTAATATGTCTCTCCACAGTAAAGGCTGGCTCATGTGTGGCAAAGCCAAAAGATCAGAGGAGGAAGTCTAATTTTATTTCCAAAAGGATTTTCACTGTGCAAATGCTGCTCCCTCAACACTCCCCACCCCTACACATTGTCATCTCCCCTCAAGCCCGACGAATCTGTTTCAAAATCCTCCCAAACATTGGACTCACAGTCCCCGGCACAGTTGCCATGGAGGCCACCTCAATATCAAGTTTCCCTCCTCCTAATATGGTTACAGGCCTTATGAACAGCACATTTCATTATGGCCCCCCCAAAACCAGATTAAAGCCGTTTCGCCCTGGAACAACTGAGGGCCTAAACCAGCTGTCATAGTTTATTAGAGGGCGGGGCTGGTGCACGAGGTTTGGCTTCGGATGTTGTGAGATGACGCCGCTTCTTTATTGGACCATCATGTTTATCCAATGTTTGCGAGCAGGGACACATATATTTTCATGTCTGTGAAATGACGCCGGCTGATATCCCTTCACTGCTGAATATTAGCACTTTATTTTTAGTTCTGCTGTCTGTGCCCCTGCTTTATGTGAGCCAAAAACCTTGTCACTCACATTTATTTCATTAAATGCGGAATAACAGCAGATTTATAACCAGCAGCACTCACATTTAGAGGCTATTATCGCCGGCGTGAACCATTACAGACCTTCCATTGTGACTTTCCCCCCTCGTCATGCTCCGCGTCCTCCTCTCGCTCCCTCGCCTTGTTTCTGTGCAGCTTCGCCTTAGCTAACACTAACAAACATAAAGCTCACAGAAACAAAAGCTTAGCTGTCAAACACTGCCAAAATGAGCTCCCACACACTAAACAATGTCTGAGGACTGTGTGTGCTGCACACTGCTGTATGGCCAAATATGCTATGCGAAGGGCTGGCATGCCAGTAGGCGGGTAAAGTACAATCCACCGTAGTAGGCGGCTCTTATGGAATTCAAATATTTTGTACCTCGAAGATTAAAGAGGGAGCTGATAATTCCAGTTTAGAGAGACGTTCAGATTAAGCCTCTTCCTACCTCTCCCTCTCTCTCTCTCTCTCTCTCTCTCTCATTCTCTCTCCCCCGTGGCTCTTTGCATTTTAGTGGGCACCGGAGCCTGCAGAAAAACACAGGGTGAGGAGAACTCAGCTGCCACTAACAGCACTCATACTAGGTGTGAACTCCACTGTGGGAGACTTCTTGCATGTGAAAAAAAACAACAACTAAATTATCATCCTCGATTGTCTCTTACTTCTCGGTTTATAGCAGCACAGCTGAAGGAGCCCGAGACCGATCCTGCTTCTTGCCACAGTGCTTCTCATTTGATATTCCCCGGTCTGCAGAGAATTGCTCATCAATAAGCCTATCAAGCCTCTCATCTTTCAAGGTCACAGGCATCCAAAACAGACAATATTTCATAGATTTCATCTTCGGTCTCTGTGATTTTAATAGCACATGTTAGATTTTAGGATGGTGAAGTTCACTGGACACAGTGTCCCATGTAGACAATCTGTATTCCTGCAGTGTCCCAGACTGCCAGAGGCGATAGTTATCAAATATTTTGATACTTGTGAGTGAGACACTAAAAGCCGACAAATGAACCGGAATCATTTATATTTTATTCCCATTTTAATGACTTGTGAGCTCAGGGATCCTCTTCTGAATGTTTTGATGAATATTCCATGTCAGCGGATACATAATTTCTGCCTGTAATGATTCCACCATAGCTCCACATGAGGAAAAAGAAATGTATATCTTGCTGTTCTCCAAATCGTGGCTGAGCAATATCACCATGCTGAGATAGCTTCCACACCAGAGGGATTTTTTTTTGGGAGAGAAATAGATTGATGTGAAGAGGTGTGCAAAGTACATGCAAAAGCCTCTCTGTTTTGATTTCTCTGCTTTCATCGAGCAGCAGGGGGAGCTGGTAGGCCAGGAACTGAGTTGGGAAGTTGGTTTCTTGTGAACTCCTCAGATGTGGCGTATGAGCTCTTCAACAACACAAACACAGCTCCTTTTTTTTCTGCTGCTAAGTGCGCGCGGTGCACATAAAATACTGAAAAAAAAAAAATCAATTCCACCGCATTCTCTTTTGCTTTGACAGAAAAGTGTGAGCGACTTGCCAGCGTGCCCACCTCTCTGTACACTCCCCGAAATCTGTGTCACACTTTTAAATACTGCCTTGCTTTATATTGCATAAGGAATAACCCAAATAATAGGCCACTGTTCTGCCTTTGCTGTCACGAAACTGGCAATTCAGCAGCTGCACAATACAGCTGAACAGTCCATTTCAGAGTGATCTCGAAAATAAGCCACAGTCTGGAAGTATGAAAAACATTCTTCACTTTGCCAGCAAAGATAAACACCTGACTCGAAAATGGGTGGCTTTGCAAAGTCTATTCTTACGCTTGTCTTTCTAAAGGTTAGCGCAGGAGCTCTCATTACATAAAAGTGCTTCAGTACTAACATACCTCTTATGACAAGGAGCACACATTTAGTTTGATTCTCCTCCTCTTTTTTTGCATCTCCCTCTCTCTAGATCTCTCATGCAAAGGGCTGCGTTTATGAACCGTGCTGTCTGTCTCTGGATGCACTTGCACATTGATCTTGCGCATTCAAGTGTCTGAGTTCATCGTTCTTTTCTCTTTCTCAAAGACCTTTCCTTGGGTGTGTAACCCAATGTGTTTTTAATGTTCCGGGCGATCCAAGCCTTTTAGACATATTCTAAAAGGAGTCTTTCAGGAGGCTTTGAAGGCTGTTATTGAAAGTTGATCAAATGTGGTGAGTTCAGTGAAAGGTTTTGGTTTGCAGGGAACCTCGTCTTATGTTAATTGGTCCCTGTGAAGGTAGTATTTTAATGAAACATTGGATCAATGTATAATAGTGAAGAAGAGCTAATGTGTTGTAAATTTTATAACCTCTTGTCACAGATGAAGGCTGCACAGAAGGCTAAAAATGATGCATGGAAAAAATCCTGAAACTCAAATATCAGAAATCATTAAAACATAAATTTAAACCATGCTACCACCAATAGCATAGTACTTTATACCCAGTGGCGGAAGAACACTACTGTATCTACCAGAACTCTTACAAGAAAAAGTCTTACATTTAATATATTAATTCATTAAAAGTTGATGTTACTTCTGATGCACTGAAGTATAAGCTGAATTTAAACATTGGAGTTGTTGGTAGAACAAATTTTACTGTTTCATAGCTTAATCAGTAATTGTACATCATTTATCAGACAGCGATCATAAATTTTAAATTTTAGCTTAAAGCCCATCCACACAGGTGTTTTCAGTGTTGTGAAGTTGTTGCTTTGTTGTTGCTGCGTTAGAGAATGTTTCAAAGAAATGCACCCAGAATTAAACATTGCACCAACATGAAGGTTGGGGGACTCACTTTTAGTCTCTAATACAGGTCAAGCTACAAAACATTTGGCTCCTGCAATTCTCAGAATGCAATGCAAGAGTATTATGCCTCCTGTCTTCTAAATGTCTCCTTTTTTGGAAACCAGTGCCTCCCCTTTGTAACATACATTGTAAATTTTAAGTCTCAAACTAAAGACAAGGTGATATCACTGCCACAATACAAAACAACATGGATCTGTTATCAACGGCTTGTGACAAATAAACTTCACTAAATGTTTAAAATCTATGCCTCTGTTGCAAATTAGTAGCATATAAATGCAGTTTCTAGGAGACAGGGCTCATCCTTAACAACTGAACTCATGCAGTCACTCACTTCAGGGAGATACACCTCTCTAGATTCTTGTCTTTTATGGATCTCCTATTTGCCAATACCATGTGAATTACATTTGCGATGATGCATGCTGTAATGAAACTTATAAATCAGTGTAAAAATGCGGCTTGGTTTAGGTAGACAAAGTGCGAACTGATGATCCAGTCACTTTGTTCAGTGTGTGGCTGGGTATGTAGCATTATCATCCGTTTGTTTTGGTTGTGAGGTTTAAAATCACATTGCGAGAATGCACTCTGGGTGTTGGCCATCTGCATCCTAAGCACCACCATATTCCCTAGTGGCTTCGCTTTCCGCCACTGAAGTATCCCTGAGCAGCTATTGACACCCGAGAATGGCAGCTTTATGGGCCAGGAAGTTTGTTCCTTTCTTCTCAGGAGGTAAAGAGAAAAGAATAGATATCATTATGAGATGTGCTTCATTAAAAAGAGGGCTAATGGCTGCTCTTTAACGCGAAGCCCGGGCTGCCTCTGCAGACATCAGTGCTCTACCCTGATTGCCACTGCAGCCTCAGCATCGCTTAATCGGCCTGTGCTCTGTCTGCTTTGAGCTAGGGCAGGAAGGAGAAGCCAGTCAGCAGATTAATGATGGCAAAAGGACCTATTCTCTTTTCCTTTCTTAGAGAGAAGGACATTTTAATGTCTGGAGAATAGGGGGTGAGCTCATGGAGGCTTTTGTGGTGGAATGGAGGAAGCAAAAGGGGAGGAATTACTTAAATGTGAAAACTTCATGACTTTCTTCTGGATGTTCTTTCTCTGTGCTATTACGGCTTTGTTGAACATTTCTTTATATACCAGGATGAATCACCTACATCAATGACATTAAACTAGGTTTTATATATTTATTTATGCCTATTTCCCCTCATAAATGGCTCTATTGAGTGCAACAGCATAAGTCACTGTATTAATTGCATACATAAAGTCTCCATTTGGAGGCAACAGGCTTGTAAGATGCTGATATATCCTGAATCTTAACTCCGACTCAGCCTCAAATCAAACCTCCTATCTGAGGCCGACAAAATGAGAAATGAGCCTTGGAATCAATTTAAAGACTTCTCAGTCAAAATGAAGTTAATGCATAACTTATTCTTTCCAAGGCTGGCAATATTTATTCTGGGAAATTTCCACAGCGCCCGGGCCGTTATTCAAGCACCTGCAGAACAAAAGGAAAGAATACGGAGTCACTTTTCTTATCCATGATTATTTTCTCACACACCTCAGGGAAGATTTGACAGGAATGGAGGAGCTTGCTCAATGATGGCACCTTAATCCTTCCAGACATTATTGTCTGTCTCATTCGCACACACAGCCATTCTTTCAATATTGCTCAGTATTTTTCAGTTTTTATCAGGGGTTGGAAGACTGTTCTATTCACGATGTCTGTTTTCTAGCATGAGCTGATGATCTCAGTTGGATCCAGGTGTTTTACTGTTTCTAGGTTTCAAGGTTTTCAGCACCAAACACAGTTTCAGTTCAGTCAGAAGTAAGAAGATATGAGGCTGTATTCTTTTTTGACCAAGTCTGCAGGAAGCAATTTTGCTTTGAAAAGTGAACAAACAAGTATAGAAATCCACGGCTGCAAGCAGACACAGTGAACAGATCTCTGGACGTACTTTCTCCCCTAGTGTTAACATTTTGCTTAAAGCAGACCCAGCGATCTTTCTGAATGCCCTTGAGCGTGACAGCAGGGACATCAAACCCCTCTATCACACAGTGGTGTTTGGTTTATGCCCAATGTAAAGGACAGAGGAGTTATTGCTCTGCACACCCCCAGTATTGACTTGTTGCCTCCCACTGGGAGATGCTGGGGAACCAGTGTTCAGCCACTTGTCCAGTGTATATGAAAGTCAAAGATGCTGCTGAAACAAGCCCACAAAGCAAATGTTTGACAGCGTAAAGGCAGAAGAACTAGAACACACTAATCAAGTGTCCTTGTGATGAATGCCTGTTTCTCAAAAGCAGGTGATGAATGTAATTATGTTAACTTGTCATCTGCAGCTTGAGAGATCATCACCATAGATTGTTCTTGTTTCACATGGCTTCCCTGCTGTGAAATCCCTGACACTCCTTCTTACAAAGATGCTAGCAGCAAGTTCCTCTTAAGTGGTTTATAAAAATCATCACCGTGTCACACTCTTTGTAGATTTGTCCAAGGTTTTTCATACTGCCTGCAGTCTTCAGACAATTGATACAGGGGTCCCACAGGGATCAATATCTGGCCCGCTACTCTCTGCTCTTTATAAAAATGCCTATATTGATACCGATGACACCATCTTGTAGTTCAGTTCTTCTGCAAATTAGGCTTTAGAGTATGCTTTTAACAACCTCCAGACATCTTTTATGAAGACTGTTCTGAATTCCAAAAAAAATGCATGTGTGTAATGACTATTTAATGTGACTAAACTGTATTGTTTTACAAATGCTTTTTCTTAAGTGATTCTTATAAATGAGATTTTGATTTCAATTAGACTTTCTCATTAAATAAATCTGAAATAGGGCAACTCCTATATTTCCAAACCATTTTTTAAAAATCATATTTGAATTAGTAATATCAAAATATTAATGCTCTTTAATACAAAAATTGACAAATTCCAAAAAAATATCTTAGTTAGTTCTTTGTTGTGGCTCACATGTGTAGACACAGAATAAAAACATACATGTAGCAAAAATATACACACAGTCATAATATGCAAAGTGTAAATATGCACAAGTGTTACAATATTTAAGGAGCATGAAAATGTAGTAGCTCAAATGCAACACTGTGATACAGCACTGCAAAACTATTGTTTACATGAAAGGTCAGAAAGTAAACGAGGTCTTCTGCACAGTAACAAGCTTTACTACCCACTGCAGAATGCAACACTGAGCAAAACCTGGGTCACTGTGCGATTTCACAGCAGTGAAACTGTTAAAACGCATCTCAGCTGTCACAGGATTTGTGGAGTCTAAGTTGCTTTGATGTCGTCCACAATGATGTTGACATAAGGAAATAGCACAAAGAACCGCACAGACACAAACAAACACATGCAGACACCCACACAGCTGTGGGCACACAAGTGATAGGAAACTGTCTATGACCATAAACATGCAGGGAGACAGCGAGAGAGAGAGAAAGGAGGAAACGTAGGAGAGAGGAGGAGAGAGATATGGAGGGACTCGGCCTGTGGCCATCCGCTTGTCTGTTTGCAGTTGAACAGTCCTTCCATGCAATTCTTCTTACATTATTCCACCAGTTGTTATCAGGCATGTCCTTGGGCAACACATTGGGTTGGTTAACTACCCAATATAGGGCCCAGTATATACACTGACAATGCTTTAGCTTTAACAATGCTGCAACAATGAATATGCTAACAGTTCCCTTTCTGGAAACAACAAAAAACACTTGTTCGGCTAAAAAAGAAAAAAAAAAAGGCAATTCCTCCGGATGTCTCATGTGTGAATGGCGTGATTATCTGCCCTCTGGCAGAAAAAGCTTTTATTTCTACACAGCTTCCTCAACTGACATGGCCAGAGTTTGTTCGTCCCCTGACCCTCCCGCACCGACAACACTGTTAATATCACTCGTGTCTCTTCGTTACAATCTGCCGTTATTTACCATCAGGACAGAATATTCTTTATGTTCCCTTTGCTATGAGCCTGAGATTAAAGCTCTAACGACCACTCCCTTCTCTCATTAGAAAGCTTGCCCAGATACACTTTTCATCTGAGCCTGTCACACACTCAGACTCGCCTGTCAGCCAAATGAAGATAGAAGGACCCTTAGACAGGCTTTGTTGTTTTGCTTCAGTATTTTTTGGTTGCTTTCTTGCGTATGCACACTGTTTGGATTTTCCCCATCACAGACACTGTTTCACACGCTGTATGTTTGCATATGTATGTGTTGGCATGCATGTGAATTGGTTCACATAATCAGCTGCACTGAGAAGCTACAATGCAAATAATATGCGACTTGACCTTTTAGCGGTTATATCCTCTTGCCTCGGATATATATATATATATATATAAATATATAAATAAGGTAACAGTTTGCGGTTTAATAGGGAAATGGTTCTTGTATGTGACAATGAAGTCGCGCAGCATGTGATCCGTCTGTGCTGCTAATGATCTGACAAAAACTGACAAAACTACAAACGTCCAGCCACATTAAACATGTGGACGCTACAGTTTTGCTGCTAAAATTCTTCCTTTTCTCAGGTTTTTTTTTTTTGATGGTTTTATATTTTAGCCTCCGATCAGATTGCTCTGCAGCGCTAAGCACCAGAAACTCAAAAACAAACATCCCTCAGAGGCGTCAGCTGTGCGGGTTTTCCGGATAATGATCAGAGTTTTTAAGCCGGTGACTCTGCAAGTGCTGAGTTACACCGTCCAACTGTATCGTCTCTCTCGATCTTTGTGCACGCGAAAGAAAATGTGTGTATTTGTGGCGTCTCCTCTGACACGGTTTTTAATAATTCAGTGATTGCCACATGTAAATTATTCCAAGGAACCCGCTCTTCTCAACAGGGGGAACAATTTGAAAGATGAAGCTGCTACAGGCATTTTAAGATGAACAACAATTTCGGTGCAAGAACAATATGCAGAGGTGTTAAAATATTCAGCATAGCCCGCAAACAGTCTTTGCCTCTCCCTGGGTTATTGTGCACTGAAATATGCAGTTGATATTGACAGAGGAGGAACTGCATAATGCTAACTATAAGTACTTGGATGTAATGTCTTTGCATGAAATACTAATATTCTCCAAGAACTACCATTGATACATTTTTTACAAGACATTTATACATGGGGGGTAAACGGGGACATAGAGTGTACATATATATTTCACATATTCCCACAAACTTTCCAACACAAGAGGGTGTTTTAGTTCTCTATTTTGCTTTGCTGGGTTTTGTAATGAATCACAATTCAGAGACGTATGCCTTGAATCAATACAAAGCGCCACGCCAGCACTATCTCTGCCTTATTACAATATGGTTAGAGTCGTTGGAAATGAGTTCCCAGCAAGCGTCCCACTAGTTCTTTAAAAATGCATAGGATTAAGAGGGAATGGTGTGCTGCAGTATCAATCAAGCTCAACCAAGTGAGTAAAAGGACAGAGAGGATAGGAAAATTGACGCTTGACAGTTTCCACAGACGGTGCTTTCTGACTCGTTGCCTCACTTTCTTTCTTATAGATGTAGAGCCCACTGCCAGTTCTGCACAAGGTGTTAGTGGATTGGTGGTAATGATCGGTGGGTGGCAAGGTCATTATTTAATGCTATCAGAGCAGCATGTTCCGTCTCAGTTTGACCAAGTATGATTTGAACTGTAATGCTATATATGTAGCCATGGGAATTAATGCTGACCCGATTAAGGGCATTGAAATCAGTGTAGGTGTTCCCGTGTTCCATCATGTGTGAAAGGAATTTAAATTCACCCAAATCTGTTTATGAGAGGAAAAATGGATGTGGGCTTTTCAACACGGGTTTTTGTTTTTTCACGCTGTCGGTACACTTTACTTGGCCAGTGGCTGAGACAGCACAGCCACTCATGATGAAAGCGAAATCCCTGGTGGATTCATGTCAGTGATGTGAAAACGCTCGAATGTGCTTCCTGTGTTATCTGCAGTACCAGCTGACACCTAACACATAAAATATGGTTATGTATCCCTTCAGAATCAGGCTTTGAATCTGAGAAAAAACAGAAATCAAAATGCTTATACACATCTACACCACTTGATAGTCGGAGACTACAAACATGTGGATGACTTGAATGAATTCAGAGCCCTTCAGGACACGGCAACAGATGAAAATATTCACTTCTGATTGTTTGATCAGTTTGGGTTGGACCCAGTAGATTTGCACATAGCCACGAGAGGAGTTAAAACAGCATGATGATAGTAGGAACTAGCTGTGAGAATAGTCAAGCAAAAGACAATTGAAATGATACTCAAGAGTTGGTTTATTGTGTGGCAAATCCTTTCAGTTCAAATCTCAATTCACAAAGTGAATGTGTCTGCAGTGATGTACACTAAAATTTAATCTTTTCCATAATGTTTTATTTAGCAAGTCTTTTATTCGACTTCTCTGAAACCTAAAAAGCCACTGAGAGGTCTGGAAGTAGGTTTTCCTAGAACAGTCCAGACTGAAGTATCTCAACCATAATTGGATGGATTTACATGATATTGCGTACATATATTCATGATCCTCAGAGGATTAATCCATATGATTTTGGTAATCCACTGCCCTTTCCTCTATAGCGCCACCAACAATTTTGGTTTCAAATGACCTGTCTCAACAACTATTGAAGGGATTGCAACGAAATTTGGAACAGAAATTCATGATCCCTCAGGATGAACTATAATATCTTTGACGAGCTCTTCACTTTTCATTCAGCTCCATTTTGCTTTATGTTAGCATTGTTGTTGTTCACATGCTAGCATTAGCATTCATCTCAAAGGCCTATAGAGCCAAAGTGCAGGCTGTATTCTTAGAAGACTCGCTCCAAAATTATTTTTTTTTCAGATTATGAATCTAAGGCTATATTTCCATATTCTCTAAATCTCATGAAATAGAAATGTTAGACTGAGGGTTTAACATGGCAGTGCTGTCAGCGGCTCACCCACCACTTTTATTTTTATTTACCTTCTTGTCTGTCTTACTCACAGATTAATTCTCCTGGGATTCCCTCTGTGAATAATCTTGACATTTTCCTAAAGGTTAGAGCAGTGAAGCTCCAACCAGGTGTTAAAGACTTTCTGCCCACCAGTGTCCATCTGCCTTGCAAAAAAGATCCAGGGGTTAAAAAAGCCTGCCTTGCAGGAAAGAAAGGCCCATTAGAAATTCATTTTTATTCACACTTTTTCAGGTTCACCTCCCTTCTGCAACCACAGCATATATTCAGAGTAGAGGCTGTATTTTGATATGCAAAGCGACACAGTTAATGTCACATGTACAGACAGAATTTAATATAATGATGAATAATGACTTGGGGATGTGAATGTTTGAAGTGGAGGAAAGATTGTAATCTGGTTCACTGGAAGGAAGAACGCGATTTTATCAACACCTGCATGAAGGGATCTTGAAGAAGATAACTGGTAATGATGATAACATTTTTCAGCCCCTTGTTGAATCACTTTCTACAATATGCAAATGCTGCAGGACTCTTACATTTGCAATCATTTCTCTGACATTCGTTGAATCGTTTTTATATTGTGTAGAAAACCGACCATGATGTAAGTATTGGGCAACGCTTGACCGTAATCATCTGTAAAAGGTTGACTGAGCTCCTATTTTTCACCCTTTTCCAGTGATATTGTGCTTCCTGCTTCCACTTTCACTCCACAGAGCCGTGGAGCCGAGTTCATCCATCTTTGCCCCGAAGCCCACAACAGTGAAAAAGGTGCATGTCCAGGGGTCATCTGGATGGTGGAAGTAGTAGTCGATGAAGGAAGACAGAGTATTACTTGATGAACTATGTAAAAACTTGAGATTATTTGGAAGATTTATTTCAGCAATTTCTGTTCTGTATTTCCAGTAAGAATACAAGCATTTTCAATTTGCATGAATTTGATGTCTTAGGCATAGACATTAACGCCTGTGTCAGTAGGGGCCAGAAACAAATAGTGCAATGTAAAATCAATACAATTAATAGAAAATAAAAAAGTCATTTTTATTGAAACAAAGTTACAAAGAGTCTTTATCAAGAGAATGACTGAGCAGATGACTTTGATCGGGACAACAGAAGGACAATGACTCACTACAGTGATGATAAACACAGAAATCATAAATTAAGTAGAATAAAAAAATCAACAGATGGAGCGATTAGAAGATTAGTCTGATGGAATAAAAGTGATGGCAACAAGGACAAAATGAGGATGAAATGTCTACAAAAGAAGAGATGATGACTATAATAAATAGGCCTGATAATAACTGGGTGTGTGTTAAATACATGCTGAATAAATATTTCTATGTACTCCATTCTGTTTTTTCCTCCATGTCAAACCTCTGATTTAAAATCCCTCTGCTGAGAAACTCACAATGAGAAAGCAAAGCCTCAAAATAAATGCAAGTTCCATCCAGTAATAGGCGAAATCACATAGTGAATTATGCTTTCGAATATACAAGCTGAGCTGGTTTTGATAAGTCTGAAGCTCTTCTCTAGAAGAAAGAAAGGTTTGAAACACAGATGAGCAAAAGCCTAAACTACAGTAATTTAATACCTTCAGAAATCTTATTTGGGATTCAGTTCTCTGTCTCAGTGAAAAAAAAAAGTGTTGTTCCAATTTTTATTTGTTTGTTTATGTGTGAGCGAGGCGAGCATCTCAAAGTATTTCAAGTTCATCTATCTGGAAACCCATCTGCTGTGCAGCCAAGCAGCCTATTTACAGTATGGATCCCATTACACTGGCCTCTAGTGGTCGGATCAGACAACTCCTCACTGGTTCAGTGTTCACTCTGTGTGCTGAACAGGCATGAAAAACAGCTCACAGGTGTGGGTGGGGGAAACCATGCCTGATAATACACTGAACAAAGTTAAAGGTACACTGGGCAGGATTTGTCTGTTACAGTTTGCAAACACACCATTCAAAGCTGGCCCCTCCTCCCTGGACCAATTAGTGAGAGAGGGAGTGAGCAGCGATGGTCGAGTGAGCTATAGCGAAATGATGAAATGAGCAGCGTTAATGAGAGCATGAACGTGAATCATTAAGATAAAACTTTATTTTCTGATTTCTTCTCTCTACAAATAACCACACCTCCACACTCCTTCGCCCTGTGTGCTGTGCTGTGCCCTCAGTCAAACAGACACACACACCTGCAGCTATAATACATCCATGACACAGATATAGAGCAGAAGAAAGAGATGGAGACAGCGATGTAATCTGGCCACTACATATTTACGCCTTGTTATTGTCTGGGCCTACACATCCACAAATTATGTTATTTGACCCCATAGACACTCAACAGTTGAGCTAAGATACCCTGCTATTTCTGTCTGGCAAAATGTAAGACTACACCACATGCATAAAAAAAGGGTCTGCTCTAAGACATTTATTTGTTTCTGACTCTGGGAAAGTGGGGAAAACTGTGAAATTCCCCCAAACTACAATATCTCTAGGCGATTCTATGTGATCTCCTTTTGATAACTAATGTAATATGTTTTCACTTGCATTGACTGAGTCTCTCATGAAACTATCTGGAGGCCCCCTGGGGAGGCCCGCCTACCACTTTGAAAACCTGTGCTCTATGTAAATAGAGGGCTCAAACTACCCAGTTAACAGAAAAATCTCTCAAACAGGATTTTTCTATAATGAGGACACAAAACGTGCACCAGGAAATAAATGAAGGTCTATATGACCCTGTTAGAACCAATAGTGAGAATTTTTCCAGAGAGATTAGAAGAAAAAACATTGATACACACATCCACACACAAATAATAAAATAGCAAGGACAAATTAATTAAAAGCTACATGATCCCATTAAATAGCTTGAGCCCTTTCAAGAGTTTATAAAAAAATGTCGAGACTGAATTCATCTACACAAATGTTTTAAGGCTGAATAGTGTGTTAAACTAATCAAAAGCTATACAACTCTGACAACTAGCCTGAATCTGTTCAAGAGAGCTTGGAAAAATAGACACAATGTCTAGAATAAAAGAGACTGACCGATGAATAAATACACCTACACAATCTAAACATGGGATCCTAGATTGCATTATGGAAAGTTCATCTTTAGTGAATGAATCATTTCAGTAGCTTTCATCCACCAGGTTTAAAGAATCTAATCAACAAGGGAACAAAAAGAATCTGCAGCACGGACAATGTATTTGAACAAGCTCTGGACATGTGTCATCACTTTAGAGAAAGAGGCGAAAGTGATCATGTGACTAGGAACAGTGGATAAAGTGAACAATGTAGACAGAAGCAGTTTATTAACTTTCACTCATTTACAGATGGACACGTATCACATGTTCTCTTAGCATTACATTCTCTTAGAGCCGCACTTTCATTTTACCATTTCTGCTATCTTGATTATGCTGATGGTTCCCTAAAACACATTCAATTTTGACCACCATAAACCTTTTTTAGTCTGTGTTTTTATCATGTTCTGTTTGTTTTGAGCCATGCTACAACTGTGTCCCCATTACAGCGTTCAAGATTCGGAGCTGTGTACGCAACCAATGCCCAAAGGTTGCAGCCCAGAAATGTCCTGAACGCAGCAAAATAACAAGGAAATAAAAAAAAAATAGAGGCAGCGTCTCTGCAGATACACCACCACACTTCTGGTGGATCATGAGTGATGAATCGGAGGAATTCTTTTTGTATGAGTCTATACATTTTTTTTTAAGGAACATCCAGCATAGTATATATTTAAAACTTGACAGTTGAAGGTCACTAATATCTGCGTGGCTCATTCAAGGAAACAGCAGACGGACATGCATATCACATATCCTGACACAGCAAATATAAAATTAAATGTGGAAGCTGTGAGGAAAACAAAATCCTTAAAATAAAGTTTTTCCATTTGTCGTGTTTTGGCAAGTGCAGCAAATTACCCATAATACTGTTTTGTTGAAATCAGACACTTCACAATCACTTTAATACCTGGTGCCTTCAGTGCTGCTTGGGACAGGATGGATAATAGTGCGACAGATAGGAGGGAAGGATAATTAATTTTCTCGCTCCCATCTGGCAAGATTTTATTTTCAGGTGTGGGGATTTGAAATGTCCAAACTCACCAGGAATACTGAAAGATTCAGGCTTTTGATGTGGTTTACCTACTTACTTGCCCACCTTCCAACAAACCCACCAGTCCCCACCGTCCTCATCAGAAGAACAACCGAGGGATGAGTTGTATTTGTGGAATTTCAGGTGTCAGTTGTCACAAACCTGAAAACATAGTGACGTAGACTTCAATATCTCAGAGACAAAAGGACAGCTAATTTCACTCTGTTTGAGAGAATAAACACTCACAGAAGGAGCCTTTAGTTTATACACTTTGCATGCATTGGCTAAAGTGTTATTTGAAATGGCATCATTTACTTTAATTTCCAAACTCCACTGTCCAAGATACATGTGACAAAGATAGTAAGACAAATACTGTAGTTCTCAGCTATTTAATTGACTTCATTTATTTACATGACACATATGGACAATGTGTGTCATTTGCTTGCTTGGAAAAGATAATATTATTTGGAGAAATCTACTGTGCCGATTTCATGAACCCCCCGGGCTGCATGAACTCAGTCACTGCGGAAGTCTGGCCTTTTAAAAAACGTATGATTTATGGCTGATTCAGAGGACTCACTCTGGTAAAAAGCTCCTCAACATGCTGATACACTGTCGGTCTGCCATGCCTCCCAGTATTAACCATTGTCACTGGGTAACAGGGCCTTGATACATGCACCATAAAACCATTAGTTTGCAGCACATTGCTGTAATCATATGTGACACATAAGTGCCTGTGGGGTCTGTTTACTTGCAGGCTGCATCTTGCCAATGGGAAATATTCACACTGTTATGGCGTCTTGAGATAGAGAGGATGTTATCTATGTGTGTGTGTGTGACAGAAAAGCATGAATGGCTGTGAGTACTAAAGACAGCGGACCATCTGTATCGCTCTGACTCGTCCATGCTCGTGTGGTATTGAACTTGACCTTGAATGGCTCTGGTGTGATTGGGCTTTCAATTCAGCCGGCAGCTGTGCAGCCCACCAGCGGTCAGACCATAAGTAACGGCAACAAATGACTAACCACATAATGAGACCTCATCTTCATGTTCCACTTAGACAGCGTCTGCTCTTGCAATCCGCCGTGGCGGACAGCACGTTCTGTGTGAAGAAAAGTGCAGATGTATGTGCATGAGGTGCTGCATTAATGCTGCAGTTCCTGTGTTAATGTCTGGCTCGTTTCACGTTATGAATTTCATTCTTGAAGACAAATTGATTCAAGTAAAGATTTATGTAATGTGTCAGAATGCATACACGATGTCTGTGACATTGCATGACTATTATTTATCATACTATTGTTATTTCCTGCATCGTGCTGCTGATACCCCATATATATTCATCACTCTCATTACACTTAAACTAATCATCTCACAACAGGCGTAAAATTGGACATAAGCTCGTCTTCTCATAGAGAATGAGATGAGGAGATTGACACTAGTCTTTTGTCTTTTGGCTGCACAAAATATGAAGCTGGAACCAGGAGACTGTCATTTTATCATAAACACTGGGAAGAGAGGTTAAAATATAAAATATAAAATATCTCCCTGCCAACACCTCTAAACACAATTAACACATTACATTTTATTTGTTGAATCTGTATAAAAAGTTTTTTCCCCCCAGTCTTCATGCAAAACTAAAGTAACCACTTGTATTGATCTTCCAATCTAACTCCCTAAATGTTGAACTAGTCCTTTAATATGACAAACTAAGATGATCACATGTAGCCTGCACATGAAGCGCATCCGCATGAGAAAATCTGCAGCCGACTACACAGGCAAACAAGTCAAGCTTCTTCTATTAAGTCGACCACATGAGCAAGTGTTCGGCGCCGAGAGAGCGACAGCTGACAGATAGATACAACATGCGCTACTTATTGTGTACATTTGCCATATGGATTGTGCTAACTTGGCGTGTACACTGTGTATTTTTCTTTTTCCGTGGCAGGTGGTTGAATTGGCAGGAGAAATAATGCAGCAGTGCCAATGCCATATTCATAAAACATTTCATTTCTCACCTTCCCTTCATTAACACATTACTGTATTTGCAAAACCAAAAGGCGCATTTATCTTTCACGTTTGTTGACAGCCAACCAAACTGCTAGATACTTGATAACAGTAATTATTACAACCTGAATGTCAACAAGGAAAAATTCACGTGGCTTTGGATGAATAAACAGCAGAAACGTTAACAGCTCAGAGTTGTACAGTAAAAGCAGAGGACATATCCGCGATAGGGGACATATTGTAGGTCATGCGTCCATAATCTGCTGTTGTTTTTTGGTGCAGCTCCTCCCTCCTCCTACCTGAAACCCACAAATTAGCTGATAAGTGCGGGGACACTGTGAGCTACAGATTCTGGCAGAATGACAGCATTAGCAGCTGCCGTTATCTTCAAGTTCAATAAAGAATTGACAAGAGGTTTTTCCATGAGTTATCTGGGGAGAGGCAGTCGAGCACAACAGGGGACATCAAGGATGACAATGTTCATCCCAGGTTTTCATTAAGATCTGTGCCGAAAAGCCGCGCTTTGCATGGAATATAAGCTGCCTCCCTCTCGTCCTATCATGTACTGAAGCGCACACCTCCCACTGCTTTTAGATTAACTTTGTATTCCCTCTTTCGCTGTTGAAGCAAGGCTTTCACATCGTCCCACCTGGCATGTCGTTAACTCCTTCAGCTGATAAATGCAATTCACAGCTTCCAGTCCTCCTAATTCAGCAATGCCGCACGAGCTACGCCAAGGGAATAAATGAGATTCGGGAGCAGAGGAGAAGAAGAAACTTGAGAGCAAAGGTTTGTG
This sequence comes from Centropyge bicolor, assembly GCA_037975185.1. Classification (NCBI taxonomy): domain Eukaryota; kingdom Metazoa; phylum Chordata; class Actinopteri; family Pomacanthidae; genus Centropyge; species Centropyge bicolor. The sequence goes on along the minus strand of JBBMOC010000038.1, from coordinate 1,367,995 downwards.
AAATAGACTTCGATCACTGCTTATCTCATCTCGGATCCTCCGCACTCTGTTCTGTTTCTGTATTTCTAAAAGATTTGGGTTTCACGGAGAGTTCCATTATCCAGCCGTCTTTGTTGTTTAAATGGCTGTTGTGACAGGTAGACTCTCTAACAGACCTCTTGATGATACAAAGCCATTGTTTCATCTACGTGACTCATGTATTGGTACTCGTCTCTTCTGCTCCACTCTGAAGGAATCCCTGCATGATCTAAAATATGGAAATAACTACGCTTGGATCACAGCGAAGACTGCAATGAATCACAACATAATATGAATGTGGGCAAATTAAAGAGAAAAGAAACCCTTCACCTTATGGAATCAAAGACATGGGATGCAGTAGCTTTAAATAAGATGTCACGTTTAATGTGCGACAATGACAATCTCCGAGCGCATTTCCAATAGAAAAATTATTCATGATCCTGAAAAGGCGTGTGAGTGCTGGAATTTTTTCTTTCACTGCCTTCCTTCAGTCTGCATCTTCAGGACTCACCGGGTCACTCAATACTGATACGTATGACACCGCAGTAATGGAAGATCTCCATCTACAGTATGTGATTCTCTATTAAATGTCGTTTTCAATTAAAAGTGTGCCACTGAACATTACGACTCCCTCGTCTCATTTATGCTCTCGTCTTTCTGCCTCTCCATCACTTTAAGGCCGAGGATGATTTTCGTCTATTAACACTTAACGCGCAAACTATTAGGGGGCTTTTACATTAAAGGCTCCTGCTTACTGAGGTGAAGGAGGGGATGGTTCTTTATACTCTGTCATTTGTTCGACTGGGTAAAGTCCTCTGTCACTGTTAATTAGACCTCAGAGAGCCGTACAAAGACCTGCGAAAGGGAATGATTGAACAGATTGCCAGGACCCCTGAAAGTGTTTGTGTGACACCAGAGGGATGTGTGTGCATATATGTGTGTGTGTGAGAGAGAGGGACAAAGACAGAGAGACTGGCAGACGGGAAAAAGGGGAAGAGAGGAAGCCATTATCCAATATGAATCTCCATTTTTCTTCCGCCAGCCTTCTGTCCGTATCCCACTCCAATGAATATCCCACTGATAAAACAATTAGACTGAGAGACAAAACACTGGTTTCAAAGGCATTACTCATGTTGGCGGTAACATATCTGCCACTGTTTCAATGCATATTTCATATAGACACAGTCTTTAATTATGTACTCACATTCTTCACAAGAAGCGTTTATATAGAATTACTGAGCTGATAGTTCTGTAACTACACACAACACAGAGGACAAAATGTTTTTCAAAAGTAAGTTATGTGAGAAATTGTATATAAACCTCTGTTGTCTCAGCACGATCGCTCTGGTCGATGGAGGCCTATCAGTCATGCAGAGCTGGGCATTGAGGCCCATTTCCTCCTAATGACAGCAGCTAGAGGCTCTTCCAGGCGGACCGGCCCCTCGTGACACAGGATGTGATGCGAGACTCCTGTTGCATTAGTGGACAGGTCTTATTTGTCTCTGAAAAGGGCATCAGAAATGGCAGGGCCAGTGATATATCAGACTCATTTTCCCCGCTGGGTGTCCTCTCACTTGATCCGCGGGAGATGTGGCAAACATGACATCGCCATCAGCACTAAACCTACAGCTATTGTTGTCCACTGATGCCTACAGTATAGTAGATAATAAAAGCTTTTTAACAAAGTAAAAACTAAGTAGGTTGATCATTATTTTATATTTAAATGCATCATTTGACAAAGCGAGACAGCAATACTCTTCGTATTTTTATGAGCTCAAACTGTAATTATGAACTGTTTTATGATCCGGACAGAAACACTTTGCTGTACAAAAGCAATTATCTCACTGCATAACTGCCATATATTAACATATAAAGAGAGAAAATGGAAGGCAGACCTTTGCAGGGGGAGCCCAGTGTGAGGCCAATAGTTTGAGATCTTCATCACAACAGCACTGAAGTGCATGTAAACAGGCTGCTGTGGGAGCACAATGGGAAACGATGGAAAAGTAATTTTCATCTTCTGTCCCCTCTACCAGGAGTGCCACCGCAGCTCTGAGTGCCCCCTGGCGCATTGATTCAAAGATGAAGGGGAGCCTCAGCAGCAGCGTGATCCTAAACGAGATGACACAGGACTCTGTGGCTGATTCTTTGGACAGGTGCATGCTGGGTGATTTATGTGCGCGTCCTCTCGCAGGTCCCCAGGAGCAAATATTGACTGTTTATTTCTCCAAGCTCAAGGCAACAGGGAGGCAGCAATTTCTTTATTTTTGGACCTTAGATAAATTGAACCCCGCAAGATGCAAACGCACCTGACAGGAAGCAATTTTTTTTTAACCTACCCATCCCTCACCTCTGAAAACGGAGAGAAAAAAAGAGCAACTTAATAGCGGGCATTATTGATTTGTCATTCCTCTTCTCAGGCATCTATACACAACAGGGACATTTCAATTACATAGGGGCTTTCCGATTGCTTCTCCATTCAGGCCCTCACCAGGACAGGCGCCCTGCTGTGGATCAATGATGGACACCCACCAATATTCTTCTGTGTTATAGCATGTGTTGCCTTCCACCAATAGCTTTGGGTATAAAATCAGCTCGTGACATCCGACCACCCTAATTCTGTATTTTACTGTGTATTAGTGACAAATATATGTGCATTAAATTCTGTATGACAGCAAGTCTGACACAAGGATGCAGTGAAGGTTAAGCTAAGATGACATTTTTTTCCATCAGTGCTACGATAGCTGAGACATAAAGAAAAGCTTAATTGGAAATTTATCCTTGAATTGCCCTTTATGGATACTATACTAATAAATATATTTATATACAGACTCAAGAATCGGACATGCTGAACACACCGTGCTCAATCCGGAGGGTCCTGTTTTTCCCTCTTTAATTTGCCCTTTACTGGGAAATGGACTGCACAGGTTTTTCTCAGCAAACTCCGCTCCTGGGGGAAATTGTGTTTAACGTTATCGGTGGGAGATACACAGGCTCAGTCAGCCAGAACAAACAATTATTGTACAGAGGGCAGAGCCGGGGTGTTCGGATGGAACTGGCCCCCTTGCTTATATTACTGAATCCAAAACTAATAGAATGGGGATTATACATTATTGAATAATGAGGATCAGAGAGAGCTGCTTCTCATTCAAAATTGTGCATTCATATTTCACCTTTCATTCTCTTTCCCACCTCTGTGTGTGTGTGTGTGTGTGTGTGTGTGTGTGTGTGTGCGCCATCTTTTCTTTGTGCTTCAACATTTATTATCTACCAGACATTCGGCAGCAGAAACACTGCACAGTAAGTAAAGAGGAACTAAATCCCCCTCCTCCTCCTCCTCGCTCTGAGAACATGTGCACCTTACCTGCTGTACTGAGGTGAAAAAGTCAGAGACAAACGGGATGGCAGTGAAAAAGAAAAGCAGCGTGCATTGTTCATTCAGCGGTCTGATAGCCCGCTCGGGTTTAGCAAATGGCTGCATTATGTTATTTTGGTACAATCTTTGTCAAGGCTGGTTGTGCAGGGCAGGAGGTTACAGGCAGGTAACAGAAACTGGAATGGAAAAACAGAAAGCAAAAATCAAACAAAACAACTAGGGTGAACTCTCAGATTATAAATAGGGATGGGTTGGTTAAGTATCTGCAAGGCTGATGGGAGAGAGGAAACAGGTGAGCAGGTGGGCAGGGAAGGTCAGGTGACCGGGACTGGAGAGAAAGTCAGAGAGCATCTGATGGACAGGACGAGAAAGGCGCTGAATGTGTTGGAGGAAGTGGGAATGTGGCTGAAGGGACGGGGAGGCAGATCGTGACAATGCTCCCATAAAAACATCTGCTCAGGAACAAAGAGCTTTTCACAAACATAATTGAGGGAAATCCATCAAATTACACTTGTCAGTTTTCTGTTCCTGAATAATATTGTTTTCTTGGCAGGATTTTTCATCCTTTTTAACACTCCTCTTGTTAATCAACAGAGAAGCAATAGACTCAATCACGCTCTTGATCATTAATATTCTTTGGTCCGTGGAGACGAGGCTGAAACTCTGCATCCACCCTGGTGTTTTCGTTGTTCCATAATTAACCAGGAGTGCTCATTAGAGAGTCATCAGGGATCTGCCACAGACCTTTCCTCAAGGCCAACATCAGCTGAATCTTGGTATGATGTGTTTGTGACAAAACACTGGAAAAGAATCTCAAAAAACGATCATGTCAAAGGTTATTTTCTGTTCTCAGAAGCCTTGGAAATCTAGACTGAAATAAAGCTGAAAGCTACACGAGGACAGGAGTCAGTACTTTTTGGTAAAGAAGTGAAAATTACAGAGGGTTTGTGTTTACAAGCCGATGTCTGGGTATATTTTCATTTGGGTGAGTCACACTATGAATTAAAGTTTGGAAGCCTTTCCTCTACAAATTACATTTATATGCTGCTAATTTGTTTTGACTGCTGAGATATTTTCATTTCAGACACAATTTTTTTTCATCATATGAACAGTCTACCTCATTTCTCCATCCTACAACTGTGAAATATTGCCAGTGTTAATTCACATATCAGCCAACAATAAAAATGCTTTCAGACCATGAGTTGTGGCTGAGTTATGCTCCTGAAGTAAGAAAAGCTCACATTCACATTTGTATCAATGCTAATAGCTAAATATACAGCCTTGGAACGGAGCCTGTCTCGACAATATATTGCTTCAGGAGTTCACGTGTAGATAAGAAAAAAGATCTAATATTGTTGTTAATTTAATTTTTTCATTTCAGCCATTAACAACACCATTTATTGATATACAATCACACACTGAAAAATCCACTGTTCTATATATATTTTAAAAAAAAGGTCATCAACATAGACAATTCAGAGGTTTATGAATGTGTTCAAAACCCACAAAGAGATGTTTAGCTTCAAGCTTCATTCTTGACTTTAGAAACAGTAGTTTGAAACGTTATAGCTATCAGGAACATCTTATGGCCTTCATCAGCATAGGAAGTGTATATGGATAAACACACAGTTTTGCATCTTCATTCAAAATGTTTTAAGATTCTCATAATTATCACAGATGCTTTATACTGTGGGAGGAGTTATACATCTCTGTATAATGTGTTATAAACCATTCACTAGGTGTGGATGTACTGCTCATCAAAGAGCATTAATGAACACATTGCAATGAAATGCTTTAATGTTCACCTGCCTTATTTACTGCAGATTAAGTAGTGAACCTCTCTCCATCCTCGCTCCATCCAATCATGATCCTATCACCTGTTACCTATGAACTTGTTTACCTGTGGAATGATCAAAACAGGTGTTTTTGGATCAGTCCACAACTTTCACAGTCTTTTTTCCTTTGTTCCTGTCCCAACTTTGCAAAGTTAGCAAATTCTGTTTTATTCATGTTTTACACAACATCCCGACTTTTTTAGCATTGTTGCTCCTGACTGGCATGAATTGCTTTTAGTGCATTTCACTTCCATCCTGGCAGAGACATTGGCTTCCAGCACATCTTAGAATCCTGTTTAGTATCTTTAAATTATACTTAAAGCCTGTAATGATAACTTCCAAATATATCACAGATCCTCCACAACTCATCCTTAACACTAATACTCAGACCACTTTTGTAAAAGACATTAAATGTCCTGAAGTCCTGTTTATATCCTGCTTTTATTGAGCAATTTTATTATTCAATTTCATTGTATTTGTAAAGCACTTTGTAACTGTGGTTTTAAGTGCTCAATAAATAAATTCCACCTTTTAGATTTTATATATAACTTTAAACTCATTTCCATGCCAAAAAAACAAACAAAAGCAAAACAAAACAAAACCCATAAGCAGAATGTTCAGAAAGCCTTCTGTCTGCTGAAGGAGGAGGATGCTGACTTAACAGATATGCGCAGCCAACCACTGTGGAGAGATGGCTCACAGAAATATAAGAAAGTGACAGATAGCATCTGGTACACAGAGAACTGTGCACAGACACAACATCCAACACAGCGCTTACGTGCTTTCTGTCCTCCTGTTCCTCCTCATCTCTAAACTTATGCAGCTTCTGAGGAGGCTGCGTCAAGAACCTGCAGGTTGATAACTACTGGACAGCCCATGTTATACACAGGGAGCGTCCTGCTAAAGACAAGGAGCATCTTGGCTGTCTCTTGTCCACCTGAGTTGTTGTGTTTTCTATCATCTCTGCTGGTGAATCTTCACTTTTTAATAGAGTCTGACAGTTTGATCAACTGGAGACAAACCGCATTGACTCATTGATCCCACAAAGTAGCCGATACAGCTCTGATGTCAGTATTAGGTTTCCAAGTGATTTTAAAATCATTGTGACCAAATGATATGTCACTCTTTAAATTAACCATGAAGTGACATTTATTGTAATTTTCTGATTGTATTCTACGGAAGCCCTAAAGGGCCATGGTTCAACTTCATTTTTTCGCTCCGTTTTCTCGTTATAACGAGATAATTCTCCTCCGTTTTCTTGTAATAACGAGAAAACAAAATCGTTTTCTAACGAGAAAACAAAAACGTTTTCTCTTTATAACGAGTTAATTTTCACACCACTGACTGACGCCAGACCTGGACGTGCTCTACTGCAGCTGCACTCTCTAATGAGGTAAGTTAAGCCCGTTCATGTGTTTGTTTGTACTTTTGCAAGTCTGCAGAAACAAGTTATCGTCCTATCGAACAGTAAGTGGTTAGGGTTTCGCTTTCTACCTCACCGGAAAATTAACTCGTTATAGCGAGAAAACGATTTTGTTTTCTCAAGAAAACGATTTTGTTTTCTCGTTAGAAAACGATTTTGTTTTCTCGTTATAACGAGATAATTTTGTTGTTATCACGACATAACAGATCGATTGTTATCGTGTGATAACGACAAATTATCTCGTTATATCGAGAAAATGGAGGAGAATTATCTCGTTATAACGAGAAAACGGAGCGAAAAAAATTAACTTGAACCATGTAGTATTCTCATATTTATTGGTTATGTTGTTATATCTTTTAGTAGAAGAAACATTCTTCTCTAACTTTCAGATTTAAAGAACTCACTGCCAACCAAACACACAGTCATTCCTCTAAAGACTGTTTGTGTCTGAGAGGTGTCACGGAAGTACATAACCATCTTCATCAGACTGATCTAAAGTTAGTACTGTGTTCAGTTGCATAAGTAGAAACTTCAGCTCATGTGTCCAATCTGTCATGTTGAGGAGCAGGATCATTGTTCTTGGTTATAAGTTGTCGTAAAGTGCAGATCACATGAGGAATTTGTGACTATTTCTTTTCTTTGCTCAGGTTAATACAAATATCTGTTCCCAAAATTGGCAGGTAAACATGAACTGAAACTGCTTGCAGCAAACTTCCACACGCACCCTAAATGTCAGACACAGAGAGAGGCAGACTGGGCCCAATGGATGGTAAAAACTTTATGGATTTTTTTGACGGTCCACTGGCCACTGATGCAGCAGCCCACCAGGATTTGTCCTAGTACGCCAGATGGCCAGTACATCAGTGTATATGGTGGCAGGTCAGGCAAATGATTAGGCCAATCAGTCAAAGCAAAGTAATGCCCATCAGTCCCCGGCAGCAGGATTCTTACCCGCTGATGCAAACTTTCACTCTTCTGCAGTCTTTTTTCATTTGAAATACTGAATAGGATGTGAAAAAATTAAAACACCCTGATGAGGGAAAATCAGTGGTAGGTTGATACAAACCATATTAAACATATAACAAGGGGTCACAAGTGCTTTCTTTTAAGGAAACACAAGTCAGAAAAGGTTGGGAACCACTGCTCGTAAAACATAAAAAATTCAGAGCACATTTGCAGCATCTCAAACGCGACTCAAGCTGAGAATGACAACCCAAATATCCAACCTCACTTACGAAACACTACCCACGATTCTTTGCACATTTTATTTATTTTTTAAAGAAGCAATAAAATAACTTTATACTTCCCATAAAATTGTTTTACCTAGACAGTAAAAAAACCCAAATTGGATATCTAACTGTTGTGCCAACCTTGGTCAAAGCTTGTTTTTTTATGCACTCTGTTTTCTAAATCCCTCAAGCACATGTATAACTCATTACGAGGACGCGACTTGGCTCGGTCTCAGCTCTACAAAGCTGTGAGGACAGCTTCTCTGCCATCAGAGTAAATAATGGAGCAAGGTTATTTCTCAAGACGCAGCATTGTCCCTCAGAATTACGAGATAAAATAAACAAAATTTGAAGAGCAAGAGAGGAAAACAAGCGCAACAGGTGTTCATGGTCGAACCCTCGTGTGTTTGGTGTTTTTTTTTAAATCTGAAACTCCCGTGCGAAGCAGCAGATCATCTCCTGCTGGCTTCATGCAAGTCAAGGAGAGCTGAAGTAGATAAGCCTAATGACTCCCGCACTTCAAAAGCAGACCCATTTAAATATTACATTATAGCACATCATTAATTAAGAAAAAGTGAGGAATTGAATGGGCAGAGTTTTCCAGCAGCAGATGTTATAGATGACAGCGAATGCAAGGCCACAGACAGAGAGAGAGAGAGAGAGAGAGAGAGAGAGAGAGAGGCCAGGAAAAACATAAACACGATAAACACTAATTAGCTACTCTAATTGAAGTGCACTCTTAACGTAATTACTAGGCAGAGGAAGCAGTATTTACATTCATAAATAATCCTGACAGCACAGGGAGCCACTGCAGGAGGAGAGCCCCTCTTCTTCCCTTCGGGTGTGAGGAAGGTGGGCTTCTCGCTCTATAAATCTGTCAGTCATCAACAATATCACTTAGGGTTTACTGCTAATGGCTTCGTACTACACTTCTTTTTTTTTTGCGAGCACTAAATCGGCAATTGGCTGCCTTGAAAAAGAAATGCGGTGGGTCTTTCAAAAAAAAAAAAAATCTTTATCCTGCACTACACAAGCAGTTATTGGAATATGGATCAATATAGTCTCAAAAGCATCCTCGGAGAAAATAATACTGCATGTCCTTGTGGTGTAATCTCTTCATCGCGCAGTAACTGGAACCTCATTCTTGCATAAGTCTGGAGCCTAAAAGACCACAGTCACCTCAGCAAGAAGGCATCGTAAGCTGCTTCCCACTGTGGCTTTTTGCTCGTGTCTTATTACTTTTTAATAAAAGAAACCTCGGTGGCCACAGTTCAGTGGCCCAACAGGCAGGGGAAATGTGTTTCAACACGTGTTTATGTCTTCTTCTAATGAGCCCATTCATTTACACAGCATAATAACAATAACAGCCCCAAAGAAGGAAAGATGACTTTTGTGTCCACTGCAGACTAATTCTCTTTAATAGCACACAGATATTTAAAGGCAAAGTCATATTAAAGAAGCTAAATCAAATTTCAGAAATGCAGAGATGAAAAAAAATTCATGTCTGGTTCTGCACACAACGACAGCACCTCCCATCAAACACACACACACACACACACACACACACACACATGAAAGACACTCTTCTACAAACAACTTCACATAAGCAGCGTCCAGTTCCGATGGAAATGATTACTGTTAAATGAGGAGAGCTGGAGAAGCCGGAGACGACACATCAATCAAATGGCACTGTGGAGTCTTTGTCTCACACACCTTCCTGTCAGTTAGTCAGCCCACCAAGACACTGCAGATCTCAAAGCGTCTCTCCGTCGTAAAAGGAAAATCATTTCATGTGCCGCACACACGGCGGAGAGATGGATCTTTTGACTTTGGCATTGTTATTTATAAAGGTGATAGGTGGCAGAGAGAACGCAGAGATGGGTCTGGCCACTGGCTGCCACACAGCATCAAGAAGTATTGCTGTGTTTATGCTAGTGACCTTTTCAGGGTTGCTTACTATTTGGTTGCAAACAGAATCAAATTAGGAAGTGAAGATTTATGCAAGGGATTTTTTTTCTTTGGGTTACGGTTATATGCAAACACTTGGTTTTCATAACAGCACTAGAAATGAGATGCAGTATCATGACATACTTAGCTCAATATAATAACATATTTTGGTTGTCTTAAGAAAAAAATCCATTACAATTTTTTAAAATTCATCAAAGGTTTTCAGGCGTCCACATTTTTTTTGCGCCCATAGCGCAGTCATAGTCCTCCTCTGATATCCAGCTGCTCTGTCCACAGGTCAATAGCATGAAATAATTTAATGGTTTTTTTGAGGGTTTTTTTTTGGAAATTTGATCACACCCAATGGATCAGATTATATCTTAACAATTTTTCTGGGATGCTTGTGATGCTCATTCATTGTTTTACAGCTGTTCCTTTTGTAATTATTGTGCATGGGAAGAAGTCCTTTTGGAGCAGTTTGTGTCACGTGATGCTGCAGTACCAAGCGTGGCCACTATGCCAAAATCATCTCCAGCAACACTCCTGTTGTTATAATTATGATAACATTTAGTAATCAGCTCTAAACACAAAACACAGTGATGCTGACGAGAATGTCATTAGTTTTACAGATATTAGATCATAAACCAACAAATTAAGTTATTGACATAGATGAAAGATTAAAGGGTCACCAAAGTTATTACAACTTCACCACAGAATGCGAGGAATTTATACTGACTGACATCGACATGCATGTAGGTCATGTTGTGTAGTTTCTGTCGAACCCTAAAGAAAGCAATGAAAACTCTCCACTGTTCCTCAGAATAAAATCAGTTGCAGTGATCTATCATAAGCAATGCATACACTTTTATATACTCCTCATCTCTGCATTGTCTCTGTGTTAATTGGCACTTGACTAAGAGGTGTGATCTTAATATCCTGAGGGATGTTGGATCCCTTGACACATATATTAATGGTTGTCAGGTTTAAAAAAAGCTGCAGATTTTTAATTTAACTGATTTACAAACTCTGGCTGTCTGCCTCCCTCAGTTAATTGGAATCTGCTTGTTCCTTATACTGTATGTATGACCAAATTAAATTGTCTAATTTGAATTGTTCTCATGGCTCCAACAAACAGCGCAGCGTCTCCTCCGTGGGGTTGGACTGCAGGAAACAGGCTTCTATTTAGTTGTCACTTATGAGCCATTGAGAACCGCGGGGGGTGCAATGTTTTTTTAATAAAAAAAAAATGTATACGCTCTCACACAGAGGAAAGGCACAAGGAAGATGGCGTCCCACTGAGGGGCAATATAAGAGTCTGAGATGTGTCATTAAACATTCCTGGCTATGCCCACACAGAGAATTGTAAAACAAAAGCACTTGAATTTATAGATTTTCTCAGATCCAATCAGTCATTCAGAAGAGCCGAGCTTTGGGTGACCCTCCTGAAATATTAAATTAAAAAAAAAGTGGAGCCATTTTGAGTGTAAAGTCACTTTAACTTTGAATTATAAAGCACATTAATCGATAAACTGAAGAGGTATCCTTCATTTTCCCTCTCACAAAGAAGACGTTGCTGCAGGCATTTCACCAATCTGGGTTAATATTTAACGTATTACAAGACTTCAAATGGTTTCTAATTAGCTCCTCCAGACTGACTAGCCAAACAGAAGGCAGCAATACAAAAAGAATCAAGTGCAGAGGATGTTTAAGCACTGTAAGGATGAGCTGAGATAATGATCGCCGTATTAAGGGATTCGTCAGATGTCTGAGGAGGAAATGAATCTGACTCAGTGACAACGTGGAATCTAAAGCTACACTTTGGTGAGTAGAAAGACCCCAGAGGGAGCGAGGGGAGAATTAACCTGCAGTCACGTAAGGCTGACAGATTGTGACCTATATGCACATTATATCTATATACTGAGGCTTAGTTAAGCACGGAGGAAAGAGGGAGCAATTCTCAGGCTACTAACAGTGATTTGGGTGCTTGTACTAAAAGTTTTATGAAGCATGGATTTCATTTTCTAATCTATTTGATTTATTGCCCCCTGTGGATCGCTGCGAATATTTGCACCATGCACTGGTGTTTGTTTTTTTAGGACAGTTACCGCACCAGCTGTTTTAGATTTTTAGGTTGATATAGAAGTTCTTCTTTTACATTTTGGACGAGTCGCTGGTTTCACTTCGTTTCATCAGGATACTACAGACATTTGACCCTGCTTTCAGACCAAGTCTCGCCCTCACTCTTCCCTCTGCTTCATGAATGTCAATCTGTTTCTTCTTCAATGAACGTGGCCTCTGAGATTAAACGGTGAATGCAGAGTGTTGCATGTGAATACACAAGGCTGTCATCGCAGGAAGTACGACATAACACCATGTTTATGTTGCAGTGATAAAACCTGTTGAGTCACAATAGAGGGAGGAGGTCAGGTTGGATGGATGAGTCAAGAAAACACTGGGTTTAAACACAGGAGATGGCTGCTTTCTGTTTGTATTATTATATTATTTCTGTTCACAACATTGTTTTTTTAGTACGATCATTCCATAACCTTAACCTCATGTTTATTATTATAACCATTACAATGAATAACCTTAGTAAATTTGCCATTTCAACCCAAACCATGATCTTTCCCTAAATCTAACAGAGTCGTTTTTCTGCCAAAACCTGACCAAACCTTAACCTTAGTATTATAACATTATAAAACTGGATCATTGAAGAGTGATTTGGAAGGAACAGAGAAATTTAAAAAATATATAAATAAATTATGTTGCCCTGTTAGATCAGAAAAACACTTCTTTGTGCCTTTCTGTGTCAAAGGCTTTTTTTTTTTCTTCTTCAGGCATTTCAGCTTTATTTAGATATTGACAGCCGGAGAAAGGCAGAGGTGAGAGTCCAGGCTGTAACTGAACACTATCTATATGCAGACCAGTACAGGGTTTACCAGGTAAGCCACCAAGGCGCCCCACAAGTGATGGATTTTGTTGGAGGACTTGATGGAATATAAACTAATCCAGAGCACACAGAGTTGATTTCATTGCACTTTCTTTGAAATGACTATAAAATGACAGTTTCAGGGTAATTAAACATGGAGGCACCTTGTATGGCAGCCTAAAGGTTTAAGGTGTTGACCATGTGACTGCAACCAGCTGCAGGTCTTTGCTGCCTGTCATTTCTCGTCTTTTTCACTACTCATTTCCTGTCAGCGCTCTACTGTTGACCTTCTAAAGTTGGGGTGACATTACACTTATTCGCTCCGTCTATTATTCACTTCCATTGAAGCCTGCATGATGGGTAAATTTGAGCATACGTTTCTTGTGTCGCTTCAATCTCCAGCTGGCTCAGACAGATTTGAGGTTCAAAGTTCACCTTGGTTCAACTTTGTTGGTGCAGATTTGAACATGTGGCCAATAAAAACACTGATGGCTCTGTGTTTGAAAATGAGAGTTAAATGAAGTTATTATTCTCACATATGCCATTCACCTGGTTAGTACAGTATTATTTCACCACCTGTTTACAGCCTGTGATTGCTCTGATCTGATTTATTTATAACTCACATCAGATTTTTTTCGTTCAGTGCAAGACTAATGTGACACTTTGGAAAAAACACACATCTCTAAAACACTGAAAAATTTTGGTTGACAGCGTCTGCTTGCATGTAAAAGCATGATACCACTCATTGAAGCATGATACCACTCATTGAAATAAAGTTTCTTAAATACCTTTGCAAACTAAATAGTGCAAAAGAACGGTTTTCTTATGTGTTCACAAGAACATCTTTAAATGATCTAAAAACATTAAGGAAGGTTAATTTCACACGTTTTGATAAAAACAGTGGTTGGGTGGTCAAGTTCTGTGAGAATAACTGCTAACTTTCTCAGTATCTACACCACCTCTGCATTTTATATATAATCAAATAGTGTAAGGATTGTGTGGTAAGGTAAGTATGACGACTGAATTCCTTTTAATACAAACACAGACACATATATACACATCTTTTGATACAACAAACCTTGGTCCATGACTCGGTGAGATACTCTGTGCAGAGGCTGTTTTTTTTTCAGAATATGTTTTTCCTTTCACAGAGTTCATTTATTTTTTCATTCTTGTGAATGTGCTATTCAAACACAGTGTGATAATCAATAAAAAACAAGGAGAAAATAAAGTAACAATGTGAACACAGCATGTTCTGTCATCATACCGCCTCTAATGAGGTGCACATTTATAGATCTCAACATCTGACAACTTAAACATAATAGATAGATTCTTCAGTATTAGAATTCCTCACTTTTCCTTTTCATTTTAAAGCAATTTGGTGCCTCAATCAGAGGAAATGCACTCAAAACACTAAGTGAATGCTTCACTAAGACGAGAAAAGAATAAGCAGCTTTTAATCAATTCCCTCCCCTGATGAGACAGCAGCTTCGACTGTGACTGCGTTTCATCACATAAAGTCTTCGTTTTTCATACTTTCGGCCATCATTCCTCAGTTATGATAGCATTTTATGCGCCGGCCTCATTGCTGATTTATGGGGATGGAGAAACTCTCTAGCTTTTCAACAGGAGGAGCAGAAACATGAGAGATCAGTCAGAATCGAAAACTAAGGGAGAACACTGAATGTACAACCCAAGCTTTCATTTCGAATCCCCATCAGATGTTTTAAGCTATTTCCTTGTTCACTGTTGACCTGTGCTGTTCTGTAGTTCACTCAGCCAAGACACAATGAATGGATTTATTAAGTGAAGCTGAGTTGAGATTTGATGTGTCATTTCTGACCTCATCGTTGCCCCCAAATAGACTAAGATCAGCACTGGGGGCGTTGGGAAACAAGATTAATGAAAGTTGCTTTATATGCAGACAACAGGTAAGCAGAATTTTCTATGTGAGCCACTTTAGCCACTGCAGGGACTGTGAACGTATAAATTGAATTATTTGTTGAAATATGTGTAGATAAGCAGCAGACGACCATCTCTATGTGGACATAAGTTGAAGGTTGACAGTGAGTGCAAAGAATAGAGAGATACAGAAGCATAAACAGAAAGTTAGGTGGAGATAACTACAAGCTGAATATTTGTCAAAGCCTGGGATTCAGCAATTTAGTGTTTTTATTACATCAGTTTGGGAGAATTGCAGACTAATTTGATTTGGTCAAAATTGCTACAACAGAGGTCAGTATGACCCTTGTGCAAATTAAGAAACTAACTCAAGCCTACACTTCCCATAATGCACCTCAGCAGTGCCCCTCTTCAGATTGTCCCTGTCTGAAAAATGGCCATGTCTTTCATACTCTGTGCCACTAGTTTGTAATGTCGGCTCTGTGTCAACAAGTGCAGCTTCAAGTGCAAACTGAGATACTCAAAAGGAGTCACTTGAGTAATTAACCTGGCAATGTTAATATATAATACTAAATCAATCGACTCATTCATACTGCTCAAACACGAGCATTCATGTGTGATAAAATTAATCTCGACTCAAGGTCCGCTCACTATTTTTTTATCAACCACGTCTGCTCGGCAAAAGTGGAGCTGAGAATAAAAACATAAATTTCCATGATCATTATTAGTATTGATATTTCACAGCAATGCAAATCAATAAGAAGTAAAACATAAAAATGAACCATAAAAAAAAAACATCTACCATTAGTAGTTCATAAGCCAAGACATCACCCACAAAACAGATCAGTGGGAGAGAAATGAAAGGGCCTGCAGCTTCTGAAGCCCTTTAGCTGCACACAGTGTGGTTTGTGGAAAGAACCACCTCAGAGGATTATCAGGATCAGGACTGTGAGGAATCTGCCCTCGCTGACACCATGTTCTGTGTACATCACACTCAGTCATGTACAATATGCAGCCTGTATACTGCACATTACCTGATTGGACTCATCGTTATTTGACGAACGAAAGCTGCTGTTCTCGGCCTAATTATCTTACATGAGCAGTTTTATTGCCTTCACACATTGAAGCTTCCGTTCACTTTCTTTATAACAAACCATCTGTCTAATCACTCATTCAGGTGCCCCTTTCAGTCAGAGAATACTCATATTGCACTGTCACATCGTACATTGTGTACAACAACAGGTCTCAGAGTGGATTCTTCCCGCAAGTGTTGAACTGAATCGTAAATACAGAACAACAGAGAATTACACAAGAGCTGTGAATCATTGATGAGAGGCAAATGGCAAATCCAGAAAACTAAATCAAACAAGTTGTGATGAGTGTATTTTTGCATGTGATAAGAAAGTGTGAAATCACAGATATTTTTAATCAATTTGGCTATTAGCAATCAAATGGCAAGAAATGAAATGGAAGGTAGCAATCTTTCCTGTGAAAGGCAGGTGGGCTCACCATACACATATCTGCAATTACTGCAGAAAAAGTATTTGTTGTACAATGGCCACGAGAGTGGAGAGTAAATGACTACAAGATGAGGAAAATTGGCCTTAAAAATGTTTTTGATGACAATCATTCCAGCATTTGTTGAATACAATTTCAAAACAGCCATCTGTCTGTGCAATTTATTATAACCTGAGATAATGTAATTGGTTTTTGTGCCTTGCTTTGAAATACAAACTCAAATGTGCAGGAAATGTTCCACCTGAAAATGCCAAATGTCAAAATCTTAGGCAAGAAATAACAAAAAATGTTGCAACTTGACAACTGAATTTCTTCCGTGCAGTTGGTGATCGCAGAAGTATCTCCTCACTCGTCACTGTCAAACATGCCCAGATTTATTTATCAATGCAAATAACTCAAGCTCGATCCTGTCATACACTGGTGGCGTATGCATTAAACTGAACTGTTCCCTCTGCACACACTGAGCTGGGAAATACAGCTTAATCTTCTCCAAGGCTGTACTGTATCCCACCAGTCATCTTAGCCCCCATGCAGGGCATGTGATTGAACTCTCCTGGGCGCATGTGAGGTGCAAAAGGCATGGAGCGCCAAGGTCCAGAAACCACCCTGCGGCCTCCAGACAGGCAGGGCGCAGGTTAATGAAAACATCAAACAACTCCCCGTGGAGCTCAGATGAATAGAAAGCTGCCACGACGATCGCGGCCCCCTGAGGACCAAGCCTAAAAAATGATCCAAACAAACAATAATCTGCTATTCAAGCAAACACAAACAGCACATTTGTAGAGGACACACAGTGCACCTCACTTCATCTTCCTTATGCTCTCACACAAAATGGAAATCTACCTAATGAAATTATTTCCCAGCTAGCTTTTAAAAATAAGAGACTACTTTCTCCCTTGGAGGAAGAAATGCTTTGTAGGCTTTTCATGCAAATATCTACAAATAAATATCCTCCTATTCTGACTTTTCGGTCCATTATCTTCGGCAAGTGGTTGTAATTTCACAAAGCTCCAAAAGTTGAAAGGAACGAAAATATATCTGTATTTTTCCTTTTGCAGACTTTAATAGTGCTGCTGGAATGTCATACATGCAAATGGCATTTATTATATAACACATTTGAACAAGTGTAATCCCATGAATAAAAGCTATTGAATGTCCTCCCACCATATCTGTCCCACTTAATGTAAGTGTGTCGTTAAAGCAAGTAGCTACAGTCATCTGCACGGCTTGCACATGAACATTATGTGAAGTGCTGTATATGCTTCATGATGAGGAGTGCTGTGTGGTGAAGTGGGCAGTTTATACAGTCTGATTATCTCAGCATACAATTATATCTTAAGTCAATTAAAACTTAAAAAGAAAACAGCTGGCCTTTGACTTCAAGTGTTGCTTTTGTGTTTAAAATTACATTGCAGTTAGAAACAAAATTATATTTCAAATTTTTCTGTAACACATAATTGCATTTTTTTTTTTTAGCTCTGCACAAAACAATAGAAAAAGTTCTTGTGATTGTCAGGATT
Organism: Centropyge bicolor; assembly: GCA_037975185.1. NCBI lineage: Eukaryota > Metazoa > Chordata > Actinopteri > Pomacanthidae > Centropyge > Centropyge bicolor. The sequence goes on along the minus strand of JBBMOC010000038.1, from coordinate 1,350,298 downwards.
TCAGCTGTTATACACTATGTATAATATATGCTGTTTTCTCTAACAACTTGAGTGCTCTTCTAAAGTCACAGTTAAATAAAAACTAGGATATTTTGACCCCAAAAGCACAAAATCTCCCAAAACAATTTTAATGTTGCATTTGATTAAACAAGCCTACATGAGAGCAAAACAAAAGCTGCTTTTTATAGTGATTATGCAATCATGCCCATGTGTGCAGGGGCGGCACTTCTTGGAAAGATCAATTATGCCATATACAATGGACTTGATCTGCACAAATGCAGTATAGCACAAACTGTACATTTCGTCATAGTATTATTAATCAGAGCTAGCAACAATAAATAACCTATCAGCGGCATTTTCCTATGCACCTATGAACCTACAGTTCAAGTACAGAGATATGAGTAAAGCTCTTCCTTGAGATCATTACAATGAGTCATGATTTTGTGCAGTTTATGTAAAAAAGAAAAATACTGACATTTATGATATGACAATATTTGCCCATATGTAAAAGGGTTATGAGAATAATCAAAATATAACAATCATCTTGTCTCAGCAGAAAAAAGTGCAAGTAAAAATCATAAAATTAATGATGGCTGAATTCCATTTAGCTGCTTCAGTTTCAGGGCGCTGGTGGCTCACTGTCATGGCTCACTGGGACGCTTGAATAGAACAGAGAGTTAATCGTATTAGTAAGATGTGAAAAAGGCCTAATGTGTCAACTGGTTAAAGATAAGAAAAGCTGTTTTATCTTTTTAAATCTTTGTAGTTCAAAGCTAATTTTCTGATCCATCCTCCACTCTCGAGTTTTTCTTTGGTCTTTGTTTTACTGTACAATGTAACTCTTAAAAGGAGTTAATATAATTTTTAACTTAATTTTTCTTTGTGCCTTCCTACGCTGTTTCAGAGACACAAGGTCACTTTGTAGGATGTGACAGAACGTGTAGAAGCACAGAAACAGCCACCTTTTATGGTCACAGGGGGTCGGCATTATTAAAGCATGGATTATCACTTTCACCTTGTGGCTGTACCTCGGGGACAATTTCCCACTGCCCTCGTAGTTATTGGTCACTCTAAATTGTATCATTTCATTCAACTAAGTGAAAGTCAATCTGGAACGCTTACTTCGGACCCTTTAGCTGTGGAGCAATGGGGAGTTATGCGAGCACAGAAATCCCTCTGTAGCACATAAATCAACCCCGCAACACTCTTGTGAGACACCTTGCTTTTTCTTAATTATTCACATTAGCAGCTGAAGCGTCCGAAGCATGTATCACTGTCCCTGGAATCGACTCTACAGATTGACCAGGACGTGGGGGCTAACTTCTAATCGCAAGTAGAGAGTGTTATCGGACTCACTCCAGAAGAGAAAAACAAATGAGATAATTTTCATCCATGTCTAACAAGGACCTGAGCATTCAGAGTTGTCTGTAAATCTTGAAATTACAAGGAGTGTTTTATGAATAAATGCTTATCAATAAACTTCCTCGACTTGTCAATAGAGAGCATTAGTTCATACAGATGGACCAGATGCACCTGATACGACCTCAATGATCGTATTCATTTTATGGAGAGGACAAGAGGTACATGACATCTATTTCTCCCTCCACTGGTCAATGATCTTACTCATGTGGAGCAGGGGCAATCAATAGGAACGCCGAAGCTTCAGTTTCCAGTGGTGCAAAACTGACTGCAAGATTTATTTGGTTAATTAACTGGAAGAAGAAAAAAAAAAACAATAAAAGATGCAATCGTCCCGTCCTCATCCTCCTTCTCCCCTTTGCGTTCTCTCTCCATTACATCAAAGACTTAATAATTGCCTGCAAGCTGTCTGTATGAAGAATATAAATAAACTGGATAATGATGATGGGAGATAGGAACACATGGCCACAGTCTATTTTCTTAATAACAGACAAAAGACACAATTTTAGTTGTTTATTTAATAGAATGATTAGGATCAAAATCAGCTAATGTCATTAGCAACTTCATTGTGCTGATAGCAGGGTTTGGTCTGTGAATGGAGATGACTGGGAGAGTTTTTAATGCCAATTAGATGAGTGCAATGAGTGTTATCTACTTATACAGTATCAAGCAGTGTTGGAAATCTGATCCTTGATTTTGTTATTTTATAATTGTCTTTAATTATTGTTTATTCACTTAGAATTTAATATCAGAGAAACGTGTAAGACAATAGAGCTGACATTGAAACTTATAGGATCCTCTTTCTAGGCTATAGAATCACAATACAAATACATAAAAAATATATGGATATGATAATACGAATAAGGAATAATAAGAGTAAAGTGTAAATTGGTTCACATGGGATTATATTTCTGGTATATCTCCAACTGAACTAAATCCAATGTGATAATCAGGCCTGAAGTGTCTAATATCAAATGCAGTCCCGCCTATGGAAGAAACCAACAATAAGTACAAGGTTGCGACGATGATGAACAAAACCTTAGTTGTGGGTGGGTTTCTTCCACGTCGCTGGGGTGAATGAATTGTGTGAAGACAATACTGTATGTGTCATAATATATGCTGATTCATAAACTAAAATGAAGGTCAGGAACAGCGGCCTTTGTTATCACAGACAGTGGCATTGGAAACTAATATACAGATACATGCATTATGAATTCACATGTATTGAAGAGACTTAACTGCTTTCAGAGCTTCTTTGCTGAGCTGTTTTTTGTATTTCTCTGAGTTCAGATTCAGATATAATGACAGTTAGAGGGGTCAACTCTTTCTCCAGGGTGTAAAGGGAACCCAGTTCAGTGAGGACGTTTGCTTGAGTGAACTAATGTCTTTAGAATCCTAACAGTATCTTGCTTCTGTAACATTATGTCTGCAGTCTGTAGATGATGATAAATAAAATCCATTACCCCAGCTCATTGGGCACGTAGGACACAAGAACCTCTGTAGTCAGGCATCACCAATAAAGTACTCTACAGCAAAACCTCAAGCAAGTCAGACTCACACACACATGCAACAACAGAGCATCATTTCTGCTCAAACACACACCCAAACAATGCAACAAAGATAGACTTACCATACAGCATCCAAGCCCATGCCAGAATAACATTAAAGGCATAGACCACCTACTGCACATCAGCTGTTTTCTTACTTTCATAATGCCTTTCAGTAATACTGAGGCCTATGTTTCAATCTTTTAAGTTGCATAATGCATAGCCAAATCCACCTTAGTTACATCCAAAATCAAACTTAAATATGGCTTGGATCTGGAGCTCCACAGGCCTGACTGCAGTGGCACACATCTCTACGTCATGACAGGTCTCTCCAGAGGAGTGTTTGCATCTCTTATAGCACCAAGGTGACTCCTGCCGCGTGCTGCTATGCTGAATGCAATCCTGTGATAAGATAAGAGAGGGGCATAGAGTTACTGCCCCAGAGATACAAGCTAAAGAGGAACAAGCTTAGTAAGCAGCACTTAGGTCCTATCTAATGCCTGTGTCAGAATTTACTGTGGTGTCAGTCTGTTCATTGGTTTGAGACTGTTTCCTCGGGTCTATCTGAGAGTTACATCCAAAATAGCTGCATAATGAAATGTCAGTCAAAAATGTAGGTTTGGTCGGAAAACTTTATGCACTGATGTGCGCTCAAAAAATGTTAAAGTTTAAGTAGCATATAACATTTTTGGTAAATAAGGTTAGTCAACAACACAATTATGTTTTGATTGTCTGGGGTGGTGCTTTATGTTTTGCTCTGTGCTTTGGGCTTAGAAAGCCACTAGAGGGATATACTGTAGACACAAGCCTTGTCACTGGAAAGTTGAAGGACAGTAAGGGACTGTATGGAAATGATTTTCTTTGGAATTTCCCCTAGACTTAGAAAATATGACCATTGAATGTCTGCTTGCTCTTTGATATTGCACATTCATACATTTTTGTAAATATCCTTTCATATCTTTTTAATCTTGATTTCATTCTCAATGTTTTTGTAATTTCTATTTTTAACTCAAAACATTGTTAACAGAGGAAGGCAAAGGGAGAATTTCATTGTACAGGGAAACCTGTTTCTTTTATCTGTGCATATGACAATAAACATTTTGACCTTTGGACTCTGACACTAACCCTTATTTTTATGAATTGATATATACAAATAACTAGGGATGAGCCGACTCGTTTCAGAGTATCCATTACGGATAAAGCATTTTTGACGAATACGATTATGATACGAGTAAAATCTGTCAATATCCGTGCTCGTGCTGAAGGAAAATCCTCATTGTGTAACTGACTGTCTTCGCACTCTGTGATTGGCCAGTCACACACAGCGCCCGCCCCTCCCTACACAGACACGTCTCTGCACATCTCTCGTAACGTACGTGGTCCATTTAATAAGACAGAGCTGAAAACGGCTCACGTCGCATCGGTCAGTGCCTCTGCTCTGCTCGGATTTTTTTTTTTTTTTTTTTTTTCTTACCGTCTACTTGCTCTTAGTTTGGCTGGTAATATGAAGTCAGTTGAAAAACTTTGCTCGTACTTAACGCGGTGCTTTTGAGAAGAATATAGTGAACAAGGCTGACATATTATTTCTCTGTTTGCCATCGCTGGATGTTTGCATAAATCATGAAGTTCACTCAGATCATTGCAGACCACTTATACACATACACACATATAGCTGAACACACAAAGTAGCCTATATTAATATTTTTATTGTATGTGGCTGCATGCAGTATCGGACACTTTCTCTCTGCAGTTCATGAAAATAATATTATAAATATTATGGAGATATACTGTATATATGCTTTGAATACAGTAGATTAGCAACTTCTGATCAATCCATATCAATTTCAGACTTAAAATAATGTACTGTTTTAAGCCCCACCCATTTCTGCATACACTTCCGGCTTAGGCACCGCCCACTCCGAATACGGATACAGATACAGATAATGTAGATGGTTAAACAGATACAGATAGTGGTGTACCCGCTCATCCCTACAAATAACCACAATCCTAAAGTTTTCTTTGGTGTAATTGATTATGCCATTAATGCTCCCTCCACCTCTTCCCCTGAACCTGATGTTGAGCCATCCGAAAAAATTCTAATGTGAAGAATATTTGGGTGCAAATCTAGCCTGACCGTCTTTCATTCCTCATGTGATTTCCACTTCTTTTGCCCAGTTAGAACTGATTAGGATTTCAGTGTCAGAGAGTACAATCTGACATGTGAACTCATCCTCCTGCTTAGAAATCATCATCGCTAAGCTGCTCAAGGAGGTATTTTTCTGCTGTGAGCCCTGTTATTTTGCAAATTTTTACCAATTCTCTGACCTCTGGTTCTTTTCCAGACAGTTTTAAACATGCCACCGTTCACCCACTGCTAAAGGAACCTAATTTGGACCCCCTGTCCTTAAGTAGCTACAGACCAATCTCTGAATTGTCTTTTTTATCTCAGGCTCTGGAGAAAGTAATTTCATCCCAGCCGATATATTTTATGGCCAATAACAATAGCAACTTGAAATTAGGAGACAAAAATGGAAATGAACGAACTAAAAAATGAACGCTCTACAGAAGGTCAGTATCTTAATGAAACATTATGTAGAATTATGTGGTGAAACTGAAAAGAGCTGGACACATGCAGGCACAGGAAGAAAATATGTGCTGAGAGGAATCATTTTAATATAATTAATTTTTTAAATCATTTTTATACAGTCCCTAAAAGCAAAAAACAAACAGCAAAAAGTAGTTCTGTTGGAATCAGTTGTATTTGTGTCCAAGTACATGACACTTTTGGATGTGTTTTGTTCAACTCAGTTGTTCAAAAAGACTATTTTCACACATTGCTGAGCTGTTCGGGACAAAGATGGTGTCACTTTCTGAGACTTGGTGTGATACTGATGATGTAACACATAACGACTGAAGAGATGTTTCATATTAAAGAAGGTTAGTTGTTCATTATTTTGGTGACAAGGAAGTCATCGCTTCAAACCAGGCGCTTGAACTTTAGCTTAATCCTTCAACATTAAATAAAGGGTGAAGGCAGGTTTCATCTTCTCTCATCTCCTCCCATTGAATTTACAACAGGAGGCTCAAGGCCAAAAGCCAGAGCAACTGTATTGTTGCTATGCTTTTACAGTAGCATACTAATGCTAAGAGAGCACAGTTTGAATTATGAAAGGAGATAAAGGGGGTTTCATCTATAGACCCCCTGGGTGCTCCTAAAATCAATGCTGAAGGAACACTGTCCACTCACGTCGCAGTCATTGTATGAAGGGCAGCATTCCTCACAGTAAAGTTTGATTTTGTTCCTGCCGTGTCTGGAAGTAATTTTCAGACGCACAGCAGGGGGTGAATGGTACAATGGCTGCTCTAGGACAGCTCATGTTAGCCTCTGCCGGACAGCGAGAGTATTGTCCAGGACTGCCCTCAGTACAGCACAACTGTGTCAGAGGGTAAGGTGCAGTCAATAAGCCATGTGTCTTTAGGACGGAACCAGAACATCCTTTTCAGAAAGAAACATTTTGTTCTGGACTTTATGTTTGAGGTGGAAACAAAATTGGGTTGGGTTGGTCTGTGTGAGGGTTAATTTGCATTAGCATAAGGACTGCTTTGATAATGAATTTAATTAATTAAATGAAAGGAGGAGAACCCAGGTGCTTTAGTGTGATTCAGTTGTGGTTGAAGGGTTTGTTGAAACTTCACCTATTAAACTTGAGGACTGTGTTGCCAGTGTGTAACCACTCCTTTCACCATTTCCTCCACCAACATGACTGAAATAACCTGTGTCCTAACAGCAATGCATGCTTTAAAAATACTACATGTAACTCTAAAGTCTGCAACTGCTTGTTTGTCTGTGTGTCTGTCTGACCGAGGTGTTATCCCCGACATCTCAGATGCAATTTTAGGGCGTCTCAGGAGCATGAGACATCTCTCCCCTGCATCCTGGTATTTTTCAATATTACAACGACAAGCCCAAGTAAAGCCTCTTTTTCAGGTGTAAGCAAGGTGACACATTTGTTAGTGTTAGCTCCAGAGGGGCTCTGCATCAGTCATGAGGGATGACATGTTTACTTTTTCCTGCGTCATTCTGGCAGAGGAGTGTTTTGAGAGCAAAGAGAGCTGGAGAGGAAACTGCGCTGACAAGCTTTATTTGAGGTCAACTTATAGTCTGACATCTTTTCACATCAACCTCACAGTGCTTCCACCTGTTCAGACTTTAGTATTCAGCCGGATGGAAATCTACTCTTCAACTTCGTCACTCAAGGCACATTTTTGGATGGGTGGCTCGGGGCACAAATTACAGTGCTCCCAATTTGTGGTGTCTTTTCCTTAATACTGGAAAATATAGGGTACATGTCGCTTGACAAAGTAAACACAGTCATGCAATGCATTAATAATTCCAGTGTCGGGATCCAGCGCTCGTGGTTCGTTGCCTATATAAACCAATGGAGCCAATGCAGCTTTAAACACAAGTCACATCCAGTCAACATTCGCCCAACAGAATGAAGGATTACACAGCTTGTGCCTCAGAGAAATAAGTGTCATGAAGACAAGCCTTTTTAGTTATTATTGGATTTTATGTCACAGGTGCACCATGTCAAAAAAATAGTTACCGTGTTTATCTCCTCCCAGTGAACAAACAAACACCTCTTGATGTCGAGATTCTGCTTATGCGATCGTGGGTGAGTAATTCCTACAGTCATCAACTTTTTACTTACACAAACAAGTCAGACTCACACAGCTGCACAGCTAGAAGCAAATCAACAAGTTGAATATTGGAACTTTAGGTTATTAGGTTTGCACAGGTGCTGTGACAAAATGACACTGTGCATCCATATGAGATATGCATCGTGTGCACAGTTAGACGAACCATGTGCATTCACAAACACACGTGTCTGCAGCTGATACGTTCTCTTAATAATGCTCCAACAGTGTGGTGAAGCTGATGTAGTGCTGTCTTCACATACATGCATACAATGCTACAAGCACAGAAACACAAAAGCGTTTGGCTCATATTCGTCTTTCTTCGAATCAAACAGATAATACAACACGCATCAAATCAGAGATCAAAACAATCTTCGACTTATCTCACATAGAAAGGCTTGTGTTAATGCATTATACAGAGCTTCAATCCAACGTGCTTTTAGCGATTCTTCTCAGTTTCTCTAGTTAATTATTGATCTGAGCAGTGTTTAGAGCCGTGAATAATTAACATGCCTGTGTTGTGGCTGTCAGAACGGTAGTGATCACAGAAACATGTCAAAACAATATTGAGGGAAGTCTTAAATTATGCAGTGTTGCAATCACAGTCATTTAGGTGTCCTCTGTCCAATTTCTGCTGTGTCAGTAAAGAGCTGCAAGCCAGAGCAAATTCAAACGAAGCAACACAGGATGTTCAGAACCACAACCAGGACATATTGTACCATAAGACTACATTATAGAACATAGTATAACATAACATCCATACAACATAACACAAGACGAAAGACGTGCATCATGGAATAAACAGAGAAACCACAAAGTCCGAACATTTATGGCGTGTTCACGCAGAAAGTGAAGCAAATTTGTCTCTCAGCATGATCACATACTAAGTCAGTGCAAAAATGGAAATCGATGTGAATTTTGTGACGCAAATAAGCAAAACTATGTGCAAGTTGAAAATATTTAACTTGAGAGAAGAGTTTGCTTTGCAGGATACTGAGTGGGAAGGTCCAGGACCAGAGCTGCTGCTCGCTGTCAGAACGCTTGAGTTTGTTTTTAAAACTTTTGGGATTAAAAAGTGGATTTATCTTCATTCTTACATCTCCACCTGTCTGCAGCAGCGAGCCGCAGAACTGCCCATCTCCACTGTCAGCTGTTGTAATGTAATTAGTTTGTCTTGGTCCGTATTGAATGCTGACTGGAGGGGAAACGTAGTTTACTTCATGGACGTGCAAGGAGGAAAAGAAGAGGCTGGAGGCTGTGATGGGTTCAGTCAGGTCTAGATGATCATGGTGTGAGCATGGAGATTTTAGCCCCCCTGCTTTGTAAATCATAATTCCTGAACTAAAACCCCAATCTGGACTCATTATTTTAATACAGAATCATTTAACATATTTCTTGATAAATTGCCACATTTTAAAGATCAACAGGAAGATGAAATTACCTTGGAAGAAATTAAAATAGCCATCAAATCATTACAGAGTGGAGAATCTGGAGGCCTGGGTAGCAGATTTTTCACTGAGACACACAAATCATGCCTCAGTCCACATTTTAACGAATGAATAAAATGCACAACTTCCAGAACTACTTTTGCTGTTCATATTTTTTTTCAAAATCCTGCCACAACTGTTTCAAAAAGAACCTCAACAAAACCAAATACTGTATATTATTTTCAATATTCATTCATTTTTTCCAAAGGGTTTCTTCATCCATAATCTGTTCCTCACCACTACAACATACAGTTACATCATATTCTATATTACTGCTCCTGTCCAGCACTCTGGGTTATGCAGAAAAAAAGCCATCGTATATAAAAGATAACTTTATTGTTATTACAGTGCATTACTTAACAAGTCCAGTTCTCCCCATGCATTTATAAGCAGGAGCTTCCCAGTTATGGCCACATGCACATCCACCAATCAGAGCTGATCACTGACAAATTGTTTAACAGTACATTGTTAAACTCAGTAAAGATAATAATGATGAACACAGTCATGTCAGAGCACAGGTTTTATACTTGAAGCCTGGTTAAGTTACTGCGGCTGCAATCCTGTTGCTCATAATAGCAGCAAGAGCTCTGTACCTTTGCTCGTTACTGTGCTGATCTAGATTTACATAAATAGAATATATAATGTATCAATAAGAATATTTAAGACAGAATAGCTTGGGTGAAATGACTGTCAGACACTTTGTGAGTACATGTCATTGCCACACACTGAAATCCCTTAATTTGAGGCGTCTTTTTTTATTCTCCTCACAGATTTTGCTTCGAGTCATGTTTCAAAATAATTTGCTGTGTGTGCAGACAAGAAGAAAGCTCAAGGCATTATTAACTGATCTGAGCACAGAGGGAAGCACTGTTCTGCATGCTGCAATGTAATTAAAGACCCCCTCCAATGAAACTTTTTAACCTTGTTAGCATGTGCATATGGTGTTTTTTTAATATGCTATAAAAGACATATCATGCGTGAAATAAGCAGTCATCACCACGGCTGAGCGTTTCTGATCCAATGAGTCTCAGTAACACACATTCAGACAGCCAGGGTTTGACATGTAACATACTGAAGGAACCAATCCTGTCAGCTTGTGGGGTTTCCACTGTTCCAACAATCATCAGCTCTGTTTTCGTGAAAACAGACTCTAAATTAACAAAGTTTTATATGAAACTATTCTGTCTCTGCACACTATTAATCAACATTGAAAACTCTGACGTTGATCATTGTTATGGACGTCAGTGGCTCCTGTCATGCCTCAGCAATCAGCACTGACAGTCTTGAGGAAGCTTCATTCTTAAACGGACATCAGAGAGCCATCGTTCTGCAATTTGCTTCAGTCCTTTCACAGACGACATATCAGAGCACAGCAGTCTCGACGTTAACTGTTAATATGTTTAAGAAGAACAGAAGAGTTTGCGCACACAGATAAATGCAGTTTGTAAAATGAATAAACAGGCTCGAGTTTGAGTGACAGTTCCTTGAGTGCACAATGAAAAAAATGATTCAGGACAATTAAAAAATCTGTTTATGCAAATCAACCCTTGTTACAACACTTCTTCTATAATTGCCCACTTTGTAATTATAGTGAATAAGATGTTAACCTTACTCAACACAATAATTTTCCAAAACACATTCAGAGATTTAAAAGGTTGTTTGTTTGTTTTTTGTTTTTGTTTTTTTCAAAAAATTTGGTTGTTCTTGTTAACTGTCTCTTAGCCAAGTCTAAATGAGTTTTGGAGCCTTAAATATGGAGGCTTATTTAAACTGTGTCCCGACTCCAGCATTGGTTGATGCATCATGAGTAATTCGTGGTGCCTACACTACAATTCAAGTAAACAGACCTACGGTTGCGTAAGTGGTGTGTTAGAGGGCACCTCTTGGCATTTACTTTTTCCCACTAGCTCCTTCCCCTGTGGTGTGTGAGCTCGTCTTCTGCGGGGCTCCTGAGTAGGTTGTGCACAAAAGTAGAGATGTCTTATGTCTTTTTTAGATATTTTCTATTATCAGCCTGAAGTTTCCCCTAAGTACCAACAATACATTGTCTTTTAGGACTTTCATTGTAGCAGACTGTGCTGTGTTTAAAAGAGAAATAGGTGGATTTAGTTTTTCTTTACATTGTATAAATCACTAGTTACGGCTTGCACACACACAAACCGTTTTTTGTAGTGTATTTTGAGTGTATTAAATGGGTGAAATGACCAATATGATCCATGCAGAAGACATGTCAATGAGAGAAACAGCATTGTTCGTATTTACAAACTGTTGATCCACTTTTAACAGTTTTTTTTTCCTAGGATGGCAACAGAACGTCACAACTGTTCATCCAAGTATTACAAAACATTCTTGACGTCAAACCCAGGAAGGTTAAGGCAAGGGGCTGGGGCGGGCTTTAAAGGGTTCGCTGTGACTGGATGATCCCGTCACTATCACAGTAAAAGAAAGTTCACATCCAGGACGTAGTGTCTTCCATATAGTGGGGATAATATGCTTGTTGTGAATGTATTGTTGTTGTTGTTGCAATGTAACCCCAATACCCCCACAAACTGATGATGGAAGAAATGCTCAGTTATTAATGTAGGTGCTTATGTAGTTTGCTCTTGTGTTTGTCTTGTGATCTGGGGTGGGTTACTGAACAGTAATAGTTGGAGTTAATATCTATTATTACATGCTTACCAGACTCTTCTAATTCCTAAAATGTTTCCTACAGCTAAACACCAGCTGTTTTCTGCAATCTAATGTCCTCTCAGGAGAAGCCAATCAGTGGGAAAAAAAAGTGGCCAAAGAGTGAAAGAAGCTGTATGTCCAGAGTGTATTCTGCATTCCCCTGTGGATATATATATATACAGGAAGAGGAACAGACACACTGCTCCCAGAGGTTTGCTCGTGCAGGGCCTGCTGGTAGCTGGCTGCACAGATGTCTGAGAGACCATCAGCCCAACCACCTAACTCGACACACTGACATATGGACTGCCTGTCAATTGCAATTATTAATTTGATATTTCCCAGCCCCAGGAGCGTGGCACAACATGCTGCCCAGAGTCAGTATAATCAAATTACCAGAGCGTAAGTAATGGCTGGCCATACACCACTGCTTCCCCTGACTCAACTTTTAATTCTGCCATGCTGGCTCTGTGGGTAAAAAATAGGATATAGCTGAATTGATAACTGCAGACAGTCCTGCAGAAGGGTGTGTTTATTGCTTGCTCAGTGGGATGGATACACACATTGTTTTGGGTGCAGTCACCGTTGCTTCAGGGATGGATTTTGCAGTTGAATAAAGTTTAGGGCAAGAATGAGATCCCTAAATGGGTCCACTTAATTCTCTTTCTGATATCAAGTTAAAAAAAAAAAAATGACACACCTACAGCGTCGGTATTACTTTTTATTTGTTTCTCTTCATATTTTTCTATAACACCCTGCAATTCAATAAGAACAAAAAACATCCCTGTAGCAGCATTTTTCAAAACAAAGTTAGAGGATTCTTTACAGACCATAAAATATTAATAATTGACATCAAAAAAGAATGAAGAGAAGTGCTACAGAAGAGTGAAGCAGGCAAACAGAGAAAAGACTGAAAATGCACAAAACAAGTATAAAAGTGGTCAGTTGAGCTTTGACTGCCTCAGCTCGGGAATTCCTTCAACACTGGATAACTCTGCAGTGTCAGTGCAGGTAGTAGTGTAACCTATATGAGAGCAAAGGTGAGGGTATGTAGGTTGGGGTGGTGGATGGGCGATGTAACACATTCAGCTTTCAGAAGACTGGAGTTTGCATCCATATTGCCATATTTTGCCAAACAGTGTGCAAATATTGCACAAAGCAGGAATATAAAATACTGACAATAATAAAATTGGAATTTTTGTTGCATGTAAAATTTGTTGTGGTGAAGGATTTAAATGATTTTAGTAGCTTTAGCCAGTCTGGACAACACCCTCCAGGGTAATGGATCGACATTGTATTCCTTCATTTACAAGGTGAGTTATTATTCAATTAGTATTCTAACTCGGGAACTAACTTTCCCAACTTGTAATTAAAGACAAACTCTGCTCACCAATGTTTGCTGGTCAGCATCCCATTGCTGGAATTTGGATGGCGATCAAATGAGTCAGTCTAAGTATTTCAGGAATCTCCTCACTTAAGCCTTCACATAGTTCCGCCAGATTAATCCCAATCAATATTAATTAATGCTAATCAATGCAGTGCAATCTTTTTCACCCTCGGAGGAGTGGACCAAACTAATGAAATTAATGAAGTGCAGTGTTTGAGACTTTGGCCATCAGCCTCTGGTGTTGTGCAACATCTGCTTCAAGTACAGTACTAACAGTACGGCACACAGCTGTGCTTTGGGGCAGCTTCTTCCTCGTGATTTATGCTCCTGTTTCCCCTGTGAGGGTACAGTCGCCTGACTAGAGGACAAATATTTATTGTATTAAGCCATATGCTTTTTGATGGAATTTAAATAAAGCTCAACAAGGAAGAACGGCAATCGGAGCCAACAGATTATCAAGGGACTCCAGCAAACACGCTGTGCAGCTTCTTCGCGAGTCGCTAATACACATTTGGCTGCCAAGGACATTACACGCAGACCATCCTCAAGGGAAAACTCCCCCTTATAAGTCTCGCCTGCCTCGAATTTCATTTTCCTACAATAAAGTTTATCAATAATTTGTTCAAGCATGCCTTGCTCTGCAAATGGAGTGATGATTACTTGTGCAGACTTCTAATTGCCTTGTAAATGAGAGCAGAATTACCAATACATCAGCTCGGATCCAGTGAACTGTTTGTTAGCTCAGAGTCACTGAGTCTCGACCACCCAAATAGTGAGAACTTCTGGAAAGGTCTGACTGCAACGTGAAAAGAAACCATATATGACAGAGGCAGTGATTGTATCACAGCACAATGTCAGTTCTTGTCTTTTCTTGTCAGTGAAGATCACTGCCGGCTCGAGGTATTTTCATTGGTGGCTGAGAACATGTGAAGCCACTGACATTATTTCTAACATATTGTTGGCCGTGAGTGTGAATCGCACCCTGACAATGTGCTAGACCTTCGTCACAGCTTGCTCCGGTTCAGAGCACGTGACAGGACCATCTGTTGCTATGTGTGGTACAGTATCATACATCTACTCCTCTGTGAGAGGATTCTTCTCATGTCTTCAGGTGGGTGAGTGGGTGGATGGATGGATAGGCCTTTTGACATCTGTTGACAATAGCTGAAACAAAGCTGAAGATGGAAAACATCCATATTATCTTTTGAGTGTGTGTGTGTGTGCTTTTGTTTGTTTGTTGTTGTTTTTTTTAACCAATCATTTAAATATATTTGTTGATTTTGCTCTTCTCATCATTTTGCCCCAGAAAGATGTTCAGCCTATTGAATTATAGTACTTTGCAATTGGTGATACACATTTAGAAATTTTTGAAACCAGAGCTCATTTCCTCATTTTACACAACTAACGAAAAACACACAGCCAAAGAGTAAAACATCTCATATGTCCTGCAAAATTAAGCATTGCATGCAAAACTGCACAGTCTACTATCAAAATCAGGCTTTTGCACCAAGTGGCACACACTTCATTCGTGTTTTATTTTTCTCCATGACAACCACTTGTGACCACTAAAGGTGCTATTAAGCCATGTCTTTACACACGGTTTCTTGTTTGTTTGAGAACATGGATGCTCACGCATGACCCACATCCTTCCATGGGTTTCATGCTAATCCAGTGACTGCCGGTAGGCGGGGCTAACATGCAGAGAGGCGTAGCAGTAAGGCCAACAAAAGACAGTGAAGCAAAAGACTATTTGCGAGTAAATGTGGATGGAAAGAATGCACATTGTTTTTAGTGATAAACACTCAATGTAAAATGTTTACAGGAAAACTCCATCGTGTGCCTTTAATTCAAAATGTTCTAATAGAAGAAATTAGACTTTAAAAATGACTCCTGGTTCTTCATGCTTCTTATGAACCAAGAAACATCTTCCATGATGATTTGACTATTATGCATCAATGAGGCATGAAACCATTGACTGTCATCTCTCTTCCTACAGCTGGAGAATGAGTGAATGAGCAGTAAAGTATGTAAGAGCAAAACAACAGTCTCCTCTGTGTGTTTTTTTGGAAATCCCTGCACACACAGCGGAGGCAAGTAGTTTTTAGGATTCATGCTTTCATCCAAACAGCTATGAAGACAACACTGCCGCCCAGATTTCTGGCAAATGCAAATCCATGTGACAGTTTACTGCATTTCAACGCCTCCCACTCAAAATAAACAATAAGAATAAATAGGAATGCAAGCTCCCTTAACATATTCAGCCTGAACTGGAGTCGGCTTGTATAGGCAATCATGAACAAATAGCTTTGCTGCAGCTGCACTGCTTTCTTAAATTTTCCTTTTCTCATTCCTTTCTTTCATCAGCAGGATTTGTACTCCTGCATGTAAAATATACACACAGAACACTGCAAATAACATGAACTCCAACGTATGCTAAGGTGTATCTGCAATTCATTATCCTGCTTTGATTCATCCGTCGTTGTCAGAGCAGACCCCGACTTCCTGTCTCACAAGCACCTGGGAAGGGGGTCTCTTTTTAATGGAGGTGACATTTGTCGTCGGCTGATGTGATTGATTAAACTGACGGGCGCTCATCGAACAGTGCTCCTCATCCATGTGGGTTTCGCTCTGGGTGTGGTTCCTTCCTCCTCTGCTTCGGAGAGGTAGAGCGTCGCACCTGCACCATCTGCTGCGCCGTGTCAGGTCCTCGGCACAAGTGTAAGGGTTGAATTATTGAGATGGGGACATGTTGTTCTCTAGACACTGGCGCCTGATGATTCCGTGCAATGTAAGCTTGAGTTGTTTACAACCAAGCGCAGACAAATAAAATACATGCAGGCTGAAGTGATTCTGTTCTTTTATGCTATTGTGTTTAAATTGCAGGTTTAGAGAACTGATGAAAAAGCAACACTGAAGTGCATGTATATGTTTCTATATGTGTGTAGCAATATCCTATATGTAAATTATCAACATGCAAAATATTTTCATACCACAGAAACTTCACTTCAAAGACGAGGTGTGTACCTGTGATTGTTTCTCATGTAATTAAAAGATCTCCTCATCCCTGTTGATTTCATTCAGCCGCTTCCACTGTCTGAACAACAGGGCTGCTGTTTCACATGGATGCTCGGGCCCAGGGGGACAAACAGCGACAGAAGAGTGGAGGACTCCACACTGCGACAGCGAAGCACCTTTGGGAAATTTTGTCAGACAAGGGGACAACAAAAAGGGTCGCGATTCCTGTAATTGTTTATACCAGCCGCTTCAAACAGTAAGCGCCTGCGGGCCGGGCCTCTGCAGCAAACATTATCATATTATCTGCTGTCAGGAATTTTATAGAGATGTTTTTCCTCTCGTCCTGTCAGATTTCATGAAATGAATACCGGTATTAATTTTCATTTGGCTTTGATTTGCTTCCTGGAACAATTACTGAAAAAAATCTGAGGAGAAACACATAGCACTTAACTTCAAACAGAGCTGTATCAACAACTTGATAATCTCACGCCAGGGAGAAAACTGGCAGCATGGCACAGTGTATATGACTCTTTTTCAAGTACAGTATATTTCCCTTTAGTATCTCCTGCTCCCCAACATCTTCACTGTGTTACATGTGAGATATGGTAATTCTTGATTTGTCTCTCGTGGCAGCAGCTGCCTTAGGAGCGCAACTTGCATCTGGTGTGACAAGCTTCTATATTCTAGATAGAAGAAGATAATGGCTGACTCTGAAGAGGCTCAGATGAGATCAGTGAAGCAGGAAGGAGAAGAAGCAAAAGAGAGAAAGAGCAAAAAAAGGAATCCGTGTTTTCTTGCAGTAAAATGGATTGTAAATGGACTGCACTTCCTATATGGTGCTTTTCTACCTTAACAATGCGCTTTACAGTTTATATCTCCTTCATCCATTCACACTCACACACTGATGCCTGCCTCTCGAGCCACAGCCACCCAATGCTGTACGCATCTGGAAGAGGCCGATGATTGATTCATCAAGCTTGCGAAATCAATAGTAACCTGCTTGAGTTGCCGCTCATCACATCAAAGCAATAAAAGCCATAAACCTCATCTGACTCATTTGATAGAAACGACGTGAATTTGAGGAAGATAGAATGGTAGGAATGAGGGAACACAAGGGGAAAACTGAATAAAACAATATTACAAAATATCTAAAAACCAATATGTGTGTTTTTGCACCAAGGAAATCTTATATTTCCAACAATATATTTGCTGCAGATTTTCCAGGACTTAAGCACATAGCATTTGTATAGGCTGGGCTGATCAATTGCAGGTGCTACCACAAAAACACTGAGCAGTTTATCACTAGGTACAAACTGATTAACTTCCCTCCTTTGAGCAAGACACTCCACAGGAATGATGATATATATACAAGCGTTGTAACGTGTGAGAAAATGTCGCTCAGAAAAAAAACAAAAAGAAGAGAACTCGATGTCCTAATGAGGCGCTTCCTGTCATAGTTTTGATTTATTCCTACTAAAAGGATGCTGAAGATCAAGATGAAATCTGATCATGTCTTTTTACGACTCTCCATTCTGGTTATTACCATCGTTTCTTGCTGCGATGAGAAAAAAAAAACAAAACAGTTATCCCAGCTAAAGGGGAACGATGAGGCAAAGATAATCACCAGTCATTGATTTTGCTGACACGATCCAGCGCAACTAAGCCAGCTTTCTATTCAGATAGAGAGGAAAATCAATACAAATACCTGCCATACATGTGGTAGAAGTGTTCTTGTTTGCAGTCAATCATAGCTAAGAGGAGAAACATAAACCTCAAAGTGAATTTAAAAATGTTGCTTCTCCTGTCTAGAATGCAGATGTCACACTAAAAAAATGACTGATGAACAGAAGAATTGCATTTCTCCTACAATATAAAAGCAACCCCAAAGCAAAACTGCAGTGTTTTCCTGTTATTGCCGTGCTGTAAATTGTTCCCCTTTTGAAAACAAAGTGCTTTTGTATCTCCACAGCTCAGTAGACTGTGCAGATCCTCTCCTGGAGTACAGGCAAAGGGCAACATGTGAAGATGAATCGCTGCTGTTCGGTCTGCAGAAAGAGCAGGCCATAGGCGAGGTCAAAGGTCAGCCAGCTGCTGCACAAACATGTCAGCTCCGAACCAGCAGAGCCCACTGTTTGTGATACATCCTCTTTTGAATGCAGGAGATGCGCTCTGCCTTTATCTTAAATTCAGACGCCTGATGGGCTGAAGTTAATTGTTGCCATAGAAACAGTGATAAGATGAGAGGGTTACTCTTTAAAGGTCTTTTTTTTTTTTTTTTTTTTAGCTATTTCTGATATCAGCCTATATACTCAGACCCCTCTCTCATAGAGATGCATACGGTAGCCTTTAGTGTTAGTATGAGATGCTCCAGGTACTCCAATGTCATCCCATCTGCAGCAATATTGGGAGCTCAGAGCAAGGTAGTAGAAAGAGAGAAAAAAGTTTGCACAAGGAGGAGGTGGAGGAGGAGGTGGATGGGTCAAACATAGGACTTCCACCCAGAAGACATTTACAGCTTATACATATAAGTGATCTTACATAACATAATTTAAATTAAGCTAAAGTAGTTAAACTAAGTAAGTTAAAAGTTCAACTAAGTTCTAACATAAACATGATGTTCTCCTAAACCTAAGCAAGTCTTTCTTATCCCTGCAACTTGCCTCACATCATTAACCATGTGTTAGAAATGCTTTCAGGTAGACGTCTCACACCTGACACTAAAGGGTATCTTGTCCATCTGTATGACAGGAAGAGGGAGTATTTGATGACCTGGGCAAGAGAATGTATTGCTCTCTCCCTGCTTTGACTTTTTAACCTAACAATGTGCAAATGCGCGTGCAGGGATGTGGTTTCTGTGTGAATAATGCTGTAGTCTTATTATTCCTTTTATTTTCTAATTAGTGCCAGAGTTAGCGTTCGGGGAGAAATCACTCCCACCACTCAGCAGGACGAAGTAAACTCCAGGCTTTTATTTTTCTCTCCACACAGCAGGTGGAAGAGCTCAATCAAAAAAGAAAAGATATTTTAAACACTTAAAGTCTTACTGTGGCATTTTCAAATATCTCGGAAAATTACCCCAAGATGATGGTTAATGGCAGATGATCCTTTGAAGTGGAACAAAAGATAAGCCACTGATCCATGTCAAAGCCCCATCCACAAAAAAAAACACCAGAGCTGAAATTCATTTTTAAAGATATTGCTGCTGGCTTTTTAATGGCAGCTCCCTTTACTATTGCATTTGTTGTCAGACGACGTTCTATAAAACCACTTTAAACAACACTCGGAGCAACTACGTTGTGATTTCTTGCGGCCTACTAATTCTAATCTCTAGGCAAGTAAGACAAGGGTGGTTAACCTCACCCAGTGAACTCGACTGCTCTCATCCTTTCACCGTTTCGTAGCCTTGCCGGTTACTTGTGTTCACCCTATTCTTCCTTAATTCCAATAAATGCTTGCTGTGGTAATGAGGCAAAGTCAGAGCTCCCCTGTTTCCTTTCATTTGCTGAGAGATCACAAAGCCAATGCATCACACAGGGGTTTCTAGCGCCCTCCCAGCTGACCATGG
Organism: Centropyge bicolor; assembly: GCA_037975185.1. Lineage (NCBI taxonomy): Eukaryota > Metazoa > Chordata > Actinopteri > Pomacanthidae > Centropyge > Centropyge bicolor. The sequence continues at coordinate 1,330,513 of JBBMOC010000038.1, read as the reverse complement.
CTAAATGGTGTTTTTGCTCTGCTGAACACTAATCCTTCTGTCAGATAAGGCCCATTATAGCAGGGGTGTAGCCATCCCGGTTCAGTGTGAACAGACATTGAACCCATCTGGAGCAGACAGCGCAGTCCTGCAGGGGACGGCAGTTCAATGGCGCCGCCACATTTGTGCTGTTATAATGACGATGTGTGCCTTTCTTACACTCAGCTTTCAAAGGTAAGTATGGATTTATTAAAGGAAGAGTGAGTAGGATTTTCCACTCCCAGGTTGTCAGATACTGACATTTTGTCATGCCCCTCTGTGTCTCATACACATGGTACACTTTAGCATCTGAATGAGATGCACCAGGCTTTGAACTAACTCTCATGTAAACCCATGCACAATGATACTGAACACTCAAGGTGACATAGTATAAAGAGCAAAAAGGACTTCCAACCTGGAGACAGAGGTTTGTGTCCCATTTGAAACCAAAGTCAATGTTGACCTATTTCAACTTATATATGTAGATGATATTACATAATGTAGTTAACTTATGTCATTTACATTACATTGATATTTAATATTATGTTTCATGTATGATGTTAAAGTACTTATTTTAACCCAAACTATCATGTTTCCCAAACCAAACCAAACTGTGACTGTTTCACATCATTAGTCACATGTTAGAAAGGCCTTTTGGCAAACATCTCATACAGACGTTAAAGGGTACTTTATCCATCCATGAGATGCCGAGGGGCATGACAAAAACATTGGTATTTGATGACCTGTGAATGAGAATGCAGTTGGATTTTCTTAAAAAACAATGTATAGGCTGACACAAAAGTAACCCCTCAACAATCCCTGCACAAACAAAAACAGCCCAGGAAGCAGCAGCTGATGTTGCTCCACACCTGTCTGATATAATATGCAAAGCAGAATCCGATTCAATCACTCTTTATTATTGGACTTAGAGCAACGTGAAGGTGCTCATATTTCACCACAGACAGACAGAAATCAGGAGACGGAGTCAGCCTGCGATGCATCAACCGCATTAGGTTACCCTGACAGCCCGTGGACCATTACATGAGCTGCTATCCTCTACATCTGTACATTAGACTTTATTGCAAAATGAAGGTTGCTCTCATGAAACTCATTTGGGAGTCAGGAGAGCTATCATCGGCTCTCCCAGACCCAGACAGCTGCATGGAAATGAGGAGCCAAACAGATGCACTTTATTTTGTGCGAGTGCATACGGCCATTGTTATTTTTCTCCCTCCGAAAATGAGGAGCTGCGGCTGGACGCTCGCAGCCTGAGGGGATGGAAATTTAACTCGGCTCATATATTGAAGCCCGCAATCATTGGCGCTCTTTGTAGTGTATTTTAATGACATACATCAGCCATTTCGGTGTTATGGTTCGGCGATGCAGCATGTGTGACGGCATTAGGTAGATATTTTGTTAATAAAAACCTCCCAACCTCTAAATCCTCAGAGAGAAAACAACAAGTTTAACTCTTTTATCGCAGTACTCCTCACATGTGTCGCTCATTTTTTTTTCTCCTTTGAGCATGTCAGAGAAAGACTCATCTGATAGTGGCTGTTTACCAGTTATTCCCCGTCAACACCTACGTTTCACCTAGTAACACATTGCCCACCTGAGGCGCTGTGGGGGCACAAACATCAGCACAGATATTTGCCTCCTTTCCCCCTGCTGCCGCTGTGTCTGCTCTGCAGCTGCCGAGGCCTTATTAATGTCATCAAGGGTCTATTCTGTTGATCTTTCAAAGAGGTAACATCTTTCGCATAAAGCGTGGAGGAGTCTTGAGAGTATAATCTCCAGGGGATAGGCTGGGAGATTGTGGGGAGCTCTCAGGATGGCTTCCTCTGCCTGCTTCCTCTCAACATCACACGCAGGCTCGCGCAGCGTCTCTGCCCCTCCTATCGCCTTCACGCCAGCACTGCTATTTCGGTATGTTTGTGCTGTGTACTGTCTGATGTGCATGTCATTACGGGAGGCAAATGCTCACACTAATGAGGTTTTGGGGAGTTCAGTGTAAATCTATTAATTAATCAGCTCCTTTACACAGGAAGGCTCAAGTCAAGGAACATTTTATTTACATGTTGTGCTTTATAGGCTGCAGATATACTGTGGTCTTTCATGGTGTTCTGAGGGTCGGAGGTCGAGGATACTTTCTACCTTGTCTGCTTTATAAGAGATATTTTTAGTTGAATCTCTATGATTCATTTTTTCCGTTTTTATTTCTACCTTTCCAATACATCTTTGGCCAGACTGTCTCCATCTTGATAAAAGTTGGTCGACCTTGTAAACACCCGGGACAAAGATAGAAAGAAGTCTTGAATGTCGTCCATCCTTCAATCACAGACGAGGTCTGACATGTTGTCTACAACAGAATATGAACCAAACCAAAAAAGATACAAGGTTTACTGTCATTTTTCTGTGGGAAAGGATTATTTATTTATCTTAACAGTGATTTTTCATTGTGAAATCAATAATTGATCATATTTTAGCAACTCTAATGCCGAGACAGGTACAGCTGTAAATGCTGAACATCAAAAAGCTGTTAGCAGCAGAAGCTCATAAAAAATGTAAGATCAGACTGTTATTCCATTCTGACATAACCAGTTTGCAATGGTGGAATCTAACTAAGTATCTCTTAAGCACAATTTTGATGTGAGAGTACTTGTACTTTGCTTAAGTGTTTCCATTATTTTACTGCACCACATTTGTCTGACAGATTTAGTTACTTTTCAGATTACAATTTTTCATAGCCGTCCTGTTTAAAACCTGTGAAAACCATGTCTTCAAATCAATTCATTTTGAATTAGAATTTTTCTGATAAAATGAAGAAATGTATTTACTTTCATATTTTAAATACAGTTTCCTGATAGGTTACATACTTTTACTCAGGTAAGGTTTGGAATACAGGAATTTGATTTGCAGTGGAGGATTTTTGCAGTGTGATATTAGTACTTTTGCTTAAGTGAATGATCTGAATACTTCTTCCAATACTGCCTTTTTGACCTCTTACGTTAAATACATGGGCAAGTGAGACAGATGTTTTTGATTAACACTTCATTTACATTTACATTTACAAGTGTTTAACTTTCACAAGACAAGGCTTTCAGACTCTGGACTTGAAACTGTTTTATTTATTTATTTTAAATCATGAAAATGCCTCTGACCTTGGAAGCAATGCAATGGTACAATAGTAAGTTAGCTGCTAATGCTAATTCAGCTCACATTAGAGCAGGCAAACAAACTACTCTTTAATATGTCCTTATACTTCAGCTTAGCAACACTGGAGAGGATTAATATTAATATATATGTGCAGTATTGCTCTCACTGCAGCCATTAACACAGAAATGCAAAACATGACAGACCTGCTGTGCCTCGTTACATTTTCTAAGTTATGACTGAACCATTTTCAGTTTTCAGTGATTTGTGCTGTTCATTTGGCGAAGCTCATGTAGTCATGACTCCCACAAGGCCTCGCTGAGAAAAGTGCAGTTTGTTTGTTTGTTTATGTTTCCCAGTCCTTCACTGCATTTGACCTTTAATGAGGAGATTTACATTTAGCAACCATGTGGATATTTTAATGAACACGTCCTGTTTAAATGTCAGCAGCTCAAATAGATAAAGATACAATCAAGGGTACTTTGATTTAACTTTATCTACCATCCCCTGGTGCCGCGACATAATACAGCAACCTTCTCCTTGGTAAAGAATGGGATGTCAACTTTGGATAATCCATTCAAGTCATCTCTCCTCCTTTGGGATATAAAGGCAACAGCTTAATCATTTTTGGCTGAATTATAGAGTTTAGCTAAGAAAACATTTTGTAATGGGTTAAGTCCATTACACTGACTCTTGAGTTGATATTCAAATTTGAGTTCAGTACAGCTTTTAGCCTCCAGGTATTCACAGGATCATCTTTATTGATTACTGGTTATAAATGATGCTGTCATCTTTATTTATCAGCAAAAAACTGAGAGCAGCAACACACATTTTTGATCATCATCATTTTCAGCCCACAGTGTTAACCAATTACCAAAATTACTACAAATTGAGAATAAAACTGTGCTTTACACGCAATTAAATTCTAAATTGCACTGGTTGATTTGTATTAAAGCTAAAAGACCATTATATTTACACAAAAGTCGGAAAATTAGACATTAATCAAGTACAACACAGGGTAAGTAATGAACCATCATCAAAATGTTGTAATACAGCCTGTTAGGAGCTCCAGTCTCTCACAGCACATCCTTGTAGTTTGTGAGGTTGGATTTTAAACATTTTAAAGGCCAAAGTGCTCGAGTCTGATACAAATTTTTCACTTTCACATCAGGGCTTTGAAAGAAGCACAAAAACACGAGGGAGCGTGAATATTTACAGCAACAGAAAGCATGCTCATTAATACTAATGATTTTATTGGAAATGTTGCAGCATTTCCTCTCACTTGGTAAGAGACTGAAGTACAATTAGCATCAATCATGTCAAACAGAAATATGTCCGCGCCAGCCTGACTGTGATGGCTGAATCAGGAAGAACTCGTACAGAGGCAGAGTACAGCTGTGGTTGCAAATTTAGATTTTACTCTTGTTATCCTGAAATCGTGATTGAAGTATCTCATTATCTCAGCATCAAATATTTTCGCTTGTGATCACAGTTTAACGGTCTCATTTGTGGGATAACACTCAATGGCTTTGGGAAAATCACAGCTTAATTAGGCAAACTGATTGAGGTTGCATTTTCTGCTTATGTCATACATGTAGCTGCAATACAACACAATCTGATGTGTCATGGTGTTTCCTTTAGGCTGCATCTAAACTATGAGGCTTGACATAGATGGCAAGGTTGTCTCAAGGCAAGAAGTTCTGGGACTTGAATCTCTCTAAAGCTTGCATGCTCTTGCTATGTCTGCTTGGGTGGTATAATTAGAATTACACTATATGTGTGAACGTAATCTGCTTGTCTGTCAGTCTTGTGAGCTGGAACAGCCTCCAGCCTCCTACAATCATGATGCTGAGCTTCTTTTAAATAGGTATAATACTGACATGGTAAAGTCAAAAAGAGAAAGAATGACAGAACAGAAGCAATGAAAATAAAAACGTTACATCGATTCATGGCACATATCAAAAAATGATATCTACATGTGCTATCAATACATACATTCATACACACATTTAGTGGCGTAGACAACAATAGACAAGAAATAATTGGAATAAGGTAACTGAAAATACAGAATACAGAGAGAAACAGTCCTGTGAAAACTGACAGATGACCCTTTTAGTGGAGATTCATTCTTTCCCAGTTTACAGAGCAGGAGATTTCCCTCTGACAAGAATCAGGAGTTTGAAAGCTATATATACATTTTTCATATTATTAATCATCTTGGTGCGAGGATGACTCAAACTAAAGCAGTAACTGCAGATGGTTTGACAGATACAGCCAACCAAAACCGGTGTAACGAGAAAATTAAGTCATGATATTTTAAAACATGATGAGCCAGTATTACACAGTGCAAGTACAACCACAGATGCATGACAGGAAGTATGATAGTCCAACTAACTCATTTGCATAATTAAGATGTCATCTAGATGAACCTTTGCTCCTGGATCTTAATGAGAGATCACAAAACAAAGATTGATTTATTTAAAAGAAATATTATGCATTTGTAAGCTGTGATCTCAATATACAGCTAACAGAAATGATCTTCAACATATTTTTTCAATAGTGGCTTCCTTAAAAACAACTCAGCAACAACTCTGATGCAAAAAATACAACAGCTGAATTTGCTAGTGTGGGTCAAGGCCTCGTGTCCAGCTCTGAAATTCAGGGCGCCCATAGTATTTTATCCTGCTGTGGTAAAAAGGTATACAGGCAGAGAGTGATATTTCTCCCTTATTTTATACAAAAAAATACACTGTAGAAGAGCAGAAAGACCTCATATGATACAGTTCATTGCCTTTTGCAGTTCAATATATGCACAGTGTATGCCTGACAGACTCTCTGAATATCTGCCCCCCCCACCCTTCAAATATCTCATATAACATATTAGACGACGATATTTGAAATTGAGTTGGGTATAAAGGATTATTCTAACTTCAGAGAAACCACCTTTATGATATTTTGGGTAACCTGTTTCACTGAGTATAATCTCTTATCTGTGACTGTGAAATTATTCAGTGAAAGGGGATTATGAAGTTTAATCTTAACAGGGATTTTCATGGTGAAATAAATTATTTTCCCTCCTTAGTTCATCAATATAAAATGATTTTGAGAAAGGATTTCGCCACCTCTGAACGAGACAGGTATGAATGTAGATCTCCAACATCCCGTCACAACACAACAGAGACCCGTCGCTTCCCTTCCTCCTCTTAGTATTGCTGTGATTATTTCCTGCTCTGTTGCTTTCATCAGCTGTGCGCTAAGCTTAATCAGTCAAAGTGAAGATGAATCCATTTCTGTGAAAGCGACACGCGACCATTCACTCGCTTTATTATGTGCTGAGACTTAAGCTATCATTGGGCTGTTTTTTTTTTTTTATGTCTTCCTCAATGTTGAATGAACAACATATTCATAACACAGCCTCTATTATGTCGCTTAATAACTAATAGCAGGAATTATGCAGATTTCAACCAGGAATGAAATTATGTGTCCATCATGTGAATGTGTAATGGTGTTACATAATTTAGAGGCAGTAATAGCAGAATATGAAATGTTCCCGAGGATGATTGATCTCTTTTTAAGCCTTTAACAGCACATACTGTAGAACAACAAACCAGCTCTTTGTTTTGTTTTTTTTTTACATAATTGTAAACCTTTTAAAGCCTCTACAGCCCATAATACTCGGAATACACTGTACCTGATAAATAATTGGCTCGTCCAGTCAGGCAAAAGTGTTTGGTTTAACATTTTAGCCATTAAATAAATTTGCTTTACTGCAGTGGATTTCCAACCTAGAACCAATAACAAGAGTTTATGAAAGTTTTATATCAAAATTATTATTAGAAGTACTGATTTGTCTGCACATAATACCACAATGCCGGAGGTCGAAATCAATGTCATCCTTAATCATTCCATCACTGTTATGATATTCTGCCTTGGTACCGATAAACAATCCAGCCGGCACTCAATCCAGCACATCATAAATCAAGCATGTATCATGAATGTTGATGCTGACTGGAAAATCACGTCGGTTAAATACTCATCAGAGCTGCATGGCTGTCGTCCACACAGACAGCTGACGCCACAGGTTCGTATCCAGGCCTGCCTGAGTGTGAAACAATCTTCCTTGGGGGAACAGTGAGATTTTTTTTTTTGCCACAGCGACTCACACCATCTCCCCTGAGGTGCAACACAGTTCCTCTTTGTGATGTTGAAAGATAACCTTCGTGTATCTGGGTAGTACAGGAGAGGACTACACTTCAGACTGTCCGTGCTTGTATCTCCTGATCATGGCTTCCAGTATCAGATAACCAGGCTGCTTAAATTCCCAGCAGAGACAGATTTTTGCTAAAGTCACCTGGTCTGGACTTATCTCAGATGGACCTGAGAATTTCGGGCCTTAATCTAAAGCCAGAATCAGCACGGCTGCATAATCTCAGAGCCCCTCTCAACGCAGAGTCAAACAAACGTTTCTAAAGAGCCCCTGGAGGAGATTCGGCAGGTGGAAATCCAGCTCCGAAGAGGAGGGTGTTGATTTTTATTCAGCAGTGTAAGACTGTAAGATACACGTTCTGCATGTTGAATTGTTCCAGGAATGGTCCACATTAAGAGACAAGAGAAAGACAGAAGGGCTGTAATTTAAGTGAGATGAGAAAGGGGCTGGGTTTGTTGGCCAAGCTGCTTTTGAAGTAGACATCCTCCGATCTCTATCCGGATTTTCTCTATAATCCTGTCTTTCAATTTAGTGCCTCAATCCCGTGCTCACTGAGGTAAACAACCTGGCCAGCTACAATTTCCTCTCTGTAGCATGTTACACCCACCGCTGTTATGTTCTCAAACAGATGGATTGCTGGAGAAACTTGGTATGATCTGCACAGAAATGTCCCCAAACTCAGTCAAAGAAAGAAAATCTCCATTACACAGCCAATTTTCAGCCTTGTTTTCATGTAGTAAACATATGTCTACGATGTCCCATGAGGCCGACACAATCTGTAAACGCAGACATTTTGACGTAATAAAAAGGAACAGCGTTGATCAAGGCTCCATTCTATTTAGATGTGCAGTCTGTATGCACAACCTCGCACCAGGGCAGTACGAATTTATGTTGGTAAATTCTTTAATGTTCCGCAACAGCTGCAAAATTTACATACAGAACGCGACATTAAAACGTTCACGCTGTGTTTTTCCTACAATAACTAACTTGTTAGAGGAGTTTATTGATACTGCTCTCGTGCCAATGCAGTGAATATGAAACTACCTCCAGCAACTGGTTAGTTTAGCTCAGCCACAGGTGTCAGGTTTCCTGTATGAACTTTTCACTGAAGCCACAATCTTTCCCTATGCAAAGTGCACTTGTTGACGAAACCTAACCACACATGGGATGGGAAGCTCAGTCTCCACAAACAATCCACCCCAACCAATTTCCCTATGAGCTGATTGTGATATAAAATATTTGTGATGTCACTTCTTGCACTGGGAAAACAAGTGAGCATAATCCAGGCAGTGACTATGTTGATGTTGGCTTTACTTCGCTACTGTTTGAGGTCCCGCAGGTCAGACTGCTGTTTGTGTTATAATATTAATAATTGTAAAATCAACAATCTTGTTTCCCCCCCCCCGAATATTTAAAAGTAAGTGAGTAAAAAGTAAAAGAGTAGTTAACCATGTTTCAAAAAGACCCCTGCTGTAAGACATGGTTGGATATATGTTTATGGTTATATACAATATCATGTATATTATAAGCAGTAGTCAAAAACATCAAGCTGGTTAAGGAATGTTAAATTAGCTCTGTGGTCTCCAATAGATAAAATGTAATTGGCAAAATATCTAAATAATACATAAACACCTTCACTTCAATGCAACAAGCTTTACTGTTATCATACATGCAGTGCCTTGGTTTTACCTGGGCTCTGTGCGCAGAAGATGACTGAGTTTCCTGTCAGGATGAATTATACCCAAAGCGGTTGTAACACACAGACCCCAGCTCTTCCTGAACGCCCACCTAAGAAGCTGTTTCCTCACTGCCTGTGTGTGCAGTATCTTTAGAAATGGATGTCTAGCAGCAGCCTGTTAATCACTGTTGATTAATTACAAATAATCCCTTGAGCAATAGATAGATGGTGTTTGGATGCCTGAGGTTCTACCAGTGATCCAAAAACATTGTGTTACTGATGAGAAGGGGAACCTGCAGACAGCAGCATCAGTGCAACCTGTCACATTCATCAACCTCCTCTGTTTGCCTTCTGACACGGTGGATCAGAAGTGTTGTAAAGTCACGTTGGCTTTTCAGTAATCTCTTCCCCAAGTGCAGGTTGTTCTCGGAGAATAGACCTCAGATGATCCTCCTGGTGCTCAGTGTGAGTGCAGCAGGACTTGCTGGCTGGAGGCTTGGCAGTTGGAGACCGACTCCTTCTGTGACACCTTTGTAATAGAAAATAATAGGGAATAAAAATCACTCACATCTATTCAGCCTGAGCAGCGATCACCACGCATTTAATATTTTTTTGTTCTCCTCATGCCATTTCCACTGAGGCAAATGAAAGCTTTGCTCGTTCCACTCTGGCATTCAGACTGAAGTAAATTGCAGGTGATGGTGTTTTTCAGCTCAATGCTGAGAGCCATACTTACAGCTACAAAGGAGGATTGTATTAAATCAGGATGTAGCACTTACAGTATGGGCCATGCTATTCCTTGATTTTAACCAACTGTTACTTTGCTCTTACACCAGATTTTAGTAGAAGAAGTTATTGTAGCAAAATTTGAATAAATATCTTTTGTCTGCACTTTGACATATATAGTCAAGAAGCAGTGCTGTGTTGCTAGATTTTTCTATTATTTAAATCTTTTTATATATATCATCGTATCAGATGAACCCTGTTTTGTAATATGTGCTTGTAAGCCCTGAAGAGCTGCACTTTGGAAAGTAAACTTTCTCCATATTACATGAAGTTCTTGGACAGGTAGGGCCGAGACTTAGCAGAGGTTATTATGGTTCTTTGCACTGTTGTGTCTTAAACTGAAAATGGAAAAGGACTAAACATGAGAGAAGACGTTTTATCGAATCCTGCCATATTCACTAATGCAGCTCAAAGGCAGAACGTCTAGCCACTCTGATATTTCGTTCCTTTTTATCTATTATTTATTCTTCCTATATTTACTAGCCTTATTTCCTCATACAGTGCAACAGAGGTGGCTGACCACGGAGACATTTTCCACGTTAATTAGTTTCTTTCATGTTTGCGCTGATAATAATGTCGTTGCCTTCAGTTCAGATATTCATGTTTTGTTGCCTACATAGCCACTAAAAAGCTATTAAAGGGGAGCAGCAGAAATGACAAAGCAAGAGAAACACAGGTGAGTTTTGGCCCTAGTCCATGATTAACGGCGAACGAGAAACGGAAAATTGATGATAGACCACGGAGAGATTGCAGAAATGGACAGGAACTTATAAAGAAAGAGGGGAAGCTACAAATTATACTGGAAGAAATGAGACAGGTTTTATTAAATTAATTTGTACAGGAATAGTGTGCGGAGGTTTCTGTGACAGCTGATGAGCCTGCTGCTATAGATAGCCACTTTGCTAGGGAACTGGTCTGCAGCTAAGCAGCCGCACTCCCTCTCTTTCTCTCTCTCTCTCTCTCCTCCACAGGCAGGCCTTAGCACTGGCATTAAGCTGCTGTCAGCTCACACTCACACATAAGAGGAACATTCTCAGAGGTCAAACGCCAGGCTGTATCGCCTGTCAGACAGCGAGGGACCAACACCGTGACAGGAGGAGAGAGAAGGGCAGGTAATCTGCTGAGGGATCTAGACAACTAAATACCATATGACAAAGTCAAGAACAATCAATCTGTGTCTGAGCATGCATTTGTTCTTTTATTGTCTGTGGCCTGAAAGAAGAATGCATGACCGGATCTGAATCTGTCCATCAGGAAATAATTATGTCTGTACCATTTTTCATAATAATAATATTTTTCCACATGCTATCTAATGATCTACTGACACGTTGTAAGCTTCAAGTTGACAAAGCCACACCTGCCTGTGTGCGTTTCATCCTCAGAGAAGAAGCCATTATAATTGACGTGTCAGTCAAATACCTGAAATGTGATTATTCTTTTATCTCTACATGTGCTGTTGTTTGATAAAGGGCACCAGAGCCAACATGTATGACATGCGCATTTTTTTTAATTTTTTTTTTAACTTTTATCTAATCTTACAGCAGGACTCAACCATGTTCCACATGCTGAGAATATCATGGCACAAAAGGGAACAGCCACCTCCGACTGCGACAGTAAAGGTAAAGGTCAAAGTGTTAGCCCTCCATTCAGCGTGCCAGAGTATCTTGTTTATTCCCTGCTGGTATTCACAGAGAAATTGAAGCCTCTGGTATATCAGATAATTTACCCTTTTCTGTTTTCCTGCCATTTGGCTCCATCCTTCTTGGCCGTCTTATCTCTGACAGGAAGAACCAATGCCCTCTCCCTCCATCTTACACCCTCCATCTTCCACCAACTCAAAGACATATGTGCATAATTACAGTTTTATCAACAGAAACATGGACAAGTTGGTCTCACTTATACTGTTGGTAGGTTGACATATATTGCTGATTTTTAATTATTGTCTAGAGCAGTGACCGATCAATTTTCAGGCACTAAATGTGTCAACCAATAAAGTCTCATTGTGGACATGTATGAGTGAACATTTCCCCTTGTGAATTTTCCCACTGTGGGATGAATAAAGGTATATCTTATATACATATACCTTATATGCAAAGTATTACAAATACATATAGCTTTTAATAAAGGAATTGTGGGTACTGATTGTCATTCATACTACTGAGTTTGAATTTGCACTTTAATAAGAGATACTTCAAAAGAAGAAGCGACAGAACTACAAAATGTCAAATTAGCTGTGTGAATTTCTGCTGTATCCACTAAAAAATGCTTATGGCAAACATCGAGATCATCGAGATCATCAAGTCTCAAGCTGCATAATCGGCAATTAGAGTCAGTAGTAATTCTGATATCTGATGGAAAAATAAGGACACTCCAAGCACGGGAACTTTGGACCACCAGGAGCAGGGTTTTCCCATTTTTACATCAAGGAATGCTGAGGTGATTTACAGCAGGTTCAGGTGGGGACAGGAGAGGCGTGAAGTGGGAGAGGAGCAAGAAGAAATTCAGCGCCCACGTCTGGAGGCTTGAGCTATCACCTCTTGAGACACCTCTTATGAGAGAAGATGAGTCGTGGCTACCTGATTAACATGCAGCACAATACCCAGACGTCTTTCTATGAATTGACGTTTCCTCAAAGCTAATTTTAGTAAATTTTTGAATAGTTTAAGCTAAAATCGTACGTATTTCACCTTTAAATCTGTTCAAGTGATCTCAGGGGAGCGAAAGAGAAACAGATGTTGCTGTGTTGTGTGTTATCTGGAGTCGGGCACTATTTTACCATCCGACCTTTTCACAGAGTCCAGGACGCGTGGAGATTTGGATATATTTGAATAGGTCAGCTCAGGTGAGATTTTTTTCAGGCTCAATCGAGTTGGAGCCTGAGGTGAGATCTGCAAAGGGATCAGCAGTGACATCCTGCTGTCACACTACACCGGGCAGAGAGAAAGCACCTCAGGGCAGCAGGAGTACTCAGGTTTCTTTGAGGCCACAGCTACAGTCAGACCTGCTGTTTGCCATTAACTGTGGCATAGAGCTGCTGTACAGTTACAGCGTGTGCTCTGAGGACACACGGGCCCACACAGCAGACTGCGAGTTTACAGCCTTGTGCATCAGCGGCTTTCAGCGATTTGAAGTATTGAGTAAAAGTGATGAATGCAGAGATGTAATTCTTACCAACTGCACACCATTGAACTTATGTTGGAACTTCAGGACTGAGAGGCTTCGTCTAAATGAAAAACTGTGGATACTGTGCTACAATGCTGAGATGATACCTATAACATTGAACGTCTAGTCCAGTGAAATCGTTCTCTCTTGTCAATGGTATTCTTTTATCGTTGCGACAAAGAACTCATGGATGCCCTTAAAAAGAGAGCAAATGAGTCACTGTCACTTATATCCAATGGTGAGCTGAACCTGTGTGTTTTCTGAATCTGAACACTCACCTGCAGGAAAGGTAAGGCTCTGTGTTGTGTCACACTTTCTCCAACCATTAACTGTATGAAACAGTAGTACCTGTCATTAGATTACACTCGAGAGCCCAGGTGGAAGCACTATGCCGATTTCACTGTTGACATTTTGTCAGAACTCTGGAGGGAAACAGCAGTTGTTTGTGGTCTATTGCATTTCCTGCTGCTTTGGCATGTATCTTGATTTGTCGCCTAAAAATATTTAACTCTCCATTGAGTGCAAGTATTTAATTGTGTAGGCCGCCTTTCCATTCGCTTGCCATTAAGCAATCACAAATAAATCACTGTTTGTTAATGAATCCATTAGAGTGCAACAATAAAGCCGGCAACACCTCGGGCCGTGTGTGTTTGAAAGGATGATTAGTACCTCGTCTGATTTTGTACTGTACTAGAGGAAGGAGCTGCACCAGCAGTGCTCTGCCTTCAATATAATTAAGGGATAATGGTACAACAGCAATGTCTTACAAGCCAATAATGGAGGGCTGCAGTCGATAAGAATTGATCTAGGAGTCACCTCGTTAATGACTGAGACTAAACCTGATGGTGGTTTTGTCTTAGAGAGTCGAAGCAGCAGACTGTTTTCAGAATAAAAACAATGATAATATACTGTAGATTAGTATCTACATTCGCAAGTATTTGCACAGCATTGAAAATAATACTTACTTTGGGTGAACTGAAAGGAATAGTTGGACATTTTTGGAAATATGCTTTCCTGTTGTTTGATAGGAAGATTGATACCACTTCCATGTTTGTGCTGAAAGACTGGAAACAGGGGCAAACAGCTTGCCTGGCTCTGTTCATCTGTAACGAAATCATCTTACCAGCACCTCATTAATCACGCAACTCACTAATTATTAACACATTATATTCCACGTATTAGTCGAGAAATAGTCTCGTCTGAAACAGCATAGGGGTTTTGTACAAATTTAACAAAACAGATATGTTAAGTGAGCTTTAAAATCTTCTCTTGAAACTCTCAAAGAGACAAAAAAAATTTTTTTCTAAAATGTAAAACTTTCTAATGTTCTTCTTTAACTTCTTTAACGTTTACTTTGCAGTGTAGAAGCATATTTTACAGGACTGTTCATTTACATCTGCTAACAGTCAACAAAAGAGTCAGCAGGAAATGAATAACTTTTTAGCTTGCATGCATTAGCAAACAGGTTTATTTTGTGGACAGTCTGCAATATGCACATTTTTTGGGGGGGTTATCAATGTGTTGGTACACAGTCTTTATATAACCATTCAACCACAGATGACAATTACACCAGAGGCAGGACTCCTACTAACTTGCATTTGCATACAAATTCACCATGCGATTTTTGGCAGAGGCAACCAAGAGGAACCATCATTTAATGATTGCGGTTTGACATATTGTGCGTTTCTGTGCAACTCACTAATCCCCGGCATTGTAATTGTTGGAGGCACACAGAGTTGTCGGAGCATGGAAAGGCCCTGATTAGCTCTCACCTTACACCAGTCAGCTCTGTTCGCAGGCATTTCGCAGCACTTTTAGTATTGCCTTCTCATTAGTTAAACAGGAGAGCCGAGGTGCTATCCCACCATTTAAGCTGGTTATTTAACTCTAGGGACTCCTCTCCTTCATTGTAACGCCATGGCTGCTTTCCACCATAAACCGAGAACTTGTGAATGTAACACGACAGACCAATTCGCAGCACTTGTTCGACACTCAGTCAAGTAAACAGAAAAACACTAACAGCCTGATTTTAAATTAAATTGTTGTAAGGATAGGTAAAATTACTCACCGACAACTCACTTCAATTTAACCTTTAGTTGACAAAATTGTCAATTTGGAGTTAGTAACAGAGGCGGGGAAAAGTACTTTTCACAAGGTGGATTAAGTGAATATAGCTGAACTTCACCTGCAAAGAAACTTAGTAAAATAGGATTATTATAAATCTTTATTTCTGCATGCTGTCAAGAAAGTAGCCATGTCTATAAAACTGGGTATGTCTCGATCTGTTCTGGAGCTTTCAACCCTATCACATGAGCTTCATCAGCACATTGACTTTGTTCACCCACGTGATCATCTACAATTCTGCGGCACATAGGCAAAGGCCATCTGCCAATGAAGTTTATGTATTATGACCCAAAGCTCAGGAACACCTGCTAAATGGACCTTATGGTGAGAGTGTTTCTCAGGTAGGACTGCCTTCTCGTCATATGACATCCACCCTAAAAAGGGAAAACAGATAGTGGATAAAAAGTATGCTGCATGAACACTATCCTGGTTAAAAAATATATTGTACACAAGCAGTGGTCAAAATTAATAGTTTAAAATGCTGTAAAACACACTCTGAACTAAAAGTGTAACTGCTGACCTTTCTAACTTGTTGGCGCTACTGCAAAGGTCTTTTATGACTCACCACACAATCATCTGTACTTTGAGCCTCATCCACGATGAGTGTGGCTCTCTCAGAGTGCCACTGCTTGTCAGCCTAAATGGTCAGGAAATATAAGACGGCTGATAGAGGCCTGAGAGTGTTCCCTCTGAATGCTCACATTAACGCAGTGAACCCACGGACGCACATTAGTGGCGGCAGTGGAACTGCATCGCATCTTTTGTAGTTATTGGAGAAAGGGTAGCCATCTCTGTCTTCTCAATGTCTTTATCCACATGAAATAATAATGTCACTACTGCGGCGCGTGGAATAGAAATATCCAGAGGGCTCAGACAGACTTGTCACATGGCTAAACAACTCAAACTACGCTACTCACAAAACAGAACAGGGAGAAGAGATTAAGCCGGACCACTGACTGCTTATGGTGTGTAGGCTAACAACAAGATGTAAATTTCATGAAACCATTTCTCCTTTGTGTCTGTGTTTTTATTGTCTTTTGAAGCAGGGATAGACTTTAAATCATACGACTATGAAAGAATCTTGGTGTCAGCGATTTCCAGCCATTAGAAAGCCTTTGACTGTTCAATAATAGATAAGGCTTAATGGCCTCTTTGCTGCTGCTTCTGGCTGTGTTTGACATGTAGTGAGATAATGAATGTAAAAGAGTGCTGGAGACATTGGTCACATGGTTAACAACCTATTTTGGTGCTGAAAATGTCCCCATGTTTCCTGGTATCCTTTAACAACCGCTCGCTGTATGTTTTCAATATGATGCTGCTTTAACGTCTATCGCTCTTGAGGACCACTTACATATAGTTAGTCATATCTGCCAATATTCACAAATGAGAAGGGGGAGTGTTCATACATTTTTTTTCATGCATGAAGAGCAACAGCTTGCGTTGCTACATTCATTTTATCTATCAAATGCATTTGTCATCGTATGAAAAGCTGTCCTTCTTAGAAAGCCTTGCTTCAGCTTGCAGCTCATTTTCTCTTTCAGATAAAACAGTAAGACTTTGAAACCGGGATACATCCCTTCTGAAAGTGTTGTCACGTCCATCCATGACTGCCAGTGGCGTGTTTGGGCCATTTTGAAAGGAGCTGAACGACGGTGGCCACTGACTCCGATAAGACTGGTGGTGAGCATATCATTTCAAGAGCGCAGGGACACACATTCTCATTTACTGTAACTGCCTCACTCAAGCATGGGCCAAACAATATGGTGACAGCTTTGCTTAGAAGCTGAAATGACAGCTGATTCCTGCTATGTTATCATGTCATGAAATCCATTTTGACAGACAGCGAGCTCTGCATATAAAAATACAATCTCATGTGGTTACATTCATGTAAGTGCATACTTTATTTTCACCCAATATGCCTAATTCACATCAGGAATTTTGACTTGAAATGTCCCAGTAAGTCATGACAGTGAACCCACATGCACAATACCAGGACTGGGTGACAGTGGGTATGCAAACCTCTTTGACACCAGGAAATGGGGTTTGCATCTGGACTAGACAATGTAAATGCTTTTGTGAAACTTAGGGAAAGTGTGTGGGTGAAGGTCAATGTGCTTCAAGGCCAAAATCTTTCTCTGACCCTAGCAATATTCTGTGAGCTCCTAAACATAACCATAAGAAGCTTATCCATGCTTTTGTTGCTATTAATGGATATTTTGGCAGAGACGAAATGAAATATACCGTTATTTAACTTTTTTTTGTGTGTCATCGTTTTGCGGCTTGCCAAATATGTTAAGAACATTTTCTCATTATGATGATAAAAATGGCATCTGAAGAGCAGCTAATTTCTTTTAAAATGTACTTATTGGAGCCAGTTTCTTGGAGACAGCGTTTTCCTTATGATACCTTGTGACTGCATCAACATATGTAGAGCTTGTCTGGATAATTGTAGCTATTGTACAAAGTATAGAAGGCATTTGAAAGTCGAATTATACATATAGGAATGTTATAGAATGTCAAGTACATAAATAAGGGTGTAAATCAATGAAGACGTTCTTTAACAGATCACTACATTTTGCACATGTGCATGTTTGATGAAATATTCACACATTTCACAGAAACTCACAGAACCACTTGGTTCTATCACATCTCAACTTACAGTGTTTTTTAAATGTCTTATTTCAAATTTTGTGCAGCAACAGTTCTGTGCTTGATTGATTTCACCAGCGCTGCTGTCCGTCTGTGTGTACATGCGATAAGGCAGGTAGTTGTTAAACATGGCTGACATTAGTCAGGAGGTATGCGCTGAGATTGGGGTGAGGCAGTATAAACAGATCTCTGTTAATGGGTCCGTCCCTCTGGGTCCGCCGTGCACTGAAGCAGAGAGATAGCCACGGACCCTCCCATCCTCCTGGAACACCGCTCCAAGAATTATTATTATCCAGATTATTGATGAGCAGCTTTCCTGACTGTCACCTCATTCAGTGGGACCATGGGCCCATTCTTCATAGTGATCATTAAAAGTCCATCGAATTTAGTTTGTTGCAATTTATTTTATCATAAACCGCAATATGTATATAGTGAAGATCAGCCATGGGCGGCAACACAAGAGCACAGTATAACCAAAACCTGTCTACTAAAACAGTGCATGAAGTCACTCTCTCACTAAACCTTGGGATTAAAATTGTCTAGCTTTATCCCTCAAAAGGTATTAAGACAGTATTGGCACAAACATCACAAACCACATTTCTTCAGCACTGACTCGAAAAAAGTGGGAACCCAAGTAATATCTTAAAACATAATCCAGCTATTTTTAAAAACAGAAACTTATTTTCTCAGTTCTCTCTCCATCATGACAATTTATTATGTTCAAAACGACATCATCATTTCATAGCTCTAGGTGTTGCTATCAGCATCCACTAGAGGAGCAAAGAAAATCAAAATGCTGCATCCAAACATGTGATTTCAACACAACATACAATTACACACACACTGCATTTATACACCTTTAAATCACTGTGATCAAACTAATTTGTATCATTTTTTCAGTTGTAGATGTGTTCATTGCATTTTTCAGTGCTGATTGAGTGTCAGCTGGCTGTTTATATGATCTTTGTATACTCGGAATGTGTAAAGAGAAAATGTTTCTTCCTTAGCATGTCTCCTGTATGCAGTGTGAATGTAAACATTAATATTGATTGTAAACACCTCACATTGCTACCATGGCTGGATATAATGTGTTATGACAGCCTTCAACAATCTGAACTATTTGAGATGTTTTTCAGAGACATCAGAGTCTGACAGTGTTACTTGTGATTATCTCTCGGACGTGGATGAGAAGTGTTTTTCCCAGTTGGATATATGCATGAAAACATCTGATATAACATGAACATGAGTGCCGTTGCGGGATTAAAGCACCAATCGTCCACAGTATATTTTGTACTGGTGTAAGATGGTGTAAGATAAATGAGTCCAAAAGAATCCATAATTACTAATGTAAACATATGATTACAATCCATGTAATACCATGTTTTTGGTCGCAGGCTTTCTGATTACCTGCAATTACTCACAGCTTATTTACTAGAAAGACAACTAAACATCTGCCTGTC
The DNA here is from genome assembly GCA_037975185.1 of Centropyge bicolor. Taxonomy (NCBI): domain Eukaryota; kingdom Metazoa; phylum Chordata; class Actinopteri; family Pomacanthidae; genus Centropyge; species Centropyge bicolor. Next base: position 1,311,276 of record JBBMOC010000038.1, on the reverse strand, counting down.
CTACACCTAAACACCCTCATCCCTGTTACACACACTCAATTATCATGTCTCATCTATGTCAGCTTGGTGACAAACACAACCTCTGATCTGGGAGCCTGATTCCGAAGGAAGGAAGTGCGATAAAAATCTATAGATCTTCATACAGTTAGTGATTGTTTTTAGGTAAAGGTCACCTGTGCAAAGGATATGTGGAGAGAAAATTACTGGAGTAGAAAGATATTTAGAATATAGGAAAGTGGAGAAAATTACCAGCTTCGACCACTGCCAAGTAGCCCGGTACACTGACAGTCTCTGTGGACGCTCCAACGACAGCTGAACATGTCTGATAAGAAGTGAGCCAAGGAACAGCGGCAAGAGAGGTACCAAGACTTAAAGAGAGATGAGAGAGAAAGAGAGGGGAAGGAAGTGAGTGGAGGGGGGGGGGGTGTTGTGGTGCTTGATGCTTCTTATTAGATAGAACGCAATTTGATTCAATATTAGTCTGAATAAGCGCCTGCTGTTTCTGAACAAGTAGAAGTTTGACTATAAGGCTGCATTGTTCTTTTTATTGAACATTTACATTCGAAATGGGGTGAAATCATTTGGAGATGTCTTTTGAGTTTAATTAATTAAGAGGAAGATATATGTTCTCCGGCCGCATGCTGTGGAGGAACTGCTGTAAAAAAACCCATCATATTAATGCTTTATAGCGAAAAAGAAGAAGAGGACTGTATATAATTTACGATATACCCAGAAAATATCATCATGCCTTTTGGTGCAACGACGAAAGTCTATTTTGAGCACAGATTGCTCAATGCAGGTCAAGTTGCCATCGTGGTCAGTTTTTGCTCAATAAGCATACAGTCCTTGTATTTGTACTCATATCAAATTCAGCCATCAAGGTTTTAACAGAGATCACGTTAATCTACTCCTGGCTTCCCAGGTGACCTGTTAGCTTCAGAATTAATTCAAAGACTTTAAAGTGCCCACCTGAACAGAGCTTTTAACCCCATATGATCAAGAGTGCATATGTAACAACAAAAATCAAAACCGTTATCATCCTGACACAGTAGTTGTTGTGATAAATCCACCATCATTCGTGCTACAATTTCATCTTTTTGCATTTGTATTCGTGGTCGACAAAATAAAAATTTATTCCACCTGGTCTATCACAAGTCAGGAAATAAACAACATCCACAAAGTCGGCCCACAGGCCGCCAACGTGGCTGTGGAGAATGCAAATTAATTAGAAAGGTTTTCATGTTCACTTCCAATCTTCACTTGAAAAACTCAGGATTGTGGAGGTCTACTGCATCTTCCACCCCAATTCCTCTGCAGCTGAACAAACAAGAGACTTTTCATTTTAATTGACTGAGCGAATTGTTGAATTCGACACATGAAAGAGGAACACCTTGTCGGTCAGTGAATTGGAATATTTTCAATTGGACCTCTGTGGAAAGGTTCGTGAGCAAAGGTGACTCACATTATCATGCTGAACATCCAAACAATACTCCCTTTTGGGCTGTCCCAGCGGCTAACAGCTTTAAATAACAACGCCAGAAGTGAAATAAACAACAGCAGAAAGAATGCATTTGGACCACGTACTCACATCCATGACGGAGTCGATGATGTCGCCGCTATAGTGTTCTCATCTGACCGAGAGTGTTTTGATCCTCATCCTTCCTGAACTGCTTTGTTTCCATTAGCCATTTCCATTTGCAAGCTATTTTCACAGCTGCACTGTTTTCTTCCTGCCTCCCCTGTTTTCCTGCCGCACTGTGGCTGGCTCACATGCTAGAATGAGCGCTCTCACAGAAATTGCCATGGATTGGCTCCATGCAACGAGAAAGCACTTCAGAAGCAAGTTTTTGTGTCTGAGAACAAAAAACAGTGTTTCACACGATTTACTTCCCTTTTGATAACATCATCCTTACATGCTCAACCAACCTGCTTCATGACTCTGTTTCTCTTTCTCCTGCCCAGTAGGCTTCAGCTAGTGTTAATGAAAGTTCATTTTTCAGCTGTTCAAACATCACAAAACAGCTGATTTGATTATCTCCACAGCTCTGGTTATCTCACAGTCTTTTTGTGTACCTGCCAATATCCTGTCTCCTGATGCCACTGTAAACTTTGCACAGCACCCTGTACACACTCAGGAATCCATGCTCACGAACCCTGCCCACCTTATTCCTTTAATCCATTCTACACCTAAATAAACTATGTGTCTACTGACAGCGGGGCTCGTCAATAGGACCAACAGGGTGGTGTGGGACTATTTCCAGTAGACCACGTCCCACAAGGCCACGTATTGATTGAAGGTTGGATCCATTTTTGTACCACCTTGGCCCCCTACACGTCAGCACAACCCAGAGGGGAGCAAGTCAGCGATATTACAGTGAGTTCACATTGTTTTTCTATCTCAGGGTCATGATCTCATCACAAAGATGACAAGAGTTTTGCAAGTGGCGAAATGTTGAGAAAGAGACCGGCCTTTCTTCATTGTTTGCTGTGCAACCTGTGCACAAAAACAGGCGGAATAAGAAATAGCCTGTCGATATGAGACAAGGCGAAGCTTGGCCTGCAACAGTTTAAATCCTTTAACATAGACGTCTCTGTTAATCTCCAGTGGTGATCTGCAAATTGCAATCAATGCTCTGCTTTGAGCACGTCGTAAAGTAATTTAAATTTAATAAATAAATAATAAATTTAATTCAGACTGTTACCCTGTCGTTAATTTTTTCAGGTATTTACTGTGCAGTATGGAAGTTAATGATTTTATTTGTCTAGAAAACTAATACAGCTAGATAAGCTAGATAAGTACGGCATCCTATGTAAAATAAGAATTTCCCTCACCTTAAAAGAAGAGTTTGAAATTTTGGGAAATATGCGTATTTGCTTTCTTATAAGAAGTAAGATAAAGTTACTGTTAGGTACATGACCTTAGTATAAAGTTATGTAACTGGTACAAAGTTGACTTGTTTGGAATTCCATTTGATGAAATATGAAAAAAGTGCCCGTGGCTTGATGTCAGACTGCAAATCCTTGATTCTGTTGTGTCTCATTTTATTTGCTTTTGTGTCTGATTTGTTGAAATCTGGCCAGATGATGCATTCAGGGACTGCTGTGGAGACATTACACAAATTGGCTTAATGGGGACATTGTAATGTGAAAGTGTGAGAGGGCTTTTGTTCTTCCACTAAACTTGACATAGTCTATTAATGGCCACATATCCAATCACAAAAGATTACCTTTAAATTTTAATTAGGCTTTTAAAGGTGCACCTTACAATCTTTGGAACAGTTACATGACTGATGACTCATGATACATGAAGATATCTATCATCAACTTTCTTTACAGTTTATTTCTATTCATAGCTGGATGTTTTCTTTAATGATTTTAACAGAATAAAACACTCTGTATGTCAGTAATCTGTTACAGGCACAACAATCCCATATGACCTGGCAAACATTTATCTCTGGGGGCCAATGTTATGCTACTCAGACGACAAATAGGAAACGAGAACAGTTCAGAAGCCAAAATTTTGTCCAGATTTTCTTCACATGCAGATATCTGTTAATAGAGATTATAGACACTATATTTTAAGGTAATTATGATAAAAACCTAGGTTATTCAAAAGTCATGGTGAAACTGCAGAAAAAAATGTTTTTTTTTTTTTTCTGAAGTCACTTCGCTGTTTGAATCAACACCATATGTGACAACAAGCACAGTGTTTGCCTTTGGAACTGCCACCATATGAAGGGAAGCACTGTGAAAATGATGAATAATAAAAGGATTAATTATTTTTCACCCATACCACCGAGGGAGAATCCCCATATGGAGTTTTCAGTCAATGAATTAAACTCACAGATGTTTCAGCATCTGGTTGATCCTTTTGGCATTTACCAAGGCAGGATACATCACCGAGGGGGACCGTACACGCTCTTTCCCCGTTTCTGCATGCACAAGCAGGCACTTCAGAGGTCTCACGCTTAGTCTGCACATAAGTGAAATAAGCACCTGATGAGACAACCCTCAGCTCGCTGTAGGTCTGAATTCATACTGCTGTGCACTCATTGGTTGTCAGACATGTCACTCAAGGCAGCTAATTTTTACCACCTGATTTAATCTTCTTTCATTTCTGGTCATCTATACTAAATGCTGTAAACCTAACTATTATCTACATGTTTACAGTCGAGACCAATGAGACAGTCAGTGACAGAGCAGTTCTCCTGACCAATGGAAAAACAGGAACCAGACACACACACACAAACCTGTAAGCTCAAGAGGGCTGCGCACAGGGATTGAAAAGCACTGGACATATTTCGACATAAATATGAGTGTAGTGAGAGTACAGATGGGCAGGGGAGAGTTTTTATGGATGTTTTGATGTTTAATTTCCACCATGAAAACTTGTCCCTGTTGGAATCCAGCTGCTGTGAAGTCGACAACAGCCTCTTCATGAAGGACTCCAAACACTTTTACACCTTATGAAGTCTGCAGGGGGTCTCATACTCTAAAGATGGAGTTTTGGTGAGGTATCACCTGAATGTAAAATAACATAACACACACAAACACACAAACATGCTTGCATGTGAATACGTCTGAGAAAGTGACTCTTGTGTGTGACTCCCCATCATGTTGACTTTCCACAGAACACAGACAGACAGAGCGAGAGTGTGTCAGTAGAGAGGAAGGAAAACTTCAACAAGACGGAACATGTCAAATTTAAGGATTCGGGGCATGACTGCTCAGTTTTACGGTGGATTCGAGAATTCCGACATGCTGAGTAGAGCTGATAGACGAAGGTACAAAAGATGAGAATGTCACAATGTGATGCTTTAAAGCAACACAAATTGTTTCCTTTCTTGTCTCGCTTTGGCTGCACACCTCACAGCAACAGCAGTGTTGTAAGGTCAGTGTAAGAACGGCACAGCCGGCAGCAGGACTTAGTTAAACTCCCACGCTTGGTCATTTCTAACATGAAACAGAAAACTGGATGTTTGAGCTTATAATTTATTATAAATATTTGTTTCATTGCTGCTGCATTTTTCATAATGACCATAATTAGCTGAAATGACAGGAATTAAAAGTTAATTTGATCTACATTATATGCTTTTATTTTATAACATAACATGGTGAAACACAGACGCAGTTGAAATGTCCGTGTGTCATAAACAGCCATAAATATACTGTTCCCTCTGAATCTTTGTTATAATCTGTAGTTTAGTGAAATTTCTGAGATGTTATGACGAACTGTAGCTGCAAAACCCCGGCCTGGATTAGAAAGAAATCCCTCTCCCATCACATCATTTAGACTTAATCTGAACCCATTTTCTCACATTATAGTCACATCTCGGGCTCAGCAGACCGTGACTTCCTTTAGCTTTTGCAAATGAATTTCCCCATCACTTCAAAGGCGGTCTGCCGCGGCAAGAGTAGCACTTTGCAACAGTTGTAGCCTGCCAGCATCAACAAGTTCAGTTGGAGGCTTACTCGCACCCCGTGGTGATTCTCTGAAGAAAGTTGTAAGCAATTTGAACTGTTTTGCTCTCTATGACTCTTAAAGACAAGACGGTTAAAGCAACTGGAAAGAGGTTGAATAATGTGCGTGTCCTTCTGTTTGCTCCGACAGAAAGATATTTGCATATTTACTGTATGATTATTTTAGAACATCCACTCTAAAGACTTTACAAGAAATAGTAATGATAAATAAACTATTTCTTTCTATAAGCTTCTTTTGAGTCTCTGAGCGTTGCAGCACAGTGCTTGTTAGTATGCATCCAAAGTTATGATGAGATGAGGAATTATAATTACATAAAATGTCTTTTCTGTGATTTCATTCTGTTCAGTCAATATTTGTCATAATCACTAAGACTCTTTTGATGCGAAGATGAGCCAAGGCTGTTACTTCTAATAAGAGAGTGCTTGGAGACACTGACGAGACAACATGGATGGTGATGTTTTCAGAGATTTCAAATAAAATATCCACTTGATGTTATTGCGCTGCCGGTAGCTACACATGAACCTGGTAATGTGCTCATCAGATTACCCTGAGCCTCGCCACAGTTTTCACGAGGATGATTTCTCTCCGTGCTCTGCATATGCTTTCCTTTATATAAATGACAGATATTTTCTATTCTGCAGTGGTCTGAGCCTCCAAAGTGGGATGATGACAATTTGTGCTTGCTCTTCTATCTGTTGAGAGATCCTTGAAAAGACAGACTAAATGCACATCCTTGGCCTTAAAGAGCAGCTTTCCTCTGCAGCATACCTCTCTGATCTATGTGAGGGTTTGTCATCTCAGTTTGGCATTGAGAGATGTTGTTCTTTGTGGCATCTTCTCCATTGTGAAGGAAGCACACAGCAAACCATCTGTCTGAAACACCCAGCTGTCCTCTATCAGTTTTGTCCTTTGACCATAATTGACCATTCGCTAAACTCCCACCCCTTAGTAACTGCTGCTACATCTCTACAGGGAGTTATCTATGTTGCCAAGGTCCGATGTTCCAAGGGTCATATGTTCTGGCTTCAATAGGGTCAATGCTCTGTTAACACACAATAACCTCATTCCAAAGGAACACAGGCAAGCGGAGGTCTCAGGATCTTCCCTTTCCTGCATTCTGGTGAATTTTTCTTTCTTTCTTTTTTTATTTTTTTGCTTTTTATGCAACACCTTTAATTTTATGTTTTCTATTTGTTACTCTCAATATGAACGTAATGAAAATAATGAGTCACTACGAGTATTCGTAGGTTTTATAAATCTCGTTTTAACCTTCAATCTAAAACCTCTTCTAAAGGAGGTCGCCTGGTGATATTGCCCACTATACTGTCCTCCAAACACACACACACACTCTCACTCTCTCTCTCTCTCTCTCTCTCTCTCTCTCTCAAAGTGGCAGCTCTTCTACTCATGTCCTCAGAGAACTGTCGGCTTGTGTATCTGGAGACCGGTACACCGTTGCAAACTATCACATGATGACTCCGAACACAATACGACACACATTAGCCAACAACAACTTAACGTATCTGCCTCAGGGGAAGTCTGGGGTGTCGTGAATTGACTAAGTTTACTCTCTGTCCTCTGCCCTTGTGCTGCTCAGATGTGGTAGTCCCCTGCTGTAAGTCGCTGCAGGTCGAACAGTCTGCCAGGGCAATGATGACATTGAATGACAGACAACTTGCCTGTCATTCCATGAATTCTTATTTCATACCTCTCCCCTATGTACATGAAACTCTTTTGTTTCTATTATTTCTCATGTTGTTCACGTCCCGTATTGATCTAGTAAGGGACAATGTATTTTATTTTGACAGTAGTATCAACCCTACTTTGCCATGTTCCTATTTTGTATAATATAAATCTGGTACACTGGACCTTTGACCCTCTCAAGCATTTCATTCTTGCATAGCAGAATTTACACTTCTGGGTAATCACTGGAAAATCGTCCCTTCAATAATCATCCCTTCAATAACTGTCCCTTCGATAGCTCAGCTGGTAGAGCGGAGGACTGTAGAGGCAACAGCTGAAATCCTTAGGTCGCTGGTTCAAATCTGGCTCGAAGGAGACAAGTATTTTGCAAATTTCCCAGTTGTGGGACTAATAAAGGAATATTTTATCTTATCTTGAAAAATGCGTCTTAATTTCAGTAGACATGAGAAGACCTCTTACTTCTATTCAATTGTACTGGCTGTAGTTATCAAGTTAAATTAAGCTAACATGCCATGAGTTGGTTTCATCACCAGCAGATGTTTGAATGTTTCCACATTACTTGTTTTAAAATGATAACACTGTAAAGCTGTCTTAAACATATACCCGATAGAGATATAGACATCTTGCTTAAAGACTGAAGCTAAAATTAAATGCTGCATGTCCCACTCTCAGTGCAGAGGTTGTCAGTCCTTGTATTGTAAATATAATGACAATGTAGAATGATGAAAATGGGCCTAGTTATGGCTGCTAACCTGTGATTGGACAATCCTTTTTGGGGGTGGGGTTTAGCAAATTGTCAATTAACTGTGAGAGAAACAGTGTTATATTAATGATTTACATATAAAGTCAAACTGCATTATTATTACTTAGTTCCATTAGGTCTCCCAATTTTATATTTCATTTATCTAAAAAAGCAATAACGTACCTGCAGTAAGTATTACTGATATAGCACTGATTGCATAGCTGGTAAATTTTCAGTCAGCAGCACAATGGAGACATTTCCCATTTAGTTAACGACGTGTGTATCATTGATTATCTTTTGTCACTGTGTAATTAAAGTGAAGCTTAACAAAGTGAGTGCTGTAATTTTAAGTGTCTGCTCTTTTGTTTGAAAAAAGGCTTTATATTTTACTGCAGTACAAATGAACAAACACATATAAAATAAGTCTGAGTAGACAAATTACATGGTTTCCATCAGAACTGCTTCCCCTCAGGCATCAGTGAAATCTGTGAGGGAAACCTGGACTTGTGCAGCCTAATGTAATAGCCACAATTATATTGTGTTTTTTGGTCTGTTCAGCGAAATTGGTTCAGCCAGCCATCTGTTTGCTCTTTGTCTGTTTTTTCTCTCTTTCCTACTCCATGTCATCAAGAGTGACTAATCACAAAGCTGAAATGTGGATGGGGAAAAAAAAACATACAACATGCAATTTTAACAAAAATATCAGTGCTGGAAAATATTTCTAAAAAGAGAAGAGCATTCTGTTTGTGAATGTGAAATGCCCCGAGACATCCCGTTCTGTTGTTGTCTTTTCTTATTCATGTGATCTTCAGGAAGATTAACTGAGTAGGAGGTTGAGACGGGCGAAGGCAGTAGATGTTTTTCTTAAAGGTTTACTTCAGCTTCAAAGTGCATCATACCTTCGCACTGAGCTGTGAAAGGTGAGGTTTGGAATCAATTGATAGAGTCAAAAGAAAAAAAACATGCACTCGCACACAGACTGTTTTGTCACATAAGAGGCCATTGCATCGACTGAATTCCATGGACCCATAAAGTTAAAGCAACTGCTATATAATCCAAATGTTTATGTTTAACCATGTACCTTTACAAGGCTTTATGGCAAGTTTCAGCTCATTGTCTAGCTGTCTGTCTAGATGCAACTTTACTGTTCTGGTTTACTCTCAACTGTCTCTGTAGTTATGATTTGGCCACAGCAGGAAGCTGCTTTAAGTAAGAAGAAAAGGCTCTAAAAACTGAGTGGACACCACCTGCTCACACACACAGTTGGCGACTGACTTGTGTAGCATTTAGCAGATAAAGAGTCAGATTTCATCAGGACATGGTAGAGATCAAAAACAGAGCTAAAAGAGAGGGAATATTATCCTTACGTTTGTCAAGTGGCCAGAGACACAACTGCACATGAATTATAATTTTACTCTGTAACTGCTGTGTGTGTGAATAAGCAACTGTTTTGCTAACACTTTATGCTGCTATGTCACATTTTCATAACGACTTAAAAGGTGTTGATAAGTCAATGTTGCGTTTCTGCTGCCCCAAAGTGGACAACTTACCCACTTATTTACCTGCCTAATTTCAACTCTGAACCAAAACTCAACAGTTAAATGTAGAACTTATTTGTCAATCTTGAGGAGACTAGAGTTATATCTTATAATTAAATTAAAAACACAAATTAGAAATTAAAACACACACACATTTCAAAGTAGGACAGTTGGGTTGCCACTGTGAACACACACAGCAGCCACAGGATCATGTCACACTCATTTTTCTCTGCATTTTCCAAATTCTCTGGAGTAATTGTCTTGTTTCCTTTTAGTTAATAAAACCCATGAAATGTGACATGCAACATGTTAAAACACTGTATAACAGAACAACTGCTGCACACTATTTAAAGTTCACAAACATTAGCCAAAATAAGTCATACCAGGCCTAGTAAGACTGGAGCAGCAAAACCCTTAAGTGCTTTTCTTTAAAAGAGGGATTGTGTTATTTGGTCTTTCAAAAGTTACATGCAAGCTAACACATGCAAATTAAGAAGACTTTCATGAGAAGTGACTCTGAGGCAGTGGAGTGGTTTGAGGTTGTCGTCTTATCTGCTCTCCTCTACATAACTATCCATAATTTTCTCCACTTTCTATCTTTCATTTAAAGTCCAATAGCTGAATTTAAATTCTAAAAGCCACCACAGGACTCATCAAATAATATTACCTCTTGTCGAGAACTGCCCTGTGCAGAAATAGTGTGAGATCTTTTCAGTAACTTAACCTTTGTTGCCGCCTTGGGTGGAAGGTAGAAAATGTATTAGCCTCGGATGATAACCTAACCAGCTGGAAAACGCTTCTTTTTCGGTCAGTTGTTTACTATCCTCACAAATATACTGTAGTGTGTGCGCAGTGCTCTGTGTGTGCACTTATGTAATTGTGTGAGTGCACATAATTACTGTACTCGTGCAGGTTTTGCACGTGCATACATCCTGCCTAAAAATTGTGTGTGTATTTACTGATCATTCACAGTGTGTGCTGTAGAAATATAATGATTGCATGGGCAGGAGAGATAATATTATCTAGGATGTCCAAAAGACCAGGCAATGTCACTTGGTGGGATAAGTGTGAGCCAGCAATTGAATAGAGGTCCATTATTGCCAGCAGAGGATTTCTGATGATGTTTGTGAAAGCTATTATAACGCAGAAATTGAAAGAGCTGAGAGCTCAATACAGAGTGCTCTCTACCAGCTCCGGCTGTTTATGTAAAGCACTCCCCCAAGGATAGAAAGCCATCCAGTGGCGTCTCACTTTGGAGAGGGGAGGATAGCAAGAAGGCGGTAGGGAGGAGGAAAGAAGAGAAAGAGACATGTGCTTCAGTTTGCAAAATACGATTTCAATAAATACAACATTCTTCAACCTGGCTTCAGACCATTGTGCGGAAACGCTGCTTGTCAAAGTGAGACATGACCTGCCGACAGCAGCTCTGTCACTTTGTTCTTCTGAACTGAAGTGGAGCCTTCATTTCTGCTCTTCTGTTCTCTCCTGGTTTTGTTCATACCACTTGAATAAATTCTCCATCTTAACATCTCATTTGGGCTCTTGGAGGCTGCTGCTAAGAAAATCCAGAGCCCCCTGAGCAGCTCATCTACAGCAGTAAGGAGAAGGAACAAAGGGATGGTTGGAATGGCACCACATTCACCAAGAAGAGTCATGAGCTCAATTTCATGTAGGACTATTTTCTGCCTTGGCTTGCATGTGCAATTTCATATTTGTGTGGAGACTTTATGGAGATTTTATAGCCAAAACACCAATTTTCATGTAGGAAAGTAATTTTGGAGAATAAGTCTATATTTTGATTCAAACTATAATGTTAAACTTGAACTCTTAAATTAAATGTGAAGAATTTCTTCTCTGCTAATTTCAGACCCATGAGGCTGCAACAGCTACTCAATGGCTGACAGGGGTTGGGATGGTTGTAAGTGCTTTTAATGAAGCGTTACAACTAACATCATAATGACAACTGAACACATTTTCTCTGTCTTACTGCTTTTATCAGCATGCCAAGAAAGTGGGTAAGAAAAAAAAAAGGGGGGGGGGGGGGGGCTGTGCACGTCTGCATCAGATGAGGTAAAGCAGGGGAAGACAGTGAGGTCTGTCCCCGAAGAATACTCTGCTGTGACATGAAGCAGATACTGCAAGAAATTACAAAACCTAGGAGAACGGGGATGAAGACAGCTTCCCCATATGGGCCATCACAGCAGTCAGCAAGTCTTCAATGCACAGCAGGAGGATGTCGTGGCTGGTTGCTTTACTCCACATGAGGTTCCAAGCATCTGACGGCTACAGGTTAGCAAGTCAGACTTAAGTAGGATTTGGTTACTGGTGTGTGTATCTGTTTTTATGTGTATGTGTTTGTATATCAACTTACAGTACAACATCACACACCCTCAGTCGTGGGATGAGAGCAACATGGCAGGTTCTGGTTCTCTTCTTCAGATCTATATTTGTGGTGGTCTCAGTTTTTCAGTCTTCACTCCCTCGGTTGTCTCACAACTTGCTCCAGTGTGTTAAGTTATAACAATGGAAGTCCTTGTATTTGACATCACTTGATGAATTCTGTCATATAGTTGGAGTATTTGGAAACAGTGTTGTTTGTAGTAGACAAATAAGGGAACTTGGTGTCAAAATTTGAGAGCTTTAGCACAGAAATCCAGCGAGTTATAGGTGCTGAGACACAAAGTGTTACAAGCGTCCCCGGCCTCTCCTAAATATCTTTAATCCTGGCATGTTCCAGAGTCTAGTTCAAACATAAATTTGGCTTTAGCTCAAACATAAATTTGGCTTTAGGACAAGTGACATGAATAATTCAAAAGGAACTGCTACATTCCTAATGCCATTATAAGGCTAAGTGATACAGGAATAAGGAGGAAAAATATGTGTATGGCCTCCTCTCACGTATACTTGAATAAAAATATTAGAACATTTTGAGAGAAGTTTTCAACGCTATCTGTAAAGAATGGGATAAGACCTTCCCGAGGGATTTCAGCAAACTGCTGGGGATTTGTATGTGGCTGATAAAAGCTACTGAGGACCATGTGGCTGTTTGGTTTCATCCTGAAATCTCAGCAGATTTTCATTCGCTGTTCATGCCTTTGTAAAGAAACACCTTTTTCTCCACAGTAGACTGTTTATGCTTGATGTCCTGTATCCACCCTACCATATGTATATATCATGCATATATCAACTGTATCCATATATGAATGAAGTTTATAGATGAACAGCAAAACTATGAACCAATAAACAATTATGTATTTCACTCTCACACAAAGGTGACATCACACATTTTGGGGTACAAAAGCTCAGGGGGCTGGGGCAGTAACCTATATAAGTACATTGCTGCAGCTACAGTACAAGGACGTGATCCCTCAACAGCTTCTCACCCGGGAACACAACCAGTTTTATTCAATGGGGCCAAACACCGCTGCTGGGCATTCAACCCAGGTCTTTGTAGTGCGTTTTCCCCCCGCGCCGCCCAGGTGCCTCAATCACTGCGCTGCCTTTACAGACTTTAGTAACTGTGCCTCAGGTTGAACTGGAGTACATTTGTACCCTCACCTTGTACCTGGGAGAAACTGCTTCACACTTTTACAGCGTATGAAAAGGTCAGACACATTATATGCCTGTTTTGGTGCATTTGTGAAAAGTCTGCATTCATGTTTCAAAAGTACTGAGCGCGCACAAAAAACTTTTCTCTTTAATGTACATTCACTATACCTCGGAAATTTCAAACCCTGCAGGCCTTGTGGTTATACATCATACAGATGGCATATTGCTGTTCATCAGGTTCTTCTAAGGGAAATATGCAACTTTAATCTTTCACATGGCCCACACACATGCTGCGTATTGACAGCACACACACATGAATAAGGAAATATTGAAATTCCCACCAGATCTCGCACTCATGTATATTCCTACAACCTCCCGGAGGTATTAGTCACCGGGACACTGAAAGGCATGAATAAATACAGCTGTGGGTGAGCGGGTCCAAGTCCGGAGAGACAGGCTGGCGACAGTTTGACATCTCTTTCACTCGGGTCAGGGTGGTACAAGAGGTTGAATGGTTTTAGTTTGTGTGATATAGCAATCTGTATGTTTTTGTATTTTTTCTTTCCATCTTAACCTCTGCTGCTTTGAGAGATTAAATTTCTCTGCATCGCCGACCTGCTGTGTGCAGGAATGATATGGCTCTGTAAGTTTAAGTTGAAAGGTGACGAGAGGTTGTGGATCGGCCGGGAGATCTGAATGGAAGACCAATTTGAAAGAGAGTATGTGGGCATTGTTACTTTTCAGCCTGTATCCACCGATTTATCTCTAAAAACATATCATTTCACCCTTGAAACGACATCCCGCGAAAGCGTGAGTGGGAGGCACTCGGGCATGAAGGAGGCGCACATGCACGGAATGCATACACGTGTGTGCAGAGGAACACACACGTATGCACACATGCTTACTCAAGTTTCACCATTTACACAGCACTTGAACGAGCACAGTGCAGAGCAAAGGTCCTTTTTATGCTCATTGTGTAGTTTTAAGGCCATGGGTCATTGTCTCTGGGAATGTCATTTGCCAGAACATTTTATGACACTGTTGGACGACCCCATAAGCCTCAGGGATGAGACTGAGAGGAGGAACACGTCTTTGTATTAAAGCTATAAATAAAATCATTGGACTTGTGATATTGTTTCAAACCTCTAGGCTGCTTTCTCATCCCACCGCTGTGAAGGACAATTTTCTGGCTGTGACAGGTGTTAGAGGGTTGTTGTGTCCCCTCTAGCAGTCTAGAAGAAGCTGGCTGGACACAGGCTACAAACCAACAGGATGCTGCCACTGGGACGCTGGCCCCCGCTCAGGTTTGTCACCTCATCTGACAGAGCAGAGAGTCCGCTGCGCTAACATTCACAGTGGAGCGGCCCCGCGGCTCCGAGCCACGAGCATGTAAATAGGTGATAAAATAAAATAAGTGGGCCGAGCTCTTCCTGATACTGATGCCGGCAGCTCGAGGGCAACTGCTCTCAAGCATTTAGCTTCGTCGCCATGTCCACTGATTTTTCTTTCGTGCAAGAATGTCAGGCTACCGGAGCATAATGCATAGGAACTGTGTTGTTTATGATTATGTCCGTCAATGTGAAGCTACCACCAACTGTTAACCATGAAGGTTTCGCACAGATTAAAAATCTTAAAACAGCTTCAAAGGTGCAGAATTTTTTTTAGCTTTTCATCCAGAGCTGTTTCATATTTCACATTCATCAAGGGAATAAGCTTATTTCCCAAAATGTCAAAGTATTTCTACAAGCCACGACATGATAATTATAGTGTAGCACACTTCCCGGCAGTGGGTTATGGATATGAGGGTGTGCTGGATGGATCAGGGGTCACGTTGTGTAATATCATCGCTCACACACCTACAGCAAAGGACCAGGCTTCGACACCAGACAAGATTACAGGTCTGTCTCTCTCACGCATCCTTCTCATCAGACCGCTCTCCCATTTACGAAACAGGCCTCCTCAAAAGACTGTCTTTTAGGTAAGCTGTGCTTCACGGAGCGGCCGAGACAAAATCACAGCACCTCTATTCTGTCGCCGTCATTTACTACTGAGAAATATGAGCCTGATTGCTCTCCTTTTTTTTTTTAGAGTCAGTATATTTTTTACTGCACGATTTTCTGCAATACATCGAGGAGAGTGAGCATGTGCTTTAAGAGTGAGGTTTAAAATGTATATCGTCCATACTTGCAGTCACTTATCCTTTTAAAAGGACTAGAAACACCTGGGTACTCAAGGCCAGAATAGACCAGACTGCTCGAGAATGAGGAAGCTCAGATTCAACAGATGGATAGCGTCTCTTTCCCGCAGCATTCAAAGCAGATGGAGCAGTAACATCGACTCAAGGACTTCAACTTCAGCTCAGGTGGGAAACTAAAGAGGCTGGATTTCATGTAATTACATTCTTTTTTTCCTCAGAAAGTTTCCCAGGCTGTTTGTCTTTTTAAAACTCTCACTCCTATCAGAATGTTTGACACATCCACGCTTTGATGTTTTAGAGATTTGCTTCAATCGCAATTTTTTTTTTTTTTTTTTTTTATGATGCTGTAGTCAGAGGACTAATGGCTGGAGCCCACAGAACAGCCAGCTGTGGGTGGTAAAAGTGGAAGATCAATGGATTTTAACATTTATGCTGTCCCTGTTAATTATACCCCAATCTTGATGGAGATTTTGTTGGCTCAGTCATAACGAGAGTTGTTTATGTCTTTGGTGAAGGGTCATTATAGAAGCCCCTGTTTGAGATCTATCCCTTTTTAATTATCTCTCCATTTGTAAAGTCCTGGTCACATAACCACTGCATCATGCTGTCAGTGGCACTGTTGAACTCTATGAGGATGGAGCAAGGTTAATTATATTGTTATTGCAAGGTTGTAATATAGTGAATTAAATCGTGTGTGAAGGTGAAATAAAAGTCCAGAATTATTATCCCTGCAAGATGAACTGAAATGACCAAAAGGATACACTCAAAACAGACAAAAATAAATGAAAATAAACTTGACAGCTCTAACCTCGTTTACATTTCTAAGCAAAATTACAATCACTGACACTTATTGGTGTCATACATCTTGTTGTATACTGTCAGATTTTGAGACAGACACAATATCTTCATACTGCCGGTGCAGCCAGGCTTTACTACTGGTTCCAGTAGCGTGTGTGCACAGACTGTTCGATGTGTGGTTAGATCTGCTGCTTCTGGAGCAGAAATCATGTGCTTTTAGTACTACTCCATTTGTCCCTGATGGAGTAGGACTAAATGCTGCCAGAGGGTTTTTTTTTTTTTTCTGTGACAATTACTGTCTCTCTCTCTCTCTCTCTGCATTCTAATAAAAACCACTTTGGTTGAGTTGCATTTTTCTTTTTTAAATGACAACAGTTGACACATTTCAGCTGTCCATCGCTTTTCAGGAATCCTTAATGGGATTTGACTTGGAGGCTTCAACAGCTATAACTCAAACCCACATTAGTCTTGCTAGAATAAATTAAATCTTTGTCGCGTGAATAGCCAATTAAATCTGTGTGATCCAAATAATAAATTATCTTGGTAGTTTGGCTGAATTTAAAGCATTGATGTTGATTTCTCTTCAGATTTCTGAAAAAGAATACAAAAGTGCATTTACCAGTGGTGCTGAGAGACGATGCTTGAGTAGAGCTAAAAGCTCCCCTTTCAATAGCACATTGCACCATGTGGTGCTAATTGCCTCTGACTGAGTTCATTTAAACCATCTCAGCCTTAATTATTAGGACAAAAAAAATCAAAGTTAGTTTAATCAGACAAAACCCATTGTCCAGTTTAATCATGTTACTTTGCTTTTACGATCGTGTTTGTATCATGGTGATAAATAGATGCTCAGCAATGGCGACTAAAACGCACATTTATCAAAATATAGGCTTTTCACAGTGGATATGTTGCCATGTTAGAGCAGGGAAAGCACAGGCGTAGTAGACTTCATGCTGGCTCGCTGACATGACTGACACCTGAATGCAACAGAGGCATCATTAATAAACATCATTAGTTTCACTGGTGCTTTCTGTGTTATGAAAAGTCAAATTGTCTCCTGTGAAGGTCTATTGGCCAAGAAAGATGTTTTCAGAGCTGGATGGGAACAAGTTTACGTCTTCAGCATCTGATGGCTGTGGTTGGGTTTAGTGAAAAGTGGCAATAACAGAGAAAATGTGTAAAAGCTGTGGCAATCACTCAGATTCACATTTTCAATGTTTGTCTATGTAAAGAGATTAAAACTGCCAATATCTTACCTACAGTCCAACATCACAATGTGATCATAATGTTTTCAGGACTTTCATCAATCCCAATTCATCAAAATTAAAACAATTGACATTTTTCAGTTTCAACATTTGATACATTGTCTTGGCACTGTTTTCAATTATATATAGGGTTGAGATGATTTGCATCAACATTTTACATGGCGTCCAAACTCTTTCGGAATTGGGCTTGTACTTTTGCTAAGTACTGAGATCCAAACTCCAAAGTCCAAAATCACAATCACTGTCCGACTTTGCAGAAAACTTTCTGAACTGTTCAATTATGGAAGATGCTGCTGAAAGTGACCAACAAGCATCATTCTAAAACCAACAACACTAATGAAACTAACACGATTACAGCATGTTGCATCATGCCACGTCCTCCTAACTGGACCTTTCAGTTGCGTGTGTGATTTCATTAGCTGCCTCTATTATCAAAGTGTGACTTTATTCCTGGTGGCAGTTACAGGCCATCAGCTCTTCCAGAGGCCTGTGGATGTTGTTCCTGCAGTGATACAATGTTTATTTCATTTTCCTCTTGTAGTGGTGTTTGTGTGTCATCTCAACTAAATTAAAGTTCATGTATATTAAAAATAGCAGACCTGGCTCTCTTGCTTTTGCTCGGAACAGTCTGCTACACCGGGGCACCTTGCTCTGCTTTTGAAGCACTTTGAAAGGTTATGTACTACACTTTTCTTTTGAGGGCACGATGGAAACCTTCGCTTGCCACTCTTCTGTCAAGTCTAGTCAGAAATTACAAACAAGGTAGTAATAATAACTACAGTTTCCTGTTGTTCACCCCTCTCCCCTGAGGATAACGGTGTAACTGTAGCAATCTACCGTGCCAGGACTCTACAATGTCTCATCATGGTCTGTGTGGCGGCACTGCTTTTCTCTAGCATATTGAGTTCAAGCCCTCAGACTTCAAGCAACAATCTAGGCCATCTCTTTATATTTTCCCTCTGAAATGAGGCGTCTGTGTGATTGACAGGGTGCTAATAGTAAATGGATCAAACCAGAGATGTTGTCTGTTCAGAGTAAAAAAGGAACCACCTGCTGTACCCGGATATATCCTGACACCAAAAACACACCGACTCTTTGACCTTCAACATATGCTCATAATTCAAGATGCCGTTCCTCATCTGCTGCAGGAAAAGAGTGGCAAAGATCAGCCTACTTAATAATAGTTAGATACAAAGGTGAGCAGCAACACATACTGCATTTTCCAAGTGGATATCATTTGAATGTTTCTAGCAGAGTGCTGACTGTCAGGAGCAATTTCCTCCAGACTATCACTCTGATTTTATGTGCAACAGCAGGGTGGGCAACAGAGAAGAAGAGAACATGTATATATATATTAATGCTCACTTTTCCTGCCTACAATATAGTATAGTAACAGTTTACCCCCATAATGGACACCAAAACCTGATTAATTCCTGATTAAGACCAACTGGTTTCATAAAATCACAGATTAACAAAACCACCTCTCAGTCCTTAAGTTCAGTGTCCACTCACTGTGATTAGCCATTCATTCAGCAAAACAGCAACAAGGAGCTCATAAGATATTAAGTCGCTTAATTATCTGCAAACTTGTATTTCATTTTCATATTAGCAACAAATGAGTTGATACAAGTTAAAGGCAAATGTCAGAGAATAACATCTTTCATTGCAAACATGAGTCTATAATTAAGTACTTTAAAGACCACTTTCCACATGCATACACTTAAGCCAATAAATGCTGTCACCTTGGGCATTATGCAACCAAAATTCTAAAGGGGGCACACTTAGACCAGCAGGCCTGAGGTCCTCCCCCAAGAACACACAGACCTTTTTAAAGACTGATTTCACTAAATCAGCTTTGTAGCTCACTTTATATTAGGATAAATATGGGATATTTATGTAGAGATGTTTTTTGTTTTCATGCTGTTATGTTTTTTGAAAATGACACTCTCTTATTCACTCTTTTACACTGCTGATACTTGTCTGCTTCCCAAAACCTGCAAGAGCCATAAATTCACATAGAAATACCATTTCCACAATGAACATTAATTTGAAGAACACAGACAATAAAGCCAGAGATGTAAACAACCTGCCGACGTGTTAACAGATGTATTTTCAAACACAATGCACAGGAAGCAGCATAAGCACAAACAAGACTGACATCAGACAGCAGTGTCTGTCTCCACTGACACTAAAAGCTCAGACTGAGCTATAGGAACCTATTTCCCAAACAGCTCAGCCTCCTTGAAAGATCCATCATTACCACTAGCCCAAGTACATATGAGCTGTAACCACACCTTCACACAAGAGAGGAGGAAGCAATAATAGTCAAGTGTAGGGTTTTCATGCCTACCTTAATGTCTGCATGTCAGTCTCACTTTCTCCAAGTTCACTTCCTGGATCCTCAACCTGTGGAAGAAACCAATGCCAGAGGGAATGGGGGTGTCTGATTGTAGAGAAGTTCTGTGATTCAATAATGAGAAGAATCCTTTTGAGTCATAATATAAGATAACTACATATTATCAAAATAACACTAATAAATTAAAATAAATTTGAAAAAAATATTTTAAAAAAATCCAGTTATCAAAAATCAAAAAGTGTGAGAATGCCAAATTTTAACAGAAGAGACCTAATGTGTGACTGACAAAAATCACAAACGTTACCTGGATAAATTTACTTGCCGATGTTTCAGGATCCACGTGTGAAAGCATCTCAGAAAAAAAAACACTATCAATGTCGTGAAGAACGGTGCCCACCAGTACTTCACCCCGAGGAGACACCGGTGCTGTCACGCCTCACAGCAAGATTTATCGGCAGCTCTGGCAAGAGGGTGTATGATTCCCTCGCACCTCTCTCCTGACTCAGGGGTCATTGACAGTGACTTATGCGAGAGGAGACAGAAGTGTCAGAGGGAAAATATGTGTGTCAGCTCACATCACTTCTGTTCTGCTCTCCTGGAACCTGATCACATCTGAAACATTAAGTAATCCCAGACCGTGATGCTGTGATACCCTCGAAACATGTGGTACAAATACATATTTTTAAAGGTGTGAAACCATAGCAAATGGAAACTTTCTGTATACTACGTACTGTATATGTTTTTTAAAAAGTTGTTTGTATTGTTTTCTTCTTTAAAATATATGTGAAAAATAGAATATCAAAGACACCTAGGTTTTCTGTTTCAGTACAGAGCAAGTGAAAAATCTATGAGTGATGCCTCAAAGGCTCATAAAAGATTTTCATGTGTTGATAAAGAAGCTCACAGTCTGTGTGTAATTATCATCAGTTGACCATTTGCTTGGCCCCCCTCCCTGAGTTGCAGCTGCTACACCTGTCAGGCTGTCCATTCTTGCACAGCGCTCAGTGTAGTTCTCAATAAAAAATATTTGCAGAGTCACGGCTCAAAATTCAAAGGATTTTTTTTTTTTTTAAATCAATGGTCCCTGATTTTGTTCAGACTAGGGATAAAAGCTGCCAATTTTTCCAGCTGAAATAGCAACTGTCTCGAGCAGCTGTGGCCTGTGGACTAATTGAGCTGAAGTTAGCTCCATAAGTTTTTTGAAAACTCTGTGTCTTGCTGACTCATTTTAAACTCCTGTAAAAGGACTCTGACTATGCAGTTGATGCCTGCATACATGATATCATGCTGAGGCTTAACTGAGGCTAAAGCTGTATGTCTCAGGCAAAAAGTCAGAATCCTCACCATGTGATGATCCATATAAAAGACAATTAAAAACCCAAATGTTTGTGTATTGCATGTCCAGAAAAGGAAAATGTAAGATGAGACTCATCCATTCTGAAATAACCCTGTTTGACTGCTTTGCTTACATGTCCACGTCAGCTCCGTGTCAGAAATTTGAACTATCAACTTCATTCAAGACATGTGAGCTCCATCGATCTCTCAGTCCAAATAAGTTGTCTGCTGCTGTGGTTTACACCACC
This sequence comes from Centropyge bicolor, assembly GCA_037975185.1. Lineage (NCBI taxonomy): Eukaryota > Metazoa > Chordata > Actinopteri > Pomacanthidae > Centropyge > Centropyge bicolor. The sequence continues at coordinate 1,290,062 of JBBMOC010000038.1, read as the reverse complement.
TGTCTGAAGCAGGTCATGACAGGAATATTACTGCTGCATACGCTCACATATATCCAGTTTACCACTTTGTACGCCCATTTACACATTAGTATTTTGGCTGTGTTCACCTTGTAGCATTGACCGCTGGCTGCAGAAGAGCTCTGCGGTGCATCCGAAATGCCAAGTCTATACCTGCATGGCTATTCCATTATTGTAAAAGCTTTTGTTGTTGCTATTGCACAGCATGAGAACCTATTTGTGTTGACAAAGGGAAATGATGAGCTACAATGTTCCCAGAAAACACACAGCTCACATCAGGAGGGGACTGACAACTGAGGCTGACTTGGGGTCGGCTTCAACTGTCCAGCACTGCTTTGGTGGAAAATACAAAGGATACCTTCACATGAGTTTAGTGCATTTTACATGTTTAAATTTGCTGCCCTTACAACACCACCACCAACAACAATAATAGGTAGTTTTGGTGTCTCATCTTTCACCTTTTCTGTTGTCTTGTAGGCTACTTGTACAATGTGCACTACACAGCATTTGAAACCCCTCGCTGTGGTCCCCTATAAATGCATCCAGCACGGGAAAGCTACCCAGACACTAGGCCAGAGATAAATCCTACTCATTTCCTGTGTTGACAGTCTGAGGCTGCTTCCTTGACTTGGTAAAATTAACGGTCCAGAACGTTATTTTCCCATCCAATATGCTGCCATCAATCATTCTGTGTGCCTTCATCACTTTCAAAAATTATGTGTCACTGTTTTCCACAAAGGCAAAGCAACAAATTTAGTCACCAGGCAAAGGAGTGATGATAAAATGAACAAGTTTGACGGTAAAGTGAGTGGTAAGTAAAACTTCGGGATGACAAGTTTGAATTTCTGCCCATAAAGGAATGAAGATATAGTGCACAGCAGTCAGTTCAGGGTAGTCAAGATGCTTTAATGGGAGTGTCGGGAAGCTACTGCAAACACACTCGCAGGTACTGTAAGAGGACGCATCCACAGGTTTGCTGATAAACTCACTGACACGACTGACTGATAGAAATATGAAATGAATGCAGCTCAGAACTTTGTGTGACTTACAAACTTACAGAGAAAAGATCTAAAAGTTGACCTCACAAAAGAGATTAAGTACTTGTAAAGAGAGTGCTATATACATCATCTGTTATATGAAGTGTCACTGGCAAAGTATTAATAGTTTGAAAAACAGAATCTTGGCAATAGACTCCAAAAGCTGTTCATCTCTCAAAATACAGGCACAAAACTCAAAAGGATTTTATTTTGGTTGAAGGGAAACATGGCAGACGTCAATGTGCACATTTTACAAGCTTGATTCTACACAGTTTTCATTGCAGGATGAGACAACAAATAAAAATGGTTTTGTGTGTGAAATATTAGCCACAGCTGCACTTTTATTAGAGAGAAAAAAATCTGCATTTGAGGTATTTTTCATCCATGTATTTATCCCAGAATAACAACGAGCCGTATATAGCTTGATAGACAGAGAAGGTATATTATAACTGTAGGCTGCGACTACTCAACTGCGTGAAGTATGGAGTTTCATTGCAGAGCGGGAAATTGCAAGTGCCAGGGAACAGAAGTGAATGACATCAAGGAGGATGGTATGGTAAGGGAGCATGTAAAGCGCATCCTCATTTCACTTCTAGGCTGATGCTCTTTCACTCCCTGATCACAGAACAGCAAGGGCTGATGGGAGAGCGGCTGGGTGGGGGAATGTGATTTGAGGGCATCAAGAAGCGGAACTGACAAAGACGGATTCACTGTGGCCCAAGCATGGAATTGCTTTTCCTTTCCCCTGGAACTGAGCTGGAAGTGCCTGCGGCTGCAAACAATCTCTAAGCAGCAGCTTTCACAAAGCCCAAGAGCCAGAACCATGAAAGCTCAGAGGCAGGTGAGAAAACGCTGAACTATTTAGCACAAGCGAAAACAGGTGGTGAGGAATAACTAAAAGTCAGCCCAGTCCTCAAAGACTGTTGCATGAACTAAAAATCCTCATTTTAACACACTGTCATGCGCATGTGTGTGCAATACAGTACTGCACTGTCTCTACTGTCTCTCAGTGTGTGTGCACACAAATAACCATGTTTATGGGTGTGTGAGAGCCGCAGAAGGGGTGTGTGTTGTTGCCAAGTTGCACAGCTAATTATGCAGGTGTTACAGGGCTCCAGGATGGAAAATAAGAAGACAAGGGATTGTTTCACTCTCTCAGTTTGACACAAGAATGAAGGTGCACTATTTAATTTACACCTTAACCCGAGAAAAGGTCCTTGTGGATTTCTGTTGAGTTTAAATCAGGCAGACTCTAATAAAATGAAAGTCGAGGTTCACACCCGTTTTTACTTGGAGGGACAGACGTAGAATATCTGAGCCACAGTCACTGCCATCAACGTCATTATGAAGGTGGTAAATTAGCATATCGTCAACACACTCCACAATGAGCCACGAGAGAGGGATGTCACAATGAAAAACATCATTAGAACCTTTGCGCATTAGATGAAGAAAATACAGATTAATCTCATTTGACTTCAATGTGACAAATAGCTTCTCTTAATGGCCCAAACTCTTGGAGTTAACGTTTATTCTCAGGAGATCAGACGAGAGCCCCTGTTGCTCCACCTCTAATGGTGCATGTCTTTGAGGAGATGAGGCATTATCAGGCTGAGATCCCTGTCCTCACACAACCCGCTCTTCACAGTCAACTTCATTTTTTTTTTCTATTCATCACAACACAATCAAAACACACAATCTCGCACATTCGAATGCTGATCTTGTCAAAATCCCTGACGAGGTAAGAGCAGGTTGTGGTAACCAGTCGGCATATTAAGCCCCGGTCAGTCTAAACCACTGAACATGTCAGAGACTTTCACCCTGTCAGCCGACTGAAGCAGTGAGGCTCCGGACAGGCAATCATGTGAGAGAGAGTCAGAGAGAGAGAGTCACACAGAGTTTTATCCTGTGCCTCTGTTGCCTGAAAGGGTTCAGTGTGTTTGTGTGGAGTGAACCCTCCTCATTTGTCTGTGTGCATTTAATCTGCATCTGAAGCAGCCCAATTGGTGAAGGCTATTACAGCCTGCTGACAAGAGCAGAATTGAAACCAAGAAACACAACAGAAACGAGCTCGTAGTAAATACACTCACAGACATCTACTCCTTCTCACGTGTTGCTTGGATAGCACAGCATTGCCACAACGGATCTCTTCCCCCCCGCTGACCTTAAGACATGGCTATTTCTTTATGGGCAAATCAACTGTGAGAGGACAAGAGAAGAAGAGTAACCGCCATCTGGGAGCGATGATAAGAGGATCACGTAACTAGCTATTCTTCCATCCATAATGCAAGCATGCATTTGGCCATTCATGGTAATTACAATCCATTGTCGCCACTTTAGAGACACATGTCAAGCTCAATGCAACACGTATCACGGTTCAATGTTTTCCTATTTTTCTACTCATTCGAGCAGATTAACATCAAGCACACCATTAGGAGTGCCACAGTGCATCACTGGACTCTTTAAATAACAATGCTCGAGCACTGAAGTCCAGCTCTTGTTCGCACCTCAGAGAGTGTGACTTTCCTTGTCTGTTTTTGTGAGTGCTCTCTCATGTTTTCCTCTCTCTCGATCGCTCCTTTCTCTTCACACACTCCACTATCAAAGTAAAAAGTGAAGCAGCAGCTCTTCAAACAAAAAGCGACAACACGAAACAAAACCTATTACACTGCCAATATGACTGAGGAGGCTGACTATAACAATATTCAGAGCGAAGGTGGACTCCACCGAGGATGCCGTGAGTGACACGACAACATCAAAAACGTGTCTCTGAAAAGCATGTCACGACCCCGTCACCCCGGTCACACGGCGGAGTAGACAGCTGACGAGAGGGCAGGCAAGACCTCCAGCACTCAGCTGACTCTCCAGCAGCTGCCAGGGGCTCCCACCTCAGCCAGTCTTCTCTCCTGACACAGAACAGGTGAAACATGGAGGGAGAAAAGAAAGGGGGAGGGAGGGGAGGGCTGGGATGATAAAGAGGAAGAGGATGTTTACAAAAAGGGAAACAGACACAGATGGTGAGAGGAAAAGCTGAGGAGACGTTAAAAAAGAAGAAGAATTGCAAGAGCGGTAGTGAAATTGATAAAAGGCTGCAAAGGGAAAAAAAACGTAGCGAGCCAGTCAAATGTAGGGAAAACAGGGCCATGAATTATTCTGTTGTTATCTTGTCTGACAGCAGTCTCCAAAGAGTTTTTTTTTTTTTGCAATAAGGTATTTCTCTGCTACGGTCAAGCCACACGCCCTGTGGAAGGAGATATTAAAGAGTTCATATCTGTAAGCATGTAGATCAGAGGGCCCGGCCTACATGACACGGCAGCATAATCCCCCAGTGCTCGGCGGTCCAGGCACAGTATTAAATGGAAAAGCCATGAAGAGAGATGAAGAGAAATTGTTCTTTCCTCCCTCTAATTAGGTTTGAAGGTTGTGGAAGACCAGGACATGACGCTGACAGTTGCTCTCTCAGGGCAAGAGACAAGACTCTTAAACCCAGACATCAATTTGTAGCCGAGTCAGTCAGTCTGACCTGGAGGAGGATGTGGCGATGCCAGTACATCTCACAGGTGCATCACAGGTCCTGAAATGACAGTCCAGTGAGCCAAATTTTATTAAATTAGCAAAATTTGACATTAAATCAAATGAGCACTAAATGAACCAGAAAACGATAAACGACAAAATATTATGTCAGTAAACAAATGCAGTTGTTTAAAGTAATATTTTGCAGACGAACTGAGGGAGTGCAATTTTAAATACTGAATGCAACATTTGTAAGCTCATGAGAACAACTCGACCTTGTTGGTTCAGCCACCTGGCAGCAGCTGCAACAAGCTTTATAACCCAACACTGACATTAAAGCTGTTGTGGTAATCTTTACAGCAAACAGTTGTCTATTGTCAACCTGATAAGAAACTATTAGCATTCGTTTGGAGGTATCTTTCTGGACTCTTGACAAATTAAAGAACAATTTTAGACTTTCCTTTCAGCTCTGTTTGAGCTCCACGAACTCCTAGGGGAATATTTGGCTCTTTAGCTGCTAAATGCTCTACTGTGTTGACTAGTGTTTAACCTTGTCTGTGGGCTGTTTGGTGCTGCAGGTGGAGCACAGTGGGGTTTTTAAGGGTTGTTTTTATTTGCTAGAAATGAGGTTGATGAGAGGTGAGAACTGTGGGGAACTGCAGGGTTGGATCATAATTCTCTCTAATCTATTATGATTATATAAAAATATTCTTTTTTAAAGCACTACTTGACTTTTATTATTAAATTGCTGCAGACTTTGATTGAACCCTTTTTGGACAATATGCACTGATCAACTTAAGAATTACTGAGTTACATACTGTTAAGTGTTCAATGCTCGAGTTGCATTTGTTTGCCATGAGCTCCCCTCTCTCCCCAGGCACGATCGAGTCAAATACAGTAATTTCCCCTCCTAAAAAACAAACAAGAGTGATCGCAGGCCTATTAGTGCTCTGACTATTCTCCACAGGCCGAGGCGCTAAATGAAACGAGGACATTGTAAATGACACAACATAGGTGTGAAAGGCAAAGTGTTGAGAAGGAGTAGTGTTGCGGGTCACGTTTTCATTGAGGATGCGGAGAGCTGTTTTCTCAATTAGCGTAACATTACTCAGCCATGGCAGAGGGAAGATAGGTTGCAGCTACGGGGCTGCATAAACCCGAGGACGCAGGGCTCCAGGGATGCCAGGGGGGAGGACTGGGGTTACAGCATCCTGCTCTCGCCGGCGTCTAGAGTGGAAGAGAGATGAGGGAGTGGAGGACGACTGCTGTTCTCCCCGAGGTTAATATAGTGCTATCAGTTGCACAACTGTCCTCTCGTGGCTGCATCTATTTCAACAAGTGCTGCAGGAGAGAAGGGGAAAAAGAATGAGGGAGAGAAGAGGGACAAAAGAGAAGGATAAACGGGGGCGTGGAGAGAAAGAATCTGGAAGCAATTATGAAAATGAACACTATAAGGAATACAGAAGTCTTTGCTTTGTTGTTTGAGTGCCTTGAAAGTTGATAGCGGGGGTCCTGTCTTTGAATCAGTGGTATAAAAAAACTGAAAATACAAGCTGTGTAATCACAAATACAAAGGCAGAAATCAACAGACTCAACTGTGGACATGTCATTATCCACTGACACAATTGCTTACAGCTAAGGAGAGAGAGGCTCACGATTTAGTTTACGGCTGATTATGACAAGTTTTTAAAGCAATAAAAGTAAGTGTTGCGCTTTATTGACTACGCTATATTCCCAGCGTTTGTCCACTAGCCTTAAAGGAAATCAAAAAGGCATCTGTTCTCGTTAAAGTTTGTCAAGGATCACAATGAAGTTTGATTGATGTCCGTCGTCACTCGTGGCCCCATTTTTCTGCTCTAAATAAACCGAAGGATAAATCCAGTTGCTAAGCCAGTCCCTCAAAGGGCTGACCTTTTGATAAGCCCATCTCTCAAATTTATGGCGGCTCGGAGATGCTTTATTGCCACAACCTAGAAATGGCTCGTGTTGACATAAGATCATTTACAAGCTTCTCCCCAGAAACCTCAAGGCTCAACATCTCTATATGTGTGCTAACAACGAGAGATTATCCTTGGAGCAAAATAACTTCAGCCTCTGCCTCACCTGAGATTGTTTTGCTGTCGAGAGAGAGGTGGCAGAGACAGATTTCCTGTGTAAAACCTTGATATTTCAGCACTATAACTTCCCAAACTTTACTCTTTGCTTTCCCAGGATTTCACAGCTCCCCTCTGCTCTGTTTGATTTTTACGGCTGGCTATTTCATGCCAGCCATTTTGCTTCCCTCCACTGGCTTAATTCAGCTGTTGAATTCAAGGCCACAGACTGATACAGGTCACAGCATCCAAAGTTAAAGGTGACTGGTGTCTGCGGTGGAAGCAAACTACTGCTGGGTTTCGTACCAGCACAAGGTGAGCGCGATAAAGACGAAAGGGACAGTTGAGTCGCTCATGTGGCTTCTGATTCTGGTTATCTGTTTCAGGCTTCTTGTTTGCCTGAGCGATCTGGGCTGGAACCATCAGGAGCTCTCTCTCTCTCTCTTTCCCCTCGTTCATGTGAACCATGACTTTCACTGAACTGAGAGCGCGCTGCTGAGATAAGGGCTCCGGTCAGACCGACTGTGGCGGCGGAACCAGTGAGGAAACATGGTGGACGGTGCCATCTGGCCGGCTCCTCTCTGTCCTCGCTCTGCTGAACACAAAGCTGGAGCCACCTGTCTTGTCTGCTGCACTATCCAGCAGAAGTTGAGTACCACCAGGATGGCAAGACAAGATAATGTGTGTGTGTGTGTGCATGTGTTCACATTTTATAGGAAAAAAACGCACAGAGGAGACGAATTTCTCTTCAGAGAATAGCCGTCTGTGTTGCTTCTAAGAAATCATATAATCCATTGATCCAGATTTTTCTCTTTTCTAACAGCCCCTAACACTATTTCCATGCCATGTTAAACGATATGCATCTTCTCTTTCTACTTATTGACTGAAGCTTAGGCAAGGTCGTTTGCAAAAGCTTTCGCGACAATATTCTCCCAGAGAATATTGGATTTTATCTGCATCTATTAGCAAAGCATTTGGCATGAAAGAAGAAACATTTAACATTTAGTAAGATACACCGCTGTGCTTTGCACCATAACATCCTCAAATGCTAAAACCTTCCCTGAGCTTTACAGACAGTATCATGTCTCTGGAGCTGTCTGGCAACAAGTGAGCAGTCGTTCCCAAACCTGGGGCACATGTGTCCCCGGGGGTATTTTTGCAGGTGTGAGGGGGCAGATGCAAAGATTGTGGTGTAGCTCAGCTAATTTGAAAAAAAAAAGATTAAAAGATTTCTCCAAATACTTGCGTCAAGGGAGAAAATAAAGCATTCTAATACATGCCTTCACTAAATTGAAACACTAAAATGAATGGTTTAAAGGGTGTGCTTTGAGAGAATATAACATTTGAAATAATTAAACCAAAAGTGATGGATAACTCAAATGATCACCTGTAATTAATAGATTAACAGGTGAAATAAATAGCTAAAAAGTCAAAGTATAGTTGGCTCAAAAAATAGGTTGAGAACCACTACTTTCTCGAGAGTAGTTGTCAGCTACGTCTCGCCCTCCTTCCTCCTCCTCCCATCAGCTGACACCGCCGGCTGTCGGACCTCACAGCCGTTTTACAGAAAATACACATGAGGGTGTATCTAGCGCGAGACTCACCAGGGAGATCAGGGAGAGGCCGACATCCATCCAGCCTGTCAGTGGAGGGATATAAGACAGGAAGCCCAGAGAGAAAAGACAAAACCCAGTTGGATCTTGGCCTGTGGTGATAAGTTACCTTGCACACGGCAGTCATTAAACCACCAGAATTAAATGATAAGATTCCCATTACCTGCTAATTTAAACCACCGGTCAAATATGAGTCGTAAAGGATGATGGAGCCTGCCGCTAAGGATTTCATGTTGTAATAGCTTTCTGCAGGTGGAAAAGAGAAAATCTTGCAGGTATTAAATAGAGTAGTGTAACTGACCTGGCTCCATAAAAAGCACCTTATCTACGTCGTGTTGAATCTATAATGCATTCTTGCTCCTTCTCACTGACAGGACAAATGGAAAATCTCATCTAAAGAACACACTTCTTTACCTTATCTGAAAGTGTGTTTTTAAGCTTTACCAACTACCAAACAGTCTAAAGGTGAACCCCTACATTGTCCTCAGTCTGACAGTAGAGGGTCTTGTCCTCTAATTAAACTGGCTTGTCCCTCCACTAAACACTGGATCGTTTGCAGGGCTACTGCATTATTCAACGGAGCCGCGGGTGAGAGAGGAAGTCTGTGGTCTGGAGTCACCTTACTGTGGGCAGAGTGGCAAAGCAAGAGAGATGGAGAAGGATGAGAGGAAAGAATGAAAGTGATGGAGGAGGAGTTGAGAGGGGGAGAGAGAAAGAAGTGGGGGGGTGATGAAAAGGGGAAAGAAAAAAGGTGAGAGATTAAAAGGAGGTCAAATGGTTGATGCGGTTCAAAGCCAAGGAACTGCTAAAAGAACAAATCCGTATGAGAAACCGCAGGAGGGTCAGAGGCTTGTAGACAGGAAGCCCATGTCCAGCTGTCAGTTCTCCGCTTCTGCTGACAAACCAATTATAAAAACCCACATAGAATTTTCTCGCTGTGTATGCATTTTTGACAGAACATCCAATGAGAAGTTGACACATCTTTTTTTTTTCCCCCTTGTTCTTTTATTGTTGATTGTTGTAACCCCCCTTTTCCTGACCCCAGAAATACATCCGCCATCTCCATCCCGCTCGTTAAATACATCCCCTCGCCCCCCACAAATACAATGGTCAAAAACACAGTAGTCATGTACCATCGGTTCATACAGAGACACACAAGTGAAATCAGCGGTCCTCTCGGGGCAGTCGCCGGCCACACAGAGAGCAGTCATAATAAAAGGCTTTGGAATGGTAAAAGTACAATGCACTCACACAGTCATGGCTGCTGGAGACACACAGCGGCTGAAATAAACGTCGTGGATCGGGATCACTTGAAAATCAAACCAAAATGAAATGCGAAGACAATGGATTCATACATGCTTTGATAGACCTGCAGACAGGAGCTGGAGCGAAAACACACTCAAGGAGACTTTACTCAAGTGTTAAAAGTTCTGGCAATAAACTCACAAAAATGGTCATTTACAGCACATTCACCTTTGTGGTTATGTAGTGGTTACTTACTGTACGTCTTTACTCTCAGCAAACATATAGCATATTATTCACATAGTATTCACATAACATAATATACATCTGTATGTACACATTCCTTCCACCCTCGGGGAAAAAGTGTCCAGGCACTTCCTCCAGTGATCCCACCTCAGATCACTGACTACGCTGTAGCTACCTCATTACTTCGTCCTCATTAAAAACAAGCTGCTCTATCAGTGAACGTGTGGGAGCCTGGTGATGTCGGTACACTGTTAAGATTCCTCGCATTATTCTGGTCGCTCCCACCTGAACCAGACCGCGAGCTGCAAACTAGCAGCAGTAGAGTTCGTCTAGCTGCCATTTCTCAGTTACTACAGGCTTCAAGGTGCCTCTCCTTGTTTATTAGGGCAGGTCCTGGAGTGATACCTTCACCGCCCTCCTTGAAAACCTGTACTTAAAGAAGTTTCGGGAGACATGGTGTAGCATATCATATCTTAAAGGGAGTAATGGAGTGTAGAATACGCATTTTCTCGGCTCTGGAACCAAAAAAAAAAAAAAAAAACGAAAAGGAAAAACTGCTTTGTGTCTGTGTTTGGATCTTTATAGAGGAGGTTTCAAAGCTGACTCAGATCAATTATGTGGAACACACATGCCAACCTGCCTGAGTTTCTTCCATTTATTCAGGCATCAGGGGTCTCCAGGCTTTGGCCACTAGATGAAAAACAATGGATTTTGTTTGTCCATCAAGTTGGCGGTAGCTAAACAGCAGGGTCTGTGGGCAACTGTTTCTCACTATTCCTCCTGGTTAAAATACAGATTTTATTTGTCGATATTAGAAATGACCACCAATGTGAAAACACTGATATGTTCAGTGGTGACATAAGTTGTTTTTTTGTTTTTTTGTTTTATCCTCTGCACAATGTTAATGCCCCTTTGTATTTATATATACTTACTTTATTTATTTTACACCACTAGTAACAACAACTAATATTCATGTCAAAATTGTCAAAATGAACCCCCTACCTGAAGGAGTTGTGACATAATTCAAAGTGGTTTTGCTTGCTTTGACAGTTTACAGTACAACCAAATGCCTCAGACAACAAAGGAGTAAAAGGAGTTTACAAACTCAAACCTGTAACGCAGCACTGGTTTAGACACCACAGCATTAATGAAACATCACTTTTCACACCACCACGATGGCATGTCAGTACATTTCTAAGTGCCCCACCCCCACCCCCCCCACCCTGCTCCTTTTTCTTTCCCCCCTGGGTATAAAATACAAACAATCACTTTGGAGCGAGAGCATTAGCTGATGCAGTACATACTGTATGTTTGTAGGCATATATCAAGATGAAGCAATAGAACAAAATAAAGAGAGGATTCAAGTCAGTTAATGGGATTGGCACTGTGACAGTAATGAGACAGGAATCTCCTGTGGTGGCACCAGGCCCAGTGCTGTGGTCCCTGGGAACGCCCACCGATAGCACACATGGTAATCCAGCACAAACATTATGGCAAAATACAACACGTTGCACTACTGTACAGTTTCTGCATCAATACTGTTGAGCACTGGGTGGGTCTATCCTAATGCTTTAGATCTCTTGTTAAAATCTCTTGTTGCTGTTTGTACACCAGTATGACAACCTTTTAGATTTATCCGCTCTTTTGAATAAATCGGTCCTATCGTCAGAGAATAAGGCAGTTTATGGTATGGTAGATAAGTCATGCCACAACCACAGTGGACTGCTGTTGTATGTAGCTCTTAAGAGAGAAGAAAATGTTTCCACGTTTAGATAATTCTGCTGTAACTCTGGAATCTCGTCCCGTCTCGCTGTTTGAAAGAAACGATGAAACGCAGCCGAGGTGACCTTTCCTCAGAACAGACAGGTCCATTCTGTAGCTCAGAATATTGTTTTGCTGCTACAGGAACCCTTAGCACAAAAGAGCTTTAGTCCAGAGGCAATGAGGACCGAGAAAAGCACAAAAAATATCAAAAGAGATAAACATCACCAACAAGGAGGAAATCACAGCTGTACATTAAAGGTTAAAAGTTAGAACCATGACCATGTTTTTTTTTTCTTCTCCTTCTTTCGCAGTCCGTTCAGTGCCGAGTCCGTGGGTCCAAACATTAAAGTAGAGGGGTCACTGGGTGGCCTTAAAATCGAATTTCCAGCACATTGGATACCGCCGCTGTGGTAAACATTTAGTTGCTATCTACCATCAAAGCAGTCCAAGTACTCCAGGACAAGGTCATAGCAGAATCGATACTGGTCCTGAGGAAAAATACAATATTCTTAAATTAAAAAGTGAAAACAGAGGAATAATTACAGAAATGTTCCTGCCAGCACCATAGCTCTATTTCTTTACAGGCTCTCTCACCAGGGACTCCACCATGTTGGGTTTGCAGTTGCGTAGAGTTTTGACAGCGTAGAAGATGTCCACCATGTTCTGGTACTGGATCATCTCGAGGAGGATGTTGCAGGCACAGAAGGTCCCGCTGCGACCTCCGCCATTACTGCGCAGGAGAAGACGTGTTTGTCAAAAACATCTTAAAGACACGCCTTATCTTTTTCATTTCATTTGGATTTAGCTTTTGTCCTTTAATGCTGTATTTCAGCCATGTGATCAGCGCAGATCTAGGGAGGGGGGATGCTGGTGCGTCAGCCCCTCTGCCCACTCTATGAAATATCTTAAAAGATATTTAATGGATTGTCATAAACATTTTGTACAGATATTCATGGTCCCGACAGAATGATTCAATCCTCTGTTGCCACCATTGAGTTGACTTTTTTTTTTTTTTTTATTAAACATCTCAGCAAATACTGGATGGGATGTGATTCATGTTCCCCTCAGAATAAAATGTGAATGCTTCCCCACCAGCAGTATTATAGTATATAACATGTGAGCATGTCAGTGTACTGATGTAGTACGATGAAGTACAGCCTCACATAGCTGCAGTGTCACTCGTCTTGTCCATTAAAGGCTTCTAATTGTGCACATTAAAATATCCTTTGTCTTTGATATGTGGCATATTAATAAGCCGTGTTTTGCCTTTCATTGGTCACAGTTTCAGGTTTAGACCTTGACTTTCTGTATGATTCAATCCATATCCTATCAGATTGCATGTAGTACATATGTACAGCAAATTTCAGTATATACAATTATGTCTCAATCTCCATTGGGAATCGGCCTCCTAATATGTTTAACAGGGTTCTGGGAGGCAATAATAAAGTATGAGCAGGGCAGAATATGTGTAATCTGATAACTGTGCTCTTGTGTTCATGCTATCTCATGAAGAACAGGCATTTGATACAGTTCATACAGCGCCCACGCACAATATCTTGATACAAAAATAGCGACATGTGAAAAGCCACGAGGAGGAGAAAATTGAGAAATAACAGCCGAGTGTGGCATTTCTTCGGAAATATTGTCCTGGTCATCATAAATGAAAGACAATATCAATAAACTAGTGGAGGACAATCCACTTCCTCTCTCCTGAGACAAATGCAAGGAAGGTGGGCACAGAGGCCTCTGCAGCGTATACAAGCAATATTAAGGTAATCAATCGTCGTCAGTGCTTTGGCAGTCCTGGATTTACTGTAGTGAGAACCATCGCATTCTGTATTAAGCCGTAATTGATTTGATCTCCATAATCTCTTTCCAGGTTGTCGTGGCTAACACTGTGTGACAGCGCTGAGTGATGTGCTTTTGGATGGGGGCGGTGGGGATGAACGTGTGATGGGTTGGCAATGAGCTGGACGGAGCCATTCATATTCATCAGCCGGTGTGCGCTCCGGGGGCTTAGGACAACAGAGGAGCATATACACCACACGCTGCACTACAGCACAGCACAGCACATTAGACGGCAATTTGATTTTCTACGTTACAAAATACTACCGTGGAAAAATACTTTTTGCAGCACCACACCACTCACAACACCAGAGACCAGGCAAAGTCTCATCATCAAACACATGTGGTCATGATTTACCAAGTTTTAACAGATATTTTTTTCTTATACACTCCTCTGTGAATAAGCTTTTGGTTTCAATAAATCCACTTTTAAATGTCACTCTTCAACAGCGCTAAGTCACTGTCAAAGACCTTTTCGGAGAGAGGCGGAATGCATTTCTGCCTCGTCTCTATTTCTTCTTTTTTTTTTGATTAATTTACAGCACACGACGCGTGTTTGCTCAAAGATTACTCACAGGCAGTGGACAACAGTGCGTCCTTCTCCACACTCCCTCTGCCACTTGTGCACTTGAGCCAGCAGGTTGAGGAAAGCCTTCTTGGAGTCGGGAACATCGCGATACGCCGACCAGCGCAGGAACTGGAACTGACACACCACCAGCTGGCCCTCTTGGAGCTTCACATGCAACAGAGAAACATTAAGCACATGGAATGGGAAGTCTACTGTACTGTGGGTGTGCATGCGCCTTGTATTACATTTCTCTGGTTGTTTCAGTATTTCTGTGTGTGCCAGTTAACACCCGTGTTTGAGTGCTCCCCAGGCTGCTCGCTGGCACTCTCAGCTGTGCTCACTCAGCAGACTGACTCCGAGATATATGGGTTTGCAGGTGTAAGTGGGGCCCGAGCTGCGTGTGAGAGAGGTCCCTGTGTGTTCATAACCTTGTGCTGTAGAATCTCACCTAATACTTAAGGACCAGTGGAGAACTGTAAGTCATGCAAATTGGGCTGGCAAAGACACCAACGATGCATGGAGGAATTGCCTCGGCGGAGGTGGGATTTATACAATGTACTTTTTTTTGTACTGCTCTCATACCCACACGTACATATGCTTACAACGCAATTCCTTTGACTTTTACTCCCTACCCTTGTATATCATTGTCCCACACAGGAAACATACACACGAACGCACCGAGAGAGGGGCAGAGAGAGGGAGAGGTGTGTGTTATTTCTGTGTGATTTGATTTCTCCACTGCTGGGTTAAGTTGACCTCTCCTTGACAGTGGCGTGCACCGAGTAGAAAAAAGGTGCCATAGGTAGAGAGGGGGAATGACAAGGGCAGTCTACAGGGGGAGGTGAGGGTGCCAATCAAGAAAGGAAGTTCTGGGCAATGTCTGTCGCGCTGCTTCTAATGGCAGCTGGGAAACGCCTTGCATGCAGATTTCTTCAATAATTGGTTGACAGCGATCCTGAGCAGAATGCCTGCATGCACTTATGCAAATGTTCCCAGGCTTAAACTACACCTGCACACACACACAATCAACACAATGAAGTGTGTGAAGTCAAAATGACTGACTCATACATGCGCACACATCTGCAGGGGGAAAAAAAAGTTAACTCCCTCTACCATGACAGAACTGTCAGTGCCTTTACTTAGCCTGTTTCATGAGGTTTTCCTAATTCCCCACGTGCCACATCCTTTTTTTTTTTAAACGTGAGGCAAGGTTTATGGACTCATCAAAAGGGAGTCTGCTTTGCCACCTGAAAAGAGTATCCAGCAACTGAGAGTATGACATGCTTTATGATGATGAAAGAGAGGGGACCCCCTTTAGTATGCCAACAGGCACCTAAGAGTGGGAAGACGCCTGTCTAGGTAATGACAAGAAGAAATTGAAAAAGGGAGAGGCTGACCTTTATTGCATACATGTCAATGGGTTTTTCTTGGATGTTTTGTCATAGAAAGTTCTTATGATATGTACAACTATTGTAGGAACATCTTACGGAAGCACTGGTGTCTCTGGTTCAATTTTCTGGACTGCTGAATGTCAAAACAATGTCCTTTGTAGTATGTGTAATACAGTCTATGAATACGCTTTTTACTGATGTGCCATTGTGGGCTGCACTAGTCTCCAGGCTATATTTTGGAGTGTATTTATTTTAGAGTCTATGTATTTGACAACCTCCTCTGACCTGAGAGGCATACGCTAGAAAAGTATCGTATGCATAAGAGAACAATACGGGAAGATATTCAGCATCAAGTGAAGGTTTCCAAGCTTGAGTTTGCTCGACAAGCCCGATTTCAAAAACTTCAGGATTCTGTGTAAAATGTAAATAAAAACAGAATGTGATAACTTGCTAATACTTTTTGACACATACTCAATTGAAAACAGTACAAATGTTGAACGATTGAATGGAAAGCATCATTTTCAGTGATTTTTGTAAATGTCTGCTTATTCTGAATCTGATGGCAGCAACAGATTTCAATCAAGTTGGGACAGGAGCAACAAAAGACTGTGAAAGTTGTGGACTGATCCAAAAACACCTGTTTGGATCATTCCACAGGGTAAACAGGTTCATTGGTAACAGGTGATAGTATCATGATTGTGTATGAAAGGTTCATCCTGGAAAGACTCAGGTGTTCACAAGCAAGGATGGAGAGAGGTTCAACACTTTGTCAAACACATGATTGTATAAAGGAGATTACTACATGAGCTCAGGAACACTTTGTAAAACTGTTGTCATTAAACACAGTTTGTCTGCAAATGATTGCATCCTGTTTTTATTTCCATTCCACACATCATTTTGAGTTGTACAAGACGTTGTCAACACATTCAAATCGTTATCTGAATGTTTCACGTACACAGTGTTTTCACAGCTGCATCTACTTCGAGGCGTGAGCGACTTTGAGGACTCGAGTCGGGTTTTTAGATACACATTACGGCTGGAAGCTCTAAATGTACCGTAGGTAAAATGTCACATCTGAATTACCAGTGAGGATCACAGCTAATGCATTTCTAATGAGGTCCAAGTTATCATTTGTGAAACAACATTGAGTGGAACAACATGTCCTGTGCAGGCTTTTTTTAGAGTTGCAGTGACTCACCCTCGTTACGTTCTTGACCCGAAACAGACGAGTAATGACATCTTCGTCTGCTGACATGGACAGAAACTCCACTTCCATAGGCCCGTACTGCTGCAGCCCGGGCTCCGGCCAGTACTGCACACACGGCTACAGGTAGAGGGGAGATCAGAGAGAGAGAGTGATTAAATGTGGCACATACAGTACTTGTACTCATGCATTCTTCAGTAGTTGCGGCCAAAAAACTGCCTTCGCCTTCACTTTGAATTATCAAAGGAGAGAGAACTTTAAGAAGTTCAAATGGTGAAATTAAAGTGTGTGTGGTTATGTGTATGCATGCAGTGTGGGGTCTGCATGCATGCAGTTAATAATAGAGACACAGAGGTGCACAAGTATAATAATGTAACACCGATGTGAAAGGTGGTGTTAGTGCGTGCTTACACAGAGCAGGAGGTGTTACGGCGGCGCACTGGTGTTAATAAGGGGAGAGAAGCAGCGTGGGGAGGCAGAGATGTAATGTGCTTTGAGAGATTACAACAAGAGGGAGACAGAGTACTCCACTACCACGAATGAACTCTAACAGAGTTCATAACAAGATCTTGCAATGA
This sequence comes from Centropyge bicolor, assembly GCA_037975185.1. Classification (NCBI taxonomy): domain Eukaryota; kingdom Metazoa; phylum Chordata; class Actinopteri; family Pomacanthidae; genus Centropyge; species Centropyge bicolor. Next base: position 1,272,953 of record JBBMOC010000038.1, on the reverse strand, counting down.
ACAACTTAAAGCAGCCATAACTCAATTTTCAGGCAAGACCCAAAAGGAACTGTGTTGCACTGGAAGAAATGTTGATGAAAAACATATAAAGGGCAGTGGATGAAAAGAGGGATTGAACACGGGTACCTACAGTTTCTTGTATGTTTTTCACCACCACATAACAGCATGCAAGACAACTCCCAAATATCATGAGTTCATCATACATAATGATTCGAGATTAAGATAATTTATTCACATGGTTCCACAGTTGCAAAGCCTGTCAAGGCCGTTAAAGGTCACGTCAGTGGTTTACTGATTCTGACAAATATCTCCCGGTAGGACACTTAATGAATTACCATAAAAACCATCAATAAGGTGAATAGGCCAAACAGTTTTCAGGATAAAGTAAATTAATCAGTAGGTATTTCTGAAACATGTTTTCAAATGGTGATTCCTATCATAGCAACTAAAGAGTTAAGATGATGTCTGTTGCACAGATCAGTTTTGTTCTGTTTCCGTTGACACTGACTTCAAAAAGCTACAGTATCTCTTTGGTGACCCGATTTAAAGTTATTTTTCTTTTTTTATAAATTGCCATCTTATCTTTACAGTCAGCTCAGTAGACTAAATAATGGACCCTTTAGATTACTTACATTCTGTATAAAATTATATCTCTCCCAGAGGAGCATTATCCAAGAAGCACTGGAACAATGTTAAGGACTGATTTTAGAAGAATCAGAGGTAGACATACACGAAAAAAGATTCATAATTAAGAGAAAACACCTTCTTTCCAAGGCTGTGATGCAATGTCATAAATATTTCACATGTTTAATATTTAAAGTTTGACTCTGCAAAGCCTGTAAATCTTGCATATCTGCCTGAAAAACAAAATCTGGATTCTGTACAAGCCATTACCTCCAGTGTCTTTGGATGGGTGATTCACTAGTTATACACATATTAATTACAGCAGTGTAAACACAAGGTAACATGAGATTATGAATAGCTACTTCAAACGGCCCTTGTAGGAGTTGTTAATGATATGTTGATGAAAGCTGATATCTAACACTCTGTGCTGAAGAGTCTGATCTCAGTGCAGCATTTGAGACAATGGATTAAAATATTCAGAGGTGAAGGTATCTCCAGGACAGTCCTTGATTCATTTTGATTGTCTACTACAAATTTTCTTTTTGTCTGTCAATGGTCTTTCATCTTTGCAGGTAATATGTGGTGGACCACAAGGATCCATTTTTGGACCAATCTATTTTCCATATTGTCCTTAGGCTATAGTGTTGGAAAGCATAACATTTCTTATTTCTTTCCATTATTATGGCAATGATATCAAGTCATACCTGTCCCAACACTGTTGAATTATTCAGCAGCATTGTCAACTCTGCACAACAATTTATCTGTCATTAAGGACTGGATGTCTGCCAAACTCCTCAGCTTAACTTCAACAAAACAGAGATCTTAATTATTGGCTGAACACATCCATAGTCAAGTTGTGCCAGTTTTCTGCTCTTAAACAGAGAATGTTGTTCCTTCTGCTAAAAATCTGGTTACATTTGATCAAAGCCTTAGTCTGGAGTCTCATATTATTACTGTAGGCTTATTAAGTTCTGTGTCTCCCACCTGAGCAATATCTTGAGAATTAAATCATTCCTTTCTTCTTAATGACACTATTTTGTACGCTTTAATTTCAATCAGGCTCGATGATGTAATGATAGCTCATTCTACTCAACAGTTGGTTGCAAGAGTCCTGACAAAAGCGCTGAGATATGATTAGATTTCCATGCCTGTGCTTACAATAGACTTAAGGATTTATTGCAGCCTTTTAAAGCCTCTTCAGAAGTGCCCTTAATTCCTTATTTACCAGTTCAAGCATTAGAGTGAAGGTAGCACAGGATAGCTGAAGGCTTTAACTACTTTAAAATCTCCCCTTAAAATTGAATGTGACACATTCTTTTTTTTCTTAGTGTTCCATTGTGTTTTTAATTGAATCTTGGTCTTGACTGTTTGTGTTACGTTCCCACTCATTATTAGAGCTATTATTATCAGTGTTAAAGAAGGAACAGGGAACAGAGCAGTACAGAGAAAGACATATGCTCATGAGAAAAAGTGGGACGCCAGCAAAAAGAACCCTGAGATATGGCTGGAGGGTAATGCATGCCTATTCTCCAGAGATGTAACTTGAGGAGGGGAAGGAAAAACTGGGGCGGGTGTTATCTAGTCATGCATTGAGATCAATGTGGTCAGGGATCAAAGCCCAGCAAAATGGCATGAAGGAACTAATCCCAAGCACAGTAAGATAGAGAAGCAGTGATGGCTGGGTATGTCAGGAAAAGTCTCAAGTAAAGTTCAGATAACCTCGAGACTGAAAGTGAAAACTAGTCCAGCAAACAGCTCTTGTATGAGTGAACTCAAGCATTTTGTTACGTCTCTTTTTCCTCATCGTGTCAAAAAATCAATGGCAATAAAAAAAAGTATAAGACACTTTGACCTTACCCAGGCAGAGTTTGACTGGTTGAGTTGGTTGAGCATGACCACTGCTGTGCAGCCGTAGTCAAAGACCAGCCTCCAGAAGTCTGCCGTGGTGCCGGGCAGAGGATGAGGGGTCACAATGAAAGCAGCCTGCCGGTGGAAACTGTCAGCGAGCGCGGCGTTGACGTAATTGTTGCTCTCTCCTTCTGTCGTAACCAGGAAGGCCAGGGCGCGATCCGGCGGCAGAACGTCCATGCTGCGGTTCTTCTCTCGGTTTCTGGGCAGCAAAGCAATGCTGCACTCTTCGACATCCAGGTGGGGAGTCACAGAGTTGAGCGTCTACAAATGGAAATGTTAAAGAGGTGAGAAGAGGGCGAGGGGAGGATCAAATGAAATTGAAGAGAGTGTTTAAAAGATGGAAGACACAAGTAGTGCTGAGACACAGCGGAGGAGTCAGAGATGTTAGGGAGGAGGAGGAGGAAGTAAAAGAAGTGAAACAGACAGAAGGAAGGAGGACTGGGAGATAGAGGATGCCAAGAATCTAATGTTAATTGAAAGACGCTTTAATACTCTGAACATCATGATGACAAACTGATTTAAAAGAATAACGGATAAATTAGGCCAACTGCATAATAAAATTGCAATGAAATTTAAATAAACATTCAAAACGAAATATTGCATACCAATTTTCTTTGATGAACTCACTGTTCATTTAGCCGTAATTACATTCGACAACATGAAAAAATATTTGGATCATTAATACAGAGCATCAATAATAGATCTGTGATTTGCTGATCTCAGTACTACCGGTTTGGCTGTTTGCCGTCTGCAGGATGACAGAGTGAAAAGCAAACAGAGAGCTCATTGGGCGGTGGAGAAGCTTTCAGCAACAATGTCAGACGGATAAGTTTACAAGATCAAAGCAAGGCATGTTACGTTTCCCTTTATAAAGAACTAACAGTCTGTAATCAGAGTGTCACACCACCTGCAGTACAATTCCTTAATTCTAAGTAGTACAGCTATCATAATTCTTATGTAGAGTATGAAGACAATGGTGTGAAATTAAAGGGGGAGCATGAGCCTTTTCTAGTTTTACTTTGAAATGCTAAACCTGGAATCAATGCAGCTGATGGTTGAACACTGCAGCAGAGGGAGGTGGAACAGGCAGGTAAAGCATGTGGGATCACAGCTGGCTCTACTCTCTCCTAATCACAATCTAATAAAATGTTCTGAGACCGCATTCCTACAAACCAGGCAGAGTATTTCAGCGACAGTCACACGGAATCAAAAGCGATAGGAAACTAACATCATCCTGCGCAAACACACACATTTATAGATGCATACATGACACATGCACACACACACATACGGGTCCATTAGTCTGTTCCTTTTTGCACTCTCCGTTGAGGTCTGCACTATGAAGCACATCATTTCCACAACAGAGGAGACGTAGTCATCCTGTATTGTTCATGTTACTGTCTGAATATCAAACAGACTGTTTGAACTTTACTGATCAAATGTACATCACACAACTGAATACATGCAATAATAAATATGCAAATATAATACTTCAAATACTGCTATATACTATATCACCTTTCTAGGCAAACCATCAGTTTTAAAACACCCATGACTATCACTACTACTTTATTTTACCAGTGGTGGGAGTGGTAGTGAAATAGTAGTGAAAGTAGTGTATTGGAAAAACAGACAAAAGGGATGAAACCATACCTGTGCAGTTATTTTAGGCTATTACATGTAATACTGTGGTAGTATCAGTAGTCACTAGTAGGCTCCACTAAGGAAAATGAACAAATTTAGTTGATGTTATGAATTCTATAATAAATGCAAATTACAGTGTGTGGGCTGTGCACTTCTGAATACGGGTTTGCATGTTCCAGGTTTTAAAAGCTGCATATTTTAACTAAATGAAACTGTGCTTAAAAAATTGATCGAGGTCACGATGGCGCCATCCACCAAAAAACTGACCTGAAACTCCTCCCGCAGCTGAGAGGAATTACTCTGGGAATCCACTCGCAGCATCTCTTTGTAAGTTACTGCGAACTCGTTCACCAAGATGGCCGTCTCTCCGCACAGACAGGCCTCCAAAATGGCGTCATGGATAAAGATATACTGCTCCTGAAAGGACAACAGGGAACGTAATTAAGTGCTTTGCATGTGCACGTGTGTGAGCATGTTTATGTTCTCTAGTGAGTTTCACAGCTAAACAGACATTACAGAAGAAGGTTAATAACATATGTAGGTGACAAAAAAAAAACAATCACACAAGATGAAGAATGGCAGAGATTTTTCATAACCTGTCTTGTTCTGAATTAAACATGTGCTATAATGTCGATGGTGTATCAAAGCTGTTGGAGAATAAATAAATATTTCTAAGTAAACAAACACATGCGGTGTGCATTTAATTAGAGCACCCCTGCAAATAACTACAAATGTAATAAACAGCCAAGTCAATGTCAGATTTACATAATAAGGGGTGAATATGCAAATTATCTTCACATCTAAAGAACAGCACGTGCCTATGCAGCACACTGAGAGACAATGTGAGTCTTTTCTCTAAAGCTATTGCAATGACCTTTACATAAGTCCCAGAGGGGAAGTATGATAATACACCCCCCTCGCTCTTTGAATTTCCAAACAACAGGAGGGAAAAACAAATGTTTAAAAACTTGATTCCCTTGAAGTTTTCCAGTTTAGAGAGGTTACCACATTGTGACCAGTGATGTGACCCCGTGAATATGTCAAAGACAGATTTAAGATATTAGACTTGAATGTGAAGTGTTTGCTGGCTGTGGGCTTGCCCTGACCTCTGTCTGGATCATGTTGATGCGTCGAGAGCAGAGTGTTTTGACACAGTTGTAGATATCCACCACGCCTTCACACTCGGCCATGTCCAACATGACGTCCAGCACGATGTAGCAGCCGGTGCGGCCCGCCCCCACACTGCCACACAGAGGACAACTTTCATCAGGAGTCATGTCATAAATCATCAATTCCCAGTTCATAAAAATGTTGAGATTTTTTCAGGAAACTGCTCATGAGCACAAGTTTTCACACAAATCTTGAAGGACCTCTACAACGTACAAGGCAAGGGTCATTCAAACAGCTAGCATTATCAAAGGAACTTACTGTTGATCTGCAATACATTTTTATATCACACATTATATTATACTATACATATTATGCATTACTATCATCTTTCAAGCTGTGTGTTGTTTTAAGGCAAGAATTTACTAAGAATTTAAATTTTGTTTGTTCATTTTTACTGTTCCATGTTTTCGCCGTACCTTCTTTAACTGACACTCTCATGAGGCATTTTTAATTCTCCTCTCCCAGAGTCTTTCTTAGGCTAACGAGAAAATTCAGTAAAACTGTAACACTTGATGGGATCATTACACTTGTTTTCCAAAATCTAAATAAAGAGAAGTTGGGCTTGCATGAAAATTCATAAAAGGTGCAAAGTCCCATTCCTTTTTTCCAGCCATTGTCTTTGCAATTGTCAGGATTGATATATCAAAGAAAGAAGGTATTTGCATGTAAAACATTAAAGTAAAAAAAGAGACATATGTGACCAGTATCTCTGTTCCACTTCTGTTAGAGGTAAGTTGTATATTTTTTAGGGAGCAAGGCTAATGAAAAGTATCCAACCAGTCATGTGTCACTTTGCACATTACAGCGGTCGTGAGTCTCCAAAAAGGCAATCTACCACCAATCTATTACTTCCCATAATTGCATTAAGCGTTACTGTTGGTTTGGTTTGACAGCAGTTGCTCAGCGTCACATCACCTGCAGTGGACCACCACCGGGCCAGCATCGGGAGGCGTAGAGGCTTTCACTCTTCTTATAAAGGCCAACAGTCCAGTGGCGTGATAGGGCACCCCGTGCTCAGGCCAGGATGTGAAGTGGAACTGACGCACCTCGTGCTTGGTCGAGTATCCTCTCTGACAACAGAAGCACAGTACACATTAGCATTACATGTAAAACACTACATTTATGTCTCACATCCTAGTGATAATAGCCCACAGGCCCCTGTTTTTCATCCAAGACGTGCTCCCATCCATTCACAGACATTCCCCTCCGTGATAGATGTGTCATATTTTTCGGTTCAGTGTGAGGACAACCAGGACATTATTTACGTGGGGTGTTAGGTCTTATAGGACAGTTAGGCCTGTGGGCATCACATGCTCGCAGCAGCCGCAGTGTGACAGACACGCGGAAAGGAATTACTGAGGCTCTGGGAGCTCAGGGAGGGCTGGGAGGTTTCTCCTCTCTGCTGGGAGGCTGCTGCAGTCACACAGCAATTTCTTCCTCTGTACGGAGATGACAAAGTAAAGTGACGCAAAGCAAAGATTTGTTGAAGACAGAAATCCAAAAAAAGAACGGAAAAGAGCTATGAAAAACAAGCTGTCACCAGCTCCTAAATTCGTGCCGATTTGAATAAGAAGCAGAAGTGTGCCCGTGGAGAGCGAATGTGACAGTGTGATGATAATGCTGTGTTTGTGCAACTGTCATCGCAGCATTGCTCTGAGCCCTTCCAATGAGAGATCCCTGGGGAGATTGACAGGATGGAGGCCATCGGGGGCACAACAGTGTAACAGCTATGTTGGAAAGACGGCAGGGGCATTCACATAGTTACTGGTATTAATTCCTTTCAATTTAGCACGTGGCCCTCATGCCCATCAGCGGTAAATCCTGTCGAGTGCCTAATCCCTTCAATTAATGTTCTACTTCTAATTTCAAGAATATTACATTATTAGCATCAACACATACTGCAGTATTAACAAATGGGAAAGTGTAAATCTCAGATAAACGTACCCTCTCCAAGGCGAAGGTGCGAACTGTGTATTCAGCCAGCGTCTCCGTCTTGAGCAGAGTGATTTTGATGTCACCGTACATCTCGCTGTCATCCGGCCAGTATTTACAGCATTTCACCTGTTTCAAAACAGCCAAGCAACAGAGTTAAACTTCATGTCGAAGCTGCTGGAAAATGCACCTGCAAAGCTGCAAAGGAGTTGTAACATGAATTAATCTGTTTGATAGAGTGTTGTGAAGGTTGAATCTCCATTTTTTTTCCTCCAGTACAAAGCAGAAAATTCTCTACTGTTTGAACCTAATTTTTTCAAAACACAGCACACACAGATCTCCTGGTATTAAGGATAACCTGAACTAAAAAAAGAGAGAGCAGCAGATTACAGGTTTCAGATTTATTGCATGAATTTAAGTGTCACCTAACACCCCTCCTTAGGCCACATTTGCAAGTCCATCATAGTTGAAATTTATGCATTAAATTCAAAGTGAATGCATAATAAGCTATTGTAATAAAACATATCTCACAGGCTTAATTTTAACAATTAATCTGACAGCAAAAGATATAAAATATTACCTGTGTCATAATTCATAAGTAAGCCGTAATAATAAAAACATAAAGTGCTTTATTTGCTGGTTTAACTAGAACAGAAGAAATACTGGTGTGAAATGTAATAAGTCGAAAAACGCACGGGGGTTCGACTTCAAATGCCGTGGAAGAACAAAAACAACTTGTTCCTCCGCAGATATTTCATCTCGAAGGGCATAGAAAAGAAAAGCACAATAATCACATAATGGTGGAAAGTATAATGAACAGGAGGGCAGCAATCTTTTTCGCCAACACCAGGCACAAAGGAGGTAATTTTTTTTTTATTTAATGGAGGTGTTATTTGGATTCAGCCACGCAGACCGGTCCTCATTTGTTGACTGCTCCCAGAATTGTTAGGATGGAGAACCAAATTGGATGTAGGGCTACTGCTAGAAAAATGGTGTCATTTTAACCATCCACTGAGGTAATACATTTTTCTTGCCTGGATTGAAAAGAATGGGGTGCTTGGAGCAGAATTTATATACTATGGGTATTTATGTGAGGTGGAAAATAACAGTACTACAGTATAGCCATTAAACCTGTATGGTCACACAGTGTATACACAAGGACAGCAGCCACAGATATGCGGCTCAGAAGACATTTTTATGCACCGCAGGTATTTTTAGCACATTTTATGGACTCTATAATCATTATAGTCATGATGTAAATTTCTATATAACACTGCGGCAATTTAATGTTTTCAAAACAAACAGATGAGAGGTAATCCATGTAACAATCTTTTAAAATGGATGTGCTCAATTTATAGTGCACAGAGATTTGCTTTAAGTAGAATTTTGATGCTTTCTGATGTTCAGTTGCCACCAGGACAATATTGTACAGAAAGTTAGAGGAATAACTTCACAGTTTGGGAAATATGCTCCTGCACGTTCTTGCCAATAGTTAGATAGTCTGGCTCTGTCCAAAGGTGACAAAATCGTCCTAATGGCACCTCTACAGCTCACTGAGATGTTCCATCTCATGTGTTTCATCTGTTCAAAAAAAGTGTAGATAGGTGAATTTTACGACTGTATCTTTACACGAACAGACAGAGTGGTATCGATCTTCACATCTAACTTTCAGCAAAAAAAGCAACTAAGCATATGCACCAAAATGTTGAACTTTTCCCTTTAACAGTGAGGATCTCTGCTGGAAAAGCTGCTTGTGATTTGTGCTTTCACATAAATGCAGGACAGCTTCACCAAAATGAGCAGCTTTTAGGCTGCTGTTTGTATGCACAGCAAGGAGATCTATACTTATCAAGCCTTTCATATAGACACCAAAATGTTTCCTTATGGTGAATGTGAAGCACTGGGTGGTGGCACAGGGGGAAGAAAGAAAGGGTAGAAAGAAGGGGGGGGGGGGGCACATCACTTACCCTGCCGACCTCTACCAGCTTAGTGATCATGACGATGCTGAAACAATTTTCCTGCCACACCATCCTCCAAAAATCATACAGAGTCTCTTGCTTGGGTCCTGGTGGGAAGCGGCGAGAAATGAAAGAGACAGAGACAAAAACCAGCAGCATCAAAGCCCGTCCTCACAATAAGGGAGTTCTTGCCGTTGTGAAATCTCGTGTTATTGTGACCTAAGCGTCCTTCCTCAGACGGCGGGGTACTGATCTCCCAAGATTGTGCCGTCAATAAACTTATTGGGAATTCCAGGCAGAAGGGAAGAGGTGATGGGTGACAAAACAACAGCAGTAGCTGATGATGAAAGCCCCGAGGACCATCAGTCACTCATTGTCATCTAAAGGGGGAGATGTTTAGGAGGCGAAATACGACTTTAAACGAGGATCACGTAGGAGAGAAATGCTCTGAGAGACAAAAACACTGCTGATATTTTTTTTTTCTTTCTTGCAAGTTTCATCTCTGTGTGTCTCTCACGGGGGAAGAGGAGGTACTGGTGCAAGATAAGCAGATGAGCAGACCTTGAGTGACTTTGTGATGGGAGCTCCCTGGAAACTGACACTCCTTGGGGTTTAGAAGCAACAGAGGGAAATTTTGAACACTGGCACATGAACAGTCCGACTGTCCGTCAGACGGCGACTTTGTATTTGAGCAACAAAGGGTGAACTAAAGGCTCTCTCCCTCACAATGAATACGCCGTAGCACATGTCACAGAGATTGAGAAGCTATAATTAGTGTGTTTAATAATTCACCTCTTCTGATGATTAATTCAGTGACATCACTAGCGCAGCCTTCACGGGTTGGTAGTCAAACCAAATCACCTTTGGATTTGCCATAGAGGTGCTTTTGGCAAGGGACTGTGCATGAGTAGGCTCACTGGCTGGATCATCTTCAATTTATTACAGCGCGACAAAAGGTACTCACCAACCTGCGTGCACACGCACACGCACAAACACTATAGCCTTGCTGGGATACTCACCCTGAGTGGCGATGAAGTGGTTGGATCGATGGTAGCCCTGAAAGAGAGAAGAGGGATGACATGCTGAGTAAGCCATCTGCGCCTCAGGCACAGCTGTATGGGAGGGTGTCTCTCTGTCTCACCCTTTTCCTCCCCTTCGTCTCTGCATTCTGCTCTCCCACTGACCCACTCTCTGCAACTGTGAATTGCATTTCCTGTATAATTTTCCAGCGCTGTCTGGCCTATTGCTGACTCCAGACCACCTCTTTGCCCTCAGAGACTTCATAGAGAGTTTGCAGCAGTTGAGGCAACACATGGTAAACACTGTGCCTTGACAAACTGCTGATAAATCTCTAGAAAAAATGATTCCAACAGTGAGTACCTGACTGAACAATGACTGAACCCCTGTGACAGCATGACGAGGTGCTGTCCCATAACAACAAATCAATTTTCATTGAAAATGCAGTATATACTACATCTTAAGATGATGAATTCACAAAGCAAAGCCAATTTTTTTTTTCCCAGAAAAGGTTGTCCTTGAATTCTCTCACTCAAGTCAAACGTGTGAAAGAATATCTTACACAATTTTCACATAAATGCATGATATAATCATCAACACAAACATCTTTCAAGGCAAAATGTGACATGTACAGTGAAGTATTCGGAGATCCTTTATATCAAAGGGGGTGACAGCCTTTGATATAGATGACTGACATTTTCATATGGTGAGTATGAGGTGAATATGAATGAATGCTGAAAATGTCACCTCTAAAGCCTTGAGGGGAATAAACAGGACAAAGATCACCTGAGAGACTTTTAAGCATGAGCACTTTCGGGATGAGCAAACTGTTCAAAGGAAGTCCTCCTGAAAATAAGCACTGCTTATTTCACCTTTCAGGGGTAAAGGAGACACCTGTTTCCAAGACACAGCCCTATGAAAACATCCCCTAGAAAACCACATGGATGTTGTGGTTCACTGTTTATTCTCATTTTGAGAGGAGCAGCTGGAAGGATAACTGATCCCCCAATTACCTTACATGACTCTGTGGAGTGGAGAAGGAAGGTCAGGAATGATCCGAATAAATGCCCAAGCCCTGCAGCTCTTGTTGAATCAGCATGATGGGGCAATCCATGTTGATAACAGCCTTTATCTTTTTGCAGAGGGCATCTTCCAAATATGTCCAGTCTGCCCACATTGCTAAACTGAAATGCATCCACTCAGATAAACGGGGACATGTTTGAAATGGAGATGGATGACCAGTGCAGTGTCGCCTGCTATCCACAATTCCTCTGGCCCTCGCCAAACACTATCAGCCTGACTGTTGCCACTTCTCTACTTGAGACGCTCGCCATAACAGCTAAACTTCTTCACTCTTGGCCACTTATGAGAACTGACAAAGACAGCAGGGTTCCTCGATCTCCTTGAGTTCATTTCGTATTATTAGCTAAAAGCTTTTCTCTTTTTCATGTCAAACGTGCACAAACCTGAAACACACTGACCTTTGAGCATTTGTGGATAGAGGATAGTGGACAGAGAAGCGGGAAGTGGGAAGAGAAGAGGGGGAAAGAGCAAATATAGAGCGATGGCAGGCAGAAGAACGAGCAGTGAAGTACTTACTTCCCTGTTAATCCGAATCTACAGGGTCCAAGGTCGAGGAAGTGGGGAGGGGAGTAGAAAAAGAAGACATATAGGCTAGTTAATGAAAGAAGCTTTTGGTAAGTAGGAATTATGGTTACAGGCAGGTGGGAAGAGGTGTGTGTGTGTGTGTGTGTGTCTGTGTGTGTGTGTGGTATGTGCATAGAGCAGGGCTGGGTTTATGTGTTAAAGCACTGAATTCTTGGGGGAATTTAGGACAAAAGGACATTGTTTTTTCATTTACTTTAATATGTCAGTTACCGGAAAATAGAGAAGTTCTGCTGTGTCTCACACATACATTATTTTGCTTATTGGAAACACGAGGTTGGCTCACTATTAAAATATGGCTACGGTCTTTGCATTCCATTGCATGTTGCCTTGCAACAGCACAGGAACGACACGCTTTATGGCCAGGGCTTGTTTATGAACTCTGTAACAAATGTGGCAAACTCCATTTAAAAAACAATGTAATGTAAGAAAACGCTTCACCTGCACTACCCACAATGCAACTCAATTCAAATGGAGATTTGGGTATATTGTACTACTAGTGGCCAATGTAGCCTGGAGCCTCTAGCCTCAAGTGGAAGGCAATGAGGATCAGGATTCAGAAGTCTGGTGAGCTCACGTCTTTCTAACTTCTTCTTTTTTTTTTTTTCAAACTTGTGATCATCAACTCCCACTGGACCTCATACAGCTCCCTGTGGAGCCACAAAAGGCTTTATACTTTATCATGCATGCGGTCGTCCTCCCCAAAACCTGTAAACCGAATACAATGTGTTTTACTTTTTCTTAATAATATTAAACATTCATGACTTATGAGAGTTAAAGGCAAATGTATTAGTTATTTATAGAGCTATTTAGATTCTGATTTAAGTGGTGCTAAAGTCTGACAAATGTACTGAAATATGTGACATCACAACTTGCAGATGTGGGTGGAAGCTGATTGAGAAGAGTTTTCAGGACCTTTAAGGTAACTAACCAAGTGATATATTACTATTATTTTTTACATTAGGTGCATTTAGACAAGACTGATTAACAGCATGACCGTTGGTGTGTATGTCTATGAGTGTGTGTTTTTCATTGTGTGGCCATGCTACACCTGTCAGTACGACGCTGTTACTTGTTTTGAAGCAGACAAAATGTAAATTAACAACAGCCACGATGCACTGGACTGCTCTACATTTGCAACAGGTGCACGGAGCTGTCAGACATATGCAAAGCTCTGCACCTCTTCAAGCAACCAAAACCACAGCCAAACAAAGACTCTGGCAGAGAAAGAGGAAACTGAGGACTTTCCTCACCTCTGTTTTTAAAGCACAATAAGGTTTCAGAGGGAGAAAAACTCTGGTGAAATAATCACAGCCTGTCCAAAATATGCTTCGCTGTGTCTAAGTAGTTACTATTCAGCTTGTTGGGGTCAGCCTTGCCAGGGAGTAACATCACTGAGTCTGATACTGTAGTGGCTGATGAGTGGTGTTTTCCCTCTAATGCCTGCACCTCTGTGCCCTAAACACTAGTGGAGACCCCCACAATAACTACAGTCCTAACAGCAGGCCAGGTTTTTAATGCCCTCTCATTGTAATGAAGTCTCTAAAAGCATTTCACCACTGCCCGTTCTCCACATAGAAATAAAAGCCTTGTAGTGTCAAGCATTTTGGATGACACAATTTGACCTAAAGGAGGAATCCACCCAAAATCAATCACCTTCTAATGCACCTAGTAATTATCTCTCATTGAATTGTGATTTTTCAAACATTTTCTTTGTAAAGATTTAGGTAGAGACAGGATCATTCAACCTCTTATCAGGCTCAAACAGCAATGGGAGCACATCAGCTTGCCTCAACTTCTAACAAAATGCCATTTTAGCTTTACACTAGACGCAATGAGAGACGTGCAAAATAAATCTTGTGAGATAAAGAAATCATATCAGATTGCCACACTTCCCTTGACAGAACTCAAATGAAAAGGAACAGCTGCGGACCGTGACAGCAAATTCACAGGGGAACCAAAATACAAGGTTCTATCTACAGTATATCTGGTAGTAAAATTGTTTGGGTTTTTTTCCAAGTACAAGATGATGTCTTTTGTAAATAACGTCAATGCTGCCATCTACATGTGCACTTCTGCTGTCTGACTAAACACAGCCTCCTCTAGCTCTTATGAATGGGAACACGTATGAATGAGACTGTGTGAGACACGTTAGCAACATATGTATACATGTATTTCGTATGATCAGTGAGAATGTTGCTGCAGCGCTTCATGTGTGGCAGACAGTTAAGGTGAAGAGTGGAAAGGATCATCTCCTCCCGGCCCATTCAGAGATTGGATAACATCAATCATGTCGATTTAATTTAGGGGGATTTTGTGGCATCTTACAGAAAGGTTCATCTCCTCTGCAAGGCATTAAATGCATTTATCCCACTCTGTTTTAATAAAAATGATAGCAGAGTAAGTCTGGGTCAGGGATCCGGTGCAGCAATTGACAACCATGGCAGCTGGCAAAACACCAATAGGACGAGTGTTTGATTGGATGAAAGCCTCCAGGTGAAAGTGGGCCAGCAGACTGGTGAGCTTACAGGAATGAGAGAGATGGACTGTGGCTTTGCAGGGTGCGAGAGATAGAGTTACTATTTGAATCCCATGTCGAGCACAGGCACAAAAACAGGATTAGACTCACGTCAATGTAGTTAGCGTTAATGTAGTCTGAGTTGGGGTCTCCCAGGAGGGGGTGGAGCTTGACTCTGTGGCGGTCATCTGAGACAGATAAGAAGAAAAAAAAGGCAAAGGGATGTTGAAATACAACAGCTTCCACAATATTTTCAGACATTTTCTCAGACAAGATAAAATGAGCTCTTATGACTTACATCCTAACAAGGTGTCATGCCTGCCTTTGGTCTTGTCCTTCTTCTTTGTGCAGTCCCAGCCATCAAAGAAACTCTGCAGAGATAAAGAGATAATAGTTGCAGATTTCAGGAACAGCGCCTCTCTATAACCATTCAAATATCTTAGATAAACATTAACCAAAGCTTCAAAACATCATTGCCTTTGTTTTATGTGTGATAAGGAAAATTGTGTTGCATGGTTGGTAATGACAAAAGCCTATCAGCACATCTTTCAAGCACAGCTAAGGAAATTAAGATCCACTGCATCCAACAGGAAGGTTTGATGTACGCATGATAAAAAATTAAACAAAACAGTAGCATGAGATTCGTATAGTCTTTGTCTGATCCTGGAGCCCTCATGAGTCATAGACCTCCAGTTGCAGTTTGTTTTTGCCCCTCGCACCATGGGTTATAGTCACAATTTTAACCCAGTGTCTTTTCCAGTACTGGGTTTGAAATCTGACTGCAGAGAATCAAGAGACATGTAAATCCATCAAAATAATCCATGAATTAAATGCTATGACAGCACAGAGGCTCAAAGAGGTAATGGTTGTTACATAACTCACAAATTGACCAAACAGCAATTATCCAACCACGGCTATTCACAGCAGGTCTGTCAAACCTGTGGATATCTCTACAAGTCACAAACTAGTGTGTCTGATTTGTGAACCATTTGTGTATAATGGGCAATGCACAAATGTACCCACAGTAGTGGAAGCTGGTTGTGGATCCTGCTGTCGAGTTTAGGTCAACTTTACCGGCTCTGTCCTAGTCTTTAATGGATTTTGGAGCAGATCACACTCCAGCAACCTGAGCATTCGTGAAACTCATGGATTAGTGATCAAAGCCAAAGTTTGTAAGATAAGCAGCCAAACAGGTTTATGTCAGAATGAAATAACACTATGGGCTTGTATTTTTCCTGACTGTACTGATAACACTAGGATCACCTAGCTCTAAAATGCAATACAGGAACACTGCTGTTTCTTTGCCTTCTGCATCTTTGGCTGGTCAGGAACTTTCTGACTGGCACTAGCAGCTTCAGCCTCAGCTATTTATTACCATATAGACATCGATGATATGTAACACTCTTATAAGGTTTTCAATTTAAAAGGAGTTTGCTGGAAACATTAAAATGTCAGCTTCAGACCCTGTTTTCAGCCAACTCCTGGAACTGATGTTATCTTAATTAGCCAGCTAGTCATAGTTGATCAAATCTGCCAACAACAGTCGTAATTTCAAAGACTGCTGCCTAGAAATAAGACACATGTCATATTTTGTCGGAAATCAAGGACTCGTTGCATCAAGAATTGCAGGAGTAAACACTGTCATATTATCACAAACTGCATATGTGCAAATGGCTGTTTTTTAATGTTAGATAAATAGTTTCAAAGTGAGATGAAATAATGATGTTATATACTGCAGTACACTAACCACGGTTTGGTGAGATGTCTGGCAATTAGACAAGGCAGAGAAGCTGTCTCCCACCTGCTTGGTGGATGGCTGCTCAGCCGTATTATAACACATCATACTCGGCAACACATCTCCTCACTCCCCATGATCCACCTGTCTGCATGGATGCACTGGAGAGCGCTTACTCTCACACGTCGTCATAAGCCAATTTTAAGCGTCCACTGTAGGCCCAAATTAAGCCTGCAAACAGCCTCTTCAGATCCACGAACAAAAACACACGCACACATCCATACCGGCCTACCCCCTGTGGTTTTCAGCCACTAGGGGAATTTGGTGAAACTCTGCCCAAGTCTGCATGCTGAGCAGGGGATTACAACGCAGTTCTCCCCACAGAGAGCCAAGAACCAGCCAAATCCTGCCTGGGATTACACCCTCCCTCTCAATTCTTCCTCCTCTTTCCATGCACTCTCTCCTAGGGTCTGACTCTGTCTCGGAATCTTCCACCTCTCTCCATCAATTCTCTCCGTGTCCACCTCTTCCTTCTTGCTCTTGCTCCATCCCTTATATATTTGACACTAGATGTCTGAGCTCTCTTTGTTTCTCCGCTCCCACCACCCCTCTGCCCGGCCCTCTGGAGAGGAGAGAGAGGCAGCGAGAGGAAAAACACCGAGAGAAAAACTGCGAGAGAGTGGCAGGATATTGAAGGGGAGGGAAGGAAAACAACACAGGCCCGTGGAAGATTGATTAGAAACCCTCATTGGCAGGGATCAGTGGGGTGGGCTGGTTAAGAGGATCACATAAAATGAATAAAATGAGATGAAGGAAATAATGACACAGTCCTGAACTATTACTGCCGTTACACTTCTTTTTAATTTTAACATCTCCATGTGCTTTCAACATCGCAGTGGTTTTCATTATGTGCATTATTTGTTGCTCCTAAATAACAAACCAATGGTGGACACGCTGTCCTCCACAATTTCCCTTTCAGGATCGCTCAATAACTGTTGTGTCACCTTGATTTTTTTTCACCTCTCATTTCTAAAATGCCAAAAACAGTGATGAGATTCATAATCCCACCACATTCAGTCAAAATCCAATCAGAGATACCTTAAAAAAAACATAATAAACAAAAAGTCTGATTCATGCAAACAGAAAAAAAAAAAGATACAAGTGTGGTAATTCAGTCGCCCCGGCTGCAACTAAACTTTGAAACAGTCAGTCCATCATCCTTGCTAACCTCAGCCTCAAGGTGCAATATGGTACAATGAAAGTGTTGAGTTCTCCAGTGGAGCTCTGCTGTTGTTTACTCGTAAGTTTCTGCAGAGGGAATATGACTGTCGTGACAGCAGCTGCCACACATACAAGCCCCTTTACTACTCACTGTAAATTCTTGATCAGTGTTTTTACAGAACATAGGTATTCTTCGGGGAAATAAAAACCTATACCTGCCAGGGGAATGTAATATGATACTCCTCATCATTTTCCTTCATAATGGAGAGAGACACTCCATCAAAACACATACTCCAGCACAGAGAGGAAAAAAAAAATAACAAAGAGGTGTGTATTGATTTTTTGAGTGGAGTGTGTTTTGCCCGTGAGGGACAGTTTAATGAGTCTACAAGCAGAGTTCCAGAGGGGGAAACCATGAACCAGAGACAAAAGATGTTTTCTCTTTTTCATGAATGCCATAGGCCGTGGGTGACCGGGATGGACTTGTCCCAAGGCTGTGATCTCAACTCTCAACCACAATCATTCCACTGGGGAGCAGTATTCAGAGATCTGGGCCCTTCATTATCTGCCCTCAAACATACAACTAGAGATATCAGCCACTGGGGGGGATAAGCAATGTTCTGGAAAACAAACATGTCTGTACATATGGTTCAATTCAGGACGAAAAGCCTGCGGTGGATTGGTGCAAGAACAAACCAACCGAGCAGTGATCTGCCGAGCAAACTCAAGCAGGCTACAACAATCAACAGTGGAGGAGAGAGCAGATTGGGAACAATTTCTGGTAAGTTCCTGGACAACGACCTGGTTAATCATAGCATGTCTGAATTAGCAATAATTCCCTTCCTAAGGAATCACCCCACTAGAGGACGGGCCATCTGATTTGAACAACCCATTTCTGATGATCAGCAGTATCATTATGAAGCCTCATCACACCTCTGCTGTGTGAGGATCCCAGCTAAACATCTAGTGGTCCCCAAGGTTAACGAAATCTTATGCATTAGAGTCTGATGGTTACCTTTAAGAATTATAGATGATTTACAGGACGTTGCACCGTATATTGCAGAGGAATGTAAATACTAGCATTGCTACTTGGAGGAGGTTATTTGGAGGTCACAGGGCATGAGAGCCAAGCCCTCCTCTCTCACATTTCAACCTCTGCATCCTATCATCTTTCTCCCCTTCCGACTCAACCTTTCCAGACTCCTCTTCCCTCTATTTGCTACCCTACAATCTTTTAGCAGTGGACAGGGGACTCACGAGCTAGAGCACCTCCAGAGACATTTCACCTCATCAGGCCTGCCATCATTGACAGAGGTCTTCTTTGGGCCCAAATGAGGATGATTTATTCATATGCACAGCAACAGTGTGATCCAGATGCCTTTTCAACCTCACTAATTAATTTCACTGGGTGGTGTGGAGGGCGCATGGATGATGTCAGAGGAGGATTGATGGCCTCCTACACCACTCTCATAAGACCCATTCCAGCTAACATGGCCTCTCTAAGCTAGCAGTTATCCACAACATGTGGTAATTGCACATGATCCTTCTCACTCCTGACTAACAGCCGATTAAGGTAGCCGAACTACTCAATTTTTGGACACTTCATCACAGTCTCATTTGGATAGAACAAGCTGCGATGGCCTCATATTTGGAGACACTACACCCAGATCCATGGTTGTGTCTTGAAATGTGTCCAGTAATATCACAAACTGGTGAGAGAAGAGGACATATCCTTGCCAGAATCCAATGCCTGCATCAACTCACAGCTATGAATTTGAGTATATTAAAGACTTGCGGCACAGTGATGGAAAGTAACTATCATACATGTATTCAAGTTCTGTACTTAGGTACAATTTTTAGTGATTTGGTTTTTACTCAAGAATTTCCATTTTATGCTACTTTATACTTCTGCTCCTCTACAGTTCAGAGAGAAATATTATATATCATTGAGTATAATTAACATATTAATTAGGATATATTATTAAGATACTAGGAAATTTAACTTGTAACTGAGTATTTCTACACTGTAGTATTTTCACTTTTATTTAAGGAAAAGTATTTGAGTATTTCTTCCTCCACTGGTGGGCTGTCACCAGCATTGGGTGTCTGTCATGTCTGGACAATGTCTATGAGTTGTTTTCATTGTATATGTTCTTTTATATTCTTTTTTTTCCTGCAACACAACACTGCAAATCCGTTTTCTTTGGGGATAATAAACTTGATCAATCACTCACGCAGCAGTGCCCACAAAATAATCTGGAAGTTTTCTTTTCAAATCCACTAGGGGGATTAGTACTTTTCAGTGGCATGTCAGTTATCTATGACAGTTTTAAAGATGGTCCACTTTTCTGTGGCAAGGACAACCTGCACTGTTTCTTGTGAGCTTAACAGTCTCTTTCACCGTGGGCATGACCTCTCACTAGTGTACCTTCCTCTATCGAGTATACAAGCTCAAACACTCCCAGAATATCCAGGCACCACTGCAGCGCAGGTTTTTCTATAAAGTTTAGAAGTTCCCCAAAATAGTCCTTCCGCCTCCTAACAATGTTGCCAATTAAGGTCAACCACCCCTGCTGGAAAGCCTGGACACTGACCTGCCTTCCTCCCATGGGCTCTATTACTTCATCAGGAACAATGCTTTCGATTTTTTTTTTATATACGACACCGGCAGCCTTTTTAACTAGCTGGCATTCTTGCTGTGTTAGGAGTGCCCAGGTTAACCAGGCATGGAAGTACATCAGTGTAGTCATTGCACCCTGCATTATGGTGAAGAGGGAGCTACTCCACGAGGCACATTTACAGGCTTTTGCCTTTGCTACAACCTTCCCGATGGCAATGAGCTCTTAGTAGAAGAGTGAATTCATGAATACAAGAGGTTAAAATAAGTTTTCCACATGGTGGCTGTCCTCAGTAGGGCAAGAAGCTCAACAAACTTGGGGGAACTTGGTTTTGTGCCACTGCTCTTCAACGCTAAGACGAAAGCTCTTGGCAACATGTAAAGAAGACCCCGGGTCACAGCTTTACAGATATACTGGCAAACTGGATTGAGAGGAGACCTCGGGATAGAAGCACACGTTCCAGAGATGATACCTTCCAGCTGCCATGGAAGCACCGACAAAAACATCCGAAGAACAAGCTTTCTGCTGTAACATGGTTAAGCTGCTATAAAACGCATTGATGGATGGATGGATGGATGGATGGATGGATGGATGGATGGATGAGCTGGCTTTTAGTTGAATAATTGATTTCAGGATTAGACAGGGTAATAATAAAGCAGCTATCATTCCTCTACATAACCAGCAGTTTAGAATGTGCATTATTGAGAAAAACAGGTGAATCTGTTTCAATGTCTGTGACTCTATTTCCCACTTCTTAGGCATTTCTCTAAGGTGCTTCTGCCACAACAGTGTCTACATGACACTTGTGTTACCACATATAGGACACAGAAGACTATAGAAAGCACTCTTCACAGAAGGTGAGTGATACCATGCAGGAAACATTTCTCTTCCTATGGGAAACAGTTGCTATAGCATCACTGACAACCTTGGTGCAGAAACAAATAAAATTTACAATAAGTTATACAAACACGAAGGTAACTTGATCACTTTCTTATTTACAGCATGAAAATGAAATTAAAGGTGAAAAGCCTCCAACTGTGACCTTGGATTATGAATATGAGTGCAGTTTGAGTGTTCTTGCCTCTAGTTCTCTCCCTCACTTTATGTTTCAGTAGAAACGAATGGACCAATTATAATCATGCTGTTGAATTTACAGTGAAGGTTGGTCATTTAAGGACACAATCGCAGCATGAATACTGACATTTTACATAACTCTTTTCTTTAGAATAATGTTTTAATAATTGTTCACAGTACTTGACACAGAGCCTTTAACAGCAATACTATGTTTCTTTACGTTATCAGAGCGTAAGAGTAAAAGTGGTCTGTGTTGTCTTATGTTGTCAGAGTGTAAGAGAGGAGTGTAATAGCACCCTCTCACCTCATATTCCTGTTTAAAGCCGTAGCCCTCGGCAGTCTTCATCTGGTTGATGTGCTGGAGGAGGTCGGCCACTCGGACGGCAGGGTGAAGCTGCCCTGTGTGGTAGGGGGAGCCTTTGCGTCCACACTGGTGCCTCGGGGAGCCTCCCAGCAGGCTGCTGGCCTCATTCACTGAACTACGAGCGTCACCTGCGCCAGACACGGACATGTTTGCAATTTCAGTGCAATTCCAACTGAAAAATTCATGTACAAGACAGGTTATGAAATAGAAATGAAAGAAGTTTTGTAACGCTTGGATGTTTAGTTCGGGGTGAAACACACTTGGAATAAATATGTTAACATCACATAATGGCTCTCTGCATGCCAATTCTAGCATATGCTATAAAGTATATGTTACAGATGTGCCACTGTGATTTGCCTGGGCAAAGATGTCTTCATAATAGATCTTGTGTAGATGTGACAGCAGGTTTGTCTCGGCTGACGTGTGAAGCAGACAAAGATCTGTACCAAGTTTGGAGTAAACACATCTGTCTTTCCCCCTCTGTGACAATATTAGAAAGGAGATCAAGATGAAATGTACTGACAGGAATCACAAATCATTTCATTCAAATATGTTACTTCACTTGTGCAATTCTCCCTTTTCCAGCAATCCTGTGAGATTCTTTGTGCCGTGGTGCAGGCAGTGAATAGCTGAGGGTGAGTTGTGCCAAAGACAATTTTTCACACAGGATGAAAACTTTCAGAATGATTCAGACATTTATGGAGTGCATGAGTGACGGTCAACAAGATTACAAAGTGAGGGATGATGTGCGTCACGTTTGAAATTGCATTGTGTAGTCGTGGTAAGCTGGTGGGTTTGTGTACACTGTACTGTATGTGTCAGTCTTAGTGCATTTGTCTTACTGCGTGTGCCGCAGGTGTGTGCATCCATGAAGGAAAGGGCCATTCTTTCATCCTCCTGTAGGGTGCTCTGGTCTGTGAAACTGCGCTCCATGGAGCCCATATGGCTCTTCTCCTGCCGGTAAGTAATGGGTGTCTTATTCATGTTCACTGGTTTCCTATTAATGGATAAAGAAGAAGAGATAGAGAGAGAGAGGCAGAGAAAAAGAAAATGTTATGTTTAGTAAGGAATAATGTGGAGATACAAAAAGTGTATCAATAGTTAGAAAGAGGTGTAGACACAGACCAAGTGCTTTATTGTTTTCCCTCTACAACTTATGACTGACAGCCAGAGCACAAGCATGTATATGATGGATCACGAAAATGATGGAAAAGCAAAGAGGTGGAGTCACTTACGGATAGTAAGAGTAGTAGTCCCTTCTGGCAAGAGTGCAGGAGAAGGAGAAAAAAAAATCAAGAGAAAGAAGAGATGTGAGATGAAAGCAATGTCAGCTGAGGGCAGAATGCATTGATTACAGTGAAAATGAGAACCATCCTCTCATGAGTTCGGCTATGCAGACGGCCACATGACACATGCGAACGTTACCAAGCAGGTGCTGACAGACCAAACCGAAGCAAGGCAGAAAAAGTTGTGTTTCCTCCTATCGAATACGTCTCAGTGTTACACTTCAAGGACTAGACCACAAGGTTTCCTGTCACAGCAAATTTGGTAATCAATTCTCTAAGAGCGAACTTCATGGTGGCTTAGCAGAGGAACCCGAGCTAATGTGCAGAGTGGTGGTGACTTTCAAAATCAACATTATTCAATATTAGCCTGGACGCTGTGTCAGCCATTTAATAATGACTGCTGGAGCCCTGAGTAACTTCCCATTTGGCATAGCAAGCTCTTTAGATTTCAATAAATCTTATTTAAGTAAGGCGGGTTAAGCCTTATTTGAGACTCAATCGGAGGCTGGCCTACAGCTTCTGCTATATAAATGCAGAAACGGAGGTGTAGATGATCTACTGTAGACCTGTGGGATCATTGGCTAATAATCTCTAAAAGCACACCTTTTCCATCCCAATTACCATCTCATTTAAGGGTCAGGCCTCTGCTTGGGGTGTGTAATTAAGTGACTAATTGAAATGCATCCGCCTCTAATTAAATACTTCACACTCAGATAGGCTCTGCAGATGAGAGTTGTTTGGTCCCTCTGGTGCACCGTAAGGGAATGAAAACAATGCAGCTCTGGCTGTTGGTCCAGCATCTTCCCCAAACAAGCATGACCTTTACGAAAGTTCAGTAAGTATAAAAACTGATTACTGAACTGTTCCAGAACAAAACATAAAGGGAAGAACACAATGCAGGTGATGTGGTGCAATTGTGCATAATGAGGCATGTTTTGCGCCCAACACCAGACATCACAACATCAGAGGACGTACCCTTTCTTAATGATGATGATGATGGCGCCCAGCAGGAGGATGAGGACTACCAGACCTCCAGCACACACGCCAAGAATCAGACCCATCTCCTCAGAGTGTTGGGACACCTCAAGAGCCTTGCGGTGATCTTTGCAGGCCGCTGGAAGCAGAAACACAGATGCACATTAAACAGACACAAAGCAAAGGCATAACATAAAGGAACGAGGGTTGAAAAGTGCCAGTGATTCACAGGAAAGTGTAAAGCGAAGAGCATGGAAAACTGAATATAAATTGAAATTTCACAGCTTTGAAGAACGTATCATTCGTGGGCACAAAAACTTTCTTCCTCACAAATGTAGACTTGGCAAATGTGACAACACCAAACGTTCACACTGCTTATCCTGAATACTGCGAGGAGATCCACAAAATGATGATGGTCTTCTTAATGCCAGCACCACATTTCAATAACAGTGGTATTTTCAAGATGCATTTTCAAATTGCAGGCAAAAATGACAGAGATGTGCGAATAAAGAAGTGACGCTTTAAGCAAGGCAGGCAGTGATTGTCCATGTTGTCCAACACAACAAACCTGCAGTCCTCAGACACACATAATTACAACCTGTGCTGCGACAAACAAAATGATTGGTTGGCACACAGAATAAAAGTTTGGCTGTCAGAGAAGTTCTTAACCAGCTATTTAGACTGTTATAATTTAACGTGATGTTTACAAAAAACCACTGGAGATGGGGAAAATAAACAGATTACTACAAATTGGTGTAGAGGAAGTGACAATTTACCCAACAGTTGCGGATGCGCCAGTATAAGACAGGAAACTCACTATCTAAGATCCATTAGTCATGTACAATAAAGGCCTGCAGCACATAGTTCTTCAATACACTGTTAATCATTGCGACAATGAACTGACACCTTATGATATTGCGGTTGCACATTTGCATGCTCTGGTACATGCACTAAACCTTTGAGGTGCATTTCTATTCAACGCTGAATTAAATATAATATTTTTCCCAGTCACAAGTCATCCTCACAGCCCTACAGTGTAATCTCAAGGTGCCCTGGTGTCTGTGAGCTACTGGAAAGGTCGTTATCATAATAGCAGGTTATTCATTTCTCTGGCATAAAGCTTCATACTTATGCAAATGGTGCTGAATGCTGGGCCTTTCTTTGTCTTTTTCTAGGGGCCCACTGATCTACTTTTTCTCGCGTGTGTCAGACCGTCCTCCAGGCCTTGACAGTCCTGAAACTAGCCCCGTCTGAGCCTATTGGAACAGCACAACCTATCTGGAGAGCTGCAGAAAGTCAGAGCAGGCCTCGGGATAGAGCTCTATCTTGCAGCCTGCTGGGGAAGAATCAGATCTGGGGCAGGAAAAATGAAAACAGAGCCATGTTTGAGCCCAACTATCTACAGCCGCGGGCACTTTATGGGTGCTTTAGAACCCTTATCCCATATAAAGATGAAAGTGGGATGATATCTTTTTATTATTTGGCAGGATTTCTTTTTTAATCAATGATGGTGGAGTTTGGCGTATCTGAATGGAGAGAGTAAGTCAGAGGTTTGATATAAGAAAGGAATCGTTCCATCTAAAACGGCTCAGGACACAGCTTTTTTCAATCGGTCCCTCCACGTAACATGTTCCAAAAAATGTGACACGTCTGGGTGTGTTGTTCAGTGCACAGACGCCACATCTGACAGGTATACTTTACTCTGCAGTAGTGGCAGGAGCGGTTTTAGTCAGACTAAATCAAAGATGATTCTTTTGTGGCTTCTATTCACACACAGATACACACTATCATCCAAACATGCCTTTGTATCTCTGAGCTACTGTAACCCAAAATAACACAGATTTCAGCCCCGTCTCAAGGCGCTTCTTTCAAAAAAAAAAAAAAAAAAAAATACAGTCACGAACTTCAGCATTTGCTGTTTTTTTTATGCTGTAGCCTCATTTCAAATTACGTGTACACATGAAATACAGGGGTACTTTACATTGGCTAAAAATGCAGATGAGCAGGTGAAAAATCAATTTCACTCCTATGACATTTTGGACAGATAAGGCGGTTTTGCCACATTTAGCTTCGAAATTTCTATTAAGTCAAACACGAGCATGAAATAGATTTCCACATGAATCCATGCACCTGCCAGCTGCCCGATGCTGGAAATTGGCACTTAGAGGAGAAATGGAAGTCTATTGTTGTGTTGAGCCTGCCAGAGGATCCTTAATTAAACTGTCACCTGGAAGTTGAAATGTAATCTCCAGCTTTGTTATCCAAGCCAGAATCATTTGCCTCCACTTTGCTTGTGATGGGCTCCTTGATAATAACGGCTTAGGACCCGATGATGCAGAGGCTACGTTAATGGTAGAGGGATCACGGAGATCACAAACAGCGACAGAAAAAAAAACCTTTTGACCTGTCGCACCTTGAAATTGGAAATCACCCTGAGAATTTTTTTTTTCCTATCAATTTGCCATTCAGGATATTTTTCAGTTACATCATCCTACATGTGGATGATGTAATGCTGGCAAATTTTAAAATCATCACCTTCCACTGTGCATTTTTCTCTCCTCTGTCTATTGTTTTATGTCGCCTTGTTTTCACTCTATTTCAACCCTATCGTCAATATCTTCCTTATTTGCTTATTAAAAATAAGTTTGGCTGTTGGAGCTCTGTTGTGCACTTCTTCCTTCCTGTCTTATCTCGGTGTCAAAGAAAAGAGGCAAACACAGTCTAAAGCCCACTGCTGTGAGAAAGCATAATTAATCAATGCCCGACCAGGTGTCTGTGCGGGGCAGATGGAGTGAGACGCTCAGCTGAAATGGCTGGCCTTGCCTTTTGGCTTTATGCTTGAGGAGAGCCTCATCTCTTTCGTTTTTCACTCACAAAAAGAGGCCTTCACCAAAAAAAGACACCCTGCCAAGACAATTTACTTGCAAGGCTCTGCTTACTGTTGCAGTGCTATGATAACTATAAATACATGACTTTTATTCACCATGATCTGACAGTGTACTGTGGCAGAGGGGCTCTCCTGCCATCAGGATTTAGAGTCAATTTCCCTGCCCTTTTCATGTCCCTTTCAATCCAAAAGATGAGGTATAGAAGAGGAGGTGGAGGTGGAGGTGGAGAGAGGGGGGCAGGGCTTTCTCATACTGATAGGCCAAGGTAGCTCCATCTGGAAGTTTTGATCTGGAGGACCCTTCTGGCCTGCGCTGAGGTCAAAGCCCTCAGATGTAGCCATCTAGTGGGCTGCTGATGAGAACAAAGAGACTGCCTTTGATATACTGTGTCCCAGCGTCTGGCCCCAAACAAACACGATGAAAGCCTGACCTCTAATCCCTCCCTGTGTGTTGCCCTTTTCTCAGAGGTCCGCTGCTAAACAACCAGGACCGTCAGAGAAAATTTGTCCACATCTCCACCTCTGTACTGGAAACAGAGGTGAGTAACAGTGCAATACAGATTAAACTAAGCAATGTTGCTGCAATTACATACTTAATTTCTCACCTTAGAACAATGCGAGAGTGGAAAATGTTTTTTTTTGCAAAGCACTCAGACACGATGCAGGAAAACTCATTCAAGGTCACAGTGTTTGTGGGAGGAGAAATATTCATGTTGAATTACCTTTGCGAGCGATGCGGATGCAGTTTATTCTGGATTCCTGAAAGAGAAAGAAAGCACAGACATCAGAGGGGAGGGCTTTGCATTTTGCATAAAAGAGATGCGATAAAAGAAAAGAGGCTGACGGAAATACTGAGCTGAGACACACACATACATCACACTGGAAATACGATCAGAGCAGATAAAAACACGCTCTGACTGAGCATATAAACATGATGTTTACTGGCCTAATACCAAGGAAACACATGAGGTAACTCTGGACCAAATCTGGAACCACAGCCCTGTCTCCACTCTCTACTGACTCCACCCTCTGATTCAATATGCAACTTACTAAACATGAGTGGGCTGAACTGCTCTTCTCTAAAAAAAGCATAATTTACTTTATGATAGAGACACAGATAAACTACAGGAAAAACGATTCACACTAAAAGGACGAATTACCTCCGAGTTAAGAGTCCTATTTACCACATGAGATTCCACAGTATCTCAAATCTGAGAGCTGTGGTGAAGTGTGTGAGAAGAAGACTCTCGCTGAAGGAGAAAAGATCAGCATTGAAAGGGAGCAAGCATAATTAAGAGGAGGGTTTCAGACCAGTGCACCACCATGAAAAGGAATTAATTTTATTCAAATTTCAGCTGATGACATCTTGGTGTTATGAAAAGGACCTTTGTCAAACACCACTAATGAGATCCAAGCCTGTAATCCAATTCCATCCTGCCACCTCTTGGAGGAGATGCATTATCAAATTAAGATTTACAGATGCTAATTCAGGCATTATGGGACAATTATGCAAATTTGCCCATTCGGAAATGAGCAAAAAGCGCTTTCCTCAAACTCCAGTTAAATTGCTTTTTTAAAAATTGAAAATCCATTTCAAGCTGACAGACACTTTAACAAGCTCTTAACCCGATGGTTTGATCTGAAAGTACAGACCCAAACTGTAGACAAACACGTTGTCTGTCAGGCAGACTGTCATTTCATTTTCCACAAAGCAACCGCTCGGATTCAGAGAATGACAGAATCCGAATTTACCATTTGTGAAGGGTATTTAACCGTTTCAGCCCTGCTTCCATTTCTCAGCCTCTCAAAGACATTTTCTGTCTCGCAATCACCGACTATTTGAAAATGAAGACTGAAGTATTTGTTGTGAATCACTGCATTCAAGATCTATGATGGACTTCATATGTTTATACATGAAGGATTCAGGGTAGACAAGACAACAGCGTCACAAAACGCTTCATATCATAACTCTGATGATAATTTCAGAACAGTAACATAACTAATCAGTGACATATGTGAGGTTTTTGGTGAAACTGACTGATCTTAGAAGAGCATCATAACTAATAAATAAAACAGGCAAGAAACAATAAGTTGAAAGGGGAACTACTTCTTAACAATTCATTGATCATCAGGTGGTTCGTTCCTCAGTAACCACTCACAAGATAGTGCTGCTTATTTTCAAGTAAATTTAATAAATGTGGAAAGTATTTAGTCATAAAGAAAAGTATTGGACAAACTTAACTTTTGATCTGATGGTGCTAGAGGAAAAGTTAAGGGATCATCTGATGAAGGGGAACATTGAAATGTCATGGCAATCCATCCAATATAATGGGAATTTCACTTCACTTTCAATTACAAATGTGAACCTTGTGCTACTAGAGGAAAAGTCAGGGGATCACCTCAGGAGTGTCATCAAGTCAGTGGGATTGATCCTCTGAGGACCATGAAAGTATGTGGAAAATGTCATAGAACGACATCTAAGATTTGTTGAGATATTTAAGTCTTGTGATTCTTTCCTAAATTTATAAGCCATATAAATAAATACTATCCAGTGTTCTGATATTCTGGTAGGTGAAAATCGATACATCAAGTCAAGATGTATTATTGCTATTTGCAAGACTTGCTGTAGAATACAATAGTTTATGGAAATAGCTACTGATTATCTGTTTGTTTTAATCAATATTCTTGAATCAAATTGTTTAAAAGTGCATCTCTAGTCTAGAATCGCTGACTGGAGACTTTGAGCTTTTGATTGACTGACTCAATTATAGGAAAAATAAAGGCTGATTCACCTTCCCATCTTCCTACATGGAGACAGCATTTGAAATCTTAGAGTACATTCAATCATTAAAAGTTCTGGAAAATTAAGAAGGAGTGCATTTACATCTGTTAAGTGTAGATGAAAAAATAGGCTATGGTGATGGATAGAAGCACATTCTGTGACGTGCACATTTGAATCATTGCATGCCGCCTCAGCAAGAAGAGTTAATTGGCAAGCTCTGGGTTGCAGGATGCACATCACACGTCTGGCCGAGCTGTGCCAGTCAGGCCAGAGGGGCTGGTGGTCCCTGGCAGCTACAAATACAAAACACAAATGCCAGCACGCAACACGGGGCCCCATAACACACACTCAAGGTTTTACAGGGTGTGTGTGTTGAGAGATGTAAGAGTAGATGTTATGAATGACTACGCTGCGGCCAGCTACAGTCTGTATCCCACACTTTCAAGCACCTCTTTAGATGAATCAATCAAAACAATTAGAGAGGCTTGACAGCCACTCTGCAGATAATTAGCATGGGTAAATGCCAAATATTATGGGTCTCACACTGTTATTCCCATTGCTGTCACTGTTGAAGATGATGTGATGTTGTCCCTATACAAAGACATTCAAGACAAACACAAACTTAACACAGACGCTGATTTAATGCGCGGTATAATTAAATGATAAAATAAGCCGTCAGACAATTTAGTTTATATTTTAATAAGGTGTTCAGGGTGCAAATACCTTGAATGACTGGCAAATATGTCAACCTTATCACCACTTCCATAAGCAGAAACCCTTATCAGCAGTTGTTTAATCCAAGTAAATACAGGTATGTGACTGTTTTCTGTGTCATTCATAGGAGGGAAGTTTGTTTTCCATTGCCAGCTACCCTTTTAGTTCAAGAGCAGGTACAGTTTTTTTCTTCTTCCACAATGAGTGGGCATAAGGTAATTATGTTTCCCTCTTCTGTACACAATCCAAAAGCTACTATAAATATATCCCGCAGTGCATGCATATGCTGAATGCATTCATGCGTCTGTGCAAAATCTCATTTAGAATGCTAAACTTCTGGGCTACATTTTTTTTTTTTGGTGAGAGAGTGAGCGCACTGCGAAAATGCAAAAAGCCTGAAACTCAAAATCGCACATGGAGGATAAGCTGGAAGACAAAATGCAAAGGGAAATACAAAACAGCACAAAACACTGGCTGCACGAGCCAAACCTTCGCACCTGCTTTGTGTTTTTAATAGACCGTCTCACAGTCGGATGTGGCTGCTGTCAAAAGGCTGTGTGAAGTGAAAAATAGTGACTCTGTGACATGAATAATAATAGTTAATAATATCATTAAGAGTCAATAGAGAGATGCATCGTAATGCGTTATTTGTTGTTCTTAACTACTTCTGAAATTTCTGCAATGTTAGGCTTTTTTTATTAACTTATTTTATGTAATTAGCTCTGTTTTTGCTTCAGCCTTCATTGTCAGTTCATGTTGTCAGAGCCCTGCTGTGACGTGTCTTCTCTGCCCTGCTGTTACTGGTTATGTGCCCAGAAATTAGCTGCCACACAACTGTGCTGCACTGATTGAATTGAGCTAAATCACAAGCTTTATAACTCACACCCAGAATGAAAAAAAACAAAACACTGCATCAAAAGACTTCTGGTGTTGAAAAAGGAGAAACATCACACTCACACCAAAAACTCTGTGCTGACAAAGGTCTGACGTTTGAAACTTTGACACTGGAATGAAGCCAAGTGAGTAATTATGTGTTTGCAGGAGTAAGTTTTCCAGCTTTTTGGACTAAAACTCTTTGTGCCGCCTCGAAAATTAAGTTCCTGCCCTCCCAGGAGACCGTTGTTTCTTCAAGAGCAATTGTTTCAGTCCTGCAGCATCAACACAGGACTGATGCCCAGATTTTCACACTGACTGCTACTGTATTTCCAGGCAAAGGCAGCGGTGTTTGAAAGACTGGGGACAGTGCTGGCTGTGTGATTTGGCTCCGCTCATTGTGGGTCATGGGTGCTGGCCTCCTGCCAGGCAAAACAAAACCTAATCCCATCCGCCGGTAAAGCCCGGCCTCCCCTATCTAATCCCATGCTTAGTAGCCTAGTTGTGTGAAGTGCTCACACTGCAGTCCCTCCGTGTGTTTCTCCACTGGGTCGGAAAAAGATGCCACTGGTGGGATGAGCCATCCAACTCTGTTCATGGGACTTTATAATGCACACACAATGCCAAAAAAAAAAAAAGAGTGACGCGATCACAAAATAACCACTGACAGGACTCAGAAAGTCAAACAGAGCAGCAACCCAGCTCGCATGTATTTATTCTCAGTTGATGATCACAGAAGGCCGTGTTACCTTCGGCAACATTTCTCAGCTCCATTGCCACAGTCGGTGAATATTAAAGCACCAGCTTTCTACCTCTGATCATCTGCACCTGTGCCCAATTATCCCTAAGTAATTGCCTCACCCAGGTAGCAGCTCTTCCTGTAATGGAATTTGGAAAGGTAATGTGGCGTCCTCTGGGTATGACTGGAGACTGGAGGGCTCCGTGTGCTCGGCGAAATGAATGGAAACACAACAGTGTGAAAACACGCGCCGCCTCTCGAGTAACAAGGTCTACAACTAAGATTCACAAAAGAGTTTGTTATGTGACACAAATGCAAAGATGTAAATGCTTGAAACCTTGGTTTGTGTTACGTTGGTTGACTGTCTACTTTCAAGAATGCTCAACCGATTACGTGCAGAGAGAACTGGACAATAATGACAGTACCATCGAATGAGGGACACGAGGTACCAGGACAAAGAAGAAAGGAATAGGACAGAATAGAAAAACCATTGAGAGTAAAAGGCAAACGAAGTGAAGTATGTTGTTGACTCGGAGTAATTCCAGCTAATCACAGCTTTGCTAGCTGTAAGTAATGCATGCAAGTAATTCCCTGTTTCAGACATGCTTTGTTTGCAAAGAATCAAAGCTCTTGGATATAAACATACATCATTTCCAAGTAGTTACACTGCCAGCTCAATATGTTTTGATCCAGCAACCTCTTTCACAGCACAAATACTCTTTCAAGGGTTGTGAGCCCAGACAATGCCAACTGTCCTACAGCGTCAACCATAGCATTAGTAACTACAGATACTCATTAACTCCACTCACCACTGGCTGCGAATTAGCCTGAACACTTATGTGTACAGCTAGTCAACAAAGCGTTGCCAGATCTGCTGCACCGCTGGTGGGAGTTCGCAATTACTCACCCCTCTGAAGTTGCTCATTGCCTGGAAGTAGACAAGGTAGCTTTTGCGTGGGTCCAAAGGGCTGTTCCAGTAGCCGTTGTAAGTGTGATTGTCACCCACAGTGAAGGGGCTGGCCTCTGGGAGGCTGCTGGGTGGCAGCTCGGCTGTGTAGTAGTGTGGCGTGCCCCGGGCCTGCGCCTCGCCGTGGGACATGGGCAGCGGGAAACAGTCCTGAAGCCCCAGCTCCCTCTTCACTTTCTTCCCTGTCTCCTCCTCAACCACCACCTGATATGTACTGTACATAAAGTGGATGTGCACCTGCCATCAGCCATATTGGTGTACAACCTATTCAGATGTAATATGTACATTTGAGATGATGTCCTCACCTGACAGGTGCCCCTCTGCCTTGAGCAGGGCGCAGCAGGACAGTAATTGTGCTCTCTGTCTCGCTGAGGGGGGACGGCATGTCTCCGTAATCAAAGGTGGGAGCTGAAGACACAGAGAAACACACCAACATGTCAAACATAATTAAAGCACACACACACACACACTGCCTTACCCAGTGTTCATTTAGGCCAAGTTAATTCAGTTTAAACACAGCCTCTGCTTCTTTCTCCTTCCAGATAAACGCGTTCAGCCCCTCAACGTCTCGTGAAACTGACAGACCTTTAAGAGCCATCCCTCTCTCTGCATAAATAACTACCGCTGCTAATATACCTAATACCTCATGTCCTCATATTCAGTACACTGTTTGAATATCCCGTCTAGTTGTCTTGGATACAAGTCCAATTAAAAGTCATGGGAGTGAGGCTAAATTGAATGGGTTTTTCATTTCAAAGGATTTGGCTAAAGTCGCGCTCCTCCCTGGAGATGTGCCGGCACATTTCTCTTTAATATTAGTTGTCAATTAGTGAGGGGAAGGAGAGCAAACTATTCATGAGGAATCAATGATTATCATATTAAAAAGGCGGTTTGCTAATACCGCAGCAGAAAAGAGCTGGCATCATTAAGGAAAACTGAATGCGCATTTGTTGACATTAAAGGTCTGCTGTGGTTTGTAGAACTAAAAGAGGGTTTGACGCCTGCTGCCAGAGCGAGTCTGTTTGAAGGACGATTGTGCACCAGCCACGCCAGTGCATACGTCTGCATGCGTGTGCCTGTGTGTGTGCGTGAATGAGGAAATGTGTGTAGCTGGATACTGTGCGGTGAGTATTTCTCAAAGATGCTGACAGTAGTAGCTGTTGAAGGTGTTCAGTGTTTGTTAGCTGTCAGTGTAGATTTGAGAGATGCTCAGTGTAAGTGAATGTTCTGCACCGTGGGCCAGTGGAGGAGGTTGAGGATGATCTGCAAAGACTTTTTGGACTCCATCTGCGGTCTGGCTTTGTGCCAACGTTCTGCCTGACATACAGCCAGTAAGCAGTGATTGTGCACTAAATC
The DNA here is from genome assembly GCA_037975185.1 of Centropyge bicolor. Taxonomy (NCBI): domain Eukaryota; kingdom Metazoa; phylum Chordata; class Actinopteri; family Pomacanthidae; genus Centropyge; species Centropyge bicolor. The sequence continues at coordinate 1,238,923 of JBBMOC010000038.1, read as the reverse complement.
TATAATTAAACAAACGTGGCCCCTCTGTAAAGAGATAGGGGCAGAAGGAGTGAGTAAATGTGCGAGCGAGACGGGGTGGGAGTGGCCGTGTTGTGCGTTCCTAAGAGGTGTAATCCCGTCCCTTAACAAGCACAAATGCATCATTAAAAGAAAACAGAAACACAGAGGGTGGATTTCTATCACCCGTAATAAGCTCTGAGACTCTCAGAGGTGACATTCTGCTCCCAAGAATGTACCGCATCCTTCTTTATACACAACACACAGCAGTGTCCCTTCTGTGGTGTTCCTCTGCTTCCTAAGAGTTAATTTATGTCTTGAGGAGTGTGAGTTGACAGTGTGTCACCAGTTTGGAGAGGCAATGGAAAATAGCTCTTACACTCTGGGAGCAGTAGTTTTGCCTCTGAGAGAGAAGAAAGCTGCCGAGGTCAAAAAAGAGAAAAACCCGGATTCTAATTATAGCACGCAGTGGGTGAAGTGCAGCGTTGTACCTGCACACTGCATCAGCGATAGGCAGTGATGGCACAGAGAGAGCAGCCTTGACATCGAGAAGCTGCCTGTTTCCATTTCTCTTTTACAACTTTTCAATGCAGCTTTCACACCCGCTCGCATGCACGGATACCCAGCCAGTCAGCGGCGCTAATACCTGAGATGTTAGTGGTGATTTCAGTGAGGGCGGTCTGGCCGAAGCCCTTGGCTGTGCGGGCTCGAACGGAGATTAGGTAAGTCGTGCCAGGGTGGAGGTTGGAAAACATGTGGTAGGTCTCATTCTTCAGCTTGGACACAGTTCTTCTCGGTCCCGGGACGTTGATGCCTGGATCGGATGACTCAATACTCTGGTAACTGATCTGTTGAAAAAACCCAAGGTAATATCATAAAAAGCAGAGTCACCCCAGCACAGATTTTATGCTTCGTTATTGTAGCTCCTAACAAATTTCAATTTCTAACTCGTTTTCAAGCTCTGTACTGATCAGCAGAGGTCATTAGCTGAGTAATGTCTCTGTCATAAGGAGCGATTCTAATGCTTGATTGATATGATTCACTTCACCCAGAAATGAATCTGCTTCTCTAAATGAAGGTGCTAATTGCTTATGTGGGTTTTTAGTTTTCAATGAATATGACATGACATGGCATTGGCCCTGTAAGTCAAAGTCACACAAGCAGCCTGGAGTTTTTTAAAAAGGATTGTAAGAGGTAAATTATTTTTTTACTAAGGAATACATGGACTATGTTTAAAAAGTACATTCAAGTGCTTAAATTGATAGAAGTTTATGAGTTCAACTATTAATTCTAACTCTTCATTCAAAAATTGTTGTGCATAAGTGAAATAAAGTTTTTCCTTGAGAGGTGATTTTGCCTCGCCGGAACAATACTCTCATGAGAGTTTCCACTCTTTGAACAAGTGCAGAGCTAAGTGAGAGGACTTTATCCCCAAACTGAAAGGCATACCTGGATATACATTAGAGCTAGAGATCCACTTCACCAAAGGAATGAACACTCACTACATACTGTATACGCTCACATGTGTGTATGTATCACACACATTGAAGATGCCACTGTAACCAAACCAAAATCTTTGCTGATTATAATAACAATTCCCATCCCTGCCCCCTCAGTAGTCGGTGATTTGTTAACTAGCGATAACTTTATAGTAAAATCTACATCTGTGGTGATGTCTCGCCTAAAATATTTTGTTGGGGCTGCATTTTCAGCAGATGCACAGTGTGTCTCTATGATCCCTTTGCTTTCCTGCGACTACACCTTGCTGCTTGTCACTTTGATCATGACAGTGACACTGCTCTATGGAATATATAGGCTACAGTATGGCACAGAATTGAGTATTTATAGTACACGGTGCAGAGAATATTAGAGATCAAAGACAAAACTGACAGAAGGGCGAGACTGAGAGAAAAGGGGGGAAATGTGTCTGCTGCTTCAGCACCACAAAGATTTAGCAATACACAGTACAGTTATGCTACTGATACTGAGCCTTGTTAAAGGTCAAAGATTCTAAGTTCCACAAAACTCACAAAAAGGATCAATGAGTCAGGCAGACCACACTAACATATTCAACTAAACAGCCCCTCTGCCCCTACACTGTCTCTGCTACGAGGGGATGGAGAGGGGGGTGGCAGGTTAACAGAAGAGAAGGCATCCTCCCTTTACATCATCTACTGCTCCTTAGTGTGAAGATAGAATTATGAGCCATACAGTGACAAAACACAGACACACCTCTGTGTTTCCTCTACAAAGGCAGACATAAAAGATGCCCAACGATGCACAGAGCAGCGAGAAGGGCTCGCACGACAGCATGGCGGTCGATGGGCTCAGCCAGAGTGGTCAATGGTTTAATCTGAGAGAAATGAAGAGGATTTCTGCAGCTCTGTGTACAGCTTTCTCCATCAGCCAAGGGAGATGAACACACTACAAAGTAAAAAAAAAAAATCCTGTGCAGCCTCCACTTTATATGTCAAACCACAAATCCTATTTAATAATACCCTTGAGGTGACATTGGAAGAGAGGCCAAGGAAAGAAGGCTTGAGGACAGGTAGGCAGACCTCCTGATGGCTTACCGCACACAGAAGGTACACAGCAAATCCAAAATCATTATGCTGCTGAACGGGAGGCCTACAGCACAACAGATGCATGCGAGTTATCTAACAATGACACGGAGCTCAATTTTAATGGCACAAGACCAGCATTACGAGCTAGGCCTTGTGAAAAAGGTCAGCGGGAGCGCATCTGAGCATCGCTGCTATTTTCATTGAAATAAGAACAGTGCACTATGTACTAAAGAGTTGGGCGAAAGAGAATATAAATTGGAGCAGAGTGGTTTGGTGATTAAGTACATATCTGTTCTGTGCCAATCGTAGAAGCACTTGAAGAAAATGGCTCACCAAATAAAGAGGAAAGCATTTTTGCACTTGGCACAAAAATACCAAAAGAACAGCCACAGTTCAGTTCCAGAAAAATGTTAAGATTTTGTAGTACTGCTTGATATTATCTTTGTGCTGCAATAAATCTTTTAAGTGTTACTGGATATGGTAGCTACAGTCTGAATATTAAAATTAGGGCTACAGTAAAAGACGTTCACAAAGTGATCAAATCATGTCGCAAATGGGGTAACCTGGGAATTGGACCCAAGTGCATGACACTAGAGGCAGGAGTGGAGCAGTTCGATATTCTAAAAATCCCCAAATCCAAAGACTTGCTGGTGATAAAACAGACAAGGGTCAAAATAAAACGACACAGTCCAAAACAAGCAATATCCAAAATACACAAAAATCACACGAGGGCTGGAGACATGAAACAAGGTACAAAGATGAACTGGGAAAGAAAGAGGGGAAAGCACAGACTAAACACACCAGGAGGAGAGGAACATATGGGAAACTACAAATGTTTGGGGCCGGAAAAAGACAGGACGGGACAGTAAAGGCACTGAACACACAAGCCAAATCATGTACATATACATAAGACAGCTGCTGTAAATCCACTGACCACAGGGTCCATTCAGTAGCTGTTCTAGAACTCTCTGTCATATCACACACGCAGATGAAATTGGCCAGTTGTCATGGAAGTTTTCTCTGTGCTTAATGCACTTCTTATCAATGATGTTTTAAAGGTTAGATTCACTTTTATTTCAATTCAAAAATAGAAATTTGACCTGCACTACAGTTGAGTATATGTTAATACTGATTACTCCACATTTGAAGCAATGTGCATGGGTGAGTCTGTGTCTGTTTCTTTAGAGCCTTTCCAACACTAAGAGACACAAGAGCAGAAGTCTAAGGAGTGTGTTAGTGTGTCTATCTGCTCTAACCTAAGCTGCAACCCTGGTGCTAATGCATGTCTGGCCCGCTTACCATCAACAGGAGAAAATTAGCCCAGCGTTTCTCACAAGCACGGGCCCTCAAGTGAAAAGGGAAACATTAGTGAACTATATAGTGAGGTCTTACTGTGTCCCTTAAAAGACAAAAAAGCATCATGGAGCCCGTCCTCTGTCAAGTATTTCCCAGCCAGCCAGGTGTCTCTGGGCTCACCTCATATTGGGTAATAAGGCCATTGGGCTCGACCGGCTCCTCCCACTTCAGGAAGATCATGTCATCCAGCGGGGTGAAGGTGAGCGACTCTGGTGCTATGCCTCCGGGAACTGTAAGAAATTGTCAGAACAAACATTTGTCGGGGAAATTGAAGTGCTAATCCCACAGTGAGCCTCTCCTGTCAATATCACAGAAATGAATGTCACAGTGGCTCAGAACAACGCACCACATGAGACACTCAGACAGCCAGAGAGCAGCAGGCAGACAGCATCAGATAAGGACACGGTTAATTTATGAACTGCATCTATTATATAACCACAACACAGACAAGAGAGAGAAAGTATAAGGAGGGTATTATGATTTCATATCAATCTTCAGTCAAAGTTCAGAAATATATTGATGAATATGTCACTCACTGGTAAACTTGTTTCTGAAAGGCACAGAGAGGACTGCGAGTGCTTAAACATTCAATATTAAGACTGTGTTAACACTTTTTTTGGGCCATTTGGTTGCAGCCCGAGTCCCCTTGGTCTGTGTGAGCGCTGTACAAAAGAAGACTGTTATATGCGATTCAGGCCTGAGGCTAAAGCAAGAGCCGAACAGCTGAGTAGACTGTTATTTTTGAATTGAGTTAGTCTGGAGGACAGAGTTGCTTATTAAGGCGTTTGGAAAGAGCGTTCATAATTGACGCCTACTGTATGTATATATACATTTATCTTTCAACATTAAAAAAAAACTCTCTCTCGCTTTCTGACTCTCTCTTGATCCCTTTCTATCATTCCCTACAAACAGTATATCTCTTTCTGAAAAATGTTGTTTGTTTTGATTTTTCACGGCAGAACTGATTTCTCCCTCGGCCGCCATGCAGACGATGTGCTAGAGCACAAAAGAATAATAGGAGATAAGAAATAAGCTCAAAATCCTATCTCAGGGTTGCCGGAGTCTCCGATATAATGTTTTCTCTTTTATGTTATTTCATCTGAAAATGAAAAGGATCTTTTGTAATGCTGATTCAGCCTCAGTCAGATGGTCACCCACTCTGTATTAATGTGGGAGAGGAAGACAGAGGAGCTGAAGTGTTAGAAGTGTTCATGGTTGGAGCAAATTCACCACATATGAACCCGAAATGATATACTGATTTGTATATTCTAACCACGGGCGGTGTGTTTGATTTATGATGGAAAACATGTAAAAACCTCGAAGGTAACTATAAGTTAAATGTGACAGTAAAGTTCTGTTTGTGGGCAGTCTCAGGTCTGGATATTCTCCTTTACGACATTTACAATGAGAATAGTTAAACAATTTGAGATATTCTGGTACATTTTAGACGTCACATCAAGACGTGCTCCAAAACAGCTATTTAAAGTAACCCATGTGATCATAATTTAAGATATGACAATGATAACCCCGGGTCTCTGAACAAAAAGTTTAGTAAGTACAAATTAAGCTAGAGGGTTAAAACTTTATGTTGTTGTGGCCAAAGTAAAATAATATATAATTTAGTTAATTCTGTGTACAGTAAGATCAGGCTCCTGTGATACAAACATGTTTTTTTACTAAATGAAAAAAGAGCAACACCACAAAGCAAATCGTAGGAATGAAGATGGTGTGGAAATATGCTCAGCTACTTATTATTTAATTTATCTGGTACACCCTGTTAACACTGATACAGTCTAACACAGTCGTTCTGCAATAAGTCCTCCTTTCATGAAGGTTAAATTTTAGTAGAGACTGCAGCAGAAAGGTGTTGATTTAACTTCATAGTCATTGTGGAAGCTGTGTTTTTTGGTGCAGTTAAACTATACTCTTATACTGAGGTGTTTCTGTGACTTTTTTTTTGTGCATCCTATTTATATCAGCACCACAAACTACATCTCCCAAAAGGTTAATCAACACCTCTCTACAACAGTTTCAAGAAAAACTGAACATCTTCATCTTTTACACATTTAATGAAGCAAGGATTTACTTCAAGACGGTTGTATTACACTGTATTCATTTTAGATGTACATAATAAACTTTTGAGTGTGTATAAATATCCAGGCAGCATTCTATCCAAAATAAGAACAGAGACTTACTGTCCTCCTCCGTCTGGAAGGTGACCTCTCTGCCCTCTTTCTTCCCCTCTGGGTTCGCCAGTGACAGACGGACATGGATGCCGTGGTAGGGTGGCAGATCACGCAGCGTGAAGCGTGAGGCGTTGTGCTCCACCGCCAGGCACTCACGCACGGTGGTGTTGTGGCCTCCGCCGCCTCCCGCCATGGTGTAACGGTAGCACAGGGACACTGAGTAGGTGTGGCAGCGTGTCAGGTTGAACGCCAGATTCTCCCACTGCAAGGACAACTGCCTGGACTGGATATCTGTGGCAGTGAGGCCCCGCAATGCACGCATGGGCTCTGGGAGGGAGGAAGACAGATTGAAGAAGAAATTGAAGTAATAAAGAAAGCAGAGAGATGCATTGGCAAAAACAAGCAATGTCATTAGAAAGGCAGACAACACTGTGTTTTAGAAAATGAAAACACAGGTAACTTTTATTGTGAAATATTTGGATTCAGCCTGAGCAACCAGCAAATGCCAGCGTCACTGTTGTCCCAGGACTACCCTGGCAGTTTTTCACTTGTTCCCCTCCTACATGCCGCCATATTGCCCCGCCGCAACATGGAGGTCAACACTTTGCTGCCAGCACAACACACCCACATCCCCCACGGCAGAGTGGGAACTCATGCCAATTGCACTAATTAATCGGACAGGCTGCGGGTTGCTGTCGCAGTCCCACCACTCCCCGCCTCCGTGTTGCAGAGCTAATTGACTATCCACTAGATATACTTCTTTGCCCTGAGGTTTAATCCGCTCACAAAAATATCAGTGCTATACAAGGGCATTCACTTCCGCTGGTCACTTTTACTGCTGGGTCATCGCGATGGCCTGTCACGTATTTTTAGAAGGCACCGAGTTAATTCTGGTCACTGCCGGGATAACCCTGACTTTCTCTGACTCAGACTAAAAGAACAACAGCTCTGTCTTTGATATCCTCCTCAAGTGTAATGGCTGGCTGAAAGATACAGAGAGCCTCTATATGCGGAGACACAGACGAGCCAGTGTTCAGGAGAACCTCCGAAACCAAAGCGAGACTGAGTTAAGCCAAGGACATCCTCTGAATCAATGGAGGCCTTTATCTGTGGCCATTATTAACACAATCAATGCCTTTTTATCAAGCAATATGCTACATAATGCATTGTATTGCTATATTCTCTTTAATAGGGCAGGTTGAGTAATGGGCCGGGGAGGCAGGGAGTGACAGCTGAGATATGGGGTACAGGGAGAGATCGGTGGAGTTTGAGGTTACTGGCCAAGGTCTTCATTCCTTCACTGACTTGTACACTCGGTAGGATTTTCGCCGCAGCACAGATTAGGGTAGGGAACTTAAACAAGGCGGATAATGCATCAGTGAGCAGCGGCTAATGCACTAAAACAAGAATTATCTAAGAAAATGGATTTGAAAGATGTGCTGCAGTTGTGCAAGGACACACTAACACACACATGCATTTGCTGTATAATCTTTATCACTGCCTTTTCTCTCCTCTCCTTGCGTCCTCCTCTCTCCATCTGTTATGCATGTACACATACTCAAACACATATAAATTAATATCCCAATATTATCAGATACAATAGCCCTATGTCCAATTTCTCCTTCCCTTATTACTGCCTGTAGTAGAGCGATTCTTTTAAAGTGAAATTTTATGATGCTTCCAATCTATACTGGAGGCCTCTGCAGTCACCAGCTTTCCCTTTTAATTTGCTGTCTGGCATCTCATACTAGATGGAAATATGACCAGAGCATTGATCTGAGCCCCATCCACGCTAATGTGACGGCAGATAAATGGGTGGCCACAGTAATCGCAAAGTAGTAGACTGCACCCAGCAAGAAATGTTAATGTTCCATTGTTCAGTGTGACTGAGGATTGTCTTAATGGTGCAATTGATAGTCTGCACAGTCTGAGAGCTAAATAAAGAGAGGCATTTAACTGCTGAGTTGATGAAAGTGCCGCCAAAGAGGCCACAGTGTGCTCATTGTGGGTTTTCTCAAAGTGGACATCTGTGCCAGCCCCTTCCCCTTGCCTCGTCTTATTTCTCTGAATGCCACGGGCACCCATTCTCTGGCACCCTGGGGCGTGAAAACTGCAGCCGCCCCAACGAGGCCAAAAGCCCAGAGCACCATGTTGATCCTTGGAGATTGGAAGTTAGAGTGGATGTGACAGGTCTTGGTCCACTATCTCCTCTAAAACTGTGACACAGGACAGCAGCAGGACGGAGCAGCGCTGCTTTAGATTGCATGCATCCGTGGAGAGGATCTGGAGTGACTTTGTCAGCCGGGAAAACCAAATTTATACAGACATGCACGCCTGTAACCATGTGCAAGCAAAAACACAAGCACACATAAATCCAAACACCCTGAATGTGAAACGGGGAATTGTGGAAGACGTGATGAACGACATGCCAGGAAAGGCAAAGAGCTCGTGCTCCTAATGTGCCTAATTTTAGTCCTGCTCCGGCGCTGGCTCCCTCGAACAGACCAAGAGCATCATGGGCAGGGGCTTTCCAGAAGGTTCAGTGACCCAGCAGCAGGTGGAAGCCCATTAACGTAGTTTGGGGACCACCTGCAGTACAAATGCTCGCCTCTCCTCTGTGATTTACTTGAGGGGCTTCAAGCTGTGCTAATGCGCCGTGCTGATAATCACAGCAATGGCTCATCAAGCACACCTGGATGGCCATCAGAGCCAGGCGGAGACCATGTTCACATTCACGGCCATTAGTTTTACAGCAGCCGCGCGAGGACAGCTCGGCTCGGCGAGGATGCGTGTGTGCACGGCGAAGCCAGCTAGCTGACATGTTTGGGGAGGAGGGAGATATTCAGCATGACCATACAAGAGTGAGATTAGTCACGGTGGCAAGACACAGCTTCTGGAGAGGAAATTCACTTTGATCCTAAATACAGCGAGGGTCCAAATATCCCTTCTGTTCACTGGATAGTTACCACCTTCCTGAAATCACCACAACAACCCCACCATCCATTTCCTCGTGCTTAAACCTAATCAGGCCAACAGCAAAGGGGGGCAATCAGGATTCAGCGGTGGAACATGGGGTCAGAAGAGGTGGTGTAGACCAGATGGTTTGTTGGTTGGGTCAGGGGAGCTCCGGGAACCAGGTGGTGATTAGAGTCTCCTGCAGGGTCAAGAAGGTGAAATACACCAGGTGGAGGAGGATTTCCATCGCTGCAGCCTACTGTAGAGCGTGCACCACATCAGCACCACCCAGATGTGAACGCCGCGCCACGTAGGAGTCAATCAGATGTAGCCGCACTACAAAAAATCTAATTTAACCATCAGTCACTCACAGCTTCGCAGCCATCTAAGGACAAAATACAACAGACTGCCAAAATTAATTTCACCTATACTTCCCCTGTGTTGAACTAGTACTGCATCTAAATGCCCTGTTTAACAGCTCAGCAAACACAGCAGTATTACTTATCCCACACATGGTTGAACAAGCTAATGTCACAGTGGTTGAAATGTAAATACATCATTAAAGGCTGAGTTTAGTGACTTTCACAAACACCGATACCAGCAACTGTGAAAGCAATTTCCGTACGATGTGAATCCCCTCTCGCTTCACCTCTCATACATACACTCTCCTCATTTTTACTGTTTCACTCTCTCACTTTGAAAAACTACCTTCTCTCTCTCCCCTCCGACACACACACACTCCCGCTCCACAGCCTTCCCTCCACTCTTCCCTCTCTCTCTATCGACTTTTTTCTCCCCACTTTTTTTATTGTGAATTTTCGGCGTCTCTTGAGTTGGGGCGGGGCGCGCTGGGATTGCAAAAGGGAGGGCTGTGTGCTCACTCGTGGTGCCTGATGAATGAGGGGTGTCTTTGGCTGTTGGGAGAGGAGAGTAGCTTTAATATGTCATTGGAGAGGGGGCCAGGGAGGCTCTACTGGAGCAGGGTAGGGAGATATGTGAGGGATGGTGTGTGGCAGGAAGAGACCGTTGGGCATAGAAAAGAGTGATGACCACGGAAGACACAAATCCACAGACTGCCTTTGGGTAACACAAAGCTCTCCATATTGTGCGCCTGTAAGTGCTGCACACACATTGCAGATGCAGGCAGCGGTAATGAATGCCTGCATCTCTGTGGGTGCATCTGCATCAGCACAGTGCTCGTTGTGCTATATATGTGTACTACTTAGAAGTAAGCATGGGTGTGGCCCGCTGGTATCCTGCTCATCTCACTGGGTGTTCTGTGTCGGCACCGTGACAAATGACAGCGGGCGCACAGATGTGAGCAGGCAGCACAAAACGCTCAATTGAATTTAAAAAAAAGAGAGACGAGGAAAATGTTCACCTGAAAAAGGATGAGAATGAAAAATAATTCATATTTAAATCTGTATGTTGCTGGAATGTTAACTGTCACTGTAGTTTAAAGGGAAGCAACAAAGAAAACAAGAGCTGATAGAAATTAGTCTATTATAAAATGAGTTGAGCGACATAATATTAATCAGCAACTATTTTGATTATCAAAGCAAAAATGGCAAAGTACTGCTCATTCCAGGTTGCCAGTTTTGTTGTCATAAAACTGTCTTTTGTAGTTTAAAGGGAAGCAACAATGAAAGCAAGAGCTGAAACAAATTAGTCTATTATAAAACGAGTTGAGCGACATAATATTATTCAGCAACTATTTTGATTATCGAAGCAAAAATGACAAAGAACTGCTCATTCCAGGTTGCTAGTTTTGTTGTCATAAAACTGTCTTTTGGTCTTGGACTGCTGTTCACATAAAACAAGCAATTTAAAGATGTTACACTGGGGTCTTGGAATTTATAATATCTATAAAAAAAAAATGTCACAATTTACAGACAAAACTAATTAATTGAGAACATAACCACTTTTATCATGTCCATTATCATAAATAAGTGAGGTCATACAGATAGTATGTCACTCATTGTTTCTTTAGACCTTATTTTAAAACCATTTACAGTGTGTATCTGTGTCTACTGTTATGGCTGTGTCACCTACAGTTTCTTGCCCATCTATTTGTGACTTGCCAAATAAAAGTTCCCTCCACTTCAGTAGATACCACAGGAGGCTGCTTTAGGCTACTGTACTCAGCCAGCTGTTATCTTTTAAACAACCGTCAAACCAATATTGCCATGCTGGCAGCAAAAATGTCTCCCTTTCAGTTTTCTCGGCTCCAGAGTTCACAGACCGCCAGCGATAGCAAATGTGCCTTTTCTCATGAGATAAGTACATGCAGCGACCGAGTTAAAAGTTGTCTATCAGTTCCTCTCTGATTGAATTTTAGCAGATTATCGTGACAGAGGCAGCCCCGTAATGCAAGACTCTCTGAAGTTATGGCATACGGTTGTTGGACATCAGACTTTGAGCTGTGATTGATCTTTTATTAAGTACAAAAAAGACATATCTGTAGGCATTACTGTAATCTAGATTAAATGTATCTGCTGCCACAAATCACAGAGCGGCATCCTGGTGCAGGTTTGCTTGTGGTTTCAAACCAAACAGTCATGTGCTCAAAACACTGTATTCTCTTCTCCAGGGCTCTGGGGCACTACATCACCTAAACAGTGCACACTGTAATTCCCCTAAGCACTACACATTGCATAATGGCTCCTTTCAGAGGACTGTCTCTGCCCAATAAAACAAAAGAGAGCAACACAAAACCCCAAACAGAAAGAATAGAGCGCACCCTGTTATCTCTACAAACATGACATCATACTACAAGATTCAGATATAGCTACAAAATCCTGCCATAGAAATGCTGCAAGTGATAAAGTAAACAATATCCCACAATGCAGCTTAAACACACAACACATGGATAAAAGCTGGGTGGTGTGTGTTCAACGCAACAGCAGCGACTGGTGAACAGCAGTTTGCAGGAGCAACAGCACTTGCGTTAAAATACTCCGTTATATGCATGAGTGTGTAGTTGATGATGATTGTTATCGTTGTACTCATCTGAATCCACACTCTGAGCTCTATTATCACACACAGCCAGCAATCAAATAAAGCCATATGACCTAAAGTACAACACTTTAATACACCAGGCCAGTGGTTCCCTGAGGAACAAGAACACATTTCTGTTACATGAAATCACGTTTGCGACTTTTTTCCTGTGAAATGGTTGATACTCTCACCTCCTTCAGGGCCTCTAAAACCCCTCAAAATTAAAACATCACGCCTTCATCAAACTGACCACGGCTCTTGCGTTCACCAAGACCATAACAACAATGCTTTATTGTAAGGGCTTACAGGCCAAAAAGGTTCGGTCCCACTTCGTTGGGCGACCAAAGCTCACCTGCACACTTGGTCCTGCTCACAAGAGGCGGTCCAGGTGGGCCGGTTCCCCCCTCCCCTGGCCGAGTCAGCAGCACGCTGATGTGGTACTCTGTGTCTGGATCCAGGTGCCACAGCTTATAGGTGACCATGTTGACCCCGTGCACCTCTGACCACGGAGACTGGCTGGCACGGTACTCAATCTCCTTCCTGATAATGGGGCCGTCTCCCAGGATAGAGTTGGTGTTGAGCTGGATGATCAGGTAAGTGGAGCCGGCACGCAGCAGCTGGGGCGGCGCAATGGGGGATGGAGGTACTGTGAGAGGAAATGAAAAGCAGTGTTTTTCACTTTCTGTTCAAACACGTTCAAGCATTTGCTGGCGGAGCTGTAGCGCAGTATGCACAGTCTTGGGAGTTAAAAGTTGTGATTTTCATTTTGTTGTTCAGTTGTATCCAAACAGATTTTTCATTACATTAAAGCCCACTGAGTCTTAAATGTGTCCCTGGAGACTTCAGGATGTGAGCAGGTCAAGCTGCGTTCAAATAGCAGATTAGTCACAGCTATTAACAAGGCATTCAGAGTCATGCACACATTGGAGTAAAGTAGTGAGTGAAAAAACAGCTGTGCATGCGGTGCACTGGATGTGTATGATCTCTGTACGCGAAGGATTAAGCACGGTACATCTTTTTCTCTAACTGAGTGGTCTGTCCTGCGCGGCCGGTCACCTCGATGAAAGAGGAGACTCCGCATCACTGTCGGTAAAGATTGCCAAACCAAGGATTAATTCCAGAGCCCAACGGTCAAATGTCACTTCCTGGCAGATCCAAGCGACTGAACAATTACACGGGCAACAGTGTGAGGGAGGGAAGGGAATGCAAAAGAAATGAGGACAAAGCATGAGAAAAGATCAGAGTTAGATCTGTGGCTGTGACTAATCCTTCATTCCCACAGAGGTGCCTCTGTCTTTTATGGCCCTCCTCTCTGTGGGCTTTCAACATTACCAGCGCCTCACCTCTACTCTGTGCTGCTTCCCTTTGCCTTGACTTAGCCTGCAGCAGCTCATCTATGGGATGTCAAGGACTGCATCCATAATGAAAGGCCAAATTTAGGCCATGGGCAAGCAGGCAGCGGGGCCCCATTTAAAACAATTCACCCATTTCTTTCACAGTTCGCAGGATTTTTCTCTTCATTTATTTTGTTTATTTTACACTTCATTTTGTCTCAGTACATTATTGGTTATTTTATTGTTTCCCTCTGTGCGCAGAGCCATTCTCAAACTAAACATTGCTCTCAGTGCTACTTTCTGTTTAATTAAGGATTTTTCTGTGCTGAGATTTATGCGTGAACGTGCTGCAGCTCCTCGAAAGTGCCTCTTCAAATGTGCACAGGATCAAAACATGACAACTTTGAGGCCACAACAAAAGCCAGAGATATACAGTACCTTAAGCAGGAAGGAAAATATTTTATTCATAATGTGGACATACTGCTGTCCTCTACGGAGCTTCATCATGATTCCTGCACGCAATCGACAGTCTCGAAATGAGTGGATCCAACTCATTAAGGGGATGATTAGGCTCTTCTTAGCAGAGCAGTGGGGGGAAAGGGGATTTACGAAAGTCTCGTTAAGGGCTCGGCGTCAGCTCCTTTGAAATAAATTATACACTTACAGCCAGTTGACTTGAACGCAACTTACAGTTCGGCCATCACATCCGCACGTGGTGCAGAAGGAGCTGCGGCGTTAAAAAAAAAAAAAAAACATCTTTGTCCCAGTTATTGAAAAAGTAAGGAAGGCAACAACCTCACGGACACAATGATATTTATTTGCTGAGAGTGTGAGCACACTAAATGGGATTTCATGGCCTTCTATGAGCACATTCACTGACTCCTCATTTACTGGCAGCGGCTGGTGTAAGGGTTTAGCAACATTTTGGCAAAAAGGCTCCATTTTGTACTGTAGCAATCGGCCTGAATCACAATACTAAACCGAACCCACGCTCCCACATAAATCAAAGGGATATATGTCACGCTTTAACAAAACAATATTAAGAATCTACAGCGATGCTCGCATTAAGAAAGAAAACGCTAACATCAGCATCCTAACATGCTCACAATGACAGTGGTAGGTTGCTGATACTAAGCCGGTGTAATGTTCACCGTGATCGCCATCTTAGTTTAGTGTTGGCATGCTAATTTTGTATTTTTTTCCCTAATTAGTACTGATGATATGCATGGCATTAGCTTTGCAGGTATTTAGTCATACAACAAAGCATTGAAGAGAATTGTTGATGTAATGATGCTGGAGGACAAGTTTAAGAGTTCAATTCATCAGAGTTTAAAGTTGGCAATCTATACAAAAGCTGTTTGACAAATAACCACCAATGTCAACCTGCTGGAGGAAGGTCAAGTCACTGGGATACATCATCTGGCAGCCATGAAAATTTCATGACAATCCATCCAACAGTTGTTGAGCTATTTCAGTTGGGACCAAAGTGATGGACAGACCAATACTGCCATCCACCTCTTCCACTCCAGCATCAGTCTGTTTTAAAAAAACCTAATAACAGCAGGAGCGTACAGTAAAGGACAAGGAGACTGGGAATCTTTCACATCCTTTTTCCCTTTCTCATCTTCCTCTTGCTGGAGTTTGTTATGCCAGCAAACCATCCCACAGCCATATCATTACTATGCTGTCAAAGTGATGTCAGGCTGTGGGGTTGGAGTGAGTAATGGGAGCGAGGTCACCATCTGTGGTACATGATATGACAGGGGCTGCAGGAGTCCAAGTCAAGTGAACAGCTTTCTGACAGAGAGCTGAAGAGCTGAGTGTGGCAGCCTATTTGACAACTCCAGCTCAGAAAACAACACATGTCAGGGAGATTGCATTTGCCATCCAAAGAGCCTTCCTGTGTGTGGAGCACCATACAATTTGTGATGAAGGAGTTTTATGGAAATCAATTTGAAATAGGTGTCTATGATTCCAACCATCACGCACAAATGATGTCCTGTGGGTAATTTGAAATGTGCTCAAACAAGTGGCTATCACTACTTGTTATGATCAATTACAGTTCAAATTCTCATTTGAATCACATGCACTAATCTACTGTGACCGGGAAGAGCAGAAAATCACGTTATCCTATAAACAGCAGGACAGTTGATTGTGACAAAAGAAACAGGAGAGGGAGAAGAAGAGGACAACAAAGACAAAGTAGAGATATCATTTACCTTTGACGACGAGTTCAGCAAAGTTTGAGACCCCAGAGCCCCTGGGGGACTGAGTGACGCAGCGGTAAAGGTCTTGATCTGTTCGCTGGACACTGTCTAGCTGGAAGGAGACCACAAAGCGCCGGTGACTCAAGTGCTTGACAGACGCCGTTGTTAAAATGTCCCCATTGTGTCTCTGGAAAGCAGGAAAGGACAGGGTCAGAGAAAACAGGACAGGTCACCGTGTCCCTCTCTCTCTCACACACACAGGTACATGCTGTCTCACTCAGTGCGTCATGTGCAGTAGCTACACACACAGGCAGGCTACTTATACACATACATACACACAGTTACAGAAAA
Organism: Centropyge bicolor; assembly: GCA_037975185.1. NCBI lineage: Eukaryota > Metazoa > Chordata > Actinopteri > Pomacanthidae > Centropyge > Centropyge bicolor. The sequence continues at coordinate 1,222,976 of JBBMOC010000038.1, read as the reverse complement.
AGACTATTGAAGAGTTGAAGCAGCAGAGGCCAAGATATGTAGAGTATGAGGCAAGCTCCCACACTCTGGAGCCTACACTTTTCATAATGCAGCTCCTATAGTCCGCTCATTAGACCCTCCCTGCCGCGTAAATGCCAACACTTTTCAAACTCCGTGACCCCCAGTTTGTAACGCTGGCCTCCAATGCCACAAAAGACATTATACAACTGTTTTCACAGGCTGAGTCAGACTCAACGTGTCCGGCAATCTGACCTTTACTGTATGTGTAAAATTAGGAGAGTTCCCCATTAAGTTATGGAAGAAGTCTGAGCAGCCGTCTTTCAGAAAAAGGCACTTGACGAACAGAGATTTGTGGAGAAATTACAGACTAAAAAAGGGTTTATGCCAACAGAATGGATATGTTTTTGTTAGGGTGCATGCTTGTATGATATGGGTTTATTTAAGGTATGAAAAGTATTTTTTTTCCATTCAAATATCTGTATGTCAGCTGAAAAATATATTTATATTGTTCCAAAGTGTATGTTAATTTATCTCCTTCCTTCTTTATTTTTCCTTTTCCTGTTCTTCACTTCCTTCCTTTCTGCCTTTCTTGTGTTGTACTGTCTCTATATTACATTAGTTATATTACTATTATTCACAGTAGTAATTTTGCATGCTGCATATATTGATGTATTTTTTAACTTTCACATACACACACCATCCAACCTTAGCACACAGATATAATCACTCATTACCGATTACCTATTGTAGACCTTGTCTACAGTTAATGCCCAGTGAACTCCTGGGACACAAAGCTAATAATGTAACAAAATACACTTAAATTATTACTATCTGGGTCACTTCTTATTTGAGCTGTGTGATTAAAACGGAGGATTGTCCAATTGTGTGCAATTTAATTAAACTGGCAGGACAATCTCTCTGATTTAATCACGCAATACAACAATCAGACATGCTTTAATAATAACAAATGAAATCTTGTTAAAATAATAGTGATTATGGGGGTAATACATGTCATGAGTGTTGTCCCTTAATGGATCCCATCTACAACCTCGCTCGTCCTCAGTGTACAATGTTATTGAACCAAAACATTTAACTGCTCAGCAGTTAGAACTGGGAGGCAGATGGGCTTTAATGCTTTGAGGTTTAATCAGTTTAGTAAATAGGCTAATGGATGAATAGCAGCATGCAGACTGTGTGTTTTGGTGTAAAAGTGGGAAAAAAGGACGCAGTAAAAATGGTTGTAACACAACTGGTCATTTTAGCGTAAAGTGAAATCTCAACACAGAAACAAGACATAAGCAAAAGTTAGTTGGGGCAGAAAGTGAGAAATAGTGATAGACAAAAAAAACAGAAAAACAAAGAGGGTGTGATTCAAATGAATGTTGTATGATGCACCTTGCTGTCGCACCGCGAGAGGCATTTCTCACATTGTTCCACACCATTACAACCACTAGCATCCGTCAAGTCCACGCAGCCTCAACAAACCCCATTGAATCTGACATTTTTTCTCATGTTTTCAGGCCATTCTCTTTGTGTGAAACGGTGGACATGAATCTTGATACTCGTCCTTTTGATCTGCCAGTTTTAACAGAATCCAAAGCGAGAGAGCATGCTGGGATTAACAGGGAGACCTCTGGGTCACGCTCGGCCATACCGGCTCCTGTTGCACTTCTGATTAAGGCCTTCAAAAACCCACAGACCGCACAAACCTCGGGCTGAGCCTTCACAAACAAACACATAAACACACACCCTCTTATTGGGGTTAAGCAGGCAAGAAATCTTGTGACCGCAAGGAAAGAAAAAAAAAAGTCTCAATAATACAGTCCTGCTTCCTGCCTGTATCTCTCATATCTCTTTTTCATTACCTATCTGGTGGATTACAGAAAGGAGGCAGGAGAAATCAGGATAAATCAAATAAGCGTGAGATCGCTTCATGTTACGTAAACAATCTGGCTGTGGGTAATTGGCGAGGAGACGACAAAACGATCTGTTAATCTGGCAGGCGTGCGCAGCCAAGACTGTGCCGCAGCTGGTGCGGCAGACACAATGAACACAAAAAGGGCACAACAACCGAAAATAACAGAGATATGAGTTCACGCGAAGCAAACAGTTCAGACATGTGTGAAGCAGACGGAAAGACGGTGAAGAGGACAGTGAAAGGTAGAGGAGAGGCAGGGACAGAGCATGACGCCAGCTAATTAGCCAAAGCATTTTGTCTTCATCCTTGTGTTGCGACCAAATGGGTGGTTTGATAAAGCATCCAGAGAGGTGGGAATGAGGATGCCTCAATTACATAAATCACACATTTCCCAATGTCAAACAATACAGTAGGTTTGCCTGAGGTTAACCATGATTAACACTGGCTGTAGTTGGGGGCAGGATGTTGGCAAAAACAGTGAATGTGTGGCTGTGCAGTAATTGCAATGTGAGCTGAAAAAAAAAAAACGGAGCCCTGCGGCACAATGACGCACTTTAATCAGGGCTACATAAAGAGGTGGATTTTAAGACCAGAGTTATTCCCACCAGAGGTAAGGACTGTATGGCCCGTCTGACCTTCACAGAGCATGCCATTCGAGATGAAAAGACAGATACGCAAAGCACAGCACATGATCTGAATAAAAACAGGAGACAGCGAAGACAGCAGAGAACACGACGATCCTATGAGCAATGTAACTTTTCAAAGGCAGTGAATTGAGGAGGCGTCAAGACGTTCATGGCCTTCACGGCATTAGGACTCCGTCTGCAATCTTTATTCAAGCACAAACACGTCGGGCACACGTAATGACTCAAAAAAGAAAATCATTATCAGTAATTATTCAGGGTAACACACTCAACTTAAATTGTAGTTATGTATAAAGAGAGTACAGTTACACACTGTGACTCAGAATGAGGTTCAACGCATTGATTTACCTGAATTATCCAGTATCAGTAATCAAAAAGCACGATACAAAGAGACACAACGCAGCTACAAAGAGACTCACAATGACTACAAACAGATGGGAAATGACCACAAAGTGACACAAAACAAATACTTAGAGAGACAAAATGACCACAGAGAGGTGGAAAATAACTACAAAGACACACAAGACTACTACAAAGAGAAACCCATCGAATGCAAAGAGAAACTAATTGACTCCAAAGAGATGCAAAACAACTACATAAAAACTCAAAAACTACAACAAAGACACACAAAAATTATCACAAAGAGACACAGAACTATCACTAAGCATTGTCTCTATCAGTCTGGGTGTTTTGTTCCTTTGGAGGAGAGGTGGGGGTTTACATGTCTGTGCCCTGAGGCTCATTGTCTCATAATCTGTTCATGACCTGAAATACCTCTAAAACTCAGTTAGTCAGGTGTGAAAAGTACCAAAACCAATTTTCTTCTTTTTGCACTGTTGACTGTTTTGGAGGTAAAAAAAAAGATTAAAAAAAAAATACAACAAAAAACCAGCACACATCTGAGTCAGACACTGAGGTTCCCTTGGCTTTCAACTCCACCATTAAACCACTGACCTCCAGCAGGAACTTCTCAGCCTCCGACGCCCTTCCAGCAGCAACACACTGAAAAGTAGCATTTTGGCCGGCGTTGACCTCCTCGTCTCCCAGCCTGGAGAAGTGCGGCGCCTTATCTAAAGAGACAGACAGAGAGAGAGAAACACAGTGAGATCAAAAGACTCCATTACCTTTCAGCCATTCACAATGTCAGTCAAGGCATGTTTTTATCAAGGCTGATTTAGTTTTTTCCCCCCAAATACATAAACAGGAATTTCAGGCATTTCTACTGAGGAGAACGACTAGTTGTGTCCAATGTCTGCACATAATTAATTCACAGATTTCAGAAGTTGCACTGTCTAGACACATTTTGTATTTAAATCACTGCACTTCGTTTGTGCAACATTAAAATTCCTTCATCTGTCTTCAACTTTTGATTCTTTCAGCTTTATCTATTTTGCATGTGTGTGTGTGTGTGTGTATGTGTGTTGACAGTCGAGAACAGAAGTTGTTCAGCATCAACTGGACAAGTTCAAGTCCATTGTAACACAATATTCAACGGAATATAAAAAGTGTTAATATATGCAGTTATAATAAGATAAAAGTGTGTATTAATGTATAAATGCATGTGTTAAAAGGGTCACTCAGTGCCCATTACCATATAACAGCCAACAAACAGATTAGAGGCAATGTATAGATGAGCAGAATGTGGGCGTGAATCTGAAGAAGAAAAGCCACAGAGTAAGCATCAGTCCTCTACATTTTAACTAATAATGTCCCAGCATGCTGTGCGAGGCTGCCAATGAGTCAGTGCGTGGGAGTAACCCTCTCACCCAACTCTGTGATTAACAATAGAGAAGTGAAAACCAGACCCTTGCAGAGCCAAATGACTGGGTAAACGCTGACAGCGCTGCCTGCCATCTCTGAGAAATGGGGTAGGACGAGCCGACGTGTCACTCCGGATGATTGACAGGGCGAGACGGCAGAACAACAGTGAAGCTGAAACATCAGGGAAACGCAAATGTTTGGGTCTCACACATCTCCTGCTTGGTTTTTGCACAACATTGTGTCGCAATCCAACGGGGAGGGCGGGGGGTGATGACAATTTGTTGATCTTGTTTGTGTACAGTACGGAGTAAGTGGAGAGCGCTCACATCTGTACCCCACAGGTGGCCATGTTTCCTCTGAGTGACTCTCCCTTCTAAGGTTAATTCATAATTCATGCCTGAGAGTCAAACATAAACAAACACTGAAATGAGTGTGAATGGAAGGAGGAAGAAAAAACAACCCTACAGTTGGCAAGAACTGTGGTGTTATACAGCTAAATGTGTCAGATCTTATCCTCAGGACTCTTTAGCGTGATAAATGTTTCATTGGAGTGCAACACTGGTTTCAGAGTCAAAGACTAAGGCTCAGGAGAATAAAACAGAATGTCAACCGTGCTTTATTCAGAATTCACAAAAAGGAACTTGTTGAGCTTTTACTTTTTTTTTTTACTATGCGACACTTCCCTTTGGTTTTTTCGCTCCTTTCCTCCCACTGTTGGCTGCCAAGGAGTGCAGGCTGGCCATGTGCCACATCATAAGGCATGCTCAAGTCTTGATGAGAGTCTTAATTATTTAATGGCCACAGTGGGAGCATTCAGAAGATGCCATCTGCTGTCTCGGGGAGAAACAGGGTGACTGACTGGGTGGTATGCATACAGTTCGAGTACGAAGCGACCTCGCAGCCGGCGTTCGTTTAATAAAATCACTGGTGGTGTCTTCCGTAGCGTGTCATGCTGGAAAAGTGCATGTCCACATACTGCTGTAATAACAATAGGGGATGTATAAATATTAACAGGGACATGACACCGAATCCCTGTGAGAGAAAAGTGTCCTTGAAGCCTGTGTCAGTTATATAAGTCACTTAAAGCAGTGTGGAACATGAGTGTTAAATGTGCTGTGAGTCCTTGTGTTCAGCAGTGGGCTGTACAGGGAGTGTGCAAGTGACACTGAGAGACTTTGTCCAGGTATTAAGCTCTGGGGGCTTAGTGAATATGTTTTACACAAGGTCCTCGGGGGCTGACAACACGGCGAACTGCTACCTTCACTTTTCCACCGGTGACACAAAAAGCCCTCCGCTGCAGGGAGCCATCGGTTACAAAAAAAACAAAAAACACTCTGAACAGAAGGCATTTTCATAAAGCTTTGAAATGCAGTGCTTGATGGGAAAAACCCCTCTGCACAAAGTGACTTATGACAAAAAAAAAGGCTGTGCTGTGCACTTCCAGTCAGGCCAGAGAGCATGAAAGTGGAACAGTCTTCAGAGAGCGAATTCAAGATTTCACTGATTAAGAAGCGCATTTGGCTGTCAAACAAGGCCGGAGGCAGAACGGCAGCTATGTTTTCAGGTGGAAGGGAGTGTTGGCATTTGGGTGTCACAGTGTTTTAATAGCGCCGCTGCTGTCGAAGGATGCCTCAGGACAACCTGCAGTACTAATATAAAAGGTCGATCAGCCATTACTCTTCCCCTCATCCTATTTATCTTTCATGCTGCTTTGAAATACATTTCCCCACCCCCCAAACCACTAAACCTTTTTTTCCTCCAGCACACTCCGTAATTGCAATTTATTGTCAGAAGTGGCACTTACAGCAGGGATAGTTGAGCACCATGATGTCATCTATGGCGATGTAGCCTCGCCGCTCCCTGGAAACTGTTGCCTCAATCAGCACCTGCAAAAGTAAAGGGAATGTGAATACAACATTGTGGGCTGGGTGAGTTCTACTGCTCGTGTCCCTTTTTTAGGCGACAGGAGCATTAATTACCGACACCACCGTCACCACATCGCTGCACATGTGCTGACCCAAAACAAAAAGCTAGACAATGAGGGAAATAAGAGTGAGACAGAAGCATAAAAATAGAGAGATGGATAAGTTTTCCCTCAGTCCGCAGGGCCAAGAGGAATAATAGCTTTATCAGGAAGCGCACAATGTGGCAACTGAATCATGAGCTCCATTCCACATTCAGGGCGCAGGCTGCTGTGAAGCTATAACAGCAGATAATACAGCTTGCACAGGGCCACGAGACTCAAGGGAGGACAAAGCTCCATACCGTCCTATGGAACAATAAGCTGGATGAGCAGTGGGCCCTCATGAAACCTAATCAATATCAAATCACCATCCTCGGTAATAGTGAGAGAGTTATGAGACACAGGGGTGATGTTTGTTTTTGCAGCACCAAGGACAGTCTTCCATCCACACGTTTGATCGAAGGCCACCTTTGAGTTATTGTTTCTCATAATCCTCCGACCAAACGATTACAACATGGTTCCTATCGCTCGGTCTTGATTTTTTACTGAGGCCGACTAATACTTGCACAAATACTCAAACCATCACATCTCCTCCAAGCTACTTTAAAAGTGCGTGTGATGTCTGTGTTTACGAGCAGGCGTCGCTGAAAGAGGTCATGCGAGATTGGCGCTCATTTCTCTCAAAGTCCGATGGCTGAACTAAGACAAGTTGAACCACATCTCACAGTTTTTAATTACGTTTTCAAACTCCCCTGAGGAAAAAACTTTGAGAAGCATGACAAGCCTGCAAAAAGCTAGTAAGGACATTGAGCACCGATTTTTTTTTTTGTCAGGATAATTTTTTTCTATCTCACCTTGAGGAATATGAAAAGGATCAAATACATCTATCATCTGACAAAATTTATACTGCTATATGATGATAGAATTAGATAGATATTACAAAGACAATACTTTTTTAGTTGAACGTTAAAGTTCATTTGTGATATTGGAGACAGTTGTTGGGTTTTTTGAGTTTTTTTCTTCCTTGTGATGATGATAACAATGTGGTTGAAGGCCCTCGAAAAAGACAGTAAGTGCATCTTGAGTAAAGATTATTTTCTCGAGAAACTTTTATGGAGATTTTAACCAACTCCATCTACAGAGGAAAAAACTGATATTTGGTAATCAGCTAAAAAGGTGGAACCTGAGGTAAGATTTTTTTTTTTGTCATACTTTTTTCAATACCTGCTGCCGAGTAATATTTTTCACAAAATAAGCCAAACATCTCCGATGCATCAGCCACAACCAGTGATTTTCTGTGTTGCAAAGCATCTCTATGTCACAAGAGTGAAATTTTTGATGCAAGATAAAAATATCTGATTTTCTGTGCCTAAATGATATCTAAATTATACTTCACAAAACCTCACATTGAGGGATTTTTATTCAACACCCCTTTTTCTTTTTAACAAACAAACTTTGACAAACCTTCTTTTAAACAAGCCACATGTCTCAGAAGCATCAGTTTTGTCTGTTTAATTTTGTCTTAACACAAAGCAGCCATATAAGAACTCTACCCACATAGAATAATGAGCAATTTGCAACATCATGATTTTCAATGAAGTGAAACTGTTTTTTGCTAAAACTATTACAAGCTCAAAGTACTGAAGTTCGATATCCGGACCAATAAGACACCCATATTACCTTCACCTGTACAATCCGCCTGTGTTTGCACACCCAATTTAAGAGTCACAACAACCTCTCCAGGACCTCTGGCCCAAATTCCAACCTTCCACAGTCAGCAGGACAGAGATAGTTCACCTGCCTGGACTGAGAAAGGAAGATGTGTGATTGCGGCAACAATTGGCGTGACAACAACCCCGGCCATGCACGACCCCTGAAGGCACCTCCGCCGACACATCGTGATGGGATGTGAGGAGATTGGGGTCAGCTAAAAAACTCCTGACAGAATGAGACACAGAAAGCCAGGTGTGAGGAGAGAAAAGAGGAGAGGCTAGAGGCTGACAGAGGGAGAGGTGGAGTGGAGCGGAGAGGTGAAAGGGAAGGCAGGAAGGAAAGGTCCCGGCTGCTGGCTCTCAGTATTGGAGAGTGACCCTGCTCTGTCTATAGCTGGCTGCTCTCCTCCAGCTCGGGGAGGAACACTGAGGCTAATCTCCTTCTGCCAGAGTCAATTTTCCTGTTTGTTCCCTGACACTGCTGGAACCTGAGCTGGAAGATGCCAATGCTTTTAAAAAGGGATATTAACATTTCCTGTTTTCATCATTTCCACTTTCCCCCTATTTTAGGAAGTCCATTTTCTTTAAAGCCTCTTCTCTCATTTCACTCTATTTTTCAATACATTACTATCTTTATTTTTTCACTGCCCTTTTTTTTATTATTATTATTATCGCCTTTCCTCCCTCTTATTGTGCACCTGCGTGAACATAATATGTACAGCAATGATGACGCACAATACCCTTCAGTGTTTTGACCTGAATTAGCTGTGCAACTTCAAAATCAGCCAGAGACACTGATTAGGCTTAATGGTACGAGAGGAAGAGGGAAAAAATGTCTCGAAAGTCTAATTGAAGGTGTTATTACTCTCCGCTGAGCTAAAGCACTCAATGAGAGATTGATTACTGGTTAATCCTCAGTCTTCTTAGCCATTAGGATAAGAAGGAGACATTCAGAGCATTTGTTTCAATAAACAACTTTGCCAGATTTTTATAGAAAGCCACTTTCCCAATGAAACTTTCCGTGAGCCTGAACTTTATTGTAATGAATGGCTGCTTTACTCCCAAAAGATAAAGATGCAGGAATCGTCTGCACAAAAAAAATAGAAGTGCGACATGCCGTGATTTATGACTGATATAAAATGCACATTAGGAGAACATATTACATTACCCTGCAATATTGGCTTTTAGAAGCAATTGTAATGTATACAAATCAAGAGACAATTTATTTGGCCCTATAAAGCAGCTTTTACCTTTTTCCCCTATAGTCAGGAGACACCATTAGACCCAGAGGGCTTTCGCTCACCATTAGATGCAGTCATAGATAAATTAATCCTTAGATATTCACAGACAAAAGGTCACGTGCTGTGAGTGAATCTGCTCAGGCGGAAAATGCCAAAGGACAGTATTTCACAAAACCCTTCTCCACAGTCACAGGCTTAGTTTGCAGGACTCTCAACTGGCTGCATGCAGGAAAATAGGAGGTATTATCAGACAAAGCTGAGACATGGGGATTCTCATTTACAAGCCTTTGATGTGCCTCCCTCAGTTTTCTTTAAAGAACCGAGTTCAAGAAGTAAACAAGACGGCGTCATGGGAAAAAGTTATGAAGTCTAATAGTCTGGTTTAAGAGGTCAAGCTACAGAGGCAAGACATGAACAGAATGTGATAGTCAAATCTGCAACGTTTCTATTTCTGCAAAGTTTGTCTTTATGAAATCTCACTAGCTCATGTTTGCTTCACATTCACTTATGCATGTTTGCACGGAACAAAGACTGTGGACCCAATTTCTTATAGTGGTGTCTCACTGGGACGAGACCATGTCATGACCAGCAGGGACAGCAGCAATGATTACACCGAAGAAATAACTCTCTCAACAGAAACTGTGTTGTACTAAGAATGACTTGGAAAAAAATCACAACCTATCCTTAAAGCAAAAACATCTGCAACAGGTGTTAACATAGTGAAAGAGGTGATAAATAATGTGCCACAATATCAACATGTGGAAAAGCAAGGCGGAAGAAAAGCGAGCTTGAAAAATATTCTGACATTTGGAAGGAGACAAAGTAGAGAGAAGAAAGTGAGAGACGGTAAAGAGGAGAGGGGAGACATGTCTCCGGCTCTACTTGGCAGTCTTGGAGGGCTGGATAACATCTTTAATATTTGATAACAAGGTTCTCCAGGTATTGCAAACACTTCTACCAATAAGAGGCACAGAGAAATATGGCAATGTACACCAGACATACGCGGCAGCTTCACTCGAGACATCTCAAGGTGATCTCACTCTCTTAAATTTCCACCCCAAAATCCATTGAACTCCAAATCCCAATTTCACATCTGTGATAGGAGGAGATTGATGTGTGTCACACAGCATTACAGGCACAGTGTGTGTAATGCTTTTCCAGTCCTGATATTAATATAAAGGGCAAACTGATCAGAGAACCCATGATTTATAACACAATAAAAGGCAACATGGTCACGTCTAGAGAAAGACACAAAGTCCCGCATGAATGATAACGTCTGGAAAAGTAGGCAAGCTGTAAGTCATCAAAAAAATAATTTCCATTCACCAGGCAGATGAACAAATACGACTGGGGTGATTTCAGTTTTCAGCATAATAATTCTTTCAGATTTGCCGATTATCAGAGAATTGCTTTCACTGTTTTTAATTACATTCCGCAATGACATTTTCAAGACACAAACAGTGACTGTGTGTGTGTGCTGTAAACACAGTATTTCATTACACCCTAACTGGTGAAATGAGCAACCTTGAGACTAATCACACATCTGTACCTGTGCAGTGCAAAAGGCTACACTGACATTTTGTATCCCGGAGCTGTAGGCAAGGAACTGGGAGCTCTCATATGACCTGAAATCTAATAAGGCGGAAAAACCTGGGGATTTAAAAAAAAAAAAAAAAAAAAAACGCCTCCAAAATGATGTGTATTCTCCTGGGATTTATTTTACTCAGAGACAATGATAAGAAGTGCCTATTCTCCACCTCTGCTTCAAAAGAGTGCTCTGCTAGTTTAATGACAGGGTAAATCTGCCTGCCTATCACTTAAAATCCAAAGTGATTGTATTAGACTAGCTATGGAGCTGATATAACCCAAAACCCTTTAGTGTTTAAAGGCACACAAGCTGCAGCTAACGTGCTTTAGAGAGAAAAGACTCGGGTGAATTTCAAGAGGAATGCGTTGAAGCAAAACAAGCTATAACACACTCCCATTGCTCTCCTGTTTTTCTGTGTTTGCATTGCTCCATTGTTGGTATACCACCGGATTAAGATGCTATTAAAGAACACATTCAGCCTCACACCTCCCCATTTACCCTTTTCCGCTTTGTCTGTGTTACAAAGAGCACTGACGTGTTGCAAGGCAAGACCCTGTGTCATTCCGCAGTGATGAGGTTTATGACTGCTGAGGGATTAGCAATGTAAGCTGTGGTATATGTGACTTTGAGGGGGCAGTTTGTTTTGCTCTCTTTGTGCTGGAAAGGCTGCACAACCCGGGTTTAAGTAAAATGTGAATTGAGAGAGGAAGCAGAGACGGAAACGTGCTACTTTAATTCTTTACATGCTGCAATTGGATATATTCTCTCTTCCGGTGCCAATATTTAGTGACCAAAATTAATCCAATAAATTTGAACAGTGTGTTTCCCCCCACATGAGATAAAAGCAAGACCATTAGCAGTGTAAGCTGTTCTATTAAAAGGCTGCACTGTCAATACTAATTTAAGTTATAGGTCCATCTCCTTCTCCTGTACTGTTTGTCCTGTCTTCAGAGTCATCTACTCCTCCTCATAAGCCCATTATAAACCTCCTTCTCATGACGGGAGCCTCTGTTTGGAAGCTGCAGCGCAATTCTGACTCACCTATGAGCCGTCAGTGTTTACTGGGATATTTACAGGACTGTGAGACAAGAAAGTACACAAGTCCACTGAGGGAAGAGGAAGGACAGATGAGGAGAGCAGTAAGTAGATCGGCAGATTGGATAGTGCTTGACAGAGAAAGAGAAGGCGGGATCAAACATGTTATTATTGTATTCATGACTTATTCGTCCTGATGTGATGATAGGGCCGAACAGTGGTTAGGGAGTCTGTTTTATAACAGAGAGATCACAGCTCCGCTCTCACTGCATCCATCAGCAGTGAAGCGCTCCTTAGCAAGACACTCGACCACTTTCAGCGCGCTCATTGTTAAACATTCAGCGTAAGAGCAACAGCTTTTTAATGCATTCAATATGGGTATTGTAAAAGTAATGAGTCACATTGAAAATACCATGAATTATTTGTTTCCAAACTGAGCTGATGAACATTTTCTCTGGCAGGGGTCCTTGCTAGTCTGTCTGCGAGGGGCTGGACTGGCAGCAGCAATGGTTCGCTCACAGTCTTCTTATGTACTGGTTTATGGCAATGGAGAAGACACCCAAAAACACAGTATAAAAAGAGCCACTGGCATGTGGAAAATGATGGGTTTTCCCCTTAAAGGATTTATTTCAAAGGTATTTCCAAAAAAGCTGAGAGTGCCTTGGGCTTACTGTCTTTTCATTTTAAACATATATCAATGTAAAAAAGACATAAGGAGGCTATTAGCAATTTAAGCTGCCCTATTAAAGGACTGTACTGTCAATACTAATTTAAGTTAAAGGTCCATCTCTTTCTCCAGTGCTCTTTGTCCTGTCTGCGTCAAAGACAAAAAAAAAAATCCAAATTTTACCTAAATAAAGGAGGACTATTTTGTCGACAGTCAAAGGGAAACATTTAGGGAAATATGCTTATTCATTTTCTTGCTGAGGCTTAGAGAAGACTGGTGCCACTTTCATGTCTGTAAACGAGATATGAAGCCATGATGAGGTCATTAGATTAGTCTGGAAACTTCACATAGACAGTAAAACTCAGGAAGTCACTGCTTCCAGCTAAGAAATAGTCCAATACATAACCCCTCGTAAAGCCACAACTTGTTTTACTTCCTGTACAGATTAAACATATATAGCATATATAGGTATAGATATAGCGTATTAATTAATGAGCTCTGGATATTTTGACCTTCAGATAGACCTTTGGTTGTTTACCCATTTCCAGTCTTCATGCTGGGCTATGCTAAGGTTTCCTGGCGCTGGCTTCATATTTGAAATCATCACTCTTCTCATCTACCTCTGAGCAAGAAAGTAAGTGAGCGTATTTTCTGAAATATCTTAATTGTCATTTAACAGCAAATCCCACGAAGCTTTGACAGTGCATCAGTGACTAAGACTATTTTTAAAAGGAACAATATAATATCTATTTTACCTCGGTCAAAGTGACAAGGTGTTCAAATATTATCATCTAGAAGAGACCATTTTTCAGCTTAAATGAATAATTCTCTCTATTGAGAATAAAACAATAAAACACTTTGAATATGCCCTTATGCATTAGACCACAGCAACAAAATTTCTAGTATTTGTGTGTGAGTCTTCCTGTACATGGCTAATCACACAGTTTACCTGCTTTTCAGATCACATGACGTTGGTCCAACAGTGTCACCCTACATCTACCCCCCTGTTTGTACAAAGGACTATTATTTACATAGTGAAGGTCAGATCTTGCTGGGCCGAACAGAATTTAATTAAGTCGGAGGGATTGACATTTCTTGATAAAATGCACACTACTCAACTTAATTGCTTTTTGACAGCTCCGCAGAGTTTGCAGAAAAAAGAAATTAGATTAATAGATGGATATCCCTCATGCTCACCTGACTGTGCCATCTACAGACCACAGCGCATCAGGTACCCACAGTAGATGCCAGTCAATGTCCGTCTCTTGTAAGCAGGCAATGACACGCCCTGCAAATTGTTGGAGTCGGCTGAATGCGCCACAGTGCACAGGCCTCAGAAGGTGGGATCTCTATCAGACATGCCCACAAGAGACCCAGTCAGGGCCCTCGAGCACTAACATTAGCTACATTCACAAGGGAATCAATGCTAATTAAATTGCAAATGCAAGTAATTAACACCAGATTCACCTCGAGGCTAAAATGAGTGGTGATCACCAGAGCCTATTGTGTAACATTTCTCGGCTGTACAAGATGTTGGTCAATGGGTCTGCGTATTCTCATCATGAAAACGAAACCTCTCTTGACTGTTGAACTCCTCAGTGTTCGAGGAGCATCTGGTTTCATTAGCACTGCATGAAATCAAAGTCGTCACACTACCAGCCTGATGAAGCACGCTGAGGTAAAAAGACACATCATTAGCCACATCGTCACACGTAAGAGTGAAGAATCTCTCAGAAGTGATAATGACAAAGTTTGTACCTGGTATTCATTAGGCCAGAAGGTGCTAACAGCCAGCTCAACCTGGTGCCACTGCTTGGCCTGAGACCCCGACGTGTTCCACACCGGGCTGCCGAGCGGGCCGCCGTTGACTCGCACGTACGCCCTCAGGGCCCCTGGACTGTGGCCATCGCGGCTATACAGGAAGTAGCTGAACTGGACGCAGTGCGTGTCATTTTCACTCAGCGTCTGCAGCAGCAGCTGAGCACGATGACCAACGGCATGCTGGGAGGAGTTCACCAACATATAGGATCCTGTGGGGAGCAGAAGAAATGTATCAGTTTTTTATAGCCTTCAAACTTCATGGGTCAGCTCAACAGTTTGTCACTTGAGCTGCTGTCATTTTCTGTAAGTTAAGGTAAACTTCAGAGAATAACTCTTAACGCCAATAATAATGAAAGTTTTAAAAGTCAGAACGATTTGTTTTGAAGCCATCATTTCAATATATTTTCAGCCTAAAGAAGTTGTTATCTTTGGTTTGTCTAATCATAATCATTGTGTTCCTTCTTCACCAGCTGTCATATATGGTCAGAAATGCAGTCCTGGCAGTGAAGCATGCATTTTAAAAAGTTAACAAGCAGCGAAAGAGCCCGCAGTGTTGAATCATTTTAAATAATTGGAAAATGTTAGCAGCCAAACAAACACTTGCGCTGTCCCCAAAGGCAGTTATAACACCTAATGTTCTGGTCAGCACTCTTTTATTCATATATTTCATATTTATAGATATTCATGGCATTTTAGAATTACTTTGTTGTGTTGTTTTCTTCAGAAATGAGAGCAATTTAAGGACAACTGCGACGTGATGTCCTGTATGTGTGCACTGTGTATTACATAGTAAGATTACTGAGTCAATCAGAAGATGTTCAATAGAAAATGATAATTAAGTATAGGGATAAACTTTAATGGCAGAAAATGTTAATAATTACTATAAGATAAGATGTAAAGAATAAATAGATGACTCGAAAAACAGTACAGATTACTTACATCAGTCTTTACATGAATATTTGTGCAGCACAGTTTCAGCTTGGTACCAGATTTATAGATAATTGGTGGAGGATTGCGAATGAGCCACCGAGAGATTTGCGTTAAGCAGACTCATAAGAACCAAGGCAAACATGTCACCAAGGAACAAATCCGCTTTTAACTACTTTTAGCAAGGGTGAATCCACATGAAGAAAAACGAGCGTGTATAAATAAAGTGTTCTCCCGCAACTCACTCCTGTGTGTGTAGGCGGTTGATAACAGGAAAAGGAATGTGCCCTGTTGAATAAAAAGACACAATCAGAGCTGGCTGAGGCACCGGTTCTTGTGAATGCTGGAGAGAGACGCAGACGACGGAAAGAAAAGCCAGCAGCTCGAGCAAGAAAAGAAACGATGGCAGTTTTCCTTCTGCAAGGTGACGCTGAGGTAGGAAACGAGATTCACAAAACCCCCCAAAGCCTCCCCTAATCAGGATAACATAACCCCATTGCCCTTTGCCTAGCATCTGTCCTGCCTTGAGTCTGTGCCCGCTAACGTGATTAGCACAACAATGTTTGGAGACCTTCCTGTGTACTCACATAATCAAGCCTGTTGTCTTTTTACTCCAAGGTCTTTCTGTTCTCAGTCAGAAATGAGCCAGAGAGACCAGACAGTCACAGCCTTGGCGCCAGGTGTCCTGAAGACATTTATTCTCCACTCAGATGTAATAGCATGTGAATGCTGAATTGCCAGACAGAGAAATAATTCTTTACATTGCACACAGACTGCACCTCTGAATAGGGAAACATCCCCGACCAAAAGAACACACACACACACACACTATGCTCCTTCATGCTTCCAAACAACTCACCATCACACACTATGAGTTATAACCACTGAACTTTTATCTGTCCTACTCTTCATTGTGCAAAAACAAGACACCTGATGGAGTCATCTGCTTCTTTGCCACCCAGCCGCCGAGGAAACACTAATTAGCTCTCTAAGTGCAAATAAGGCAAACAGGCTGATGCTTTACATAATGAGACTGAGATTCACAACCTTTAACCCCGAGCTATAGAGAAAGTTAAACTGAGGACCACAGAGAAGTCAGGACAGTCATTATCTGAAGGCTGGAGTGTGGCCTTTACTGCAAAGCCCCATTGCCCTGCAGCCCACTGTCAACAGCCCCTGATTTGTGTCTCGTCCTGGGCCGGGGATCTCGGCATTCTCATTTCGCTTTGCTTAATTAGATCTATCAGAATCCGTCTCCTCTCCTGCTCCCTCCAGGCTCACAAGGGACTCATAAATAATAGCAAGAGGCTGAAGCGCTGCAGCCATACTGTCCTCACTGCTGGTTATATCCTGGACGTGTGCCCCTCGTTTTATATATAGACATTAGCACCTTTCTGTTGACTTTGCAAGTTACTATAATGTCACGTTGCGACACGTGAACCAGCCACTCAGCTGCCCTCTGACCTCCTCTGGGATTCAAATGGAGGAGCAGTGAAGTCATATATTTAATGAGCTACTGCTGTGAGTGCATGTGATGTATGAAAATAAAAATGTCCATGAATTAAACATTGTGACAAATGAAATTAAGGTCCTGGACACATCCTGTGAAGTAATCCTGATATACTGTGAGATAATCAATGGCAGCTTATTCAATATGCATAATTTTAGTTCAGGTAATTTGGCAAAGTCTTGCCTCTGGAGCCAACAACATGGTTCTTAAGAAAATGTTAGTATCGAAGGGGTGAAAAGGGGCAATAAATACACAATATGTAAATGAAGATAATAAAGATAATTCATCAAATGTATTTCTACAGATGATGGTTTTGTTATTGTTTTTTCTGATTCCATTCATTGAAAAGAGAAGATGCCCATAAGCTTGTAAAGTTTTGCAAACATGATGTAGAAAAGGAACTTTTTTTCTTTAGATGTTTTTCAATTTTTAGCTAATTTTATTTTTATCACATGACAGAAAGAAAACACCTTTTCCAGTGTTACATATTCATGATGTTTGTTTTGTCCGATCAACAGTTCAAAAGCCAGAGATACTGGTTTGTTTGTTTGTTTTCAGCATTTCAGTTGTATTAAATGAAAAACAAATTTTCAATTTTGAGAGAATGCCAACCGCAAATGTTTCACAATTGTTTTTGTTGGCTGCTGCTTGTGGAGGGTGTACTTCAGAGATGGAAGAGTAAATTGAGGCTAGTCTTTTTACCTTCACCTTGAGATGGGGACACACTGAGTAACACAGAGGAAGAAGATGAGGAGATGAAGAACTTGTTACCCTTCACTAAGCCATTATCAGGAACTAAAAAAAAAGGTCAGAGTGACAAACGCTTCCTTGCCCACACAAAGCAATGACGCTGTTCTGCCACTCACAGAAATCCTTGAATTTATCTGAAAAGTACTCCTCAACTAAGGGTTGTCAGCCTTTATTATCATCAACTCCATGATTGTACACTTTGAGCGTAACCTTCAGTTTGTCATTAGCACTTAAGCCTTCATAAGTTTGTCTTGCAGGAGAGTTCTGGCAGTCTCTTTGTTCTTGTACCTGAAATCATGTCAGCTGTCAGTTTGGTGGCACTTGAGCTTGCCATATGTTCACTCACCGTCATATATATAGTTCATTGGAAAATTGCATTTGTCAAAAGAATAACACCATACTGTACAGCTCTAAAGACAACAGACTGCATTTCTTGATACAGTGACATGATGCTGCCATGTGTTCCTCTGAATATTTGCATTCAGCCGCTGGCATTATACGAAGATTAAATGCTTTTAGGAAAAAATTGGATTAATGCCCAGGTTTTGTTCAATTGTTAAAGTTGTACAGAACTGTGTATTTGTGGAGCGATTAAATCTAAACTTGATCACAAAGTGTAAAATTAAGGATATATTGCTATTATTTTCATGTGTGACCTGTGGTGTTCTCCCAGGGTTGGAATTAAGGTCACTGTTATTCATATGTTCGAGTAGGCAATCAAGAAAGCTGACTGGCTTTACTGAGCTGAAGTGCTGAACTATGAGTGGGGGAGCCAGCGTAAAGAACAGCAGTGTGCAAGAAAAAGAAAGACCGACTCAAAGCAAGAAAAAAGAAAGAAGATGTCTGAGACAAAACAACAGACGTCTTTCACGTGGGATTGATTTGGCATCGTTCAAAAAGGTAATTTAAGCAGGATATAAAGGAAGGCTGGGTTTTAAAAAAAGAAAGAAATCAACAAAACTCAAAGATGGTGCCACCTGACAGAAGAGTTGAAGAAATGCAATGCAGCTGCAAACAAACACTGAGAGAACAGAAAAAACTTGCCAACAAACTGAATAATCTGCTCAGAAGTGAAAAAGTCCATCTCTGAAACAACAAATCTAAAGATACAATGAACCCATAGATCCCTGGTGCAGAAACCTCTTATATACCGCAAGTATATAACAGGTGTAGTATATAAGGCATAGAATAATGTATACTGTACAAGAGGTACAACAAATAGGCAACAATGCAATATAATGTGCTCATAATCTTCAATATTGAATCCTTTGTTCTGAAAATCAAGTTGTTTAAATATTTTAGTCTTGGTTCCACCAGCTGAGGACTATAGCTGAACTTAAATTGCTTGAACGCTCACAGATTCAACTCCATTCAAAGTGTGAAAGACCAGAAAACATCAGCCCATTCTTCCCTCTTTTCTGCCTGTAAGTACGAGAATTGATTTTAAGATTTGACTGATAACTGTTAACACTATACATGGTCAGACTCCCAGGTACAATACAGATGTCGATCCCTCAAGACTCCAACAAAAGAGGCCGTTTCAATCTGGACCTCTCAGGCTTTAAACTACATACATGAGCATTTCAAACAACAAAACCAGAATCATTTTTAAAATCACTTTTCAAACTGACTTTAATCTTACAGTGCACGTCTGTCACCGCGTACCTGTCTTTGTTTAATTGCCTTCCTTTCTTATCTCATGATATTTTCATTGATTAACTCTGCTTCCCTTTTCTGTTTTTCATTTAAATAATTTTTCATGTTTATGTTTTTATTAAAAGGTAAATACTGGAAAATAAATTAGAAACTAATCAGATCAAACTCCAGTGTTTAGTGCTGCTGCACAAGCCCCACACACACAGGGCGGCACCTTTCATGAATTATACGCCAAAGCACTGTGAAATCTGATAAAGTTCCATCCATCCATTGATGCCCCTCCCAAGGGCAAAAGAACATCCATAACAAGATTAGGACTGATCCACCACATCATAATTCATACGGAGCACTGCTGGACTACAACCTGGTCACAGGCTGTAGGTGACACTATCTGTGGCAAGTCACAACAGATGAAGAAAGGAAAGGACGATGAACAGGGTGGGGTTTGGGGTTGTGCAGCACTGATACATTAGGTAAAGTCACAAACGGAGAGATGGGAGAACACAACCAAGGAAAGCACAAGTAGGAGTTGTTAACATGAGAAATGGTAAAAATAACACAGGGAAGCAACATGAAAGCAGAAGGATGAATCACAATATTTTCCTCCTGCATCAAATGTACCGAGCCTTTCTCTGTAAGATCCATTCAGCAAAACTCTGTTCCTCTAACAACCAAGGCCAGAGTCCGAGTAATCTCAAACACACAGAAACTAGAGGGACCAGAGGTCTGAATTTAATGGGCTCAATGGCTGTGTTAGGGTTTAAGAAGCGTCCTTGATGCCGCTTGCTATATCATTGCTGTTAGTGTAAACTCCGGCCAGTTCTCGGCACATCGACCTTGATGCACGGCTCTTCACCAGGTGCTTTCATTCTGCCCTGTACTCTGTTCGGAGAAGGTCATGTGGGATTTCAGACTCAATCTCTGAGGGTCCGATGTCCCCCAACTGTCTTTTTTATTTGCTGCTGTCCGCAATAACCTTCAGCACAAATAAATAAGTAAATAAAAAAATAAAGGAAAAGCATTAAACTGGGGACAGAGTGGAGCTCTGGCCATTGCCCTGAAAGCCACATTAGTGTTGTCATTTCCCTGATGTTTGGTCTCTCTCAGATAAAACGGGCTCACAAATGTAAAAGTGCCTCATCGTGTGGTGAAATTGTTCACAGAGCAATGAGAGCTCTCAGTAGAAGACTCACACAGACATTAACGCCTTGTCTCTGACAGCAGACGTTAATGTGTTTATTACCCATCATTGTTCAAAGCAAATGACAAATAATGTTATTCTTTGATTATTTTGTGTGTTTTTGCCCGTCCGACCTTAAGGATAATTCGAGGCAAGCCTGGAGTTGTGTAGAAAACCATAGATGGAGGGTTTGATAAAAGGAAACCCGTCGAGAGGATGAACAAGTTCCCTTCCTAATGGAAGATCTCACACAAGGACAGACCAATAATAAGACATCACACAGACTTAATCGACTTATCACAATGACAAGCAATGACAGTGTTCCTACTAGGAGGCTGAGACTGACCTTACACTCCAAAAGAAAAGCAGCACAACAGTTTTCTCTAAAGACACAGCAGCAATTTTGTGGGTTATAATTACTCATGTCAGCACCCCTGTTCATATGTTGGAGGTTAACATCCTTTTCATTCTGCAGCTGTTTGCGAAGCCACAGCAGCCCCCTTGTTAATGTCGCCACATCTGTCAAGCTGTCTGACATTTCAAGCATTTCTAACAGCTTTTTTTTAATCGTACATATGCGGTTTACAAGATAACAGCAGCAGATTTGCCACTATAAAATGAATAGTAATTTATGAAACAATAGCAGCTTGATTTTACACAAAGGTAGACAAAAGTAGCTTCACACATTAGCTCCATGAGACAGTTTGGCTGATTACTGGTTTTGTAAAGGATGCCAACCTACAGACCCTTTAAATGCAGACTATATCGCTTCAACATGTGGAGAAATGAAAAACTTGACAGGCCTCATTCCGATTGCGTTTAAGTCTGTGTTGTTACAAAAGCAGCATTCAATGAATCCAAGTCTGGGACGTTCAGTAAACACATACATCACATATAAATGGCAACATTCAGAATTAAAAATGTGACATTTGCTGCAACACATCACATGTCAGCTCTTTCTCACACACACACACACAGCATAATGTCAGACAAGCGAAAGCATCGGTGCTGGCTGCAACCGAGCCTTCTCCGTTGCAGCTGGATCAATAGAGCAGGCTCCCAGCTTTGCATCGGGCCATGAAGGACTGACAAGTTTTCCATTCCCAAGGCTGACATGCCACCTGAAGTGCGGAACCTAATCTCATTTTCACCCCCCACTCATTCTATCATTCACAGCTCCACCTCTGTCATACTCATTCTCTCCCGTTCGTATCATTTTTCATTATCACCACCGTCATCCATCAAGCAGCTTCTCTCTCCTACAACTTTAAAATATTCAAAGCAGTGTACAGTACCTATTGACATTTTCGGTTCTTTCAAACTATCCGCCCTCTGGCTGTGGTATTTCTCATTGACCAAAGATCAATTTGAAATGACATCTGCTCTGTCACTTGTTTCTAAATGTTAATAATGGAGCAGCATTCACTTCATTGTGCATTGCTTTTCATCTGCCCACCATCTATCCAATATGGAATTTAAAGCATTTTGACTCATCTGGATGCCATGTTTTTATTTATTTATTTCTTTACTTTAATTTAAAACACACAAACAAACCTTAAGGTGACAGAAAGAAAAGTACTGAATTAGGCTGGAAGGCGCCATAGGGCACTCCTAACCTTTTTTTGCCAGCAATTTTCCTTTGTCTACACTCTTAACAACTCTCCTCAATTTCTGCTCTTAACTTTGTCTTATCCTCTCATTCAAGGCCTGAGCCGTGACCGGTTTCTCTGCACGTCTTTATCGCCTCAAGTAGAGAACCAGCGGACCATTACCCATGCCTCTGGGGACAGCCTGGTGCACATGGGGCAGAAATGGAGGGGGGGGGGGGCAGCTGAGGACTGATGTTCGAGCAGAAAATAAATGAAATACAAGTGGTGCTATTGTCGAGTAGACTGTGCCTTCAAGCATTAGAGAAAGATAAGGCCACGTCAGCAAGAGTTGTTGTCTTCTTTCCAAGGAGAGAGGAGGAGAGTCAGAGAGGAAAGGTGCTTTTTCTCAAGAGTCTGCTTGCGCTGACCTTTTGAATTGTCCTCCAGGCAGTTCAGGATCAACTGCCAGATTTGCCCAGGAGAGAGGCGGACGAGTGGACACATGAGAAAAGAGAGGAAGGAAGGAAGATGTACACTTTTTGTATGCCTCAGTCTGTTTGTCTTCATGCGTTAAAGCTTCAAAAAAAATGCTCCAGTGGTCAGTGGTTCTGTGACAGAGCAAAGGAAAAAGATATAACAACAGGTGTACACACAGGTGGACACTGCCAATCACCTGATAACACTTCCATAAAAACACACACTACTTTGGGTCAGACATGTATTTTTTTTTCTGTATTACTTCAGATATTTTAAGTACTAAAAATCTTAGTAAGTTGTAATTTTGACTTCCTAACTCTGACAAAAATGAAAGTTTCAAAGAGCACTTGAAGGCAACTGACCTTCCAAATACCGCAGCGAGTGAGTTCACTGATTACCTCCTTCTCAATGCTTGAAACTCTGCTAATCATTCAAATCACCCACTGTGGTCCTGCAAACTCTCAGCAGTGCATGGGGCACGGCAAGACATTTGCAAGTCCTAATAAAGACCAAACATTTTGGAAATAATAGCAGAGCTTCTTATTTCAAAGTCAGAGTAAAATCAACACAGGAATCTCTCAGGATTGGCAAAAACGTTTCCTGTGCATGCATGAGCGACTCTGTGGCACCAGCTGTCCATCCCAACCATGACCAGACGGACAGAGGTGGTGTCTGCTGCAGTTCGGAAAACCAAAAGAAAATCTTTCACATACCTGCCCAGATCTTGACCATATGACTGAAATTAGTAACTGAATAAAAGAGATTAGTTCAGCTTTAACTGCCAGAAACGCATATGTATGGCATAATTCTGCTTTTAATGCATTCTCAACTCTTAAAATCCATAAGACCTCCTCAAAACAGAGCAGTTAGACACTGGTGAAAAAGAACTACATCTTTACTGTTTGATCCAAGAAGTGATGTTTATGGAAGGTTTTGCACCAGAGATACTCCATCTAGCACAGCAAGCAATTGTACACCTGCAATACTTTGTTAAACTGAGGAAAATAAAACATGTCTTGAATAAATAATTTTCATAATTTGATTGTGTGTAATGTAAAAGCTCGTACTTGATTTCCATTTCCTTGCTGAGTTTACAGGAGGTTGCCACCTGCAGTGTCCACTTGCACGCGGCAATCTGTTGTTGAACAGTGTGTGTGC
Organism: Centropyge bicolor; assembly: GCA_037975185.1. Lineage (NCBI taxonomy): Eukaryota > Metazoa > Chordata > Actinopteri > Pomacanthidae > Centropyge > Centropyge bicolor. The sequence continues at coordinate 1,199,379 of JBBMOC010000038.1, read as the reverse complement.
ACACATGGCAATGAGGATAAGATCACCCCCAGGGCTCTAAAGGTTGCTCAGGGATGTAATCAACCATGCGGTCAGGCTATAACCTCTATCACAGACGGACAAACTAGATAACCAAGAAGCCCTGATTAATTTTGTCTCCATTCAGTCTGCAAAAAAAAGAAAAAAAAAATTGTTGCTCACCAATGAGCCATGCATCACCATTAGCAGTCTGGTCAAAGTGCAGGCGCACACTGCTGTTCTGCAGAATGAACATGTCATGAGGCCCTCCAGGCCAGCAAGAAACTGCATTTAACCGACTGAGTCTGGTATCATAAATTAACTGCATGATAATCAAAAGTGAAGTGTTTGTAATTGAGATGTGGAAAGATATGAAGATAGTTTTTTGATGTCCATGTGTATTGCTTCAGTGGTGCATTGCAGGACAACAATCACCTTCAAATACCTTTCTCATTTGCATCTGTGCTATGCCTCTATACGGGATGCATCGTGGTTTACATTTAGGAGTGTGCAGCTGACGGGCGGCTATGATGTGCGAGACCGGTTGGCTGCCTCCATCTGAAACGTACTGCAGGTCGGGCGAAGCTGAGAAAATACACAATCTGAACATGTGGAGAAAGAGGCCGGGACCCTGTTGTCGTCCTGCTCAGCTGTGGCTCCAGGGTGTTGCAGAAATCCATAAACCTTAGCCTTTAGCACTCAGCAGCACTTTATCAGCCAGTCATCACCCTCGGAGAGCACATCACATGACCCTGACAGACAGGCTTTCTCCCAACAGAACAATTAGCCAAAAGCTTCAATAACAGCAAATACAATATTGAGAAGTGCTGCGCTTCACTATGGGTTCTTTTTATATCGCCATCAATCACAATCAATGGATTATTTTCTCCATGAGGCAGGTGAAATATATTATGTATCAGTAAGGCTGCTCTGATGTACAAAATGCAGAAATTGATTTACTTTTAAGTTGAGCCATTGTGCACATGCACAATTTGTACTTAATAAGTTCAGTACTTGATTTTGCATAAAAACCTAATTTTCTTAAGGCTCTCTGCCTTCACAGATTAACAGGATTAAAATTGTCTCCACTCGTCTCTCTCTCTGGACACAAATTTAAGAAAAAAGGGAGTAGGAATGCTGAAATGTTTGCGGAGACATTCATGAATTAACATTTACATAATATCTAATTAAAAACATGTTAGATCAGCTGCTGAGCATATGTTCAAATGTAACTCAGGTGTGACTCTCCAACGTTACGGCTCCAGACAATACACATATGGCTCTCCATCGCTGTCCTACATTTAACGCCTACAGGGCATTCACACACTCCTCTGTAAAGCCTGCCCATTTATTTCAGTGAAGCATCCAGGCCTTGAGGGCTTCATCCCAGTTAGCTGTTCCCCTGAGCAATACTGCCATGGACAGAGATGAGAAAATGCATTGTCCCACATCATGACAGTGCAACTATATGCTAAACTGAGTTTTCTGGATGTCTAACTGTTGCATGAGCGCAGGTTTAACGCCCCGTTTACGGATCCATCTGACCTTCTCTGCTGGAATGCTTTAAACATTATCTTGGCCTTAGCCTTGACCTACTCTTTGTCCTGCCTCTCAACACCCCAGGAGGAAGAGGATAAAATAGAACGAATTAATGGGGCCCCATTAACTCATTTCCTTTATGCTCCTTTTAACTGAAAAGCTAAATTTAACATTGCTGCTATGGAAATTCAACCTGTTCAAAGCATTTCCCCATATTCTTCTGATACAGTCTGAGGTCATTTCTACCCCCCGAGGTACTGAAATGATTAACTAGGTGGAGGAAATGAATGAGTGAATAAATAAATACACGACTGAATGAGTAATGCTTTGTTTTCCAGGATGACACCGCAAACCATACCAGCTAATGAGACCTGAGGTAGAAGTTTGTCTCAGAGGCAGAGCAGCCTTGTGTCTGTGACATTCAGAGAAGGAGAAGACAATTGGGCGACAGGCTAGTTTTCTGATTAGATTTTCATTAGCTCCTTGTTATCAATGACTGATCCCATTAACATGTCAGCATGGCGACATGCCCCTGTGGTAAACCGAGAGGCTTCCGGGGATGGAGGGTGCAGCCGCACATTAACGCACACCACGGTCTGGTCATCTGTCATGACACGGAGCTAATGAGTTAGTCACAAGAGGAATTGAATGACAGCTGGCAAACGTCAACATGTGTGAAAGTCCAAAGCATTGCCTGAGAATTATTTACTTAAAAAAAACACAATTGTCATACTACATGTACTTGAAAGATATTTGTAGTTTCTAAAGCCCCACTCAAAGTCAACATTGTAGTGATTTAATTGTATGGCTCTAGGCGCACTGTATCCCAGGATATTAGAGTCAACAGTGATAAATCAGCATAATAAGCCATTCAAGCAAAACAACCCTATATACAATCTGCTCGTTTTCTCTCTGCACAAACACGCAAACACACAGTCTGCTCACACACATATACACCTAATCTTGAAATTTGTGTCACAGTGGTGTCAATAGATGCAGCTTAAATGGCCTTCAGCATGCTTTTTAGTAATTACTTGGCTTGTTTAAAAGAGCCTTCACCAGTGCCATCAGCAAAGTTGTCCACCCACACTATCCCTCCCAAAACACTTAAGTCCCAATAAACTCTGCCAGCCTTCTCCCTGGTGGATGTAAACACAGTAACAGTGCTCCAACAATGACGGAGCGTCTCTCCGGCTCTGCAGATCTGTATTGTAGACGCTGATCGCCTCGTCCGCAAATGCTGTGCAGCATTTATTTAGTCGTACTTACCGGCTGAACGCGGTGAACAATGACACTGCCGTGTGGCGGCTCGGTGCTGTATAGAAAGAGAGATTGTGTCCACTGCGTCACAGGAGGACTTTAGAGGCTGATGGATGGACAGGTGCCAAGCTTAGCCCAAGACGAGGTCTGTGGCCTCGGCCGGAGAGATAAATCTGAGGCCGACACTGATAGGCCGCAGAGTCATCATAATGACAGGCAGGCGGGAGCCGAAGGCAGGAGGCTGCGGTTCCGCCCATCCCAGAGGTGTAATGTGCTTGTGATTAACTGTCAATCCCCCCCTGTTTGGTGGGCAGACGTTCTATCTCAGTAAGAACCACTCATCATTGTGACAGCTACTGTAGCCCTGACCTTGGCCTCTACCAAGAATGATGCAGACGCTTTCTTAGGATTTCCCAGAGATGTATACAATTAATACAGAATCGTGAAAAAAAGTGGATCTTTCGTTTTGTCTGAGACACATTAACCTGCATTTCAAGCAGAGTGATAGAAGTGCAGCTTCAGCACCAGTCAGGTCCAGCACCCTGCAGCAAGAGTGTGTGTGTGTATATATATATATAGCTCTATAAAGCCTTTTTTATTGAAAGCATTTTGATATGTCACAGTAGAAAAAGTACAGGTGTAAATACCAAAATTAATGATGGCTGACTTCCATTTAGTTGCTTCAGTATAAGAGTCCTGGGGCTGGTTTCACAAAGATATTTCAGACTGGTCGGGACGTTAGTGTTTCACAAAGGCTTTGACTCCAGCTTTGATCTAAAGGATAGACTTCAGACAGATGTCTAAGTTCATCTGTTATACAAAGCGAAAGTCTCGGTCTTTACTATCTTAAGTAGGACAAATTTGGTATGAATTCTGGTTAAATTAAGACTAAAAACCAAGATCAAAATGGAAAAACAAGTGAATGTCAAAGCTTCACTCCAGTAGAGAAAGTCAAAGACGAATTCAACGGCTACAGAACATTTCACTGGGAACATTCAGCTCCAGTGGCTCAAAATCTTGCAGTGGGGTTAAAATGGCGCGGCTCCTTAATGTGACAGGAATGAGACGGACTCGTTAGTTGGACTCAGGAAAGTCTGCTTGGACAAATGAAAACGACTGATGATGACTGCTGTATGTTTCCGGTGGGTTACTGCAGTCTCTAAAAACTTTTCCCCTTCTCGTTACTTGCTCCACAACATTGGTAGCAAACCCCAAATTATGAGCCATGTTTTCCTGTTTATCCAGAATTTGCAGAAAATCAGTCCAACTTAAGACTATATAGACAGCCTTGTGCAACTGATGAATTTAGACGCCTCAATGAAGTCTGACTATTAATTAGATCTAAGCCGTAGTCAAAGCCAGTCTTGGTGAAATCAGCCCCTATATTGTTCATGATGGCTGACTGTCAAGGATTCAATCACATACAATCCCTTCCATCAACAGACAACCACTGCCACTGAAACTACTTTCTCCTGACGAAGTAGTAGTCATTATATATTTCTAATGTTAATGGTATTTTTATTTTTAATTGGTGAGAGCTCCACAAACAGAACTCTTTTCACCTCTGTTGTATGGAGGAGAAGGCAATTAGCGTATAAAACACACACACATCTTGTTGAGTCCAAAGCTGTAACTGTGATTTCTGCCTCCCAAGGACTCTGCAACACTGCACTCCCTTTAAAATGTTTATTTAATTACACGAGAAAAAGTACAGCCCTTCAGGACCAAATTGGCTCTTTGTCAGGTTTCAAGACGGGGGTGGGGGAAGAAATATCAGATATTATCTCCAAACCTGAGCAACTACGCACATGTAATTTGGATGAACTAAAGTTTTCTGTCATGCAACCAAAGTTCCCATCCAGGATCAAACTATTTATGGTTATGCAGTAAGCTCCTTAATCATCAGGCTATCGGGGCATCTAATGGTTTTAACAGTACCTCGGTTTCACTGAAGGGTCCCAATATGCCACGTCAGCGAGACATCACATACAATACTGCTGCTTTTGTAACTGGCTCGCCTAAATGGAAGGCAGCCATTAATGGTAATCAGTTACACCTGTGCTTCTCCTGCTATGACAAGCTGTTTTATTGACCCTCCCAAGGAAATGTTCCTGTGCATTTGACTCATCCTACCCGCCAGGCAGCATTACTCCACATACCTGACACGTCTTTTGTTGTGGGATATAACCCACAAAAACAGTGAGAGAGAAAAACTCCGCACAGAAACTGCTACAGTTTGAACTCTCGCTGCGAACAGACAGCGAAGCCACGGCGCTGCCAGTTAACACCAGCCGATGATAGCCAGCTGGAAGATATGTCCCTGCATATGCAAATAGTGAGGAATTCAATATGCATACTGTAGTATTCTCGAGATATTTTATGCAAATTGACAAATGCAAAGCAAAGTGCCATGAGCACTGCTCAGTGACTGTGGTTGTCACTTGATGAGAAATGACTGTTGTTGAAAATAAACACCTGCTGTATGTCTCAATGGTTCTGTGGCAACATAATGGGAAACTATGGAAACTGTGAAGACTAATTACAGTACCATGTTTAAAACAATAGACTCCACATTAGCTTTCATATCATATATCACCATTCACCACTGTCCAAAAAAATCTCATCTCTATACTACAGAAAAGCAAAGTCAGTTCAGTTTAAGCTTTCTTTTCGCACCATGAAAGTGGTTTGTGTCTTCCACAGCTTGGCAGAAAGTGTGCCTTTCTTCCTCTGTTTTTGTTTAACGTCCCATCGATTACTACCTCTGCTGGCTGAGAGCAGAGCGGCTTTTTTTCTGCCTCTCTTTGTGGTGCCTGTCTGTGGTGTGACATCCTCGTCCTGACAACGAGACTGTGAGAGAGGAAGAAAAACCTTCAGACGAAAAAAAAGAGAGAAAAAGACAGAAATGCAGTAAGGCAGCAAAGCAGCACAGCCAAGAACTCACTGGGCCTTTTGTTTTCAACACACCGCCTTAGGTACGCAACTATGCACACTAAATACAATGAGGAGTGATTAAAACAGACACAGAGAAAACAAATTTGGACTCGATATTCCTCGTGACTCTTTTGCTTTCTCCTCCCTTCGCTGCAGGTAATCTGTTGCCCTTCTGCATTCCGTCCAGTTTTTTTTTTTTTTTAATATTCCTCTCCCAAAATGAAATCCTTATTTTCTACTTCTTCCTATCTGTGCACTTTGAGGGAATTAATTAGAGCTGGTCACAGATGATGGGTCCAGGGTCCAGAATTGGGATGTCTGTCCTCCAGCTCTGGATGTACATCCAATGCATGGTTAAACAAATATTTATTATTTACTTAACTTGCATTGGGAGTGTGTCTATGTAAACAGGCCATAGAGAAATTAGACAATGTCTGATCATGAGTGTAACGCACTTCTCAGCAACACATGAGGGATAATTTACAGACAGTCAGTGTAGCCATCTCCAGCATTTCTCAAAAGGCACTGTAGTTTTTACAAAGCTCACTTTAGAATAATCAATAAATCACAGCCCACAAAACCTGTTTTTTTTTTATCCAAAATTCTCCCAGTTTTTAAATCTCTGCGGACAACTCAGACTCTACTTCTCGTTGTCTGCCAGGGCTTCATCTCTTGCTTAAAAAGGATCAGAAACTGTCAACTGCCAAACTCTGAAGAGCAGCAGCATGGCCATTAGGCAACCGTGGAGACTGCTGTGCTCGCTTTCAGAGGGTTTGCGAGAGAGCAGCTCTGAAAAGCCCTGCCAAGACCCGGCCTAAGGGAGCTCCTGCGAGCTCAGGGCCCTATTTCTGCCTCTACATCCAGGCTGTGCTCATCAGCCAGTCTGTCTGCAATCAACAATGGAGCCAGATGGACAGAGACCGAAGGATCCGCCGGCTGACTCCACAGTATATGCAGCCAAGAAAGTGCTTGGAAATAACTTTGTTAAGTCATGAAGACCTTTGTTTCACAGGTTTGAACAGGTGCTCAGGCAGAGATCTACCTCATGCTCAATGAGTTTGTTTTTAACCTCTTTTTATCCAGAGGAGGTTTGCTGAGCGTGCATGTGCTTTTTCACTTCTGGGCCATAGAGCTGTAGTTCCTGGTCAGACTCTCTCAGCCTGTGTGGAGAGGTCTCCAGGACGTCGATCAAACTACTACACTATTTCACCCAGTGCATTCATTGTGAGTATATGAGAGAAGCATTAATACGTAAGATGCACTATTTCATAGCATCCATTGCATTGTGTGGAAGCATGTGTACAATTCTGCAAATGCCCAGTAGACATTTATTATTTTAACATCTTTTTTCATGAATATAAATCTAATCTTCAGAATTTCTAGCTGTGCAAGACGAGCAGGAAATTAAAATATAAAATGTCATGTGAGAACAGCGGAGTTGAACTGTTTATTCAAAATGTATAATTAATTCACTCCAGTCTCTCAGTGAGGTAGAGTCTAGCCAAAGTAGTATTTATAGTAGTAGTCAGAGAGACGGCGGAGGGAGAATGATTCTGTGTGGTTCAATCTGACGCAACATAAGTCTACTTTGCAATTAATGTACCTGACAGTGACAGGGCTGAGGATGTGCCCACCTATGTTGCGTAAACACATAAGCTTTATGTGCTTATTTTGTGTGGCATGAGGCAGAGATTTGGCATAGATGCGATTTGCCTATCAACTCTTGTGGGTCATAACGACAGCAGATTCGCATTTCCTCAAGGGTTTTGCACCATATGCTCAGGTATCACTTTACTTCCACTCAGTGCATAATAAGCCATGGCTATACAATAACACAGCCTGGACAAATATCCCTCTGATTTTAAGCCCAATCTTTCCACACACAGTTGAACCTTTATCCGAATTCCACTGTAGCTTTTTCTCAACTTTGTAATAAAAAGAAATAGCACCAGTCCCAAAGTAGATGGCTTACTAATGACCAAAACAAAGCTTCTCAGCCATCTGCTTGCTGCTGTGTGTTGCGTTTAAAAAGCCGGAGGTCTTATGAGACCAAATGCCAAGCGTGCCTAGAACAAAGAGAGCAGACTGTACATTTCTGTGTGGTGCTGCGACCTGCCAAGCTTCCCAGGGCGTGAGGTCTCCGTGAGATGAAGCCGAGCAGAGCCGCAGGGGAAAAAAAAAAAAAAGGACGAGCCCCAAAGCCAGCAGCATTAGAGACCAGCCTTTGAACTGGGGAGTGGGCTAAACCTTCACGCTTAAGACGTCAGAGGGAGGATTTACTGATGTACCCTGCCACTGTAAACACCCAGCCATGCATCCATCCATATACACATATACACACTAATAATATCTCCTGCAGGGTATTATTCTAATACACACTGTATACACACAAACACAGGCGCCAGACACAGTAATCATACTGTACCAACACAAACGCTTATATGTGCGAGCCGATTTAAGCCTTTCCTTCTTCGCCTCGTCTTTGAAGTGTTCCTCTTTTCCTCTTGGTAGTGTAAGGAGGTTCGACCCGCTAAAGCCCGTGGAAACAGGATTAGTCTAGCCCCGCTTCCTAATTAATTGTCGGGCTGTTTGGCTAATAAATCTTGGTTATCTGGTCCTCTAATCGTTGCAGGAAATAGCACGACTCTGACCCAGCCGCTGGAATTTTTAACAGTCTGTGCTTTCTGTAATCAAGCTCAGAGAAATGTGGAGGGAATATCTGCTTTACTTTGCTCCTCTCCTAATTCAATTAAAAAAAGATAGGCCAGTGCATTGCGGAAATGGTTGTGCATCGTTAGATTAGCCCCTAATTGGCTGTATTCTGCAGCAAGTTTGGCTTTGTGAGTGTGTGTGTGTGTTTTTTTGAAGAACTTTTCTTGACACGGGGTAAGAGAGAGGAGGATTATGAGGTGAGACAGGAGCTCAGGCAAAGTGAGGGACTGTCTGACTGCAGAGCACGTGAAGTTCGACTGAGCAGGTACATGATGTCTAGAGACTGACATACTGGCAGACATTTGAGTAAATAAAAAACGACACTGGCGCACCCACAGGCATACATGCCTACAGCGATGAGCGCAGGTTGGGATAACAGTAGCTGGTGTTCGACTGCTCCTGCCCTGCCACAGACAGCTTGCTTCCTCTGGAGAATTGCAGCCTAGATCGTAGTCTTGCACTCGAGGTCTGTTGCAGCATGTCTGTGCGAGTAGGCATTTATAATGCACCAACCAGAGCTCAGGAACAGAACTGCCATGTCATCTCATTCTCAATATCATGCCACAGCTGGGTGTGAAATAAAACTCAAAGAGTCAGGCAGAGATGGAATATTTTGAAAAAAGGAGGAGGGGGGCAGAGAGTGAGCAAATGAGTGAGAGATCAGCTGCTGTGGAAGAGCAGAGATACAGGTGCAAATGTGCACTTTGAGGACAGACTGAGACTCGATGAAATGGAAAATGTGTGTGAGATTCTGTGTGTGTGTTTTTGTTTTTATATCCCATTGGGGACTTTAACCTGACTGCACACCAACCCGTGGGGACTTCCTGTCACCGTGGGTCCCCACAGGTCCAGGCGGCTTTTTGACGGTTAGAGACTTGGTTTTAAGGTCAGCGTTAGAATTAGGTTTAGGTTAGAGTTAAGTCAATGGAGTGTCCCCTTGGGGATAGTGAAACAAACCTGCCTGTATGTGTGTGTGCATGTGTGTGTAAAAATAGGTGCATGTGATCCTCGGCTGGGACGACTCCTCCACTCCCAAAGAGGCCTCGGATAAATTAGGTTAAGCGATGTGCAAATCCCGCAGCTGTTTGTGGGAGCGTTTTGCAGCCGTGTACGGGGCATCCAGCTGAGTCTCACAGATTGTCCCTGCCACCTCAAAGAGAACACATCAGAAGATGAGAGGAGCGGCTTCGCCTCCCTGCAGGAATCATGTTCACGAGAAAGGCTTTGAAACGTTATGCTTCCCACAAGTTGGATTCTGAAATTCCCTGTTTTCTCTGCAATGAAAAACATTACAAGCAAAGCGTATAAAAAGAATATGAGTTTCCACTGAAGTTATGATTATGGCTTTTTCGATTGCTCCCTTTAGAGAGCATGGCCCTTAGCAAGGTGACAAGGAAGCAGCCCACATAGCAGTGGGAGCTGGAACTTCATAATTGTACTGTCACAATAAAACTGATGCAGAGCTTCCAGATTTCATTTTATGGCATCGCCTCAAAACTCACATAAACTGATGCGGAGGCAAAGCGGCTGATTCTCCGAGCATGGCGGCCTCATGTTTCCTTACATAAATCAATTACTGTATATGCAAAACATAAGTCAGCATACTGTACGAGGACACGACAGTGTGCCTTCCAGCGCCCGTGCCAAGATTATTCACGCATGTGTTGCGTTTGTGTGGCACCAATTTACAGCGCGTGCCATTGTCCTCGTTCCCATCGTCTGATATTAATATGTGAGCAAATGCTGTCAGACAGCTCCTAGTGGAGAACCCCCAGCAGTCATTAGCTGTAACAACCTGGGAGTGTTCCTCGGAGGGACATGCTCTTCACTGCGATTACAAACAACACAGAGAAAGCAGAGAGCCCGCGATGCCATGATCAAGCTACCTCCTCTGCATCTCTGATGTGTTTTTTTTGTTATGCCACAAATACTGTGACTTTTTTTTTTACCCAGAGCAATTGTGAGGCTTCAAGCTGTGGTTATCGCAGGCATCTGCAGCCACATTTTGATCATGATCGCAAAAGACGGCCGCTGTTTTATGCCATTCGCAATCTATAATTGCAGTTAACGTTTCTGAAGGTAGGAGGCACTGAAAAGATTTGATGGAGGTAGTAATAACTGTAATGACTGGGACTGTGAAAGAGGAATCGAATGTAGTAATCCTACAGTTGCCATAAAAGCACACAAAGCTCTGCTCAAAATGAATATCTCTCATTTCAGAGGCTGGTGAACCAACCACAGGAATACTCACAACGATTTAAGAATGATGATGTTTTGAACTAAAAGATTTATCTAAATTTTAAAAAGTCAATGACTTCACTGGAGTTAATTCATCTTTGTTTTAGTCCCTTCTTCATCCAAGCCGTCCATAAAGTAATTACTTTTTGCCTTTCATATGCGTTAATGGAGAATAATAAAGTTTGGTGAAGCTTGAGAAGCTAATTGGCAGCAGTCTGGTAAAAAAGACGGATGGCATACTAAACAGATTGTCACATAAGAGACAGAGACCTGACAGCCATTTTGTCACTTACTTCATTTTCATATACCTCTGTTCTGATAATGCCCATAATGTCTTGTTTAATCTCACTTCTATCACCTACTTCCACACATTTCTAACACTCTCCTCATTGCAGATTAAGAACAGTGAAGCGAATGAGGATGGTAGGAAGATAAAGCTGAAGATGCCAGATGTAATATAGACTATTTATATCCTGGCAGCCTGGCCCATCCCAGTAAAAGACAGGCAGCAAATTCAGACTGAGCCATGGACCCCTGAGACCTGATATAATATATTACTTATTGTGTATAATTCAAATAGCCATCCATCTCCAGTTAGTCATTCTGCTTGCATCAGGCCTTTCACATTCATTATCATATCAGTTAACACGATTTAATGCAAATAGCTCCACCCAGAAGCAGTACCTACATATCAATTACTGACAGAGTGTTGTGCACGACAAGAGTTATTATGGTAACACTGCTGAATTAAATTGCACCTGAGAGGAAGCGCGTGAATGAGAATGGCAGGGGCTTGGATGAGAGATTAAGAAGAGAACATGAAGAAGAAGAATAAAATGTTTTGTCCCCGCTCTTTATTCCCTGAAGGACCCTCTTGGCACTTCATGAGCGTCCAACCAGATGCCAACTCGAGAGGATGCTACATCTCAAATCAATGTTATTCCAACAAATGGGGATGGAAAAAAAAAGTCTCCACTCAGAACCCCTCCCGGCTACTGGATTGCCACCCACTACGTCTGCAGAGGAAATACACTGAAATCATTAAGTCTCGCAGCAGAGGATCAACGACTGCATACAAATTCTGCTTATGCCATTTGCAGGGATGTTTATCTTTGCCATTATCTGGCTCTTTTCACCCCGATTATGGTGAGGATACTTAAAGCATACCCTGCAGTTTCTCTCCTAAATGATACATCCATCACCTATTCAGTGACAGCTCATATAAATATGGAAAATGCAGAGGATTACAAAGGAAAATGATATTTGTCATAAAACAAATCCTTACACACATATGTCAGACAGAATTGTTATCAGGTGCTTCATGGTTGTGAAATTCAAAGTGTGAGTTTGTGGCTCTATAGAGGTTTTGTAAGAGCTATTACGCAGCTGAAGCCATTTTGTGCATCCTTCAAAGCACAACCAGTTTTCCCAGTGGGACCTCTGAAGCATGAATTAGACCCCCCAAGAGACACAGGGCACTGCATTTCAAAGCAGATGTTGGTTACTTCACAGTCCCACAGGAGAACATTACGACATTTTATTTCCCCTTAGAAAAGCAGTCAGCCTAACAAATGAAAATAAAGCATATGCTGGAGAATAATGACATTCAAATATCAAGTCAACAAGTTGGCAATAATAAGTGCATGTTCTGATCCCACAGCGGAATGAGTCTGGAATTTTAATAAAGTTGAGTTTTGAATTCACTCTTTTAGTAAAAAAAAAAAAAAAAAAAAAAAAAAAAGCTACTGGACCTTGACAGAGGTGACATTAACATTACTGTTCTAGAAGTTCCTGTGGAGGCTATCTGCTAATGAAGCCTCTCCATGGGTGGGCACCCCTTTGCCATTCTTGCATATGAAAGACTCTGCTTTCTTTATATGCCCCTCTATGCTTTATCAATGTTTTCTTTCTGCACCATATAGGTGTTTCCACTTTGTTAACTGTACCAAGTCATCGCTGTCAGCAAAGTCAGGCATGTTTATTTGGAGCAATTCTGCAAAATCTTGAATAATGTTTCATCAAAAATGTTTGTATTGCTAACAAGAAAATATATATAGTTCCTGACTCAAGTCATTAGAAAATGTTCTTTTTTTTCAATTTTGCAACTAAGGTACGCTCATCTACAAAACAAAATATTTTAAAAACTCATTAGTTTCGCAAAAAAAAAAAAGAAAGAAAGTTTTGGATAAATTGTGGATTGTGCAGAACCAGCCAATATGAATGCAATTCCTTGGAGTGAACAAAGCCCTGGCAGCTGTCTATTCTACTTTGTGTGTGAACTTATTAGTTGGGAAATTTGGTCATTATTTTTTATTAAATCTTTATATCCTGATAAGCACCCAGTGGCTTATCTTTAATTGCAGAGCTGTATGAAAAAGTTTACATTTGTCTACGGGGCACAATCTCAAGCAAAATTAAATTCAAAGGTTGTGCACACTGATAATATGTAGAAAATAAGTCAAAACATACCGACAAACAGTACGATAACAGAATGCAACACATTACAATGACCCAACATCATGTCAGTAACATAAACAAGAGTACACTGCTTGATCATGTCGAGTTAGATCCACTCCACAGATGAAATAACTCACAAACTAAATTCAACAAACTAAGTGTTTGTTTTATTGTTTGTCTTTTAACAGGCCAGTTTTTTTTTCCTTGGCATCAAATGCATCAGTCACATAAAGGAAATGAGATACTACTACGGTCAAGGATTGCTGATGTTTGGGGGAACTCTATTTTCAAGATGAAGTAGTTATCAATCAATGCACATCTTTATTCCAAGTTGTTTAGTTCATGATTAATTGCAAAAGAAATGTTGATAGTGTGAAAATAAGTGAAGATTGGGTCTACCATCATTAACTGTTCTGCTCTGGGCAAAAATGAGCCATCAAAGCTGTCAAAATGTGAGCATTTTTTTATTTAAATTAATGAAATCGTATCAAAGTAACAAATCTGCATATATCTCATTCTGACATCTCATCTGTCTGCATTCAAGTACTCACATGAGATCACAGACGGTTTTCCCTCAACTAAAACGAACATAGCACAGAGCAGGTCGTGAATGAGTTGCAGATACGAACGCGGACCTTTTTACTATTCTGCACATTTTCTCCACCATTTTTAATTCATGTGCATTGAGGACGTTAAATGCGGGCCTATATACAAACAGAATTTTAAGAAATCCTTGGAATCTGTCTGTTCTGGTTTCACAGAACTTGCCAAGGCCCACAAGCCTGTGATCTGTGAAAATTCTGAGAGAGCTGGAGCAAAGTGTGGGCCCAGAGGAGTCGTGGAGTGCACAGGGGTTGGGAAATATCCAAGCACACACACTGAAACTATCCACACCAGGCACACATACAAAGCATATTCCAATCTCATGATCACCAAAGAGGGTATGTGTGATTAGCAGCAAAGAGGAGGATATGAGAAGAAGAAAGAAAGCTTCAAATATTTGAAGAACACGTTCAAAGCCAGTGGGCAGGAGGAGAAATGGCTTTAAACCTAATTCAAGAGTTCACATGTGATTCACAAAGACGCTTTAACTCCGCAAATCTTTTGCTTACGAAGTAACAGAGAGCATAAATTGGATTAAGTGACTAAGTGAAGATTCTGGACAGTTTTGAAAGCATCTCTGTGACCAAAATCCTGCTCTGGGTTTTACACTGACTCTGAAGATCAATGTTAGCTCTACACATATTAGAAGCTCTAAGAAATATTTAGCATTAATAGTGAGTAATGGTGACAGGTTAGAAGTGAACACACTGAAATTCTGACTGGATCTTCTTTATGCATGTAAAAGGGTTTTGTGTTTTATTAAATGCCAGTCAGGTCAGTTTGCTTGTAACAATTATAATAATATGATTTTCTTCTTAAAGTTGTAATCCTTGAGATTTCAGTCCTTTTTAATTGGGTGACACCTGTAGTTAGAGCAAGGGCAGCGCATAAGAAAAATAAAGAAGTAGGGCAATAATTGGCCTTTTTCCATCATTCATGTGAGCAAGCGTGCTCTGATTTTACCCTGCGCACAGCACGAGTCTGCCAACAGCAGGGCTCGGTGAAGGGGTTGGTACCATCGCTGAGAAGTTGGAGGTTTGCAGCCTGTCGCCTGTAGCTCCTCATCTAACAGCTCACTGTGGCTGCTACTTCTTGTTCCACTACTCCCTGCAATATCATGAGTTGATCCCTGCTCAAAATGCCAAACAGACAGACATTCATGTTGTCCAAAGGATGAATCCTGATGATTTTGGTGATCCCTTGACTTGTCCTCTAGTGCCAAGACAACAGCGGGTCAAACTTTTCACATATCAAGGAATATATCTCATCATCCACTAGATGGACCGGCAGAGTCATTCATAGTTTCCAACGATGCATCGTCATGACTATGTTGATCCTCTCATGTTTTAGTGCCATAGTGCTCCCAAAAGTCTCGACAACTATTGGATGCACTGCTATAAAATTTGATTTAGAACAGATATTTCTGTCCCACCTGGGATGAATTGTAATAACTGTGATCCAATCTTTTGTTTGTCCAATATTTTGGTTGGTGACCAAAAACCGACGTACCTAACTGCATTCCCATCATCCTCAGCTGTACTTAGTGGTTTGTGCTAATTAGCCAACATTAGCATTCTAACATTCCAACATGCATTAGCATTCTAACATGCTAATTTTAGAATGCTAATGAATTATTAAATTTGATTTAGACGAGATATTTCTGTCCCACACAGGATGAACTGTAATAACTGTGGCGGTCCAATATTTTGTTTGTCCAATATTTTGGTTAATGAACAAAAACCGGCAAACCTAATTGCATTCCCATCATCCTCAGCTGTACTTATTGGTTCACGCTAATTAGCCAACATTAGCATTGTAACATGCTAAACCAAAAAGGCAAAAATTGGTAAACCTGGTTGACATCAACATATTAGCATTGTCATTGTTAGCATTTTAGCATGCAGTCAGTAGTAGTTAGGTCGAAGCACTGCTGTACAGACTCACAGAGCCACGAGCATGGCTGCAGACTCTTGTTAGACTTTATCCAGAGCGGTTCACAAAAGGTTAAGGCTGCACACACACAAATGTAATTGCTCAAGTGTGGAAAAACTCGAAAAAATCACTTATACTGGAGTTGCAGTATAAGTTTTTCCCCCACAGATGAGGAAAGCTACACCACTCACACACTCATGTTATAACCTCCAAGTTCAGCTTGCTTTACTATGCATTCCCCTACAGTGCTGAAATTGTTTAAAGAGCAACATAAACAATAAATCTCTGGCAACTCCAGTTTGTCAAATAGGGCCAATTATGTGTGACCAAATTCCCAACAGTTGTAACCCACGTGGCTTTTTTTCCTGAGCTGGACCATTATGCTTCCAGTGACCGTCGACTTCACCTCACCTGAGTTAAGGTGATTCACCTAGTAAGTCTATTTGGCTCCGATCCTGAGTGTGCGTCCTGAGCATCAATTATGTTGTTTAACGTGTAACCTTACACATAAAAGCCCTCCAGCCGTCCCTCCAAAGTGACACTAATTAGACCGAAACTCCAGCCAAAAGGGGGCTGCATTACCACACCTAACTATCACCTGGGTGTCTGCAAGCAAAACACAGAGAGGAACAGATCTGATCGCCGAGTAAAACGTCAGTCAGACTGCAGGCTTCAGCGTCGGGCACGATGTCTGCTCTGGAAACCAGTCCCAAAAGTGTCTATCACTCACATTAATGGTTCCTCTTTACCTTGTTGAGGAGGCATAAAGGGAACTGATGCTCGCTTCCCTGAATAACAATTCAATTAATTTGTTATATTTTAAAAGCTTGGGCGTAGTGACGGGCATTTCTGAGATGCTTTAAAAGAAGACTGAGCTTTCAGACGTTTATATAAGACATGGGTGATCAATAAATATGATCCTCTTTGCCTTGAAGTAAATGAGACATGAGCAATTATCCCTGTGAGCCGCCGGTGTCCGGTGCTGAGCCATGGAAGACTCGGCAGGTTTTCATTCCCACCAAATCTTACAGCTGCTGATTTCACTAATTAGTTCCTCCTTCTCTGACTGAAGGTGTGTTAATTAGTGAAATCAGCTGGTGGAACGTTTGGCTGGAACAAAACCCTGCAGACAGACAGGCTCATGACCGGACACAACTCTCTTCAAGGGAACAATTGTCCTCTGTAACCCAAGCTAAATGATAAATATAGCTCTCTAGCAAGGAGGTGTTAAAACAGCTCTCGCAGTTCTCTTCGTGAACAAGATGCAATACCATCCCTGAAAATAAACAACAGACCACTTCATCTCGTCTCTAATTTCATTCATCATTGCGCAGTTTTAGCCTTGAAGCCGAGCTTTCCCATAAAAGCTGATACACTGCTTAAGCCATTACATGACTTTTTATTAAGATTTATTCAGCCGTGACTGCAAGCTTCATATATCTGCTCGTCCTTTCAGGTCCTCACTCAGAAATGTACTTCAGGTTCGCTTTTGAAACAGGTGCAGACAGCTTAGGCTTTCCACTTGTCATTGTCCTGTGACATGCTATGACACAGAAATGATGTGGGACTGGAAAAAGTGCAACTTTAAAATCTAAAAGGGCTGTGCAATTATAATCACAACTCACACAATTAATTCTGTCTTAAGCAAACAAATTTTTCCAGGCAAATGTTGTCAGTAAACTCGCTCAGCTGTGGCTAATTAACATGAATTCTGTGAGTTATCAAAGCATCTTATGCTTAGTTGGTATGTTTCTGTATTTTGTGGTATCCACATTTTGGTCAAAGATTGTTTTGTCTTTGAGTGACTTCATAGCAGCCAGCCTGACAGTTGTCAAGTTTAAATGAGAGACAGGCCTCAGTCAAACATTTTAGCATGTCGTATTAAGCTTCAAAGCTCTAATCTGACGCAGCCAGGATTCAGTCTGTGAAGAGTTAACATTACCTTAAGCAGATACACAGTCACCATAAGTGGCCAAGTATGTAGAAGTCATGAATAAATATAATGCTTCTTTGCAATATCTTGGAAATATGTCAATGTCTCTATAAAAAACTAGGGCCATTTACTCAGAAGTGGACATTTCTCTGTCCTCTGACAGTCTGTTATTAAAAAAGAAATCCTACAGGTTCTCAATAACTGGCAACTACACTATTCATAAAGAAACAAATCTGAATATACGTCTGGAGAGACGAGATACATTTGATATTGTGCTTTGTACAATCACATTTACATTAATCAAGTTATTAAAATGTCACATATACAAACAGATAGATATCAATAACACACTGTACTGATACCATATTAGCAAGTCAATGCATTTCTGTTGTTATGTACAATACAAAAAGACTTTATCAAATAGCACTAAAATAAAATAAAGTGAGGATTGTGAACATTTTCCCCTTCAGGTCAAGCAGCACATTTACTGTAGAAGCTATAAAGTATATTATTTCTCTAAAAATGCACGATTATGAGACCAAAACTAACTGAATTTTGAATCTACAATAAACGAAGACCTTTTAAACGGGATGATATATATGTGTGTGTGTGTGTGTGTGTGTGTGTGTGTTTCGAGAGCAGACTGCCAGCAGGGAACGGTGGAGGAGGGCAGTGTAATAGGGTATTAAAGCAGTGAGGATGGCTGGTCAGCTCTGATAAAAACACATCTCCTACAGCAGATATATCTGCCTCCTCGCTCTGTCTCATCCTTTCACTGACGTGGATGAATCTTGGCTCACTGTCAATGACACACATGCGCTCGTGTGCAGCTGGTCCGGGGTGTGTTGCCTGAGGCCACGCAGGGGTGAGAGGTGACAGATAGTAAAGGCCAGAAGATATGACATTGTCCTCCATGGCCGACTGGTGGAGGATGCTGGAGACACAGATGGAGGACTGCCTGCGTGTTTTACTGTATGAATTAGCCCTGTTAAGGTCATTACATTGAACCTGCTGCTACAGTATGTGCCCAGTGACCAGAGTCTGACCTCAAGGCAATGCTCAAGCCATGATTCTTGTAAGTCTTTACCTTCCTTTGACCTGAGGTCCCATCCGACATCAGAGTCCATTCAGAACGCCTGTGGGGATTTATTTAAAGATCGGTAGCTTATAGAACAACCAATCAATTGACTTTGTAGCTTGTTGCAATGTGAAGTACAATTACACAGGTGGAGCTGTACTTTAGCCTGCAGCAGAGCCTATTTTTAAAGTTACCTTCACTGTATGTGTGCTGCTGGACAGCACAGGAGACAGTTTCCAAAAAATAAAACATTGGGGGATTTGCAAGATTAGCATGCAACACATGGTGAGGAAAGAAAAAAAAAACAGGAGCATATTTCAACACTCTTTTCAGTACAGTCAGGGAATTTCTGTGTGACTCAGCTGGAAACTAAAGTCCCAATTTGTGCACATCCAAGAGACCCTGTTTGTGCCGCTGCCGAGGTGCTGAGCAGCGACGGGACGAACACCTCGCACTTTCAGCAGCTCTTACGTACAAGTATACCAATGACTGAACTTAAAGGGAAAATGTGTCTACTTTACACATCAAAGTGTACGACGGGAGTACGACTATGTATCTGAAAAAAAGTTGAACAAAGCCTTTTGTGGCTGTGTGATAAACTACCTCGAGTGGTGTAATTTGAGACAATGCCGGTTGGTGCTGAAGATGTCAGCTTTCAAAATCTGGGGGTGTGAAGAGAAAAAAACTAGATTAGCAGTGTAGCCCACTCCTCATCTCTGTGTGAGGCTAGGAGCTCAAGGCTACATCATACTACTCATTCCACAGTCTCTGACTGAACTGTCAGCAGTCAAGTTGCATTGTGGTTAATGTAGGCACCAGGTTTTGACAAGGAAGAAATATTGTGGAATAAAAAAGACAACATATCTTGTTCCACTACATCAGTCTTGATATTTTTTCAAACCATCCCCCGTGAGTCCAACAGTGTTATAGCAGTGCCATCCTAAAACACTGCAGCATTTTTTAAAGGAAAATCTCACATAGATTTATAGGTTGTGACTGAGTTAATGAATTAAGTCACTTTGCTCAACATCTGGATTTAACTTGTTTTGTATTGTCCCTCTACACCATGGGAATCTCTCCTGAGGCAGAGGAGCCATTTTAAGTACTCAGGAACACACAATTGTATTTTTAAAGGCCAGAATCTAAAATTAGTTTCTCAGCCATGAGTTCAAAAAAAGGTTCTAGGTAGCACTTTTCAATGGCCAGTTATTCAGCAGAGAAACTATTTCTTAGATAGTTGCTCTTGAGTTTTCAGTCTACAGTTACATCTCTGTATGTCTCCTTGCATCCATTCAATCACCACAGTCACACAACGGTCAATAAAACAAAGGGCAACTCTATGTTGTTTTTAGTTGCTGTCATTTTTCATAAACTGTCACAGATACAGTGACAGAACACAGAAGTGAAAATGCTAACAGGGATTTTAGTCCCTGATTTTTGTTCCTGTGGCTCTTTGGGCAATTAAGGCAATTCTCACTGCTGTATGCAGCTGGAAGAGAGCAATGGCAGCACATTAGTCTGTTTATTCCAGTCAAAAACACAGACAAAAGCTTTTGTCTGTCCTATGGTTAAAATTACAATAAGACATCGAAGACGGAGTCGTATTTACAAGCTATCAGCAACAGGTGAATATGCAGTTCATGCAAGCTGTGGCTGCACTATTGAATCTGCTGTCACTGTTGTTACCGCCGCCTCTTCCAATTGTTGAGTCTTTAAAGACGCCTTTTTGCATCTGGTGGGCTGACAAAAGTCTAACGCTTGCTGTTGATTTCTAAGACCTGGAAAAGTTCTGCTTTCCGGCTTCATTGTGGTTACATGCCACAGGCTTGACCTGATAGAATTAATACAATGCAGAAAAAGGTGAACAAAGAGAGCAGGATACTTTGCCACAAGATGTTTTAAAGCTTTGTTTAAGTCTAAATGGATTATATTACTTAAGGCTGCCCTAACCTATACACCGTAATGCAGCAGACACATAACTTTTCAAGTTGATGAATTTGCCTTTCAGAAAATGAGGTATACTTGACATGCAGATACATTCTTCTTTACAAGGTCATCAGCCTGCAAGCCTGACCTGCTCGTTAAAACAGCAACAGAACTCAGCATTATCAATAGCAAGCAGACATCTTCAATCTAATTCAAAATAAAGGAGACTGTGATAAAAATGGGCCATTCTTATTAAGATCTCACTGCATTCCATCTTCCTTTTTTTTTTTCCAAAGACCATTTTCTCTTTCATGGGAACGGTAGTCTCTAATTTCTCCTGGGAGCCACAAGCTGCTGCTATCTCAGCTGTGTTTACTAATCTTCCCTCGACACCAGTTTCTCGGGCCCACAAAGTTAATACTGGTCCAATGTAAATAGCCTTATCTCATAAACTCTTGTTATCCCCCCACCTTGGCTGCCCAATGTGATACATGGCTAGAAGTCATGACAGGAGGATTAAGTCAGAGAGAAGGTGGAAAAAAGTGGGAAAAAAAAGATTTCCTGTGCCAGTATCTGCAGTAAGGTTATCCACCCTCAAATAACATGGTGAAAATGTCACAGTGTATCTAACGAAGGAACACCGCTGTCTCGTTAAAATGACAGCAATCAGTCGAAGAACGTGAGTAATACACTGCTTCTAGTGCCGGGCTGAAGGATAAATTAGCTGAATTTGTCTCCCGGTTCTCGCTGATCGATCGAGAGTTGCTGCTCAGAGCCTCTCATGCCATCACGTCATGTGCAGATTACAGTACCTGCCTCATTCCACCTGTGCTAGTCTGTTCCACTGAAGGCCCCAGAACACTTTAAATGCCATGGCAGTAAGTTTTAATTAAACCCGAAGGGAAAAGTATTAATTATCCCATTGCCTGCCGTGAATTGGCTGCTGGCTGCAGGCAGATTCTCACTCGAATGCTGATGATGTGGAGGTGAACAAAGCGTGGTTTAAGAGTTTAGGTTAAAATTTGGGATCCATCAAGTTCAGAATTGTGTTTGGATAAATGCCTGTGGTGAGGGAGGAATTTTAGCGCTATAAATAAAAATCACAACAGTGTAGGTTTTAAAAATAACACCATTTATCCCTGCAGGAGGTTTCGGACCACTTTTAAAGTCTACATGAGTTGATTTAATCCAAAAGGATGGAGTATTCCCTGAGGCCTGCAATTATTTATTTTCAAAAGCTCTGATTGTATCCTATCTTGTCATCTTTACATATGTTCCTCTCGGCTTATTTTTCTTTATACGTGACACATTAACTGTCTCTAATTTTTCTTCCAGGCTCGTAAAAATGCTGCCACCATTGAACTTTCTCTCCCTCTCAAGTTCAGTGGAAAATAAAATGCATGTTTTTGTCATGGATTGGTCGAACTCTCATTACCATATGATGGATTGATTGGTTATACCCGAGGGAGGTTGGTGCCTTAATCATAATGCAAGTTTCCAAAGTAAAAGTACTTGAGCAGAAAGCCGGCTGCTGCCACTGATGTTTCTGCTGAGAAGCTGAAACAGCACTCTCCTCTTTGTCAGATCCCTGTAGGTATTTGTTAATGCAGAGATGGAGGAGCGCCTTATAAACTATGCATGCCATCTCCCTCTGGCAACCACCAGCAGAGAGGATGATGGCAGGAAAATGCTGGTTTCCATTAGTCCTGTGAGGCTGGTTAACATAAAATTATCCTTGGGGTTAGCAGGAAGCAGACAAAACTGGGGTGAGAGCTTCATTAAAGCTAATGCATAATGGACGCTGGACATCTATAAAGACTGAGTTGCACACAGTTGCGCTTCTCTGAAATGTCAGCCACACTGGTACAAACAAAAATCCATTTATTTCTCAGACTTAAATACAATATGAAAGCAACAGAAACATGCACCAACTGCTGGCATGTCTCAAATATAGCTTCTGGTCGTGTGCCTCATGAACTCTCACTTACTGTTTTTCAGTGTAGGATTTATACAGAACTACAGCTCAGATCTGTAGGAGAGAGGAGCACTCACCACGCAGGAGGTCAGAGCTGGCATAAGGTGAACTGTACGTCCGAAACAGCAGCCAATCAAAGTCATCCTCCTCCCCCTGGGTGAAGTCACACAGATTGGGGTCTGAATCCTCTTCAAACGTGCAGCCTGCCGCTGGAAAACGGACAAAAAAAACCAGAAAGGAAACATTAATGGTTTTACAGTTTGGATTTAAAGATGTAGATTTACCACACAGGTGACTGAGACGCATTAAGGAAGGAAAAGACTAACTAACCATTATTTTCATGATTGATTAAATGTGTCAATTATTTTCAGATTTTATTCAAACTGCTCATTTTGTCTGACCATATCCACTGAGTGTCATAGAAACAAAAAAATATATGAAAGTAATTTGGACAAACTGGAACAAGACAATGATGAAATTCATGAAAAAAGAATAAAAATGATTTGTTAATCACAGTTATTGTTCCAGCCAACATCTCTTAAATATAACAGAGTGGCTCAGCTGTGGTATGAAAGACTACACAAGGGCTACTGTAATAAACATAGAGATTAATATAGTAAACCTACAACAGTCACAGATTGCAACTTAACAATATTCAACTCTTTGCTATTGTGAGAATATTTTTACATGAATGAGTTTCAGGTGATTTGTTTTTCAGGTGACCATAAAAGAAAATGCTACCAAACGCTTACAACAGATTGTCTGGACCAAACACTGAATCACCAGTATAAAAATAGACTGCGCACTCAACATTATGAGCACAAAGGAACTATTAAAGGTCTACTGCTTTTAACGGTGTCAGCAATTACCAGGTATTAACAGTACCTGTGACCATGAGCTTGATTTCAGTGGTCGAAATCGCCACCCCATGTGACAAACGGATTTGTGCGGTAAAACTAAAGTAAATTAAATGTGTTCACACGTGCACAAATTCTCAGCAATAAATCAAGCGATAAGCTTCGGACTAACACAAAAGAACACACACCCTGGCAAAGGCAACAATTGCCCCTGCACCTGAGCAGAATTACCCCTCCCATAAAGCATTCACAAACAAGACTACATATCCCGAAACCCATTCACAAAGGCATACAAATAGTAATAACATTTGGGGAAAGCGGGCACCCTGGGGATTGTAGTGATTATCATAATACCTCACAACCTGCTATTCCACGCGCCAAAAAGCTAATTTTTTCAAATTATATTTAATAGCTATGGCTTTAATGGCCCTTGGGTCCTGAATAATGTGTTTCAGTCGTTGCTCTCTGCATCTGTTGCCATATTTCACATTAGTCCATCAGTGTGAGAATTACAGTCTAACAGTGGGCAGTTTAACCAGCCCAGTCATAAGACCAGAGCCTGTGTCAGTGATAATTGGAGCAGGACAGCACGAGATGCGACATGCTAATGATAGGAATAACCATGAGCAGGTCCTGAAGGTGACCCCTGTGGTCTGCAGCTTTATCGCTGCTCATTCTTTTCTCTAATCTGCCATTGAACAAATGGTCTCAATATGACAGGCTGCAGACAAAAGCGCAGTTTGTGGCAATGGTTCATTATTTTCTTTTTTTTATGACCGATGCATGAGATAGCCACAGCTTCCAGTCATTAACAGGTTATTGCGATTGTTGGACTGGTTTTGTGTGTTACAGGACAAATAAAATGGAGGACACAAGAAAGACAATGACAGATCTGAGTACTGTTCAAGACTCTCTGATGCCAAAATTATGTCTGGGTTTTGGAACCAATGTCAAAATGTATTGGGGCATAGTTTGCTGGATATAATTAATTTAACAAAATTGCAAAATTGAGTTTTCATGGCATCAGTGTTTAAAGTTGCATCTGTGAAAATAAATAAATAAAATATAGATTAAAATGTTCCCGTTTCAGGATTTGGACGAGAAAATATCTCATTAAAGAACTGGTAAAAGAACAACATTCAATGCCAACTTTTGGTTTTTGACAGTTCTCACATTTTGGTTGATACTAAAGAAGCATCAAGGTTTCACTGCGCTCCTGCTTAGTACCAGCATGGAGAGAGGCCAAACACTGATAGTTTAATTCCCAAACCAAGCTGTGTCTTGTGTTAAACTTATTGGCTCAGTGTGGATGTGTTGACAACTACAGAGAAAGTTCTCATTACTTTTCAAGCTTGTGACTGAATGTCTGTGGTTTGCAGTTTTGTTTCCCTCCTACATACCAGCCTCATTTTACTGTTTATCTCTCACTTTACTGCATCTGAGACGTGCTAAGTTACGGCTGGTTCTTCATGTTAGTTTTCCACCGCTGAAGCAGTCGGAGGCTTTTATTGTGAAGCAGCTGTAGAAAGTGTATTTTTCACAGAATAAGCAGAACTATTCAATAACTAGAATGACTGCCTTGTGGTTTTCTGCCTCTGCTAACCACTGAACTTAAAGGTTACATTCATGTCTCTCCAGACTCTTATATGTTGTGAAGGCTTTGAAGGAATTTAATAAAAGGTGTTAAGAATATTTTTTTGGTAAAAGGTATCTCTGAATTGACATGTGTAAATAATTTCAAGTGAGAAACATGCTGTCTTCACATGGTCAACTAAAGCTCAATATCAGCAAAAACAACCAGCTTGTGATGGATTACTATATTGTTATGTTGGTCTATTCTATACACGCAACATCCAGTGCATGTCTGTCCATCTTGTTTCTCTGGCTGAGGCTTCTTCCATTTGGGGCATTAATGGGAGTGTGTTTTAGGCCTGACAGTATATGTATGTGTCAGATATGGATGTGGCTGCAAAGGTCACAGAAACTCTGACCTTTTCTTTTGACCACAAAATTCTAATCAGTCTATCCATGAGTCAAAGAGGAAATTTGTGCCAGATGTGATGTAATTCCTGAGATATCACGTTCATTAGAATTGGAGGGACCAGAGGTCACAGTGACCTTTGACCACCAAAATCTAATCAGTTCATCCTTGAGTGCAAATTTTTGCCAACCTGCCATCCTGAGATATCACGTTCACAAGAATGAGACAATGGATGGGCAGACGGACAGTCCGAAAATGGAATCCATTCAGTCACGACAGTCAGAAATAGCCACGTTGCGCTGACTCGACGAGAGCTGCAGACGATGCTGCCTTGCTGTGCTTCGTAACAACCACCAAACCTCCAGCATGTCATCAAGGGAAATAAAACCTTTTACCTTGCCGTGCAGTACAGAAAACCATTTGCGTCTTGCCAAAATGCAGCATGAGAAATCAAAGACTATGAGCCAAGTTGTTGCTCATTGGTTTAAAATGTTGGTCCAAGGTGTTGAACTTTCTCCACATGGTGTATTCACTGCAGCAAAAACACACCCTGAGTGCCCCTGCCCACAGCCGACCTATTACATCACTCTTGCACCTCCAGTGATTAGATGATAACACCGGAGCATCACATAAGCAAGGCCCATTGGGTGATAGTAGAGACCAACCAGCAGGGGGAGTGTGGGTCGCTCCCTCTAGGTTTGATTTATTGTCCCGTGCTGGGCTGTTACTGCACAGATCTGCTGCTAAGGCCAGGGGTTAATTGTCCCGCACTGGGGTCTATTTCTAATAGAACAGCCAGAGATATGGGACCTGACACATCCAAACGCTGGCACTATATTATTCCCCGCTGCTTCGCTAAATGAAGCCTGCAGACTCCTCCCTACAAAAGTCTCATCATCCAGAAGAAGGAAGCCGGGATGCGAGGCCAGTGCTGCCCGGGAATGTCATCTCCTCACAACACACTGGGGGAGATCCAGCTCATCTATCATGACAAGCACACTCCCTCCTCGCCTCCTTCTGCAGGACCGATGGGTGTGCGGGGTGTCACTGGCCATTTTTTACCTGAATAATTACAGCATAATTTAGTGCAATGACCAGAGCAAAGTCAGATGCTGCCAAGATTTTGTGGCTGAGGTTAAAACATGTTTCACAGTTTGATCTGTTGTTCATGCTGCTGTGGGCTCATATAAATCAACCTCCATTTTAAACTGATATCTTTGTAGAGCTCATTTGACATCAATCTTTATTTTCCTTGTAAATATACTTAATATCCTCATTTGTGCGGAACAAATTAATGAAAGGGTGCATATCATTAAAATGTTTGTGAGATTGCTAAGGCTTCTTGTTTTTATCACAACCAATGTGTCTGATCTACTTAGCAGGCTCGCGAGCATTTTGAATGTATAAGTTAGGCCTACGGAAAGAACATGTTGTGTCTCTTCTTGGGAGCAAAATGAAAGAGCACATTAATCAATTCTTCAAAAACGAGCCAAGCAGCTTTCGCTTCAAGGATGCAAAACATGTAGAAACTGGCTCAGCGGTGCCAGATCGGCCCGCCGTGGTGCCCGGCATGCAGCACAGCACTGCAGCACCGTCAGGAGGAATATACCTAAGAGCGAACACACTGGAGAGCGAGCGTGATGAGAGGGGACTGAGGATGATTACGGGGGGGTGATTTACAGACTTGGGTGAAAGAGATCTTTGTCACTTTGTTTAAACACTGTTCTCAGTGTTTACTGTGAAGAGCACCAACACGGATCACTCCATGAACACAGTCGTACAGACCCTCTCACACTTTGCAGCAAAGCAAAATAACTTCAAATTTACACAGTGGAAGTGATGAGCCACGCTCTGTCAGAGGACGGATGCTGCCGCACCTCTTTGATTTCATAAGGACATAAAAGAAGGTGGCAACTTGTTTACCAGACACTCCAATTTGCCGCCACAGTTGTGGGTATACGTGAAAATGTTCCTTGGTTTAATATGAACAGTTAATCAAGGCTGCGAGTCTCTCACTGCCCATATCAGTTGTTAGTGTCACATGTAGCCCTCCGTGTTAGATTTGGTATCTCTTCTCCTGTTTACTTGTATAATTCCCCGCCTGGCCATCTAATTAGAGCGTCAGCTATGCAGAGCGAATAAAGTCAGAGTCTCTGCTTATCCCCTTTATTTGCATATGTTTTAAGCATAAGGATGTTGGCCTAAGCTTATTTAAGGTGCTCCAACTCTGACAACTTTCCACTTGAATAAATCAAACACAGCAAAATAGGCGGAGGATCAAAACAAAGAAGTGGCTGAGCCTCAAACACACAGAATCAACAACAGTTAAGGTGGTATTTTAAATTAGAGAGCCGCAGCCTTCCTGATCAGCCCCGTCGCAAAATGCTGCACTTCTTCTATTCTAATGTTTAAAAGAACATTCTGTCATTACATACAAAAAGCAATCATTTGATCTCAAACACCGCAGTTAATCTTTTCACCGACTTCTAAAAGATTCAGTACAGTGAGTGAGCAGAAGGAAACCAACACCACAGGGCAGTACATGTACAGATTGTAAATTAGCAGGGCTTGTTTCAGTACCACATTGTCATAACAGAGATCATAAAAACCTGTATGTGAGAATGTGGTGTAAATTAGCTCGGGTGATATAATTGGGAGAGGGCACAGGGTGCACATGATGAGAAACTCTGGGCCTCTTGACAACAGCTCACCGGGGACCGTAAAACAATAAACATCTTTAGTCCTTGGCATGTTACAAGACCCATGAAATGCTGAAGTAGATTACATGCAACCTGTGGTGGGCGACATGGATAAAATCCTCTATCACAGTCCATGAAATTTTATATCACAGTGTCGATATGAGAAAAAAAAATCACTTGAGAAAATATTCCCGGATACAAAAGCAGATTGGTTGTCTCCGTTGGTTCATCCCGCAAGTTAAACACCTGACAAACACAAACGCTTCATCATATTCATGGAGAAAAACATAAAAATTCCGATATTGCCATAAAGCTCATCGATTTGCAGCACTGCGAGCACAAGCAGAGATATTACAGCAAAACCTTTCAGGGGTAAAAATGGTACATCAAAACCTCTGACGTTGAACACATTTTTATGGTCTCACACTGTATATCATCATATCACCCAGCCCTACATGCAGTATTAAATACGTGGAAGAGCAAAGGCAGTAAACATGAAAGGATTTACACAGAATGAGCCATAATCTGCTTTTTGTCCACTTCAAAAAAAAAAAAACCCAATCTACAAAAAATAATTAAATAAATCACAAATTGACCGTCGTCAGCAGGGTCCTTCATGGTACCTTCAAACAAAGCAGCATGATCAGTAAAGTGGTGATATTCAGTCTAAATGGGATGATCAATGATTGAACTGATGTTGCAGCACATAAAAGGTGTCGGCCTTTAAAGGATCTTTCTGGCTCTTTTGATTTGTTCGCTCCCAGTGCTTCTTCTCCATTATATTTCAAGGACAAATACGGCAGTGGTATCAATCTTCTCACTGAACTCCTGGCAAGACAGCGAATAGGTGTATTTCTGAAAATGTCAAACAATTCTTTTGACACAGCACAGGTTTGTCAATAAATTGGAAATGAAGATCCGAGCTGGGAAATAACTGCAACTATGCTTTATCTTGCCTTTCTTAAAACGCCTATGATTTTTGGCAACCAGTCAGTATTTGCACATAAGAGGTTCACATCCAGTCTACGCAGGAAAATAAATAAATAAAATGAGACAAAATGCTGGAGCAGGAGAGTGATGAACACACACAGCTGTGTACTCATGAGACCCTGGAAATAAAATCCTCCAGTCCTTTTTGTCTGAGATGGATATTCTGAGAAAACGCAGCCAATTTGGAGACACAGACCAAAACACTTAAAACCCAGCCTCTCATTTATTACAAAAATAGTAAAAGCCTATGTGTGTGCTCCAAGAAACCATTCACAACCTTTGCTTTAATGTCAACTCCTGCCTCTGCCCTTAATTATCTGGCAGTCGGGATGGGTAATGAACACCGGGACCTGTGAAGTCACCTGGGAAATGCGGCGTGATGATGAGGCGCGGACGCTTGTCATATAGTCGTCAACAAATGGGGACCGAAGCATGCTGGGAAGGCAGCCCGTACCTGAAAGCTCCTCCACTCCACTCCACACAGAAAGCATCATCTGAGTGTGGGGTGACTGAGTGTCTGGCTGGTGGGGATCCAGGGAATGGGTGAGTAATACTGGAGGCAGTTAGGGGGAGGAGTGTGGCTGATTTGCACTGCAGCGAGTGTGGCCCGATGCATCAGCAGGAGACAGGTATATTTATTCTCTACAGAGGCTCTCCTCCCCAGCACTCCCCTGGCTGCCTCTGAAAGCCATCCATCTCCACACCTGAATATGCAATGAAATCATCTCTCTGCCTCCCCGGGCATTAATAACTCAACCCTGGTGGCTGGATGGGCCCGGTCACACGGAGAGGGCCAGGAGACAGATTGAGAAAAGAAAGGGTTGGAGATGGTGAACAGGTACAGAAGAGGTGCAGAGCTCCGGGGTGAACTGAGCTGAAATATGCTGTAACACGGCATCTGGAGGAGGAGAATGAGAGACTGAACTAAAATTACTAGGGCGGGGAAGGAGGGCAGAATTTTTTCTTTAAAAAAAAAAAAAAAAAAAGAATGACCTCCCAGCGTTATTAATATTTTCTTTGGACTCTCACCTCTACTAAAAAAACATCCTCCCTCCAATATCTTAAAATGATATGACACTGCTGAATTGGTGAAACTCACTTTGCCACTAATAACTAAAATTGCACAGAGATTTTGAGATGAAGTACCCTCATTTAAACCTTAAAAGAGTTCCCCGCTGATTAAGCATTGCACACTATAACACTGTGAGACTCACAATGGGTGGTTGTTTAAAAAAAGGAGCAAAATCAAGGCAATGCCTACATTACCCACAACTCGGCCGACCACAGCTTGGAGAGAGATTCAGGTGTATGAGCACCCAACGTAACACTAAGCAGAGGTGTACAGAGGTCAAAGTTCAGTTCTTCACAACTCCACAGACTGCAGCCCAAACCAGTGCTGACTCCAGTGACATCACACGAGGCGTAAAGTCAGCTCCACCTTAATGCATTAATACATTTAATAGCACCCAAATCAAACAATCAGAGTAGAATCAGCAACTGAAAAAATAACAACATGATGCATCTTGTTCATTAATATTACAGCCATTCTTTATAGTTTTACTACTAACTACATTCCGACTGTAATCAAATATAACACACTGGAGATACACAGTTCAATAACTAATAACAAAGATCCATGTCTATTGATCCTTTTCAGCTTCTAGCAGATTCTGATGTAGGAGAGTAAAGCACTGATACAGAGACACGGCTGATATTCTCATATGAAAATGCACCATTAAGATCTGTGGTGCCTTAAAAAAAGTATATTTCAATATAAAATTTTAATTAAACAAGATCGAACTCTGGGATGAGAAAAGTTAAAGGGCCCTTCCCTTCAGCAAAATGGAAAAAATATATAACCCTCCCCCCCTTTTTTGACCCTATCCACTCCCAGGATAATTTTCATACTGTAATTCAAATGAAGTAAAGTTACACAGAACATTTCCCTTTTCATCTTCTGAGGGTGAACAATGATACAAAGGCTTCCTACAGCTGTATTCACACTGAATTCTAAGATACCAGTCAACTCCGATTCATCTTGAAATTAATTTTCCCTTCACTTTAAAGGACTGGCATAATATTTCATCCTCGATGGTGGGCTGCTGATAAAAGTGTCTCAGATGTCAGTAGAATAAGAGTCAAAAATATTATTCCTCCACTATCAGCCAGCCTTTCTGTGCTATTCTGAGGGCAACACAAAGCAAAAACAAGGACGCTAAGACAAAAGCAATCTGAGCTTGTTGTCTCCTGTTTCTCCTTCTCAGAGAAAAAAAAAGAGGGCATCAATTATTCCACTTCCCAGTTCCTGTGGGTTTAGGGTAGGGGGTAGGATAACTCTCAGTTCAAACTGCAGATACCAAGTTTGTTTTAATTATAATACTTTCCTTTTTTTCATAACATCGGTCTATTTTGAGTCGATGTGTTTTCTCAGGTAGGGCTGGCTTTGCTGTGCCTGCATAGGATTCATCTCCACTCTGCATTCTTCTCTTCGCCTCCACAGAAAATAAAGACGCTGGACGCAAGTGGCTTGTGACAGAAAAGCAAATTTAAAGGCCCATATAACAAATCGGTTTCATTAGCAGGAGGAAATCTCTCCTGTCTAGTGGCTCCACTTTCAACATCTGTTTCATTATAGGCTCTTTTAGATTTGACAGACATATAAAGGAACTAATTTGCAAATGTAAGTTCAAAGCAAGGAAATAAACCCGACAATGTGTCTGCAAAGTCAGTGCAGTGGAGGAGGTCCTTGACATAGTGTCTCCTGGCTACAACACTAACTTCAATGAGAGACTGAGACAGCCGTGGAAGAGATATATAAAAAACACGTAATAAGGATTTAAAATTTAGCATTTGGCCAAGCGCTGCATTGTTTTAATTCCACCAAGGGCTTAAGTGATCAGTGGATTAACTGATTACTCGATAAACTGAAAATTAATTGACTAAAGGTTTGATAGTTTATTAGTAAATGTTAAACATTTGCTGGTTTCAGCCTCTAAAATGTGAGGATTTGCTTGTTTTATTTCTGGTTAATATCATTTTATACTAAGGTCCTTTGGGATTTAGGCTTGAGCTGAAATGATTAGTGCATTAATTGATCTACAGAAAACGATTCAGCAGCTGTTTTGATAATTAAACAGCAAAAATCAAGCAGAAAATATTCTACAATTTTGGCTTCTCAGATGGGAGAATTCGATGTTTGTTTTTCATGTATGATCGCAACTGAATAGCAAGGATTTTGAAAAAGGATCAACATTTTATTTTAGTATTTCCTCTCATTTTATTCAAGAAAAATAAGCAGATTAATCATCAAAATCATCAGTTGCAGCCCTATTCTGGTAGGTTGGTTGGCAATTTGAAGACATCTCCTTGGGTTCTGGGAAACTGTGATGACTGTTTTACATCATTTGGTGACATTTTATGAACTACGGTTCAATTGATTAATCAAAAAATATTGACATGTTAATTAAATTTAGCAGCCCTGCATCTAAAAGCATATACATATGAAGAAGAAAGGAAAAGCCACAAGAGGCGAACAGTTTTCAAGATTTATAAAGGTGAAAAAAAGTTATTAAAT
Source organism: Centropyge bicolor (assembly GCA_037975185.1). NCBI lineage: Eukaryota > Metazoa > Chordata > Actinopteri > Pomacanthidae > Centropyge > Centropyge bicolor. The sequence continues at coordinate 1,166,694 of JBBMOC010000038.1, read as the reverse complement.
CCCCTTCATCTTCATCTTCATCTATCTTATATTAAAAAATCATTTGCAAACAGCTCATTTTCCAGTTGGATTTCTATGACAGCACACACCAACATTATTTTTTTTATCCTGTCTGATGATGCAGCTGGATCATATTTCAAAGTCGTATTTGAGTCCATGCCATCAGTGTCACGTACCACACACTTTGTTGGTGATCCAAAAAAAGTATTTTAAACCTACTGATAAACTAGAGCAAACAATTTGTTAACATTTTTTTTTTTTAAATAAAGCTCATTGGCACCTGATCCAAACTATGTCATGATGTCATCTCACAGTTTTAGCCCTCATAAAAAAGGCCATAAACAAAACACTGTGACACACCTCACTAACGAAATAATTGATGTCTTTAATTTAGATACTAATATGTTACGACCTAATCATAATGATTCATAATCTATTTTCACATTATGAATCATGTTATTATTACATTCTCTACGCTATGATACAATTCCAATGTGCTTTAGAGGTGATTACGATGTGTCAAACAAAACACATATTTCATCGTAAATATATGTGTTACATGTGCACAGGCACCTCGAAGGCCTGGGTTAAAGGGCTGCAGTGAGAAATGTGCAAACCTGGAGAAAGTGAAACTATGTTGACTTGAAATTTTCCACCTGCTAACACTTAGATTCTGTTGTTGCAACATCTGAATGGCTAAAGTAAATATTTGATTCATTCACTGGCTTTGCAGCTACACTTAGAAACCACTTCCTGGTTCTTGTGTGATTTCCATCCAACCGCCTGCAGTGTGAATGCGCCCTGTGATCAACATCAGGGACGACCTCAGGGTTCATTTAAAGGCCGCGGGTACAGCATCTACATTTAATGCGCACAATTATTTCTGCGAAAAAAATACGATCTCCCACACAAGCATAAAGTACCGGCTCTTATTTTCCGCCCCGGCTGACCTCGGACAACTGCATGCAACTCCTGACTGGCAACTCCATTTGACTGCGCATCCTAATCAAACTGCCTGTAGCGTCTTGACTAGCTGGGAAAAAGAAGAAAAAAAAACTGGTGTCTATCAACTCTGCTAAACCACATACCCTGTAGCAGCTTCACCGCTCTGCTGCCTGTCAATTCCACTAACACAAAGGCAGCCAATTGCTGTCTCCACAACCTGCAGCCTTTCAATTCCACTAACCCATATATACGTAGGATCACATGAAGGCAGGGGAGTGGGAGAGGAGCAGCTCAGCCAGTATTTCAGCTGCCTTTCTTTTTCTCTCTCGCTCTCTTTCTCCTTCACAACCCATTGTTCCTGTTGCGCATGAAGCGTAAGACGTGTGTGCTCTTTTTTACTCTTTCTGCATTTGGCATCAATGACAGCGAGAAAAAGGGCAGATAATTTTACCCTTTTTCAAAGGTGTTTTTCAAAGAAATTAATCCCTGATCTGGAACCAGTTTATTCAAGTGAGAAACATAACCTTTGTTTACTGGTTTTCAACATGTTGCTGCAAGCACTAAAGAGGAATAGCGTCATCGCAGCTTGTGCTCTTATCACACAAACACCACCACAAACACAGTCGGTTATATATAGAGCACTAGTTTTATAGAATATAATTGTGTTGCATGATACAAAAATCCTGCGTTGAGCACGTGCACCAGGGGTGAATTATATGTGATGCACTTGAAAATTCATGTAAACAAAGACAATTAGGAAGCATTCACAAGCAAGTGTTCTTTCTAAACCAGCCAGGATTTGAATTGTTTAATTACCAGCTTACAGTGAAGCTGAAGTGCAGCATTGTGTCTGCTCAACATATGCATATTTTCAGCATATTTTAAAGCCTCTAAGAGCTTGGTTCCAGTATTTCTATAACATTAAATATTCATGGCAACATAAGCAGCAATCAAAGTTTAAGTTGGGGGGGAAAAAATGCAGCTATTTATCAAGAGTCAACACTCAAAAGCTTCTGCTTCACCCGGACTGTGAGGGTATGGTTCATCACATTTGATTGACAGCAGCACATTTGATTGGCGCACATTAAGTACGTGGCATCACCTTTTTCTAAATGAGCTCAGACAAATCAGTGAGAAAAGCAAGAAAAAACAAAAATACAAAAAAATCTCTAACGTGAAATAAACAAAAACTGTTGGCTCAGACATTTGTGTTCAAGCAAGAAGCCAATTGAGGAAACAGTGCCTTTAAGAGACAAATGGCATTCCGGTGCATAACCTGTGAAAGGTCTAACAGGACATGTTAGAGCAACTAAGCTAAGCCAGTCTAATGCAAACTGACAGAGCAACCACCACAGTAAATCTATCACATTAATGAGGAAGAAATAAGGAAGAAATGTGCACGACAGCAAATGTCACAAGCTTCGAGCACAGTGTGGATTGTCGAGTCAAAAACATGCAGCTAATTAATTATACTGGACAACATTGTTGGCTTGTCATAGGCTGAAAAATATTTAAATAAGTCTGGTGAGTCCACAGCTAAGCAGTCCCCCCCCCCCCCCCAATCTTATTTAGACTTGACACTTCAAGAGATTATCAGTGAAGAAATGTAGTGCCACCTGCGCTACTGGTGCACTGAGGGGGAGCCAAGAAATCATTCAAACTTTCTTGTGTGTCCAATACTTGCAGGGAAAGATCGTGATCATTGAGCTGTGCAACTGATTAGCAGAGCGAGATCACACTGAAGCCACTGTGTTACAACATCTGCAGCACCATTTTACAATTAGGGCACGAAGTCAACAAAAACAGGGCTTGGACCTTGGTAGTTAAGAACGAGAGAGTCCAAACTTCCTCTTTATTTATTATACGGTGCAATATCGTTAACCTCCACCAGTTTACACCTGCAGCACAGAACTTGTGTCTCCCCCATTTGGCAGTGAGCGTAATTACACACTGTCATGCTTATGACAGCATAGGCTCCACCATACTATGTCACAGACACCCAATTTGAAAACTGGCATAGGCTCAACAAGACATTCATGTTACCCCACATTGCAGCTTTAAGTCAGTATCTGAATTCTGAGTATATATAATGATGCATTCAAGCAATCACACAACAACAAGGAAAAAGGAGTGTCCCACAATGCATTGCGTTGCATTTTAGTTTACCATAGAGTTTACTATGAAGTATCTATTACACAGAAAGTAGTGAATCAGTGGACAAGGAGTGTTTTCAGAAGCAGCTTTTAATACAGAAAAGAAAAGACTAAGCACACCTGCTTATATGAGTGAAGTGACATTGAGGGGCCCACTTCTGTTCCTTTAAAAACAGACAGCCTGGTACTCCAGATGGCTGCGTGCACTCACTATCTGTCCTGTGGGGCAACTTCTGAACAACAATGCTAAACTGACTGACAACAATGTCAACAAGCACAGCACTCAAAAAAAAACCCAACAAAAGAAAAGCTCAATAATTAAATACTTGGGAGGGCAAAAAGTCAAACTCAACTAAAGAGGCGCGTTTATTCACCTTTTACCAATTTCCTCCTCTCCTTCCAGCTTCCACCTGCTCCGCCACCCTTTCTGGGCTGCTGCCCAACCAGCCGTCAATGTCCACCTGATCATCTAGTATCCGGGCCGCTCCTGTGAGCACATGGTGCTTTGGCCTGCTGTGGACCTACTTCCTGGTGCAGCTGCCACCTGCCCAGTCGCGTGGTGTTTTGCATCAATCTCGCTGCGGCTGGAGCCAAGTGGCCAGTCCAGTGTGCGCCCATATATGCATGCCCGAGTGCCTGCATGTGTGCCTCGGTCTGTAAGCCTTCATTTATATGTGTGCCATATACTCTGCTGCAGACACGTGGCGCAGACAGGCCGTCAGTCAAACAGAGATGGACGCGGAGACAAATGGGAATAGACATCCACGAGGATGTGCTTTCACACTCAATCCGAGGAGAGATGGCCACAGAGACACCAAATAAACCTAAATCCTAGCTGTCCCAACTGTCACGGCACATAAACCCCCCCTGCCTCTCTGTTAATTCTTATTCCTCCCTCCATTCTTGAGAGGTGAAGCAAGGAAGTGATTAAACCAACTTCAAGTCTAAGAGGGTTCTGTTAAATGTCACTGCTTGCGTATGAGGCTTTCAACTGTTATTGGTTTAGTGCTCGGCCACCTAACCTGCCCTGAACCTCTCCCCCTGCACTGTACTGCACTGTATCCTTGATGACTGAAAGACGCAGCCCGAAAGACTAGACTTTGTTAGTTCAGCTGGTCTTTGCAGCTGAATTGGAATGTGTAAAAATGACAGCTAAGTCCACCTACTGGCCGTCGAGCAGCCCACTGACACTCCACATCAATCAGTGGTTTGATTTTTTTTTTAAGTCATGATGAGTTCCAGACGCACGATGAGAAAAACACCAGCAATGCATTGAAGCCGGGGCAGATTTTGGGTCACGCTGCGTATGTTCAAACATAATAAAGAAGCATGCATGGACGTTTCCACCAGTCTCTTGGGGACTAATCAGTGAGATTGTGACAGAGCTGTCTGCTGTCGATACCATGAGAAGAGAGAAAGGAGAGGATTGGGATGCAGAGAGCCGGCTGGGCACGTCGGCGACGAGGGGAGACGAGTTGAGGACAAAACCATGTTCCAGCTATGTTAGGCCGAGTGAAGACGGCAGGAACAAAAAGCCTTGTTTAAAGTGATTAGCCATGCCTGTGCAGTCACAGCACTTTGAAGACAGACTCAAAGCTCTCTGGGTGGAAAATACCATTTTGAGCAAATCTACATTTCCATTCTGTCCCCACAGTTTGGAGTCACACACCTAAGTGGTGCAACAGAAGGTAGTTGATCTGTGATCCACACGGGCCCACCCCTGACGGCTCAGCAGACATGTGACCCCAGGATTAATTACAAAATTTAGCCATCATGGTGTGAAGTGCACTTTTACCGCCACTGTTACTCTTAAAAAGTACAACATTTCCAGATTAAAATGTCTAAAAACTACTGGACCTATGAGGCATAGTTTGTTGAGTTGTGCTCTTACATTATACCAGTGTTTCCAACAATGATCAAACTCAGAGAAATACAGAATTCAGAGTAACCGAGCGCTTCATTTGGTCGCCTGTCAGTGCACAGTCATGGGAAACACCAAGATGATACGTTAGAGAATAAGGAAGGAAGCCAGCAAGCGTGACTAAACAAAGCGTGATATAAAACTTTATTACCTCGTACATGATTTCTGCCTGAGTCACATCAGATAGATTTTCATCTACGATGGTGGTTGTTTAACAGTGAAGACAAAACGTCCCATGATCCCACGCTACTTCACAACATCATCAAACTACATCTTTTGTTTTCATTGTTTTGACTAAGAGATCCCTAAGGGCAGAAATTACACACTGTGTGTTTAAAGTAATAATTCCCTAAATCTCAATGCAGGATTTGCAGTGTAAAGACAAAAGACAAAATAAAGACAGATGTGTGCTTGCGTTGGATGTTGTTTATGACCTGAAAACAACCAGATAGTGCTGTGGGCGGCACATGTTAATTAACCCTAACCCTTTATTCATTTATTCAAAAAATGATCTGATCCATGATTCAAAGCCATGATATGATCCAAGTTGTGTTTTTCCATTTCACCCCTAATACAAGTCAGACATTATCAAAAATCCACAAATATCCACATCTGGAGAAACTGCAGAGAGAGAAAATATCTACGAGCTGTATCACAGAAAAAAAATCTTCACATTTATTAATACAAACCAACGTCCTTGATACTAATAAAATGTATAATAAATATGCACCAAAAATTAAATGCATATCTCATTGTTGGTCATCGACGATGTAAATAAAAACATACAGTAAAAAACAGAGTGTGTTTGCTACATTGAGAGCTGGACAGTGAAAGAGAGACAGACAGATCAGAGGGAGTGGCACTGTCTATTGGACCTCAGCCAACCAGTAGGGGACAGTGTTCGAGGTGAGAAGTCCTGGGGGGAACAGAGAGAGGGAAGGCTGCCAAGACTCGCTGCTAGAAAGCTAATTAAACTATTGGCCCATTGTGAGGGAGGTGAGGGTTGAGGAATGGGCTCAAGCTCGCTCCAGGAAGCACCTCGGTAGCTTCAGAGCAGCCGCGCTCACTCAGACAAATTTTCCACTGAGTCATACAAACAGGCCGGCGATGGCCTTTCGATCACTCGGCTCCGTCTCTGTGCTGATCACCGTCCTCCGTCTCTCTCCCTACGGTGCAGAATTAGCCTTCTCCAAAGAAAAAGCAATTCCAGGAATCCCTCTGCAGCCTCAATCACCAGGCCCCGTGCGAGCCGTGATGAGTTCCTCATATGTGCGCAAGACGTTAAAAAGGAAAACACAATACACCACCGCACAATAAATTCTGCACAAAATCAGTAGCTGTCCTTTCAGTAAGCTGACAAACAGCAGCGCAGTCTGTAGCAGGCATCTGCGTTTTTTTATTCTCTAGTTTATTGGACTATGAAAGTGGGAGACGTCGTCTACCGCCGACTGACGGCAGCAGCTGTCTCGCTTTGAAGAAGTGACACGAGGGGCTGGAGACGAAATGATTTGATGACTTTGCCACTTCTGTTATTCATTTGTTAAATAATATTGACATATATATATATTTATAGCAGGCACTGAAATACTGTTATGTCCAAACTTTAAACAGTCGCAAGGAAAATTCTACAGGTGTCAAACCTTTGCATAACATCAAATTCAACACTCCTCGAATACAGAGAATAGCCCCTTTGGACCCTGCAAAGCATCGGTCCATTTCTTTGACACATCCTGTAATTCTGCCGCTGAAGACAACTTTGCACATCCAAGAAAAATTGTAAGAAATCTGCAGAATAAGGATATTCTGCTGGCGGGTGTACAGGGCCACCGCTGGAAGATGGAGAGCAAGGGGTTCGTTTGTTATATAAGGCTGGAGGCCAGAAGAATAACGTGAACTCTGACTGCACATCCAAAATCATTAAAACATTTTTCTCCTTCAACTGACTGTTATAGTCAAGCTGTTATAGTAAAGGAAAGACATTGCTTGCACTTTGAATTGAACTGAATTATTATTGACTGATTGCTATTAGTGTTACAATAAAGAGGTAATTAATTAAGTAATACGATGTAATTACCAAATGAATAGCTTGGTATTAACAATAGGTCTATCTGAGACATATTAAATGACATTGATGTTACAGGGTAATAAGGGGCTGAAAACAAATGGTAATTACAGGGAAGCAGAGACAAAACTATTCCATAATAGTCAAGTAACATTTTGGTAACAATATGGTAAACCTGCTGACAAGGAAATGGTTACATCAGTGCAATATCTGGATTTAAAAATGGTAATATAGTGGAATTAATAAAATTGTAGTAGTAGTACTGTGCCTTTTAATCTTTAACCTCGTGAATAGTAGTACTTTGCCTTTTATTTTAATCGGAGTATGCTGGACTTTGTGAATTTCCCCATGGGGGTGAATAAAGTATCTACCTACCTACCTACCCTAATAAACTGATAATAATGAGGTCATATAGCTTGATGTTTTCACAATGTAATAGACTCACTATACCTTCAAAATCACATAAATATGGAAAGTCAAAAGTCTTGGAAAATTCAAAATTGGTAATCACCATTTTAATCTTCTAAAACTCATCCAAGTTTATGTTGAAACCATTCCCTTCTCTGTCTGTTTCTATTTAACTTCTCCCTACTTTCAACTAAATGCATTTGATACTGTTGATGCCTTGTGCTTATTTTACATTTTAAATGAAACACTGGAAACACCTTAATCAAAGGTTAAATTACACCCCTGCATGCTCCAAACTACATATTTTTCCAAACAACGTGAGTTCCATGAGTATTAGTATTATCAATGCGGCAACAAACAGTTCTTAGATATTCAATGCCAGTGGCCAACTCTCTGATCAGCGGCATTAATGCAGGGTGTAACCCTGAACATTAACAAAGCCAACATAAGAGCATACGGAGCCTTCAGATATATCTGCGCCCTGCTGTGCCACAGTTGCGGTTCTGCCCCAGTTGGTCAGCCTTGCTGATGGTCGACCCTACAGGCTGCTTCCGTCTCCTCCTCACATATTCAGCCACAGTTGTGGGACTCATGCAGAGGGAACTGGAGGTTATGCAGCCACAGATGGCTGCGAGCACAAACTCAGAGAACTGAGGGCAGAGATTGGGAGGGTTGTTGCAGTTTGACTTTTATGCTGAGAGAAGACTAAATGTTTTATCATCACTGGACTCGCATCATTTTCCACTGGAGTTTCCACCCGGCACAAGCTATGAGAAATGTCCTTACTAATCAATTTATCTGCATGCATCTATTTTTCATTTTAAAGCTTTCATTTGTTTCAGTAATAAAGAGTCTGTCAGCTTCCCAAAGTCTACCTTTCAAAAGCCAGCAGTGTTTTTGTGAGTGAAAATGAACCAGAACTCCCTTTGCCACACCTTGGCTTATAAGGGGGATCATTTTCCACAGGCCATAAATGCACCTCAAATACATTTTCATGGTGGCATGTTGTGAAAGGTTTTAGCTGCTTTCAAAGACCAACGTGATTTAGTAAAAGGTCAGAAAATAATCCAATCCTTTCATGAGGTGTCTACTTGTAGTTTTTTTACCCTTTTATAAGTACTGCACTTTTGTGTAATAATATCTTCTCATGAAGGTGCAAACTCTGCAAAGGTCTCAAAAGGGGAAATGAATTGTCGAAAGCAAGGAAGCACTGTCACTCTGTGATCTCCCATAGGGCATGTAGGGTTTTAATTTGCATTTAAGTATAGTCATGAAATTTATGTAGAACTCTGCACAGCATTTTTCAAACATAACTATATCCTGACATTATCTAAGGAGCAATTTTCTTACCAGTCTTCACATTGAGACTTTTTCAACTTCATTACACAATCAAAGCAAAATGACTTAAGGGTCTTAATCAGGGATCAAGTCGTTTTAGACCTCTCACTGAGAAGATTAAAGGTGTAAATACCAGGGGACACCTGGCATTAGACTGGAGTGGGGGGCTAAGGCTTCCTTCTCTAATATCCTCCATCCGCCATCCCATTGTCTGTATATAGGTGGAGAGTCCCTGCTGGTACACTTCACATTTTCTCAGCATGCGTCTGTCTAGCTTATGCTCAGGAAGATGTTCAGAAAGATCCATTTGTTTCGTAATTATAAAATCTAATTATGTTGAAATTGGACTGCTATTGTTACGTGTGGTGAGTTCTGTGAAATAGCAATTTCACTCCAAATGCAGGTGTTGATGGAATACGTATCTCTCAAAAAGGCAGGAATCCTTCGTGGTGTTTGTGTTAATTATTTATGTCCTGTGTGCACATGCATCCCCTCCGCTCTATTGTTCCAAAATAATGTGCGTGCGTGTGCAGTCGGGGAATATAATTAGAAGTCATTAATGGCACATCAATACACATCATTCAACCATCAAATTGCAATTTCATTCAGCTGCTGAAAAAGCAACGAAGAAGCACGAGTTTGACCAGAAACTGATAAATATCTTCATGGTCCAATTATCAGAACCAACATTGAGAGAAATAAGTAAAGTCCAATAACTTCCCAAGGGCTATCTCAAAAGGTTAATTGCTCTTGGGACTCTGGGAGCATGTCCTGTAGAGCGTGTCTTAACATCACATTAATTTGCTTCAACATATGCACAAGGCTTGAGGATGAACCTACAGATGAACTCTGGCTTAATAGCAGAAGATTTAAAGGGACTAAAAGCATATCACTAAAAATATCTTCACTGTGGTAGTCATGAAAGCAAAAGGACGTCTTGTCAGAATCGCTCTAACAAGCTTTTTTTTGGAGGAGACAACTGCTCAGATTGGTGAAAATATGCACCAATTGGGTCTCTCCAGCTGCCAACACGGACAGCGTGAGCTTCTATTTTATTAAAGATGTCGAGTGGTAGGATCCCAACGCGATGTCTTTGGACTGAGACATTTCCATCATGATGTCCTCTGACAACATAATCATGCATTGTATCTTACTTGGCACGGCTCGCCAAACCACATCAGCTGCAGCTCAGAGTTCAGCGTCCCAGCAGCAGCAGCCGCGGTGCAGAGGGAGGGAGCGGAGGAGCGAATGGAGGGTGAAGCTCGAAGCCTGAAGCTAAGCAAATGGAAAGCAACGGCAGGAGATTGGAGAACCAGACGCGGAGGGGGCTGAATAGGGATGTCGGAGGAGCGCCAGTGGTCTTTCACTTTGCATCAGCGTCAGATTAAGGGCAGTGGCGAGAAGAACAGGAGCTAAGGCACCAAGGGGCAAGGGTGGCAAAAGAGTGCAGGGAGCGAGAGAGGAGAGTGTTAATCCTAAAGCCAGCGCTGCCTGCCACTGCACATGACTGGAAGGCCATTTTAGGGACTGGAAGCATGATGAAAGAAGATGAAGAGAAATCTGCCTCCACAAGACAAAACTAAGCCTATGCTGAAAACCACTATAATTAGATGACATTAAGTTTGCACAAACAAACAATACTACGAGTTTGAGCCGAAGCCACGTGTCCAGCAAACTGAAATCCATGTGCTTCAAACATATTAAAAATAAGACTGGATAAATGGAGGCTTGTAATGCTTTGTAAAGTACAGTGCTCCACTTTGAGATGTCTTCTGGATGTTTGCATTTTGTTGCGAAGGAGCTTCATGGCCGCTATAAAGAGAACAACAGACCACTGTGAAGCTGAGAGTGACCCACTGTTATACTGTGATTGCCACTGCCCTTGTTAAGCAGAAGTTTCATAGTCTTTCTTTAAAAGAGCATATGCATTGTCTGTCATTGCCATCCAGAACAGCATATATAAATGTTTTCTGATCTGATGCCCTGATTGGCCAGACATCATTTGTCCAAAAAATGTTATAAAAATAAAAAGCATACTTTCATCTGAAGCCACTATGGTGAGGGTCTGTTTAGGTTAAGGCAAAAGTGATTTGGTGACAGTTAGAAAAATATATGTTTGGGATAAAATCAGGGGAACTTTCATCAAGGAACTTTCATAATCATGATTAAAATAATAACTACTTCGTTAAGCTTGTGTACAATCATGGTTACGGTTAAAAGAAACCAACACAGACTGTTGATAACATGATAACAGACATTTTGTTGATCCATCCACGCAAACTGACCTGCTTTCACAAAATATGTGACTCTATAATGACACCATGCTCTATAGCTTGATATGCTGTTACTGTGCATTTGCTGAAATGACCGATGCTGTCATTTTCCTAGTGGGGACTGTCTCACAATAGAACAGGAATAGGATGAGTCTTGGAGGGTTTAAATGAAGGAGGATGGATCAAGGTTGAGTAAAAGTATTTTCGAAAATCAGACTTTAGTATTATTATATTATATATTAGTTTAGTTCACAGCATTGGGAAATTCAATACTAGAAATCTTAGAATGAAAGCAATAATCCAGAGAAAGCAAACAATGAACAGTCAAAATGCAACTAAATGCTGTGTAGTCACCACCTGCAAGAGTGTCAAATATTTCACTGCTCACAAATGTGTTTCATTATTTCCTTTCACGCTGCATTTTGCCAAGAAAATTGAAACTTATTTCAGAGACACAATTCCATGAAACTTTCAGTCTTCAGTTCAGAGTGTGATAGTGTCTTGAATGAGACTCTCTCCCCTGGATAATCGTGTGCCGCCCACTGTACTAAACTATGTCTCTTCAGTTGTGCCCCTCTGGATTTGTGACACTTTGTATTAAAGAAAAAAAAAGGAGCAGATTCAAAGACAAAAGGAAACAGGCTGTACAAAGCCAAATGAAACATAATATCATGGCAATCTTGAAAAATGGTACATCACTTTTACTGCTTTATCCTGCTCAGACGAGACAGCTGAGTTTTCCCACACCAAAGACCGAATTATCCCCCATGATCCATTTGGCCACTTCTCCGAGGTCATTGTTGTGGAAGTGCAGGTGGGCCCATCCGTCCTGCCGCAGCCAATAGGGGCTGCTAGGTAAAAGGGGTGGGGGCTCGAAAGTGGCTCCTTAAATCTCCACCTCCATTAATCACACTTTGCACGCCCGCGGCCCACCGAGCAGTGTGACAGTGACAGCACTGAGAATGATTAATACTTAATGCAGCGTTTAAGAGAATGATTTATGCCATCTGTTAGCGGATGACATGCCGCAGAAGTTGGCTTCAACACTCACACACACTTGTCAGCAAGGATTAGGAGAATGATACATAACTTAATCTCAGGAGCAGCAGGTCACCTCCAAAATTAGGCTGATTTTAGACCATGAACACAAGGGGGAGAAGTGGGTGTGAGGGGAGGATACAAAAGGTTGAATGTGCATAACCTCGGCATCCAATTAATTGGGGCCGGTCAGAAATCCATCAGTCTTCTGCCACTTATTCAGTTTGGGAGTGTGGTTCTCCATGCCCATGTCCTCCAGCACTTCCTGGGGCGCTCCCAGAACCAGTTGGGATTCACAGTCCCTACAGGTCGAACCCAGGCTCTCCAGCAATGTGGATCTCGAAAACCTCAGCATCTTAAACCAACCACTTCTGACACCTCTAAATGAGAAGGAGCAGCATTTCTATTCCAGCCTTCTTCTGAATGTGCAGGTTCCTTAATAAGGAAACTCACTTCACTTACTTGTATCAGTGATGTAAAGCTGGATTCATACTTGACAAAAAGGTTGACAGCAGTCACACCATAAACACATGTGGGTTTTGATCGATGGTGGTGGAGTTCATCCATCGATAACACAAACGCAACACGTGACAAATGTATCTGACAAGGCTGTGGCGTTTACATTATTTCATTAATTTGTGAGAGTAATTATGGACAACATGCACATGTATTCATTAAATCTTTCTTTTAAATACTTACTTATATCTGTTATTCACTGTAATAGACATTTGTGATCACAGGGAGCAGAGGGCTTGCAGTGAAGATGGCTTTGCTACATAGTTTATTACTAAAAAGGAAAAAAATTCCAAGTGCCATGTAGCTACTGTAGTCTATGGATTTGTAGTTCATTGTAAGCCCATAACACAAAGCAATAAATCCAGGGTCATTTTTTCACGTTTCCCAAAAGCTCATGACCAGATAGGTGAAATCTGGAACATAGATCGACTGGTAAAAGGAGAGCTTAGCCTTCAGTCCACTACAACATCACTGCTGATGCTGCACCAGCACGTTCATTAATCTCAAACCATCAGTGATTTTAGTGGTGGTCCTAAAGGTTTTCAAAAATGTTGAGGCTGAAATTGGGGGAAATGTGTACAGAATTAAACACAAGACACCCAGAATAATTTGTTTTGATGAAACGGTGCAAAAAAAGGTGGAGTCTTAAATTTGAATATTTCATTCAAAGCAAACAACCTACAGCTTCAACTAGAACAGGCTGATTGAGAACATATGCATATACCGTCAAACAGCGAGCTTTTTTTTCCACAATAAAGCGACTAAAGGGGAATCAGAAGCTGGTGGTTAAAGGGTTATTGAAAGGCTACGAGCTCTAAACTCAGACTATTACACTGTTACCAACAAGCATCATCTAATCTCAAGACTTGATTGCAAATGAGCTGCAGCGTTATCTCTGCCTGCCTTCCCTCACTCCCATCTCCCTGTAATATTTACATATTCAAACAAACTGTCAAAGCCCGAAAACAAACAATTTGTTATCCACCAGAGTTTGCATGGTTAAAAATACTCTGCATCTAATCTGCATAAAAAGTATCAGTCTTTCATCAGAGACTACTGGCTTTCCCCTCCGCTCCTTCTCTGTTCTTCACAGAGCTATCAGATGACAAGGTGAACACAAGGGTAATCAGTTTGGTCACTGCTTTGAATCTTTCTATTCTGGAAGGTTACACACTCGTTCCCCGTTTGATGTTCCTGCTGAGAGTCAATCGACAAAATCAGTCCTTCAGCAACACTCCCATTCTCAACTTCGCAGAATAAACAGCCTGTCCAAAACTTCACTTCAGATTAACATTAACACTGTGCTTTCATAATAAAAAAAAGCCACCGTTTCATAATCAAGATCAAAAAGAACACCCATCGCTGTATTCAAATGAGGAGAAAATGTGTCCTTGGGTATTACTATTCAACCAGAACCCTTAAGGGACCGGAGAGGGGATGTTTGTCAGTCAGGGGCGAGCACAGGCTTGCCTTATCAGCAGAGCGCCTCAGCTGCAATGGTGTTCGAGAGAGAGAGGCAGGAAAAACGTGGGGGGAGAAGAGCTTGATGCTTTGATAAAAATGCACAAAACAATCCGACACGAAGCAAAAAAAAAGATCCAAAGCAACTTCACCTTTTTACATATTCATCATCCAGAGCTGTTGCTTTTACAATACTTCAACGAAATTACTAATTTGCTGTTTTTTTAAACGAGTGATATGAAATGCAAATTGAGGTGTTTAATAAGCCAAAAAAACAGTGTGTGATTTGTTGGAACAAAATACTTTACCCAATTAATTTAGAGAGTCTTGAAATTGCTACCCTCTGCAGTGAAGGTTGTGAGCCAGAATGTGGAGCTGTCTGAATTTAAATATATTACAACTATTTATAAGTGTAAGAGACTTATTTTCCCTTGACCTATTTAACTTTGCATCCGGTTGCACCTTTGCTCTTGCCGGCGCGAGTGCCTCCTGTCTGTCTGCAAATAGAAGAGAACATGAAAAATAAGAGGGGGGGCGGGGAGGAGAAATAACAAGGTGCTTAAAGCAGTGAGTCCTAAGATTTTTTTTACGAGAGAAAATCACACCACAGGAAAATAAGCAGCAGGATTCATTTAACACAAGCAGAGAGATGTCAAACAATAGTAACCTTGGATGTCTCATTTTTCCAATCACACGCAACAGTCATGTCTCATTATAGCCCAATCATGGGCTTAAGTTTTTTGCTTTTTGCAAGCTAAAGGAGTCAACTGAGACATCATCAAGGTGCATATGTGCAGACTGCGCAGCAAAGCTGCTACTCCACCTTTGGCACATGTGACACATCTTCTTATACGAGCTCTAATGATGTTGCGCTGTAAAACGGCGAAGCGCGGCAGTCTGAGGCGAGCTCACTCATACACACTCATGATTGATTGATTGATACACAGTGGTAAATCAAAGAGCGGGGTGCCTTTTCAATCACAGCCAAAGTCTTTGAACATAAATAACAGCTACCATCTCGCCTGTGGCAGTTTCGGCTCACTCTAAACACAGGCACTTGGCAGTCTGTTTGAGAGGCAGACAGAATTCTTCACAAATGTAAATTTATGTACACCCATTTGACACTTTCCTCTCTTGATTGGTTTGTATTTTGCCTCCTTCTCCATCCTACCCATTATCAGAGATGATTAGAATTATTTCCAGGCCCAGTCGGGCAATGAAGAAGACTACTGGGTGGAAAGGAGCCTTGCAAGCGCCACTCGCTCTGACTAGTACCCTGGCAGCCACAGATAGCCAGCAACTAATCCCTGTCTACAACAAAGAGCCAATGCATCCATTCACCTGAGACCTGAGCCCATCACGGGCCTGCGGAGGTACAGTAATAACAACTCGGCTAACTGCACATTCAAGAGGGAGCTTTCTCCAGAGGCAGTTCGTACAGATGAGCTGTTCTTTTCTTGTCCGTAATTTTCATGAATAGCTATCAAAATTACAGAGCCCTGGAGAAATTACTGCGGAACTTAACAGCAATTTAGTCACGCTTTTGAATATGAAAAAGCAGCAGGCGCATTCATTTTGCATTATTTCTCATGTTTGTTCCTGCATTCAGCTCTGTTCTACTTTGAGCTATTACTCACAGAGCAATATCTCACCATTTAAGAAAATGACAGTCTGCCAATTTGGGCCATTAATAGAGCCATCAGTTCTGAAAACATGGCCAAAAAATTTACTTCCAAACAGTTCCAGTAACTCTGGACTGTTGTTGGTTTTTTTATACATTTTGACAAAGCTTTTCAGGAGTGTTGCCAGTTCTCTCAGCATGAAAGAGAACAGGAATCAAGAGAATCCTCTTCGGGTAAGACTGGATCGTTTAAAAGCAGGCATCCAAGCACAAGTTGCACAGAAGAATACACACAGATACTGTACCTACCAAGCGGAGTCACGGACAGACAGCATGATGATTCATATGTGGGAGTGACACCTCTACCTACTGCTAATGAGAACTGGAATATACAAAAGTAATTAATGGGCAACAGTTTTGTACAATTATTCGCAAACTAGATGAAACCATTATGTCAAAAGAGGTCCCTCAAAATGTTGGAACCGTTTATGTATCACCATTTGCATATTTCCTTGCTTCCCCTAAAACTGATTCACAGTTCGCATTGAGTCAGTTATCACTTCGTTGCCTTAAACTGGGTCATCATATCTCCAGGCAAAATTACAGCCAAAACCTCAGCGAGACGAATTTGCTGTCAGTCGCCGTGCCACTTTTATATATGAACAGCAAGCTGTCAGCAGGACGGGCCGACATGAAAACACTGAGACGGGGCGGAGTGGAAGCGTTGTGGATCATGCAGCAGGCCTAACAGGTCGATGGGAGACAAACGTATGTCTAATAAGCCAATGATGAACTCAGAGTGGTCCCTCTTGTGGGGGCCGAGCCGGCTTCTAACAAATGCTTTATTGACTTCGCAGGAGCAGCCAGTCATAGAAATGCACTGTGTATCTGAGAGGAAGAAAAGAAAGTGAGAGACGAGACATGAGAGGCTGCTGCAGCGGGTTAAAGTATCGATCATAAAATCCTGTTTATACCCTCCAGCTAATGACGAGCAGGACATAATTGACATCCAACAGCGTGACAGCTTGAGCACTGGAGGAATCATTACAGCGATACAAGCTCCAGTGTATGGACATGTTTCTCCGCTTTGTATGAAGGAAGGTCCTAATAACCGAAAATACAATTAGAAACAGTCCAATGTTTTACACAATGGAAAATCAATTTTCATAACAGACTATTTCAACCACTCTTTTATGAGTTTGCATTTACTGAAAACAGGATGCTGCTACTTTTGAATGAACAATAAAGATCTCACGACTATTTTCAATATTACCTACGTAGTGCCTATTGCAATTTCCTGGTCCACTGAGTCACACCTACTAATGTCTCATTTGTTCAACCAACAGTCCAAAGTCCAAAATCAACAATCAGAAAGTAGTAAAATGTAAGGCGAGTGAACGCGGCAAATCCTCACATTGTAGAAGCTGGAACCAACAAATGTTGCCATGTCATTTTGGTTTGAAAAATTACACTGAAGGATTAACAAATTAGCTGCCAATTAGCTTTCTGTCCATCGACTAATCGTTTCAGTTCTACACTGATGATCCTGGTGGCTGGAATAACTCCTTTATGGATTTAGATTACACCGATTAAATGGCTGCTGTTCTAGTTTATATATATATACTTTACTTAAATGAGATACAGATGATGAAGACAAAATGGCAAAACTGGCTTCCAGATACATTATTAATGTGTTGGCTCCAAATAGAAATGTAAAGTTCATTATCCTGGGTAGTGCTTCAGAGAGGGTTCTCATGAAGCAGCAACAATAAGTCAGGACCGCATTAAAGCCATTTCATCTGCAGTTATTCATCAAAATGATTCAGTAATATTAACTACCGCTACACAGTTGCATGCCGTGCATTATGGATATGACTTATGGAGCTCTGAGGCTGAATTACAGTCACATGCCAGAGTCCAGTGAGTCACACTGCAATGGGCCTGGCTTCACCTGTGTGTGTGTGTGTGTGTGTGTGTGTGTGTGTGTGTGTGTGTGTGTGTGTGTGTGTGTGTGTGTGTGTGTGTGTGTGTGTGTGTGCATATGTGTGTGCATATGTGTTTGTGCCTGTGATGTTGCATCGGTCTAATTAAGCAGGAAAAGCATCACTTGTCATTCATCTTGTCATTAATTTCTTCCCCCCCAAAAAATGTTTCTCTCTACTTTAGTTCAACATCACTGCCTTAAATCTGCACTGAAGTCTCTTCCCAGAAATAAATAAATAACTGCTGTGTCTGCATAGACTGGATAATGAGATTAATTTACATTACTGCTTGGTAAACACTCTTGGCCTTGTGTTTGTTTAATTCAAATTATATTAGCAAGTAAAAGAGTGACACAAGTAGCAGCACAGTGCCCATTATGCTTATGGACTATAGTGTAAGCTGCCATTTCAATTAAAGCTGCCGGAATCGATATCTTTATATAAAACCTAAACTAACTGATTGGAGCAGTGGAAACAAGCTGTAAACACAACACTTAGGTTTTATCACCGTATAAAGTTGATATGGTGAACTTGTTAGCAAAGAGTTAGCAAAGATGCACACAGACACAGAGCAACATTAGCATTATCACGTGGAGTCTGTCCACATCACGATACTGACTCTCTTTTACTTGTGTTTTCGGTCTCCACCAACTCCTGAGAAAAAATATCTGAAACATAGCAAAGCATTCAGCAGCTGAAGATTCAGTGGAGACCAAAAAGTGAACTAGGACTTGGACTTCGCCATGTGGTCAGACACATGACTGCAAATGAAGCTAATGTTGCTCCGTGTCTCCTGGATGTATAAATAAGATGCTGTTTGCGAAGTTCAGCCAAAAGCGTGGCCAAAAATCAATGAATGCAGGTTTAGCATAAAACAGAGGCATCATTATATCTCGACCTCACTTCACTTCAGAATTTATTAATATTAACAATACTAATTTATATACACTGAATACACAAATGCTGTGCTGTAACTTCACTTCGACAGCTGCACAGAGCTATGTACACATGCATTATCTGTATATCTGTGTTTGTCTTTCTGTGTTTGCATGCAGTATATATAGAGAGATATGAGCTTGCTTCCATGCTGTGTGGGGTTGCAGGATTTAGGTGGGGTTTGTGATAAATGTCCTGTTTGGTGCTGACGGAGCAGGTCCTGGAAAGCTGTACGGTCCCAGGGGCACGAGGCTAATCACAGTGGTTTCTCTGGAGCCCTTCTGCCTCTGAATGACAAACAACTGTAACCCCCACTCAGGAGAAAAACACTCGCACACATTCATATGAATGATTTCATTTCTACTGTCCCAAATGTTAACAATCGAGTTAAGTCACATCAAATTTGCCTATAAAGCCCTTTAACAAACAGGCTTAGCACAAAGCCGGGGGAGAAAGAAAGGAGGCGAGAACAAACCGAAATTAAAACTGGTCACTTTGATTACTTGGTGCAGGCATGACACATCCCAACAGTTGGTAATAAATTGATGCAGTAATTCAAAAGCATCCAAATGGCTCTGAGGAAAAGTAATGAGCGTTTTCAGCTTTTCATTACCTGGAATTTAATTACCTACAACCACCAGAGTAATGAATGTATATGAAAGCTTTGTTTAGCCCATTGTGCAGCATTTTGAGAGTTTTCCACACTGATCCCCATGACAATATTTGCATTTGTGATCAGAGCTGATACTGTGTGTAGACACAGTTCTGTTTAACAAAGCATTAATTATGTAAACTCAACAAAAGCAAAGCTGGTTCCCCTGGCCTCTGTTTTTCTCTCTCTCATTGCTTTTCTCTACATCCGTCCCTCCATCCCGCAAATCACAAACACACGCTCAGACACACAAAGCGCAGTGAAGCAGAAAGCGTCTGGCTACACAACCCGTCAATCTCGTGCTGCTGTGTGGCCTTGCTGTGGGACGACACGAGCTCTGCCCGGTCTTGCTGCTGGTGTTGATTTGAGGCTTCAGACAGGACAGCATGAGATCCCACAGAGCAGGCGCTGGAAATATAGGAAACAGAAGGTGAGACAAAGGGAAGCTGCGAGGAGAGGAGGACAGCAGGAGAGGAGAGAAGGAGAGGAGAGACGGAGCGAGGCGAGAGAGGGATCTGGAAGATATGCTCGTGCCCACCGAGCCCCTCCTTCTCACTAAACACATGCATATGAAAAGCCTTGGTTGTGGTTATTGCTGAGAGACCCCTGAAAACTCGTCTGAAGCGTGGCACTGTTTTGTGGAGAAAAATGAAACATTTTCAACTCCGAGCGCGCTGTGCCGGGGGCGCTGAAGACATGCAAAGTTCTCGCCGCTGCCAAGAACATGCCAAAGCACATCTGAAAATAATGTGAAAAAAAGGAGGCGGCCGTGTAAATAGAGGCCCCCTGTGAACACGCAGCCTCGGGGCACGAGGGTGGAGGGGGGGGAGGTGTAATGGTGTCAAATGAATGGATCAGGTCGATCGAGATGTGAATGGAGAGCTGCGTGAAAAGAAAAGTATGACAAACAGAGCCAAAGCTTGACGAGTCATAATAGCATTACCACCTCTTCTAAGTCCCTGCGCTCATTCCTCCTCTCAGTAAGAATGACTTTTGCTGAGCACACCAGAGCGAGAGGAGGAGTTAAAAGAAGCTATGAAACCAAGAGGAGAATGCACAGTACAACTGGGAAACCTCTGGCTGATACTGAAGGAGCACTCCACTATGTCTTCATACTAATCCTGCTCCTTCAGGCACAAAGTGAACGCAGCACTCTGCTCCAGCACCAACGCTGTGTGCTACACCATCGCTGAAACAACGGCTTTCTCTCTAACTACAATGTGTGCATGTGTGAAAGAGAGAAAGGCAGAAAAAAGAGAGAGTGTATGTGTCTGCATACGCCTACTGGTGTGTTTCATGATGTACCTCCCTATGGTTATGATGTACCGGGCTACACAGCAGGGGGGCCAAGTGGGTAACATCACTCTACATGTAATTTTATATCCCAACTGAGGTGTGCAGTAACATTGTATAGTACATTTCCTGATGAAACCAGATGGCAAAATAACCAGCAATTTCTGTTTTGGGGGATAATCCAGGGACATAAGTACAGGGCCTCACCTGATGCATCCATCCATTATCTATAACCAGTGATCCTTTGCAGGGTCACAGGGGCCCAGAGGTGATCCTAGCTGACACTGGGTGAGAGGCGGGGAACATCCTGGACAGGTTGCCAGCTGCCTCACCTGATGATTATTTCAATTTTCATACCACAATGAACAGAATCATGAATTATAAGGTGCTTTTTACCAGGTATTGTATTTGTTTTGTTGAGAAATTGTGATGTTATACCTTAAATAAAGCTAGTAATTTAAATAAATGTTAAAAATGTTAGTAAGTGACAAATGCTGATTACTGTGTACCAGACGCAATCAGTTAATTTTCACATTTGAAAAGGCATTACTCTTTTCTTGAAAAATCACTACAGATAATGGATCTATTATCAAAACTGTCATTTAATTATCTGAGAGGTGACTAATCAAATCATCACTAATAAACTACCTGACAAATCAAGGTGCTTCATCACATTGATGCAACAATCCTGCAAATCAAACGCTGCCATGACTCAGTCCTGCTCATAAAGTACCTGATATGGTGCAGCACGACCAGAGAAAACAAAGAGATAGTGTGGCTATCTCAGTAGAAACAGTAGGAAATCTCAACTGTCTCACAGTGTACAGTAAATCGTCATATTGCCCAACCCAAATATTGTATCTCTGCCAGAGATGCAGCATGACGAGCCAAAAGACCGTTTGTCCAGTCTGCCGTAAAAAGCCTCTCTATATGCCTGCCCTGTTCTACTAATGTAACCCTGTTTGCAGGGAACAGAGAGAGCCAATGCTGATCACGAGACTGGTCCCAGTTATTCTTTATGATGTAGATCCTTTTCTCAAAGGCCATGGAGAGAGGGCAGTATTTCTCCATGCAGGCAGCCCATCGCCAGCCCTGAAAAGGTGGCACGGCAAACCGGACCTGTGAGAGGAAGTGCTCCACCCTGCATACAGCCAGAGGCCAAAACAATGTGAATACAGTGGCTGCTGAGATAATAACACACCATGGTGTGTTATGAGCTTTCATGTTGATATGGTATAACCACTAATGATCTGCCTGAGTGCTTCCTTTGTCTGGGTTTGTTGGTGCCTAGTGGCTCCACTGTAAACCTGTGCCACACACAGTGCCACGATAATGGAAATGACTGGAGGAAGTCAAAAAGCTATAATTTCCCTGAAATTATAATCTGCACTTGTAAACATATACGTGTCCATGTGCTCATTTAGCCTGCAGCGTCAAAATCTGTTACAGCTATCTTGGCTGAGCAGTGACCGAGGAAAGAAAAATGAGCCCCAAAGCACTGTTCCAGCAATCATGGCCAGGACAACTTCATTTTCATGAGCGACGTGTTTTAAAGCCAGAGGTTGCAGTCAGCACAGTTTTCTTCATTTCCTGCAAGCATTTTATCAAAGCGGCAGCTTGGCAGAATTTAGCCTGTCAGTTTGAGAGTGACAACAACAGGGCGGCTGTCGGCAGGACATGTGAGAGGCTGCATTTTCCATCCCTTGTTCCCTCCTCTCATCTCCATGTGTCTGCATTTCTCTGGCTTCACCTGCCCCCTTCACACTTTCTTCACCTTGACCAGGATACATGACTGGAGAGCTGACAAGCCCGAGTGTGTATGTGTGTGTGTATATGTTTTCTGAAGCATTTGTAGGTCAGAAAAAATGGCCTCAGTGGGAGTCTGACTGAGGGCTTAGGAATACTTTTTAGTCTGGACTGGCAGTAAAACCTTGCCCATGAATGTAATATTATAGCAGTCTGTGTGTGAAGAATGCACAAGTGGCAGAATATACACAGATTTGCAGAGGGGAAAAAATGTTCTGTTTCAACAGGTGAGTGCAGACACAAAGCTACAACAATGCATTACAGGATGAGAGGCAAGAATATTCATGAAAGTGGCCTTCACGACAACTCCCTCAAGAGATTCAAAGTGTTTAATCTGAAGCACGCAGCTCCATGCGGAAGGCTTAGACAGTTCTAATCTAACAGGCCTGAGGAAAATAAATTCCTCTATTTTCTGGTCAATAAAGTTTTAGAGAAGGAAAGGAGCAGGACTGCAAAAATAGCCATGAAGATATGGCAAGCGATTGTTCAAATGAACTGCTTCCTGTGAGTGATACAAACTTATCTTGTTAATTTTATTGCCCAAGGTGCAGCTCAGGGTCACACAAAGCACCAACATGTCTGTAAACCCACGCCAAGCCCATCGCCTAATGTGGAGAGTGAAGTCAAGAGGTGCTGTGGATCAATCCGGGTTAAAAGAGGTTAATATTGTTTGCCCTGTGAGTAATGAAAGGGCAAGTGAGTGACGAAGCATGACTACAAATCTATGAGCATATTAAGTGTGAAAGATGTGTTGACAGATATTGCAGATACAGTCTAAGTGGAAAAACTGATAGTTACGCTTTGTGGTACTGAGGCAGGAATGTTAAAGCACAAAAGACAGGGTAAGACAATGGGTACTGTGTGAGTGAAATCTTAAAGAAAGGCTGTGAGGTGTGTGCTGCGAGTGTGAGTGTGCGCACGTACAGGCATGCCTTGAAGGAGGAGTGTGACTTCCATCAACCTAAGTATAGAAAGGAGTTTCTAGACCGCTACCTGCTCATTACCTGAAGATGAGTCACTTTGCAAATTACAGAGCAGTCAAATGTCCCAGGTGTATCATTTCATCCTCCCTCTTGCACTCCCCTCATTGCAAACACCCACCCACCCGTGCAGCCACACACACACACACACACACACACACACACACACACACACACAGATGCACAAGCCACAACTTCTACAAAAAGATGCACAGATTTTCTTTCCAGGTGTGACATTTGCACTCTGCACCACTGTCGCCATCAAGACTTGGTTAGTATAATCAAGTTAATCTGTACAGCGGGAACTGGCTAATGAAGTTACCCTCTCCCATCGCCCCAGGCTGGGAAATTATGTCTCTGTCGGGGGCCTTTTAACCTCCGCATGCGCGCATGTTTCCCCCCACAGCCTCCGGAAACACACACCTTCACACACCGCCTTAATGAGTGCCTGGGGAGGCAGGCAGACGCACACACACACTCGTAGACAGGTCTGCTTTGAGCTGGTGCTCACCCTGCCTAGAATACTGAAGCCTTCCCAGAAAACAGTGAGTGTACTGTAGATCCCTGAGAAGCCCTAAGGCTGAGAGGACAAGGACAAAGATGGAGAGGAAACACGGTGTCTGGTGAAACACGCAGAGGAAATGATGTGGCAGCGAAGACAGAGAAATTAAGAGGAGAAAAGCACCTTGAGACAGGAGAGGCTGTGAGAGACATGTCTTTTAGAAAAGCTCAGTGGAGTCTGGCCTTACCTCTTGTCCAGTTTCAAGACAAGAAATCAGAGGAGCAGCTCAACATGGGGGATTGTAAGAGAGGGTGTCATGGCTATTTCAAAATGACTGACAGTTTTACAACATATAGTATGATGTATGCATTTTACACATGGGAGATGAATGAAGGAGTTTAAGCTGAATCTGCCTTGTCCCATGTTGATTAACAGGACCAAGGCAAATGAAGACATTTTCACTTTATCAGTATCCATTAATAAAGCCTCGTTCTGCATTTCATGATCAAGACATCCCTAAAAAGCACAAAGCGTCACAATGACTAAATTGGCTGAAGAACAAGCGCAGCAGACAACAGCTGTGAGAAAGCAGATGCTTTCCATGTTTGTCTTCCGGTAATTCAGACTCAACACTTTCTGCAGCTGCTTCACAATAAAAGCCTTCAAGAAAAAACAAACAGATGGCGTCTGATTACTGTGAAGCAACTGCATCAAGTGTTGAGCAACACTCACTAAAATTAGCTTAACTATTGGGCTAAATTTACCTTTGGACCATTTTTAGTCCTGGCTGCCTCAGCTTCATGTTCGGCCAGGGAAAGCCTTGTAAAGACACTACACCTGTGTGAAATATCTATCTCTCTCTAGCTGGCATTTATCCGCCTACACACTTTATCTTTCCAGCACTTCATCAGAAATCCTGATCTAATGGACTGTTTGACCTTTGACCTCCTCCTACTGCTGGAACAAAATCCATGTATTAACAACTTATTCAAAATATAAAGTATTTAGTGAAGCCTTACTAAGATTTTTAACTGCAGGCAAGCCAAAGGGACTTTTCACAACTTCACAGTCAATATTTTGGGTATTATTGGCCTATAAAGCTTTACTAAATGGTTTTTTAACCAATAACGAGCCATTAGTTAGAACTCCAACTCTTCATAAACATGGGACTTCTAAACCTATATTATATAGGTAGTAGAGTAAAAGCACCAGTTTCCTCTCAGTAGCTTCTCTGAACTTTACCTTTCACTCACACTTCGCATTATTAATTTCAACTATGCATCCACTACAGATGCAGACACAAACATTTATTAAAAAGAAAGATCTTCCTTCTCAGTCTCTGTCGAAAAAAACAGATGGACAGACCAATTTTAAATCCTTCAGCAGGAGTTTGTGGCGCCACAGGGACTCACTGGACTGGGATAAATCCTCAGTTCCATGGCCTAAGCACTGAATGAGCCCGTTCCCCCAGGAGCACATGTGCCTAACCAAGCCAACAGACAACCAGTGAAGCGAGGAACCCGCCTCTCAGAGGTAAAACCTAGTTAATTCATCTGCCATAATGACAGTCTGAGCCACCATTGCATCTCCCCCCAAAACCACAACTGCATCCCAATCAAAAGTTGTCTCCTGCTTTCACCGACACACGGAGACTCACTGAATCAAACGCCTGCTCCTTTCCCTGGCTCAGAGAAAGGAATTAAGAAGTCAAGTTGTCTGGAAGGAGTTTTTCCTCCTTTGCTTTTCCAGTCAGGAGTGAATAAAGCCAGAGAGTTAGCCAGACAAACACATTCCTGTCTGCCTCTTGTTCTGGCAGCACTGCCTCAGACGTGACTGAGTTAGCCTTCCATGCTGCGCAGTCCCTCTGATGGGATTAGCTCTTAAAGACTGTGGAAAACAATTCCCTGCTCTCTCTCAACAAGGTCAAAACAAAGCATTGCTGTGTCACGTCATGCACTGATAATTCTGCCAACTATCCACCTGCAGGAATGTTTTCTCATACACTGGAGCTGATAACGGGAATAAACGCACGGGTCCATTGTAAATAAGAGTAATGCGATGAATTAGGTAGGCCATTTGATGTAACCTTTCTGTGTTTGGATAAACTCTCTCCCTCCATTATTGTTATTCACACTGGCCTGGTTCCATATCCTTTGTAAAGGGCAACAAATGACTTCACTTTTGTTGCAGAGGCTACAAGCATCGGGTTACCTCTGCATGAGAATCACAATAACAGGCAGCACTAACAAGAAAGTATCCATCTAACCATTCTCTGTTTCACATGCCAAACACAGGATATCAGTTTCGGCAACCATGTTTTCTAAAGTAGAGGAGGGCAAGGACCCGAGGGTATCAGGCATTTAGCTCTGCCGTACAGCTCGTTCACTCCGTTAATGAGAACATTAATTACATTCCACAAAAATATCTCAAAAACAGCAAGAGTGTGTGTGTGTGTGTGCGTGTGTGTGTGCACTCACAAGAGAGATGAACAATCATGCATGTTTCGTTTCAAAGGTGCTGGTGTAAGGCAAATACGTCTGAACACTGCTAAAATGCCTCAGGGAGGTGTACAGCAAAATATTACCATTTTCTAATTAGGTTGAGACAAATTATAAAAAGTTTGAATGTGTGAGGAAGGAAGATAAAGCAGGAAGGTGGAGTGCACACTGTGGGTAAACAAAGCTATCTGCAGTAAAGCCTATTAGAGCAGAGCGAGGGATCGCGGCATCAACAGGGTTCCTTTGTCAGTTGTCTTATTGTCACATGATACCACTGCTAAGCAGAGTAATACCCATATTAACCACCATTCTCCTAATGCCTTTTCTCCTGTCCCCTGTGATCAGCCTACTTCCAGCCATAATCCCAGCCTAAGCTGATTCTTAATTACCCTGGCTGTCCAGACGGACAAAGGCCAGGGCCGACCTGCTCTGAGGTCCTGACACGCTGCGTACTCTCGAAAAACAGAACGGCTCCAAAGCATTCTTTTATGGCAAACTCCGGCTTCTTGATCTTTGCAGAGCAATGCATTTATCATCAAAAGAATATGTCCTAAGCATAGTATGCAAATTTTTTCATTAGCATTTCTACGCCGTGGAGGAATAAAGCAAACAAAAGCTCCATAATAATCCACATGGCTGTGATTTATGGAAGTTCAAAAACGGCCAACAGAGTTCAGCAAATATTTACATATAATCAGGTGGGAACAATCACCAATCTGCCCCTTCCACATATACAAAACACACACCTGGGCAGTGGCCAGCATGCATACAAACGCCCACTCAAACACCCACCCACCCACACACACACGCAAATACACACACAGAAGGGCCAAGCAATTATTATAATCTTTTGTTTGTGGTTTTGAATTAAGCTCTTTGTTAACGACACCCCGTGGGCTCCCTGGACATTCTTGCATATTTCTGGTTTTGTGCTAATCTGAGACACGCAAACAGTGAACTGCCTTTGGCTGCAGGAGGTCCACGCTATTTGAAATTGGCATGAAAGCTCACTGTCCACATTAGTCTTTCCAGCCCGTCCTCACAAAGTTTGCCATTCATATCAAAATGCCAAAAACAATAGAAAAGTGCTAAAGTCTCCTCCATTAGCCATGCGCAGGCCCCTGGAGTCAGCAGCTTTACAGGAGATCACATCACAATGGTGGTGTCAGCGTTTTTCAAAAGCTCCCTTTTTCCCCTGTTCACATGACAATGTGGGAGCAGCGTTTTCAGGATCATCCACGGGAAGTGTTCTCAGAAAGGTCAATTTTCAGTGCCAGCTCACAATGGATGGCAGGCCAAGAACAAATGCATTTTCAAACACATCCACATTAGTGTTGACACGGCCTTAGCCGGAGTGTAGAAGAAAACTCGAAAGATCCTCAAACAAGGTCATGTTGGTACCTACTTCAATCCACCCATGAGCCCCTCATCTCTTGGGGCAATCACCTCCCCACTCTCAGTCTCCCCTTGGCTGGCGGGCCAAGTCAGGCGGCCAGCATAGGAACAAACAAAGGTCTTTCAAACTGTCTGACGAGCTCTCTCTCAAAAACGCAGAGCAGCTCAGCAATCACCCAGTCAGCCCAGAAGGACCCTGGAGGGCTGTGAAGTGCCCTGAAGGAAGGTCTGTTCAGGCTACCACACCTGGCATTCAGGTGAGGAGAAGTTCATCTCTCTGGGTTTGTATAAACAGGCCTGAGGATCGAAGCAAATATGTCAGCATTACGAGGAACTGTGTGTTGTACCCGTTCCTGAGCAACACAATAATAGCACAGTGATCTGAAGATAAAGGGCACATATTTTCCTGGTCAGGAGCTTTCTCTCTTCATTAGCGTCCCTGCAGAACTGACTCACACACTGTCTAAATACACTGGGCAGCAAGTAGAGATCCATCTCCTTGCCCTCAGGCAATTACACCACCTTGTCAAAAGAAATGAATAATAGAGGCTGTTTTCAATGAATCAGCTGTTAATGAATGACTTCAATCTTGAATACTGAATAGTGTGACTTGGGGGAAATGGTAAAGACAGGCAAACCCTGAACTGCTCGACCCTGAAATGTCTCATGATACAAAGTGCAACAGCCAAGGGGAAAAGGGATTTTTTTTTTTTTTATGAAAAAGGTACTCGCAGTCCCCTGAGCAACTGCTAGAATAGCGTCATGTCAAAGTGAGGAGGATTGTGATGGGAGGTCATGTAGGATCGAAAGGAGAGTTTCAAGAGGAAGAAGACAATAAGCTGGCTGTGACAGGCTGTGTTTGAGAAATCAATAGGCTCTGCTTTTGTTCTGTCTCACTTCAACACCTGAATCAGAACAAAGCGTCCAAGCCTGGACGAGTTCTCAACCTCTCTTTACTAACATCGCTTGACAAAAGCTTTTCAACCAGCGGTCAGAAGCCAGCGTGCTGCTAGCATATCATAGCACATTCCCGTAGTCTGCATATCCACTGTTTCTATTTACATTTAAATAATATGCCGACTCAAGGGCTCTGCAGTCCACAGTATAATAAGGATTACATGCATTCTGGAATAATAACAAAAATCACAAACCTTTTTTTTTATTCACAAATACTGTCAGACTGCTGTGGATTTTCCCCTGCATGGAACAGTGATGAAACTGCATGCAACATTCACATCAATTGCAATTCCAGTTTGAGTGAGTCTGATGTTTTCACTTCGACTAAAGATTTCATGGCCTTAGAAAATTCCAGATGAACTCCTTGAAAACCGCTTTAATGTCATCCAGCCAAAAACGAGGTTAGTCAACATCACACTCCCGTTGATAACACTGCAAATCAAGCACTTCATATATGTTACATGGGCTCAACAGGTTTGGAACCAGTCCCTTGACTGATTTACCGCCAGCTGGCACCTGCGCTACCACAGCTGCCATGACCTACCCATAACCCACCAGCAACAGCAGCTGGCACAGCTGAGTGTCACTTCTCTGCCACGCAACTGTGATGCACAGAGAGAGGGACAAAATGCCGTCAAGTCCACGGGTAAACAGGAAGCAATAATGCAATTGACGCTATCTGAGTGAGCAGATACAGCATTTCTCAGTCGTTCAGTTTTATTTAGATTTCATGCTGTGAAAGAATCATATACTATGCTCTTTTAAATCAGCACACTAGACATTATCCATGCTCTGTTACACTTTAATGCTCCTCAATTTCCACTGTCCTAATAAAGTTTATGTGAAAGAGTGTCAGTCTAATAAGTGTGAGATACATCAGGGTGATAAGTGCTCGGGTTCACGGTTGGGTCTCAGAGAGGATATTTCTTTGCCTAAAGGGACTGGTCAAACCAGAAATACCACTTCTCCTTAGAGAGGAGTCATCACGGCCCAAAGACAACTAAAGCCTGTGTCCATTACACCACCTGGGAGAAAAATGTCCGGAAGAGAGTGTTTTGACTTTTAGAGGAGTGTCAGCAGTTCACATTTCACTGGGGGTTTCATATGCGGAGGACTACAGGCAGCTCGACTACAGGTCACATGTCGACACTGCAATCCTGGCCTAATCCTGAACCCTGACTCCAGTGACCTGAGCATTCGTTACACACACACCCATGCACCACAACAGAGGGCCCGAAGAATCTGGCTCTAACTTTGTTGACACAGGAGAAAGGTAAAGAACTGAAACACGGCCAGTGGGCTAAATATAAACTGCACAGGAGGCTTTCTTTCCTCTGGGTAGGGGATAAGGAGCAGCACTCGCAGCATCAGTCTTACAGACCCACTTTTGCAGTCTGGAGCTCGCTACCTCAGGGGAAGAAAACACAGAGACTGAAACGGCAGCAACTCACGGCCCTGCTTATTTCTTCCTTGGATAATTACACATCTGTGTGTGTGTGCGTGTGTGTGTGTGTCTCACTCGCCTTTATATCCAGGCTATGAACAGTGGACCATCTGTGTTGAGCGATAGATTTCTGTGTCCATTATTCAAGTAAAACATATGCTTTTAAGTGATAATGAGTATAATAGTCCTGTCATTTTAGGCCGGTACATCAACAGGATATTCTGCAGCTTATTTGTAATATACACAGCCTTCTTATGGAAATGAGGCTCACTCTTTTGATGTTTGAGAGGATTTCTACTTTTTCCTGTCCTTTGGTCTGTACAATGCTGCCAGCATTCCTCTGCTGCAAACCCGGCTCCTTCTATGTGCTTACATCATGCAAGTCCTGGCTGGCTGGCTAATTCCTGCTCCCACATCAAACTTGCAGGCCACAGGCGGGATGCGACTTTGATCAAATTTAAGTAAAATGGACTTGCCGGAGTTTGAAAGATCAATACCGCATTAATAACACCTGGCCGAGGGAGCTGAGAAGCCTGCACTCTGGCTGCGTCTGCGGAGTGGAACGGCAGAGGCAGGCCGAGGCAGGCCACTGATTGTAAATCTCTCAGTCTTGGCATCTCTTCCAGGGTGCTGGAAAGGTCTCACAGTAACCCTGAAGAGCTCATGGTGGTGGCGGCTCCGGCCCCTGCTAGTATC
This sequence comes from Centropyge bicolor, assembly GCA_037975185.1. Lineage (NCBI taxonomy): Eukaryota > Metazoa > Chordata > Actinopteri > Pomacanthidae > Centropyge > Centropyge bicolor. The sequence continues at coordinate 1,135,817 of JBBMOC010000038.1, read as the reverse complement.
AGCGTTGGGGCTGAGTCACTCAGCACTGTGGGATCTTTCTGCATGCCAAGAATTTGACGGCTGATTTCCAGCTCTTACAGGCAAAGACGTTAAGAGCAGGGATGCTGATCGGCAAATGTAAAAGCAATGCAGAGACATGCATTCATATACTACATTTTAATTCATATGCTAAAAAAACACACAAGTTTCAAATTAATAACGATAACAATTTCCTCCAATTGGGTCCTTTCAGAGCTCTTTGTTTTGTTGAATTGACCGGTGAGACTAAGAGGGGGCTCCGTCACACGGAGGAGGGCCGCGATAAATGGCAAAGGAGGCACACAGGAATAATCCTACTTTTGGGCAATGCCCTCTTCTCAAAGGCAATGACCTGCTCTTTCACTGCCTCAGAAACATGACTCCCAACCTGTACTTGACCTTTCTGAAGAGCAAACAATCCTCCGCCTGAGTAAGCCACAACTTACAAAGCCTTTAACAAAATCAAAAAAAAAAAAAAAGAAGAACAAGTTGAGGCTGATTTAGAAACAGAATGGGAACATGTGATAATTAAAACAAGAACAACAAAATGCTTAGCAGGATTAATTAAGCACAAGATGTGCGTGAGCTGCAGTCTAGCATAAAGAAACACTCAGCACAGCACAAACTAAGGTGAGATGCATCACGAGAAACTGAGAAATGAGATCAGCTGGAGGAGGAGGAGGAGGCCCCTGATTGGACACGTGCACCCAGTGATGAGGAGTACCAATCATGACATTTGGCATGAAGCAGAATTCTTTGAGCACATACAATAGATGGATATGTTTCATCTTCCAGTCTTGTGAGATGAGTAAGCCAGTCGAGGGCTGGCTCTCCTCCACATAGCCCCACATTACAATAGATCAGAGACAGAAACTGGAAGAGACACGCTGCAGAGCAGAGGACTCCTCTCATAAGCACCCTGTTTAATCACTCACACAAGTGCTGAAGGCAGAATGGCCGGCACACACGAGCCCACCAAAAGTCCTGCTGCGTCCTCAGCCGAAAACAAAACACCCTGAAGATCTATCTGAATAAATCCCTCCGTCGTTCTCAGCCTGTCTCCCTCAAAATTCCCTTTTTCTTCCCCTCCAATCCCCTCCCTCCTTGTTACAAAGTTTTCCATCTGCTCTCTGAATTACTGCCCGTGATCCCGCAAAGATGGAAATCAACCAGTCTTTTCAGGAGTCTGATTTAGGCCCAATCCCTGCAGCCCCTCACCCTCTATCCACAGATGGTGGCCTGGCTCCTGCAGGGAACACTTCCACTTTGTGGATTTGCAGCAACTCTGTGGTGCGAGGCAACATTTTGTACATGATGGTTAGATTTTTTTTTTCCCCTAAAATAATTCACAAATGCATCTCAGGCTCTTTTTCCCTTCCATTCAGTGAGATGCCTATTGTAGTGAACACATCTAATGGACTCTCCAGAACCAATGTAAGAGCTACAAATATGAGCCGTGAGATGAATAATGTAACAATGATGATCATTCGCAATAAAAAGAGCATTTAAGCGGGTACAGCAAGTACATTTCAATGTGTCGAGACAATTGAGGAAATATGTTTCAGTCCTCTTTTAAGTGGAGACTTCTTTACATCCTGTTTAATCTCTTGATTTGATTGTTTGCTGCTGTGTGTCTGTTCACCTGTTTCTACCTGTATATCTGTGTGGGTCCTGTCTATAAAAAGCCAGAGAACACATACACTCTTCAAATGTTTTCTTGTTTTGTCTAAGCAACAGTGCAAAACTAGATATTGAGATATTGAGCTTGCTCTCATGCACAACAAAGAAAGCATCAAATATTCACATTTAAGAAGGTGTAACCTGCGAATGTTTGGCATGCTTAAAAAAATCACTAAGAAGATTATTTGATGATCAAAATAACATTGCAGCTCTAATCCCTTTATGCTTATATGCATGTGCTGGTGGTCCAATGTTATGTTTCGCAGCACTGCTACTGATGTTTATGCAGTGTAAACTTGAAGCCCTAAAGTATTATTCATTCCATGCCATGCTTTAACTAGACAGTTTGGGCTTCACAGTCCTTTTCATCTCGATCCAAGCATGATCTTATTCACTGAAATCAGCAAAAAGAATATTCTGCCTTAACTTTAGATCAAACTGGGAAATGAGTCATGAGACACAGGATAATTACACCACTCAGTTGACAACATTTGCTGCTAATAGAGGGGACAGATGGTAAGTGAACAACCATTCAATTCCCATAAGAGACAACAGAGGAGTGAAGAGTCATATTGGGCTTTGCACCATGAAGAAAACACACATAGACACACACCCGGGAACTGGACTTTCATGTTCATAACCTCTTTGTGTCTGACAGAGTATGATGCAAACGTGATATTTTTTTCTCCCCCTTATCAACCTCACAACAGTCGGTCCAGTGCTGGAGATAGCGCCTCCATATTTCATAGCCTCTAATAATTTCACATCCTCTGAACTGACAGCTCGGACCGGCCGCGGCACAGGCAAGAAAGAGTTATGGAAAATATGGATTAGATTGGGTGAGAAAGGCGAGAAATCCCCAGTAGAGCGTAGAGACTTAACTGTTATTAAGCATTCAAGGTGAAGGTGTGGTCTTCACACAATCACTGAGATGAAGGCGATGTTAATCAAAGAGAGATCAAAATCAAAGAGACCCTCTCAAGATGGTGGGAGTCGAAGCTGCGTTTGTGCTCTTTAATTTCTACTCCTATAGGATGCAGGCAGGTGGCATGAAGGAAGTCGGGCCAAGGGGATTAGTCGCATGGAGGTAAAAGTGCAGGCGGCGAGGCTCGCAACACTCCAGTTAACAAACTAAAAAAAACATGACACCATGTAGATATTTGTTGACAGACCGTCTCACAGAGCCGTAGTGAAGCGTCACTCTTCCATTCGGCTCTTTTAATTACCTGTGCTGTGTGATTTAATCCTTCATATGACTCAGCCCATTCCTCTTAATGATTTGCTCCATTCAGCTCTTGACAATACACATTCTGCTTGCACGGTTTTGTAGCTCTTTTTTTTTTTGCTGTTGTTGCTTCTTTTACAGCGATTTATACGTACAAGTATTACACTGAGCTGTACTAGGCTGTTCCATGCCAGGATGAAATACAAACATTAGCCAAATTTCTGTTCAAAATAACAAGTAAAACCTCCTCGTGCTATCAACATAATTAGGCTTTTTTTTCTACAACATGCATGTGACAAACACCATGCTCCATTGTTATACAGCGTTGAAGCAGCCTGCAGTGTAAATGTTATTAATATTACAGCCTTATTATCCTGAATTTATGTTCTACAGGAGTAACATTATGCATATACATGTGTGGTGGGCGTCTATGTGTGTGACAAAGAGACTCAAACAGGCCCAAACCATTTGAGCCTTTAGACAAAAAGCATTCAAAATACAGCACTGTAATTATGTTGCATGAATGACTAATAGACTTCAGAGAATAAAAGCAGATTTTGAAAACATGAATGCGATGAATATGAAAAGGTCTGTGTCAGATTCCTGCAAAAGGCATTTATTTTTACCACTCTGTCTCTCTCTCTTTCCATCTCTCTGATGTGAGGCTGATATTCGGAAAAGATTTATTTATCCTACTGGAACACCGCTTAAAAAAAATGACATGAGCAGAAGTCGGGGTATATTTCTCAGGAACAATGTAGGAAATTGCACGATATTGATCCTTTTATCTGAAAAGACTCATTGGCACCGTGTTACAATCCAGGTTGTTTGCACAAAAAACAGACTTTAAAGGAGTAAAAGCCTTCTGTGCCAACCATTTAACATGTGGACATGGTTCATTTCTCCTCATCTTGGAAGATTTGAAGCTGATTTTGTGAGCATAAATATGTCCCCTATAACTGGACAATCCCCAAAAGACCAGAGGAGGATGATCACATCAGAAAAATCCAGCAGCTTTGAGAATGACAGTGGATGCTGGTTATAGAAATACTATGAAGATTTGGTTTGAAAAATCAATCATTATCACTTCAAAGCACATTGGAATGTAAACTTTTAAGGAGTCACAGTGCACCAATATGCAACCCAACCCCAGCATGGAGCAGATCCAGGTTCTGATGTCAGACTGGTTTCAGGCTGAATTTGGGAAGATCCACGTTTCATAAATATTGATTAAAATTCCTTGAGGGAGAAAACTGTCTCTCTCGCTGATGTCTAACTTTGGATCACATTGAACACCTTTGAGGCTACCTGGCGCCTTTAAATACGCTGGAGCAATAAGAGGAAAAGCAGAGGCAGCTCAGCAGAGAGGTTGTTTTGGGAAATGGGAGCGTTCCCCACACTCCTTAAATAAGCAAAAAATTTTGCAGGAGTCTGGCTCTAATAAAACTTAAAGCACCAGTTTGCAAAGTTATTTAAAAAATGCATGTTTATCCTCTGCTGGCCGGACTCACACTGTCCCATTCCTAAGTGACGGGGAGCTGCAGAGAGCCGCAGATGAACGCAGTTAGGGAGAGGGGGCACAAAGTTGGCGCACCTTCACCAGACTCCCTCTGCTTTCGCTTTCATTGGACTTTCACCCACATGTTAAAACTTCCCAACTGCGTGAAGGAGACCGACATGAAAACGCGCCTTACCTGTTGGCCCCTCGATGCCATCGGCGTAGATCTGAACAGTCAAAATCAAGAGGAAGGCGCAGGTGTTCATCGCGAAGCTGTTTTAGTCCACTTTAAACGTGCTGGAGAAATCATGGCATTCACTCCGGGAGGTCCGAGAAGTCGAGCCGGAGCTCGGTGAGACTTTCAGACACACTGAGGGAGACAGGGCACAGCCAGTCCTGCAAACTGACGTCAGGGTAAACAGTTCAGGGAAGAGATTTCTGTCTCGAGCCCACTTTTCCTTCCCAGCCTCCACTTCTCCCCGCACGCAAAGTGTGAGTCGGGCGCCTCCAAGCGGCCGAGTCCCGCAACGACACCGTGGTTGTTCAAACGTCGGCCCGAGCAAAAAACCTCCGTCTGAGTGTGTGGATGTGAACTGATGTGGTTGTGTTGTTGAGAGTGAGGACATGTTTGTCTGTCCTCATTTTTTTCAAAGGATTGTCACAAACTGGATTTTAAGGTGAAGATCAGAGTTAGGTTTAGGTGTGTGTGTGTGTGTGTGTGTGTGTGTGTGTGTGTGTGTGTGTGTGTGTGTGTGTGCGTGTGTGTGTTGTGTGGGTCTGACCTTTGCTTTTGAACCGCACACCTGTCTCATGACCAGTTAATTAGGAAGAAAATCTGTGTCCCCAGTTTGGAAAACACTGATTTTTTGGGTCAGTGGATGAGGTCAGTGCTGGGCCAGGTTTCGGGTTAGATTAAGGTCAGGGCAAGGGTCGGGATAAGTATGTGAATTGTAAGTGACATAAGAATGTGTGTGCACTTGTCGAGATGAAAATTGGTTGACTAAGTCACATTGTGGGGCAAAAATCTTCATCCCCACAATACATTTTAAGATTAAGATTTGTTAAGGTTAGAGTCTGTAAGAGATTGGATCAGGCATGTAATCATTATGGTTAGGGTTTGAGGAAGTCTGCACGGAATAAATGTGAAATTAATGTCCCTCTCAGTAACAAAAAACAAGTGTCTGTGTGTGTTGAGGTGTGAGACGGGACAAGGTGCTCATCTTTCACCGTTCTTTCATCTATTTGGCTTCATTTTAGTCAGAGATTCCTTAAACTTCACTGCCCAGCAGCTAATAACTGCTGTCACCATGTGCCCAGCAGCACAGGTCCAGGTTGAGAAAATACTCATTATTCAGCACAGCCGCACACACCTGCAGTGCACATATTCTTTCTTTCTTTTGCTTTATTAAACAAAGATGCAGTCATTTTCATGTTTTGAAATCACATCCGCGATCTCAGGTTGTACTATGCCAGCTATACATAACCTTTACGGGAAAAAGACAGTATGTTTTTCACTTATTAGCTGCTGTTTTACAGCTGCGGTTAGTCATATATTCACACATCATAACAGACAGGTAAGCTTGCCTTCACACCTCCTTGTGATAGGTGCAAAGCATATATCTCCATACATTACGTTGTGTGCACTGAATTTGCATTTGATGAGGTTATATTTTCTTCTCTACCCACAGTTGGTCATGTTTGTTTGGGAATATCTGACAGGATTCACTCTTGGATTTGACTTAATGTGACAAAGTAAACGCAAGGAAAGACTTGAAAAGCCACCGCGACTGACACATGTAAACATTTGTTATAGACAAACAGAGCATGTTTGAATGCATTAGAGTTGTATATTTCATTATGAGTTATTGGACACTAGGACACATATGCTGCAAGGTGTCCTCTCTGTATCATTACATTACCTCGGCTCTGAGATTCACCTTTGGAATTAAGCATCTTGCACAGTGCTGATGCTGCAGCCGCGGCTCTGCATGCACCAGGCTGGTGTTCAAACATGGCTGGGCTGATGAGTTTAGCTGTGGCTCCAAGAATCCCAACTGGATCAAGATGCCATTATGCAGCCTATTCATCACTCATTTTGTTGTCGCGTGTGAACATTAAAGCTGTGGATTAAATTAAAGGGGGCCAACAGACGCATCCAGGGCTTCCAACATGAGTGCACATCTCAGCCTCTAATGTTGTTAGCCCCGAATGACAGATGAACGATGGATTGCTCAGCAAATTACTTAATTTAACCAAAGGAGCACAGCGTATGTCAAGCTAACACCTGTAATTACACCTGCTTGATGCATGGCAGCCATTTTGCACCCTGGTATTCACGGCACAGAGTAGCAATTTCTTCAAACTAGTATTTTGGCCCGAGTCTGTTCAACTGCATGATAGTTTAATTTGCAGTAAGACTAACAGGATGTTGCAAAATACTGTTCCAATCCAACAACAGGACAGGCGTCAGCAGGGATGCAGACAGCTGCACTATGATGAAAGCCATTTTATCTGCTGCCAATCATGACCCCACAAAAACAACTACATCTGCACAGGCAGTGTTGTGCATGAATTTATAATAACATACCATTGACGTTGTGAGGGAAGTTGTCAAAGGCTGGCTATCAGACTATCACTGTCTATCACACGGCCCTGGCAAAATGGTGCTTCAGATGCAAATCACACAAAACTGCTGCTGCGCTGCTATCAGTGGGGCAAAACGTCTGGTCACACATCAAACAGTGATATCATGAAAGTCAATTTAATCGTCTGTCATATAGATGATTGTTTGACATTGGTGAGTTCTGTGAGACCACCAGTCTGACATGCTTGTAATGCAAACCCACAGAGCAGCAGCCTGTGTGATTCACTGTCTGATTACCCATTAACTTCTGTATATAAGAACGGAACCAAAGTAACACATATTCACGTCATAGGATAGATGAGAGGTCAACACTAACAAGTGACTCAGAAGAATAAAAACTTCAGTAGATTTGCTTCCTGCAGTGAACACTCATCCTACCTGCACAAGTCAATGAACTACTCTTGAACACATGTTTCTGTTAAAATATTGAACATAAAGGTTTTTATTTCAAATGTGTTCATTGTCTTACACGGTCATTTTGGACCATTAGTGTCCTTTTTTATGATACTCTCATGTGCATGGCATATTTTTCTCTTTTGTATTTTTCTATGATAAAGAAGACGGGGGAAAGTAAACTAACAGGATTATGTATCTGAAGCACGTTAGTCAACAGTATCCTGTTTAAAGCAACAGCACAACAGTCACAATATTTACCCTATATATATTTTTCATTGTCAAAAATTAAGTAATAATCTGTTCTTCAGACAGAGAGTGTCTGGTGCATAGATCTTAAGTAGGTCATAGGCAATATACCAAGAGCCTAAATACAAGCCTGAGTGAGATATAATTCACAAAATTATATAAAATTCAACACACAAGTGTAACTCACAAAATACAGACTTTCAATTACAAATAGGATTAGAAATTAATTATAAAAGTATGAGGAAATATTTGTCACAAATGCCTGAAAAAGTTGTCAACTACGTGTAGATAATGTCAATATTATATTTAGAGACATCTGAAAGGCAGCTTCAAACTTTAGAAATGTAACACATACCTGGTTTCTAATATATACAATAGACAAGGGAGACGTCTATGTTTCAGGGCTGCAGCTAAAAGTTAATTAGACAGTGGATTATTTTCTAAAATAATCACTTCTGGTCTATAAAAAATAAAAATTGCAATTTCCCACAGCCCAAAGCGACATCTTGCAAAATATTGCAAAATTTGTTTGACCAACAGTCTAAACCGAAAATATAAGAAAACCAGCAAATATTTACATTTGAATAACTGGGACCAGTGAATTTTTGGCATATTTGCTTATTATTTATTGCTTTGATTATCAAAATTGTTGCCAATTAATTTGCTGTTGAATAATCAATGAATCGACTCATCGCTTCAGCTCTACTGTTGTAAGTTGATCAAATGTTAGACCAGCATGACCTTGTAGAATGTGTCATTTATAGCTTCAATGTAAGAAGAAATCTGTGCCTGTAACACCACAACTGAAATAACCACAATACTGTATGTATATACTATATATGAGAATACAAGAAAGAAAAATGTAGTTTGACAAGTAATGTTTTTCATCTTTTTTTTCCCTTTTAGTGTCCAGGTCTCAGGCAACATTGCCTCACTTAGCCTTTGGACTGTCTCTCTCCCTCACTTACTTTTATGTTTCTTTGATGCTTTTCTTCCTACAACCAACTTTTCAATGTCATGCAAACCATCTGTCTCCTCGGCTTCCTCACTTCTAAGGTGAGCATCTTCTGGAAACTTAATGGTCCTCTGTCCAGTCTCTCTGTGGATCCCTGAGGCGTCCTCTGTGTCCTGTCTGAGCCTGTGAAACTTCTCCTGATCCACGGTCTCGCTGAGCTCGTGCTCCCTCTCCAGCATGGCGCCGTGGCCGTCCCTGTCCGTCCTGCCAGCTTCAGCATGGTGACGCTGGCCGGTGGGAGCAGAGAAATGGGTGAAGAGCTGAGGGTTGATGGTGAGCTGAGCATAAGATGCAGCAGATAAACCGCTGACAGAGAGAGGCTGGATTATTGGGCTGGTTTTGATGGAGGACAGCAAGTTGTGGGTTTGGCTGTTTGGCTGGTTGTGACGTTGAGGTCGTAAGTGTTTCAAGGATTTCATTTTGTAGGAGGTGCTTTTATCACAACCCTGCTTCCTCGGGTCCTCCAAAATCTCATCCAATGCTAAGAAAAAACAGGATATTAGTTCATATGTTGGGATATGACTGTAGCTACTGTATGTTGCCTTCAACAGCTTTCTCACCATAGACATTGTTATGGATTTTGTTCTCGTCATCCTGGCTGCGCTTCAGGTCCACAGCTTGCTTCACTGAGTCCAAAAGCCCAAACATCTTACACAGGGAATTAAGTATGACGGCATCTGACAAACAAAAACACCAAAAGTCAGCTTGTGCACATTAAATCACTTTAAATCAATGTTCATTAATTTCCTTCTCAAACCAGATTCATCTGGAGAAGCAATTATTGTAAATCATTTTTTTAAAAAAAGATTCCTTTTTTTTTTTTACTTGTCTGACATGCGATTAAATTTTAAGCATTTCATTGGTTAGCCACTGTGGGAACTCACCTGTCTCCTGCAGGTTGGCCTTCTCACTGCGAACCTCCACTCCTCTAAGAGTGGCTAATAATTCATTCTGGAGACTGGACAGGACCTCCCCCATCAGCCCAGAGTCCGCCACACCCTTCCACAGGCTCAGTACTCCATCTGGAGAGGGTCAGTTAGGTGGGACATGGTTACCATATGCAGGGAACTGTGTGTATGTGTGTGTTTGTCTTTTCATTTAAATATGACAGAGTGCCACACAGAAATGAGAGAAAGTGATATAGACATGAGTACAGTGAGAAAGCACATGTTCCTATGTGAGCTGAGGAGTTGGAGAGAAAAAGAGATATGGACTCAATAGGAAGACAGGGCAAAGAAAAAATAAATAAGAAATGTGGGATAAATGAGATGGAGCATGGAGGCAGGGAAATGTCTGGAAGTGAGATCTGAGGAGAGTTAAAGAATTGAAAGAGAGTAATAAATTGAGGAGGGAAACCGAAGTGTCTGGGATGGAGAAACAATGAAGAAAGGATGTAACGAGATAGGGGAAATGGGAGAGATGCGGGACTTGGAGAGAGGATGTTAAATGGGTGATAGAGGTAGAGAGGAAAGAGTAGGAAATGGGTTAGAAAAGAGGCGCTCTAAAAGGTGAGAAATGAGGACGAGGCAGATTGGAGGGAGGCTGAAAAATGACTGGGGATGTGTACAGAACTGAGCAAAATAAAAGTTGAGTATGTTCGAGTGATAAAATGTCAGGAGCGCTTGATATCTTGCAGGAAGCACGTCCACTTTCACGTTTTCTTAAATGTCTGTCAAGATAAATGCAATATGCAGACGGCAAATATTCTAAATCCCATTTACTGCTATCTGAAGCTAAATTCATCTACCTCCCTATGTTGGGAATGTACGCTAATGGAAGGAATCGCATCTCTGGAGATAGAGGAGCATAGCTACGGGCTGAGTACATTTACCGAGAGTTGTCAATTTGTTTTAAGCCCTGTGACAAGCAATATTGCTTGTGCAGGAAGGCGCTGCAATTTGCCATCCGCATAAAAGACCTCTTGAGGCTGTGTTAGCGACTGTGGTCCAGCTGGAACAACGCCTAATCAGGTCACCTTTAAAAGCCCTTAAATCAAACCCTGGGTCCCGGCAAGAAAAAGCCACACTTAGAAATGTCAGATGCCGTCGATGGTAATATAAAAGGACGTAACTCTGTGGCTGCCAGTGGTCAGCAACTTTTTCGTCAGTCTGCAGGAATGGCAGAGCATCCCACAACTGCAGATTCAGGGGTTCATTGGTTCAATGTATCAGAGGTGTCAAACAGAAGTGGCTGCAAGAGGCGTGACACGAGGGACTGAAGGGCCTGCCGGTAGACCGATGCTCATATTCACAGCTGTCATTGATTTTCATTTATTATTCATGCAATGATGGGGAAATTTGATTGTTACAGTTCTCTTCCTCAACATTTTTTTTCCATCAAGATGCAGGGTTTCAAATTAAGGGCTGCCTTCTTTAAAGGACATGGCTTACGAGTGCGTGGCCTCTGGAGGACTGAAGGTCACTGGGTTGAATAAAAATCTCATAATGAAAAGGCAACTTTCCAAATGTACCTCCAGGACATTGCCCTTGGTCAAAAGTAAATCTTACTTTCAGAGTTTACAGTGGAGGTTATAACAACACTTGTTAGATATTTGGTGAATTACCAAAGCTTTTAAACAGAACGTGTACCCAGGTGGTGTCTCGTGTAAAAGCCACAGTGGTGCACCGCAGGTGAGTAGTTCCCTGCTGTGTGGGAGATTGTGCAAGCACAGTCTAAATGAATGAAGCCTGTCTCAAGTCTTAATAGTCAATATATTCGTCCTATCACCCAACCCATCTCTGAGTCTTTTTTCTTCACTCTTCCTCATCTTGTTCAGGGTGTTTAAAAAGCAGCTGTATATCCTCTCTCTTATTTACCAGGTGTGTCAGCCCTCTTTCTCTTTGCAGCGTGCCCATTGGCTGTTGTGGGATTTACAGGCCGGGCTGGACCGTGACTCCACTCTGCTGCTGTGCTGAATTTCTCCTCCAAAGGCTCATCTACCTCTGCTGCGTCGTGTCCAACCTCTCCTGATGTGACCACAAATAGGGCAAATAGAGTCCATCAACATCTCATATAGACATGTATTGGCTGTAAGCACGCAGAGGGAAGAAATTCAACATTTTTTTTCCTATTTCCCATATATTCTTCTCTGTGCAGGGGTTACTCAGAAAACAAATTGGTACACTATTAAAAGCATATGACTGTTCTTAATGCAAGCATATGACGTTAATGTTCCTATCCCCATATTGTCCTTGAGCTCCAACATGTGTCAGAAATTATTCTTCCTGTTTCATTGTTGCAAATACATTAAAATTATATCCAGGTGGCTTCAAAAGTTTTGGTTTGCATCATCTGAATGACATCATACAAAACAGCAGCTGAAGCATATGTGGGAGAAAAACATGAGACTGTAAATGCCAGCTGAAATGTACCTGTCAGGGGAGGCACCTGTCCTCCAAGAGTGTCAAGAACCAGACACGACGGGCTGGGCTGCACTAAGGTCCCCGGAGGAAGCCGCGAGCTGTTGATCAGCACATCGAATTTAGTGCTGCGGCAGGTGTTGCTGCACACGGTGTCATGCTGGTAGAAATCTATCTGGCCGGAGTCCATCATTTTCCTGCGTGGGGGGGAAGCAGGTTAAAAGGAATACTACAGATTACCAGAGAAAATATTTTTCTTACACAGCTGCAGAGGGCTGTTAAAGTATGGATTGAATTTGTCGAACAATCCCGATAGCTTCCCAGAGGTTTGCTTGACACAAAGCCCATTGATCTGACCTCCAGAGGAATAAAGATGAAAAGAGCAGATATTGCCTATTGAGTTGGTATATTGACTCACTGTAACAGCGAGAACAAGTGCAAACACGATAAAGGGGTGAGAAGTATCACTCAGCAGCTCGCCTGCGTGTTATTTGATCCTGCTAGCATAATAATGCTGCTTACCGTCTACCTCTGGAATGTGCTGGCAAACCACGACACAGACAGGCTCGACACAAGTGCAAATTATATAAATTAGATAGGCTGTTGGCTGCACTAGATTGACGTGTTGAAAGTCTGACACTTCGACCCCAGTGCAGCAACATAATGTGAAGGTCACTCAGATTTACAGTTGCATGCATGTGTCTCCCCAGCAGCTTTGAGGAAGGGCACAGACAGACAAATAGCATTTTTTTCCTGTATTTTCATAAGTTTACCTGAGCATTACTCCTCCCAGTCTGATGGCCCTTTTCCAGTCCTTCAGAGTGGCTTTCCCAGCCAGGTGCACAAACTGCTTAGGACTGATGAGCTGGTCATTAAACTGTAGGCAACAAGAAGACGGCATAGTGTTGATAAAAAACTATTATAAGACAGATATGGAAGACAAAATGTGAAGACAATCAAAGGTTTAACTAGGTCATTCTATATCGTCAACTTACTTTGACACATCTGACGTTGATTCCAGGACAAACAAACTTCTTAAACAGCAGAACGGCCCTGCTGTCCCCACAGGTGATTGGGTAGCCATACTCCACCTCCTCTCCTTCTGCTTTACTGTCCTCTAAAGGTCACAAGCCACAAACATAAAGACTTGCAGCAACAATGTGGAATTTAACTATAACAGCAAAATCATGCATTAATAAAAAAAGTATAATTATACTGTATTCACAAGAATATCATCCTAGGTGCTTATGAATTCAGGAACCATGTGACAACAAAATCAACAGTCAATCATTGCATCTCAGGGGTTTATCAATATTCTTCATATTCGAAATACACAGCAATGGATCCATCAATGCACATATAATTCAGTCATTGTATGACACGAGTTATTGATTTTATATATTTGTCTGTGAATAGTTTAATGTCAGCAGTGGAGAGAAAAGTATGGGTCACATACCGTGATGTGTCTCTATGGCCAAGACTGTAGTCCCTGTGTCAGCAATATCATCATTTACCCTGCAGATGGCGACAGATTCTCATATTTAACAGAATAATCATTTAATTCCAGCTGAGATTTCAATAGTTCAGACTTCAACAGCAAAATGTATGAATAGCTGGTGTATTCTTTGACTTAAGCCTGCATTATATTGATTATAAACAATGCTGATGTTGGATGATGTCATAAGATTCATCTTATATGGGAAAAAAATCTTTCATCATAATGAAAATCTCCTAGTACATTAATGCAAATCTGTCTACATATTTACATTTGTCTCTCTGTTTTGTCACATAGCAAATGTAGAACATATTGGGCTTTGAATGAAAAAAAGCCATGTTACCCATGCAGGATGGGCTGCAGGTGCAGGATGACTTGAGTCTTATGGTTGTTGCCACTGGACTCCCCTTCCTCCTCCTTCACCGTCATTAGATCCCCTGAAGACACAATGACCTCAGCACCCGCCATCACCCCTCCCCACAGAGCTGCACGCACAGAGGGCAGAGCACGCATGTTAACATCCAGATCACACACACGCATGCACTGATGCTATTTAATGCACACACAAGTCAATGAAAGCCTCCCCCAACAGACTTCTCTGGCATGCAACTGTCATAGAAATGAATCCATGCTGGGTGTAAAAAGCCCTAATCCTCACACAGGCAGGCCTTGCTCTCTATACTGCAGCTGAGAATGTGCATGAATATCCTATCATATAATATGATGGAAGAAAAGCTTATATTTATTTATTCCTTTATTTATTTGGTTAATTATTTTCAAAGGCCTGAATTGTAAAAATGGTGCAGCAATATAATGAGAACCACAGTGAAGTCAACAGGTGAAATATTCAATCATAAATCATTTTCCTTTATCTGCTTAGAGAGAAACACTCAAATCATATCAGTCCTGTGTTATACAACCTTGTTTGGTTTAGGCCATTATTTTTTGCCATAAATATGATTCCAATAAAAGACCTGTTGAACAAATTCAATCTGTGTTGTGACCAAGTCATATTAATCAAATCTTCAAAATCCAGTTGACATCAGCCTGCAGAGACAGTTATTCATCTCAGTATTAATTAAATCTATCTATACAACTTTTGGAAAAGGTTACAGTTAGATTATGAAATATAAGTTATTTGCATGTCCATATTTGCAGGCAACATATACATAACACAAACATATAAAGACATTTTAGATGGGTTAAATATGACTGAACTGTCCACTGCACTATGATCATTAAGAAATAAGAAAAAATAAAAGATGCAAATTCCCTCCTTGGTAAAGAGTTGCAGAAAAATAAATAAATAAATAATAAATGCTCACTCTATTACTTTCAGTATGATTATGACCATAATAATCTTTGTTTCACAAGCAGTATCTGAGGCTTTGGACACACAAAAGCACAGTCAGATGAATTTACAAACTGTGTGTCAGGATTAATCTCTGGATGAGAAACAGACCTGTACCTGCAACAAACTGACCAACATGTTCCACTTTCTATCAAGTAGATCTGTGGATCACAAACTCCTCCACGGACACTTCGCGTGTCTCTCACCCTCCTTCACACACACTCAAACTGACGTGTGTCGGTGCGCCGGCACGCACACGGCGGCGCGCGCTCCTGCCCCTCACAGGAGGCACAACAACAACAAAAAACACACACCGAAAACTGTGAAAACATAACACCTGCTACTTTAAACAACACTGCCATAGTTTCACGTACCGTATTTACAGCAGGGGCTCCTTCATCCTGCGCTGGCCGGAGAGGCGGCGGAGCATGCGCCGTGCCGCTCCGCTGCGCTTCCTGCAGTGAACGCAGCATTTGCCTGAGAAGCATCTGTCCCGCTGTCACGAGAAGCGGCTCGTTCGCACGCAATGTGTAAATCGGTCAAAGTGCTCTCATGCTCGGCTTTGTTTGAGCACCCCTGAGCCGTGCATGTGCGGACACAGCTCAAGCTCCAGAAGCATGTTTTACACCACAGGGGAAGTGATGGAAATGTGTGTATGTTAATGCATAATGTTCCTTCGTGGTGCGTTTAAGACTCATCAACTCTACATTGTCTCACCGTGGCCTGATTTTGTTTCTTTGTTATGCAATAAAAGCTCCAAACAGTCGCCTGTTGTGTTGTTGTTGTTGTTACCAGTGTTTCGCCAGAAGGTGGCGGGGTTTGCATGTAGTTGGAGGAAAGACACGAAAGGTTCAGAATGCTATTATATTAACATGCTGGAGGTTAACATGTTGCTCTTGAACGTACCATTTTAGTTTTCATACACATATATTTTAAAAAAAGTCTCTATAGAAGATAAAAATCTGAGACGCAGGTTTAGTGTCGCCATCTTCACCTATACATGTAAGAGCAGCGTAAATCATTAGTTTGGCCTCTGCTGACTGGTCTCAGATCAGTACTCACCTACTACTAAGCCCGCCCCCTACTTTGAATGGAATGCCTGGGCTTGTTTGATTGACGCTCACGCGGAACCAATGAGAAGTCGAGCTCACGCCTCCCGGCCAATAGTAAATAATCTTTACTTTGTACTCTAAGTTTTCGCTCAAGCCAGAAGCTCGACCCGTCCGGATCCGTCGGGACCTGCGCTTCAGTTTTTCCCACCCAGCGCCTGGAAATCATGCCTGCAAAGTGCGAACATCTCTGGGATGTTGTGAAGTCTCTTATTGGCACTTTCTGGATCTTTTTAAGTGTTTGTTCCGTGTTTGTTCACAGCCAGGAAGGTAAGAAAAACAAGTTTATTGAGGCTTTTTAAAAGGTAAAGATAGTGACTGTTTCTCATCTCTCAGCTAATAACTGATCGATCAATTTATTCTAACTTAATAGCATGTATTTGTATGTAGTGACATTGTTTTTAAAGCACTGAACACAAGCATCAATGATCATTAAATCTGCATCCCGCTTAATCCTGTCACTATCATACAAAATTCTTACTGCTGTTTACTAAATTTAACAGCAACTATTACATGCCACCATGATTAGGCTTGTACTGTGTAATGAACTAGTCCTGACAGTTTTACCATGCTTTTCTGTCAAGTCAACTTTTAATAAAAGAAACTTGCATTAGTCAACCTTTATTGTCTATGTTTAAGTCACTGTTGAAATACTGCATTTCATATTGAAGTAGGTGCAATGGTCGAGCATGTGAAGTCACGGTGGCATTCTTCACATACTCTTCCCTTGTGCATGTTTACCTACTGATCCCAGCTATCAGCTCACCTTCCCACAGGTTTTTTTCTTTTCTTTTTTTTTTTTTACAACACATCAGTCAAGTCCACGTGCAGCATGAATCACAGTGACCAACATACACACAGACAAACAGAAAACCACTCTACTGCCCTGCAGACTCTGACTGTAACACTCAGCCACACCGCAAATCGTTTTTGATGTTTTTGTCTGTCTCTGGAGCTTTGCTTTCCTCACATAGGAAGATGATTAAGTCCAGGGTCAACTGCTTATTCTGAATCACATTGTATTTGCTGGCAAGTGTGCAAAGAGCTTTGGTGGGGCCAGGGTATGGGGGAAACATTTCAACCTCTTGTGTTGTAATGTTGTGATTGACACACAAGACGGGATAAGGCGATGTAGTGACAGGTAGCACAGGTGAACTTCCTGTCTGCTAGTGTGGACCTGTACGGGCCTGCCACAAAAACCTCAAGAGGAAAACAATGTCGCTGGGCTGCGTCTGATTGACTGTCTGCCATCCTGCCACCCAGCTCGACTCCAGCTTTCTGTAATTCACCTTCAACATTTTCTAAACTGGTTGGAACAGGCTGATCCTTTTCATATGAATTTAGAGACAGACTGGCCTGGAGACAGGCTGCAGGTGAAAGGGTTCAGTGAGCAGGGGAAGATTACCGGCCAACCAGAACTTCCCCAGCACTGCAGCCTCTGTGGCCTCCCACCGGAAGGTGACAGATCCACGCTCTGCTGCCCATGGTTAGACTATGTCGCTGTGGCATTTCCAGGGAATCCTTTGGGGGCTTGAGGAGGGGCAATAACATCCAATGGCTTATGGTTATTAGGAGCTGAAGAGCTGTTGGGAAGTAGGAGAACGGCTGGTGTGATGCAGGATGTGTGTGACAGAGGGTGAGTGGAAGGTTATCCTCCTGTTTCCCCTCAGACAAGTCTCCACGAGCCTTATATGGAAGACAAGGACAGGGATGATGTGCACGCTCAGATGGACCCTGGTGCCTTTTGCAAGTTTTGACCATTCTGGGAACACGTCACCACTTGACATTTGGGTTGTGGGTTTGAGCCTGTCGCCCCCGCAGCACTTATCTCTGTGTGACCACTGTGGGAATTGACTCATTTATTTTCTGTGACCCACAGGGATGTTAGAGGATCTAAATATTTGTGTTTTCCCTTCCAGTTAAGGGTTAGTCACAGCCGCCTCAGGTCAGAGGGAGTAATGAAGCAACATTCAAGAAAGTATTATTCATATGAAAAAGTAATGTTTGAATATGAATTGCCCCTCTGGGACAAATAAAGTATATTTTAATTGAATTTAATTTAAAGAACTAACTAACTTTGGATCAATTTCTTTCCTTTTCTTTCAATCACGAAATACCTTTTCATAATCTTTTAGTATTAAATCTTGGGAAAAGTATCTTTTGCAATATGTCAGATGTGCAGGTCATAGTCTTAGGAGCTTAGTACTCGTCTCACCGCCAATTGTGTCATCTCACAGTTACAGTATGATCTGAAGAGTATGAACATGCACTTTTAGAAGAGGCTTATTACTCATCTGTCCTCAAACGAACATTAACAAAGCCTTTAATATTCTGTGGATTTAATTAAGAGAATTAATGATTAAACCTTTTGCGATTATGTGATTTTTGACTTTATCTAAGCTTGAGGTGCTCGGCTGATAATTCTTCTCCTGGCACAGATGTTTGGAAAGTGAAACTTGTTTGTCGTGCTTTGATGCTCATTAGCTGTGTGAGAAATTACTATTTCTTGTTAGGCAGAACCTGTAAACAGGGCTGATTGTATACTGTGCTACTGAAACAAGTAGGTGATTAACAAATTGGTGGATCAGCAGATGATTAATTGGCAAACATTTTGATTATCAGTTCATTTATTTTTCAAGTCATGTTAATAAATATGAGGAAGATGCCAATTAATTAGCTTGTTCCAGCTTGTCTAATGTGAATATTTGCTTGTTTTAAAGAGCCTCTTTATTAGCAAGTACTCAACATGTAATTTTGGAATGAAACGGTTTCTAAACATGTCCCAGTGTTGGATTTACCTTGTGAACCGTCAGCTTTCTCCCATTACAGTCTCCCTGTTGTACTTGTATCATTTCAGGTAATGGCTGTGGACACACAGTGCTGGGCACAGAGTCTGGCACACTGGCCTCTCAGAACTATCCAGGCACCTACCCCAGTAACTCCTGGTGTAAGTGGAGGCTTCGGGTGCCAGAGGGCCGCACGCTGCGACTGCTGTTTGGGGATTTTGACATTGAGAGTAGTCCAGGCTGCAGCAACGGGTCTCTGGTGATCACAGATAAGAGCGGAGAACCCAGTCTGGGTAGGTTTGTTCTCTAATGATGGGATAAAGTGTGTTAAATGCTTGTCAGGTTCATGTCTCCTCCGTTGAGTCTCTTCTGCTGATGGACTTTTTATGTTCTGTTCCTGAACATCCTCACAGCCATGATTTTGGAATACACACAGGATGCCATTCCACTGACACACTGACTGAAGAGGCAAACCCACTTTCGCAATAGACACATGCACATCTTCCAACCAGGTGTATAAAGTCATGTCCTGAGGGCATTAAAGTTTGACAACACCAAAATGAGAGCATCATGAGATAGAAGTATTCTGTTAGGCTGCCTTTTGTGTTTATTACTGGATTCCACACGGGGAGGTGTTCTTACATGTAGATATACAATATGACAGTCTACACTTTATCTTTATTATACAGATGGAGGTATGGGATTCAAACGTGACAGTAAACAGGGTTAGACTGACATAAATCATCTGCATCTGTTGATATATGCTGACAAAGGCACTGATAATATTCCTGTTCAAGAACGTAATGTGCAGCCGTCTGTACACATGAGCTATTGGAAAACAACATGTGTTTTTACAAATGTCTGTGGGTCTGTGTGTTCACAGGTCCAGTGTGTGGGAAGCTCGATCGAACACAGAGGAATGTGACATTTGAAAGCAATGAATTGACAGTAAGCTTCCAGTCAGGGCCGCACCGCTCTGGACGAGGGTTTCTCCTGTCCTACGCCACAGAGCAGTATTCAGGTATGATATTATCACTGGCTGATGACTATTTGTGAAGCACTTACATGGTTACATCAAGTATATGTGTGTTGTTGTTGTTGGTCACATTGCTGTTGTGTTGTTAATGTAGCTGAACATGTAGAGAACGTAACTCATCTCTACAAGTGCTTCATATGTGGTTTGAAATGAATTTCTAAAATTTGCTCATTCACAAGTTTAGACTGGTGTAATTTTAACGCTGTCTGTGTGAATGTTTGTCCTGGCGGATGTACAGCCGTGTGTTGAAGTGTATCTGTGGTTGTGAGTCACTTCTTATTGGCATTCAACCTCCATCGCTATCTCCGCTCTGGCGTGTTTGCTCAGAAAGCAGGAGTCCTCCCAGGCTGAATGGAGTGAGGCCTCAGGCTTCAGTCTGTCGCTCGGAGTGGCTGGACTTTTTTTTCACTCCCCCTCTTCTTCATCAGCCTGTTAACCACTGCCAGCCCACTACCATCCCGTGTTTGTTGCAACATAGAGACTGTTGATTTACTCCACATTTAACCATCTCTACCAATGCAGCAACAGATTGAACATTTAATTAGGGATGGAAATCCAAATGCATTGTTTCTAAATGATTCAATTACCGAATGATACATAGGTCACAGTTCTTCCTGCGTATCATTTTAATAACAATGTGGACTTGTTTAGTCTGAATGCTGGTCTATACTTAGAGATAGTTTCCTTTTTCTCTGGGTGAAGTCGTCTGTACTCTTCAGTATGTATCATAGTTTCCTGTTTTTCACCGAGTTGTTTATGAATCCGGCAGTGTCTGGAGCGAAAGCCATATTCAGACATACAAACCACTGTCTGTTAAATGTGAGCGCACGAGGACCGTTCGTTGTACTCGTCAACTGTGACACAGTAACAAAGGGCCTTACTCACATCAACAGTGGTGACCGCTCATCCCTTAATATAGCGCACTTACAGCATGTCTCCCACAGTATCTGTTTGTGTGTGGTTTAGGGATGTTATGTAAGCCTGAGATACTGGGTCCCACACCATAAGTCCAGCAATTCATGCTCTTCAGAAAAACTGGTGTTAATTTGAATATATCTCTGTCTGTTTTGCTGGTGCAGATCTCATTTCTTGTTTACAACGAGGATCTCATTTTAGCTCGCAGCATTTGAGGTAAGTGGTTGACCTCTGCAGTTCCCATAATAGTCTGTTTTGGTACAACAGCAAGTGTTTCTCACATATTATTCTTCTGATTCTCAGTGTGTACTGCCCGGCTGGATGTAAGAATGTCACAGGGGATGTTTGGGGAAACTCTGAGCTGGGTTACAGAGATGTAAGTAAATTATGTTTGAGCTGTATTAGACTTTTTTGATGAGTTTCAAAAAATATAAAATATATGTATGAAAATGCTCCATGTGTCGTCTCTGCCTGCAGACCTCAGTCCTATGCAAGTCTGCAGTCCATGCTGGAGCTGCGTCTGACAGTCTTGGAGGTCACGTGACTGTGAATCGTGGGAGAAGTCTTACACTCTATGAATCCACCTTTGCCAATGGAATCCTTTCAAAAACGTACGTCTTCTGTTGTTATAGTCAAAATTCAATCATGTTGGCTGTTGTTGACTATATGCAGATGATGTGCT
Source organism: Centropyge bicolor (assembly GCA_037975185.1). Classification (NCBI taxonomy): domain Eukaryota; kingdom Metazoa; phylum Chordata; class Actinopteri; family Pomacanthidae; genus Centropyge; species Centropyge bicolor. The sequence goes on along the minus strand of JBBMOC010000038.1, from coordinate 1,114,362 downwards.
GTAGATGACAGTATACATTGGTCTCAAAACTGTCCTCTTTTACAGGGGATCATTATCTGAAAAGAAGCTGCTCTTCAGCAAAGGTATGAGTAAGACATGACATTTATCACTACATGTTGTTAGAATTTAGGGCCCCATGTTTTTGCATGTTTTAACCCATTTACTACATGTAGCACATTACTGACATTCCTGCTTTCCTTTTCTCAAGACATGCTGCTGTATTTATTCCTGACATCCATAAGCTCACATTCTTTTTACTATAAAAAAAAATCAACCTCTTGATCACTGTGAAAATCATCTGCAGAAATGATGGGCAGTAAAATATACATGATTTGCTGTATATAAAACCACTAAGTTACATAATGAACCAGTTCAATTGATCCATCTTTTCCTCTGCTCCCCAAACAGAATGCAACAACATCCTGGGTGTTTCAGGCTTAAATGCCTCATCTTTCTGGGATAAAAACAGTCAGGAGCACATAATGTTCTGGTCTTCCAGAAACATGGGTTCTAGCCATGAGTTCCTACCCTGGGCAGCAGGCAGTAATGATCTGAACCCATGGGTGGAGCTGGAACTGAGTGACAGAAGCACCATCACAGGTAAAAATGCTCACATAAGAATTTTAGGTGTAAAACATTTTTAATATATCATAATGGGATTTAATGGGATTTTCTGAGAGTAAAATAATTATAAAATATCCTCAGACTAATCCTTTAAGTATTAGTTTGACTAAAGTGTATTAGTTTGTTTTTTTTAATCTCCACAGTTTCATGCTATTTCAAAGAAAACCATCTCTCAAATGTCAAACTAACCAAACATGTTCTGTTTTTTTTAGGGATAATAACAGTAGGATCAAACGAGCACTACATAGAATCATTCATTGTTCATTTCAGCAAGGACAGAAAGAATTGGAAGCTTTACAAAGGTGCTCTCAGTAAAGAAAAAAAGGTAAGCATTGTCCTCACTGACATTCAACTGATGGTTCCTATTTAGGCCAACAGAACTGGTTACTGAGTTTACTCTGTAGGCTTCCTGCTGTTCTCTGTGAATAAGTAACTCGGTTGTTATGGTCCCCAGGTGTTTCAGGCCTACACCGATGGCCACCTGAGGGTTCTCAACAGCTTTATTCCTGCTGTGGTGGCTCGGTTTGTCCGGCTACAGCCAGTGAGCTGGCACGGCCGAGCCTCAGCTCAGGTTCAACTTTTGGGCTGCACCGGTGCAAAGGTCACACCAAGGTCACGCCCAGCAGCTGGTGGGTATTCTCAGAGATCAACTTAATCTGTTGACAGCATGGAATCATGTCTGTATGCCTGATATGATTGTGTTCCGACAGAATCTCCATCAGTCAAAGTAAACATGGGTACACTGAGCCCCAGTCCCACTCCCACTCCCACAGAGGGTCCAGTGTTAGTGGAAACGAGACTGAGTATGTACCTGTGTCACTTTCTCATTCTAAATGTGAACAATGAAAATTAATGCCAGTCTATTTTAGGAATACACATCAAATCATAAAAAAGAGTGTAATACATCCTCCTCTCACATTCAGCGTTGTGGACATTGCAATAAACTGCATTCCTTCCTTACAAGTGTTTACTCACTTGGACTCTTGCTGCCGTGCAGGTTCCAGTCAGCCAGTCATAGTGGCGGTGGGAGTGGTCCTGGCGCTCTTAATGTGCGGCAGTTGTTTGCTGGCTGGAGTCTGGTGGAAGCGAAGGTGCTGTATTTTAACACTGTTGAACTTTGCAGAATGTATTTAAGTACAGTTTGCACACACTAACTGAAATCGATTCATTATTAATTAACACACGGAGTACTGTCACTGTTTATTAGAAGCTGTTGTTTTATTCATGCCTAAGTACTTTTGGTGAGTGTTGATGATGATTAGGGTTGAAAATAACTATTATTTTTTTATTAGTGATTCAGCTGTAGAATTTGTTTTTGATTGATCGTAATTTTTGCCTTTTTTGCCTAGAAAATGACTGAAAAAATGAATTAATTATTAAAATAGTCTCCTATTATATTTCTGTTGAACAATTAATTAGCTAATCATTTCAGCTCTAGCGGTGATGCTCCAGTGGTCACAGTACACTTTACAAACAGTATTTCATATGTACAATACTCTAATGCTTACTGTTCATTCCCTTCTCAATACAGGAAAAAAGACTCACAAATGAAGTACTCATTACCCACAAGTAAGTCAAATGCTCTTTGTCCATCTTCCAGTATTTTTCTGTTTTCTGTTAAAAAGCTTCTGACTATGTGTGTTTGTGTGTCAAGTAGGTTGTCAGAGTTTCCAGGCAAAGAGTCTCCCCTGCCCACAATCAGAGCTCATCTCCTACCCTCTGGAGCGAAATGTCCATGATGCTCTACCCAGCCCTCCTCTTAATGGTGAGAATTCACAGAAATATCTCTTGAAGAACACGGCTGTGTCTCAGTTTTACTACTGTCATTATCAGCTGCTGCCCTTTCATTGCCCATTCAAGAGTTTACTGGTGATCTCAAGTTGTGAGCTCTGCCTTCCCTCCTCCATGTTTCCTGCTCTAACAGTCTCTGGCTTCAGTGGTCAGTTTGAAGAGCTCATGCCAGGCCTGACAGGCAAACAGCTCTCTCCACGGGCTGTCCATTCTTCGCCCTGGCTCAGCCCATCACCCAGTCGCAGTACAAACATTCCTTTCTTTGGTCCACGGAGCCTCTCTGAAAGAGACCCTTTAATTGGAGCTCGATAAAGGACGCTCAGCCTACCCCCCACCACAACCACCACCAGCAGCCCCCCCACCTCTCAGCCTCCTCCATCCCCTCCCCCAGCGAGGGGGCCCTTCAGAGAGGTCTAGTGATAAACAGGACAGAGGGTCAAAGCTAAGACAATCAAAGCCCTCACTAAAGCCTGTCTAATTAAAATAGCTCTGGCTCTGAGGCTCACTGGGGCTCTTGAGTAAGGTCTAGGCCTCCCACACCACAGCCTCTTCTGCGGGGGTGAGGAGTAGGATCTGCTTGGGTCTGAGTGCATCGCTGTCGGCCCCTGTCCATGTGATTAGAGGAGACATTGTTGGTGGCCAAGCAGCTCATGCAGAGGCTCAAGACCGGCCTGGTATGAGACTGCTATTGAGTAGAACAGAAGCGTTTCCCAGAAATTGCAGCAAGATGCAAATAAGCAATTGATCCTAACAGAGTTTTTCCCATTAGTGAAAGGATGATGCAATGCGGTTCAGTTCATGATACCATACCTATTTTTTTGCATTACAGTAATGCTGTATTAGTTGGGGTGTACCAGTATGTTTAAAGCATATAAAATTCCTAATATTCTCCTCCAATTTATTTTGAACTTGATGCTAATATGCATTTAGCTAAGACAAATTGTTTTGTATGTGCAAAACTACTCGGCAATAGACCTGATTCAGATTGAGATTTTGTAAGCCTTGAAGATATCAGACTAACATGGGTTAAGCTTTTCTGACTTTCTGAGAGGTTCATTCTGACCTTGGACAGACATATACTATGAAAAGTTTCCAAACTCAAGGTTCATTTCCTTAGCTATGTTGATTTATTTTTAAAGTCACTTCAAGGTAATTAAATGGTTTTAAATATGACAGTTATATTAAATGACATTAAGAGACTCAGTGAAAGTTTTATTTACTGGGTAAAGTAAATAAGTCCTTGTTTTGTGTGTAACAAGTTGCATGATAAAAGTCTAATTGCAACCAAAAGTGATGGCTAGAAGGTAGCAAATGATAACAATTACAAAGATATTGATTAAAATTCAGCTGGTAATTCCTGGAGTATTAAGTGTTAAATGATGTAAATGAAACACTTGATGCCACTCTCATAGCTGTCTGTTCTATATGAGGCTGCAGGCATGGCTCTAACAGTAACAAATTCCACCTGCCAGCACATCTAAAACACAAGTATAACCGATTGTTTCTTGTTTGTTCAAGGCTTACACAAACTGAAGTGTAAAAATGACAATTTGTCACTATACAAGGGGTCATGTGCTGCACCGTGTCTTGGCTGGGAACAGGAACTTGCAGAGATAACAGTATCACAAATTGAAAACATATGTGTAATATTAATATTGGACTGAAACTGATCTGGATCCATCTGGTTTATGGTGGTGATTTTATCTGATACCTATGACAATGTTTGTTGCATCTCAAATGAATCTCAAATTCTTTTTTTCCAGACTATGCCGAGCCTGGTGTTGCAACTATTGGACAGAAGGTTGGGTCAACATTCAGACCCTCCTCAGATGAAGGCTACACCACTCCCTTCACCTTCAACCATTATGACACTCCTGGCAACCTGCCAGAGTACGCCGAGCCTCTTCCCCCAGAGCCTGAGTATGCCACTCCGTTCAGTGACCAGCCCTCTGAGGCACATGGACCTCCTGCTACCGCTGCTACCAGGACAACATCCAGCCACACTCTTTATGACTGCCCCTCACACAGGATGCTGTCCAATGGCTACTGCACTCCTGCACTGCATGCTAGTGGTCCACGACCGGTCAGTGTGGTCTACGCCGAGCCCAAGTCATGTGACTCTTTACTACAGAAACACACATATGAGCAGCCTTTGTGAACACTGCAAGCTCGGACAAGGAGAATAAAAAAAACGACTCTCCAGAGCTAAAGTGGGTTTTGGGACCAGAGGACCACTTGATCTTAAGTGGACACTAAGCTGGACAGTGCTGTCCAGAGAGTGCTAATGCTGACAGAGCTGAACGTCCAGTGAGTGATGTACCCAAATTTGAGAAGTCACTTTGGACCATATGCATATATGAGCCCAGAGTTCACCATGATCTGAGAGCCATATGGGTGCATTTCCTTCCAGGAATTATGGAGATGTACAGTGGAAATATCCTGTGATGCACAAAGAAAATGCAGGTTCCGTTATGTCTCAGAGATACTGTTTATTTGATGAAATGTTTGTTCACATGCTGCACTTTGAGAAAACACATACAGCAATGTATGTCTATTTAACAGGTTAATGCAAAAAAGTGGATTGAATATGTTACTTGTCCTGACAAAACATTGTACTCACAATGTATAATGTCAACATGTTTTTTTAAAAAACAAAACAAACAAACAACATTTAAGGAGCACTATAAATGGTACACTGTAACAAAGTGGTGAAGATTGTTGCTATGATTCTAAGTAACCACTAGGAGGCTCTGTTGAGCTTTCAACATCTAACAATAATGTAATAATCTGTCTGCTGGTTTCTCAGATAATTATCACCCATTTCTAACAAACATGTAACAATTGGTTTAAAATATATGCTTGAATTAGAGTGTAACACAGAAAGGCACAACAGGCAAGGTGATGTTGTGATTAGGATGGAGGACCCTGTGATTCAACCTACTGCAGTGTCCTTGAGCAACACACATACATCAACCAAACTCCAGAACTGTTGTCATGTTGCTGCCCGCCAGTCAGGAATAGAGATTTCTTTCCCTTTGAGGGGTTAACATTAAAAATCAATTCCAGTATGTGGCTATCTTGTTATTTGTGAAGTTTTTGCCGCTGTGCAGCAACTTTCTCAGAGGTGAGAAAAACTTAAAGAATTGAGTAAAATTAACTCTGTATTCCTGACTGTTTGCTTAATTTTCTGTGGCATGCAAACTCCATTAGATTGTCTTAGAATTTTGTATGAGAAATATAGGTCTTAAACAGATTATATTATTAAAGAACTTAAACTGATATGACGTTGCTGTTCACGGCACCGTAGAGTACCTTAGATATAAAATTGTACTTTTTCCTGTTACAAGGGTCAGGTGGCAGTGATAGTCCTCCATTATATCTCTAAAATATTATTGAAAGACCCCCAAAAATGTCATTTTCTAAGAATACTGTGTGGTGACACATTTGGCGATGATTTCGCTAATCTCTGCTGAATAAGGCACAATAAAACAACTGTATTAAGAAATATACTTTAGGAGTTGGCCTGGTGTGTAATTGCAGCAACAAGGTGCTTAACATTTTTTTAAGGAAGGCAGTGATGAACTTGCACAAACAGGCAACTGGATACCTCACTAGTAGAAAAATGTCAACCAATCTGAACTTGTATCATAAATCAATAAAACCGTCTGTTATGAAAACAAATTCAGTTTCTGAATATGAGATATACAGAATCTCTCCAACTCTTTAAAGTGTCACAAATTTGTAATTGAAAACTTTCTATAATGTCTGTAATGGCTCAAAAAGAAGTGGGGTACTATAAAAAAGACTTCAAATTGAAAAGCTTAATAATACTTGGCTACAGAATATATTTCACGCAAATCATTTCAACACTTAAAACATTTTGAATCTATTTGCTCTGGTGGTTCTTTGTTTAGGTCCCGTCAATATTGCACCAATATTTATTCCCTTTCTCTCTCGTTTGTGCTTACCTCTTTCCTTGTTCCCTCCTCCTCCTCTCTCCCTTCAGAGGAGTAGTGTATTAGAGTCTGGTGTCTGTTCCTGGACGGGGCATCCTTAAAACGCAGGCCACAGTCTTCACATGCATACAGAAGCACCTCTCTGTTGCTGCCTGGGTGTGTGCCCTCTGACTGAGATTTGCTCCCATTACCTGCAAGCAGAGCCGAGCCGGTCTGAGGAGCATTTGACACAGGAGAATCTCTGGAATTTAGAGCTGCATGTGAGTTGTTATCTGGGCTGTTGGGTGTATTGAGCCCAACACCAGCTGATGGAAAAGTCCTGGGACGTCCAGGTGGATAACCACGGCCCGCTGGCCCCCGAGATGCACCCCCAGCTCCAACTTCTCCAGCATGTTCGGGAGCCAGTCCGTGGACTGTGCGGTAGTGGAAGCGGATCCCGGAGCGGTTGGAGAAGCCTTTCCCACAGAGGCTGCAGATAAAGGGCCTCTCTCCTGTGTGGATGCGGGTGTGGATCTTAAGAGCTCCTGACTGGGTGAAACACTTCCCACACTGGCTACAGCGGTAGGGCTTCTCTCCAGTGTGCGTCCTCTGATGGGCCCGGACCCCTGCCAGATGTGGAAAACCTCTGCCGCAGAACCCACAGGAATACGGCCTTTCACCTGTGTGAATGCGCTTGTGAATCTTCAGGGCCCCCGACTGGCTAAAACTCTTCCCACAGTCAGAGCAGGAGTAGGGCCGGGCACCAGTGTGCACATTGAGGTGGATGCGGAGGTTGCTGTGCGAGTTGAAGGCCCTGCCGCACTCCGTGCAGAGGAAGCCGGACGGTTTGTGAGCATGCTCGGAGCGCTGGTGCTGCAGCAGCTGGGACGGTCTGGAAAAAGAGGCAGAGCAGTGCATGCAGGGATGTAACGCCAACGTGCTCGTAGCTGCCCTGCCTCTTTCCTCTTGCTGCTGAGTGTGTGTTTGTCTGTGCTGGTGGTGGCACTCCTGAGTACAGGTAGGAAAAGAGTGCTGGCAGCACAAGCAGGGGAAAGGACCAGAGAGCTGTGGAGCGTGAGAGCGGGCAAGCTGAGGGCAGGGTAAACAAGAGGTTATAGGACAGTGGTGGTGATGGAAATGATGATGGGCGTGGGTGTGAGAAAAGGGGGAGTCTGTGCCTTCCTGGTGGCTCAGTATCTGGGCGCAGGTTTGGAGGCTGCGATGGCAACACAAGCAGGGAAACATGGAGAGGTGGGACAAGGAGCTTGAGGACACCCTGGAAGAAGAAGTGTCTGAGTTCTGGTCCGGGCTCTGAGTCCTCCTGTCTGCCTCCTCCCTCTGTGGCCGGCCAGACGTTCTGGTCTCCAGCGCAGATGTGATGGTGCTGCTTTGTTCAGTGTCTGGTAGATGGTGGCACGCTGCACCTGAGCATGGCGGCGAGGACAAAGACGGTCTGGGATTTAAAATCTCAAGGGAAGGTGGAGCAGTGGAGTAAGGGCACCCAGGGCAGGTGCAGGCATAATGCACATCTAGACATGAAAGAAACATGGATTACAAAGAAATTAATTTTTGCAAAAAAAAAAAAAATCCTGATTTCTCACCTTCTCTCCTGTCTCTGGCCTCTCCCTTCCTCTGTGATGCCCCAGGGTGGATCTGCCTGCCTGGCTCTGCCTCTGACTTATCCTGGGCAGGTCGAGGTTGTTGTAGAGGACCAAGTGAAGCAGCTTTGAAGCCCAGAGTCTCACCAGCAGCAGCCACGCCCCATGCTGCGTTCAGCACATCTGGCTGATCCTTGGAGGTATTTCCAGATGTGATAAGGTCACCAATGAACTGATGCATGTCCATCCAGGAGCACTGAGTATGCTGCAAAAAGTACAAGGCACAGTCTGAGCGCATGTAGTGTGTAATTTATAACGCATAAACTCTTCATGACTTCATCTGAAAACACTGGTTCCTCTTTTAACAGATTGATTCAAAATAACGGGGTCGTTTACTTACAATGTCGCTACACTTGTCTTTGTCCATGAATCTAAACAAACGCTGGTGCTGTCGCCAGATCGACGGCTGAGCTTTATATCGATTTCAATATGTCAGACAAAACAACGAAGGCAACAAAAAATACACATGTTCTTTATTACACTGCCACATCTCTACAGTAGCCCGTTAAACTCCCGTTAAAACATCTCAGCATCACTGGGCAGAGATTGTATTTCCGGGTTCAGTGGTCATGTGACAGGAATCGCAGACTTTTTTTTTTTACCCCTTTTCATTTAAATTTAATATGCACTTGTAAAATATAAAAACATATGTATCTAAAAAGAAATGTTAAATATTTTATAAAATATATAGGAGACGTTTTTAATTTTTTTGTGAATAATAATTATGGACGTGTTAGAAAGCCCTTTGATTGAGTTGGAATTCCTTTAAGAAAACAGAGAGCAGGGATTTAGACCCAGATATTTGCATGTATGAAAATGGCATTTGGCAAAATAAAAATTGAACTGCATATCAGGTAATAAAGAGAGAAATCACCACAGTTATCAATAATAAATCTGGCAACATCTTGCCAAATGTTTGTTGTAAGAACAATCCTCACTTTGAAGTTAGTCTTTTTTTTTTTAGCTCATAATAATTTCAAAACAACTCGTCTCTCAGACTGAACTTTAGTTGAACCACTGTCACAATAACTAGACTCACAAATGAAATGTCACAAAAAGTAAATCCTCCTGGGAACAACAGGCTGTTCTATTAAGTATTTTATGATAATGATCACCTCTGTAGTGTAGTGATTAAAACTGTCCAGAACATCATTGGTATCTACCAAGCATCAGTCATATCAGAGGCCAAAGGAATAATATAAGACCATATTCACCCCAGCACCAGCCTGTTCACATCCTGCCGTCTGCAAGTGATTCAGAAGCATCTGCTCCTTCTTCTTCTTTTAGACTGAGACTGAAGAATTCATCCTTCACATTCTCTTGCGCAACCTTGTTTTATAGAATGACAAATAAATGAACCTTGAAATATGATGTAATATCTCAGTGAAAGCAGGATGTTAAACATTTTAAAGGTTTTATTGTCTAGTCTATCTCTATCTACTCTGTAACAATAAAAGTCAAGAGCCAGCCTTGCGGGTCAACGTTGTTTCTCGGTTTTCCTATATACAATACATAGTGTATTGTAGTACTTTTGACTGGAGTAATTATAAACAATAGTGTCCTTCTCTACAGAGGACCTTACAATGTCTCACTTAGGCACACACGGAAACACACAAAGATGTCAAGAATACAAACGGATGTCAACAAGATATTAACTGATTTTTGGTCAAGAACAAATGTTTATTTGCCTTTAGAAAAACATCACCACATTCCTGCAGACCGTAAAGATTGAGAAAATGTAAAACACAAGGTGACAGAATGCCGTGATATTAATCAGTACCATTATTTGCATTCATTATTTAACATAGTACTAGAGGTCAACTGCCTACACACAAAATGCACATAATTTCAAGTCTCAGCTGAATACTATGAAATCCAGTGTTTTCATTCAACTTAAAGCACATTAATGAACCCAAAGATATGATTTCACACAAAAACAGTGCATGAAAGGTAGAAATCAGGAATATGTTCTAATGATGCAAGAGGGACTGTACAATATTGCATAGGCTTCATAACTAATATAGTACCACTCTGCTGTGGTGACCCAAGCCACAAGCTTTACCCAAAATGCAAATAAAACTAATACTAGAATAAACAGGAGCTGGAATGTTTTCTTTACATTACAGAAGAAACAAAATTCTGTCAACAGTCAACTGCTGAGGAGACACTGGATTTCTTTAGGAGTCTATTCATAGTAGTGTAAAAAGTAGAAAAATTGCTTTATCATAAACAGGTGTGAAGACAGACATAGATATTTTACAGTATTTAATAGTATATCTTTCTGGCTGTAGACTAACTCTATTATTGGTTTACATGATTACAGGTACAGCAAAACAGAAGGTGTGTCCTTTGAAGAATTTAGACACATTCTCTAATAGGGAGTGTGACCACAGATAGAATATTATTCACTTTTTTTTTATTTTGCCCTCATTGAAAACGTTATGGTAATTTGTCTTTATCAGCATAAGCAGGGCTTGAAACATCAACCTCCATCTTGATTTCTTTCTCTGTCAGTATTGATTTGGATGGTGATGAATCAAAATCAAGACCAGGAGACTGAGGCTCATTCTTGTTGATGTCTATTTTTAGCTCAGAGGATACTGTATTAACATTCAGAGTGGAGAGATCCATGGGATCCATTTTAAACTTGTTCACTTCAGTATATGTATCAGTCTCCCCTGGATTTGGTTTAACAATTGCTTTGTTGATGCTGTTTTGTCTTACGATGCCATCAGCTTCTCCTGAGATTTCAAATTCTTCTGGTTCACTTTTAATAGGAGGAATAGGAATGTTGCTCAGAGCGGACTGAGATGAGCTACACTTCATAGACAAATCCAGAGGTGCCTCACATTCTGGATACTGTCTAATCCTAGTTACCAAATCCAGGGCTGCACTGAGCGGCGCTCCAATAGCAACATTCACTCCAAGGTGTTGAGGCTGGACCTGCAGAGTTGGACCTGGTAGTGTTGGAGAGAGTGCAGACGGGAGGGTCAGGCCATTGGTTTGAGTTGGGCAGACGGGAACAAACAAGACAAGGTTAACACCTGGGGGCGGCTGTTTGTCTAGGGTTAACTTCCATAATCCATCTGATGGACTGGAGCCAGCAGACACACCCTCCGTCACCAGTCCTGGACTACTAGAATCGGTCACCAGTGCAGCAGGCATAGGGACTGTGCTTGTTAGGTTTGATGAGTCTCGTTTTGCAATGAGCTTTTTTGCCTCAGGTGAAGAGCTCTTTGAGGCCTGCCGTTTCCTGGGAGCACTCTAGAATCAGAAACGCAACAGAATAACCCAGTCAGTCAATGAACTATAAAAAATAAAGATGTGACATGTCAGTAGAATCAAGATGCAGAGACCTTTATCTTAAGTTTGAGGCAGGTTTCAATTCCAGTTAAACTGCTAACATCCCGACACATGTGCATTTTCCCACAGGAAGTGTTTTGTTATCTCTCTGTTACTAGTTGTTTATTTCCATCATTCAAATTTCTCCTCTACTCAAAAATGTGTTTTGCTCATTATTGCTTCACTCACATCTTCTCTGTGCAGAATGACGTTTGTCCTTTCTTGTATCAAAATGTTGCTCTCAAGCAGCCAATTCTCAAATTCTGGATGTTGGAGTTTCTGCTCTCACCTTAATTTAATGTTGACAAATGGAGCTGACCACGAGCACAGTTAATGATTATCCAACCCAAGCAATTTTCATATCTCTACAATTTCATTTTCATATAAAGTTAACTTGTATCATGCTGAACTGAGGCCGATGTCTGTCTGGAAGTTGGGAAATCAATTTTGCAACTTATTCTTTAAAAAGTAAATTAACACCCTCTGAAAATGTTCTTTTTGCTGACCTCCAGTAGTTTAACATGTGGCCTTGCTGCAGAAATGTGCTGTGTGCACACAGTGACATCATTTTTGCCTGTGGTGCAACTAACCAAGCTTCTGACCCCACCCCACCATACCCTTCCTGCTGGGTGTGGTCGGAGTAGTCACAGGTGGAACTGATTTGAAGCTTTGAAGAGAGAGAATTGAAATACTGTTTTTTTTTTTTTTTTTAGAATGGTGTTAAGTTACTATTTAAGAAAACAGCTGTCAGTAGTGTTAAGTGTTATTTGTATTTAATGAGCAGACAAAAATACTATAATATTATAATATAAAATCCAAATCCATTCAAACTTATACTGTACATCACCATAATGGCCTACACTCACCGCAGGCTGGGGTGCTTGTCCACAGGTCTTTAGGTGGCTGTCATAGCCCTGCTGGTGGGGGAAGCCCAGTCCACAGCGCTGACAAAGGCAGGGTGACTTGCCTGCATGACCGCCCATGTGGGACATTAACAGCAAGGCCGACCGGAAACCCTTTCCACAGTCAGCACATTTCAGCACCCTCTGATGAGCCCCGGCATGTTTCTTCAATTCTTCCGAAGAGTCAAATCTCTGTCCACACTCCAAACATCTGATCTCATCCCCTTTAGGCTCCTGATTGCCCCAGCAGCCTGTGTCCTTTTTGTGCTGCTGGAAGTCCTCCTGACTGAGAAACTCTCTCAGACACGCCACGCAGTGGATGCGTTCAGGTTCACACTTGTGTTGTCGGTACAGCTTTGCCAGGCGGAAGTGGCAGCGGCATCGTATACAGGTGTAAGGCAACAAACCCACATGGAAGAAGCTGTGTTTCAGGAGAGCATTCTTCTTCGTAAAGGTCTTCGAGCAGTCCGTGCATTTGAAATTGCTACGGCACGTCCTCTTCTGATGGCGTGCAAGGGACTTTGAAGAAGAGAAACTGCGGCCACATGTTTCACACATAATATTCAGCATACATTTGTGTAACTGCACGTGGTGTTCACATTCCTTCAGAGAAGTGAACACACGTTTGCAAAGGTCACACTCGTAAAACTTATCCTCAAAGTGCGTTTTTGACAAGTGGTCTTGCAGAGCTTCCTGTGATGAAAAGTCCATCAGACACACACGGCACAGGGGGCGATCCACTTTGGATTGGGCATGTGTGCGCAGGTGGACTCGGTAGTTGTAAATCTGGCAAAAGCGCTTTCCACACTCGGCACAGCAGTACGGGCGTGATCCAGTGTGCAGATTCATGTGGTCCTGGAGCTTGAATTTGGAGTTCAGCTGGAGATCACAGACACTGCAGCGGTAGTCACCGGAATGACTCGATTCTGTGGGAGAAAGAAGGAAAATAGAGGTAAAAAGAAAATCCCATGAAAACACCAAAACCAAGTGTAAGACTGTCTCTCAATAGTTTTTCAATTTTCCTACCCTGTCTGTAGCACACAACCCAAAATCCCATTTGTTTCTGTTTCTGCAAAAAAAAATCTATGAAAACAGTTCACAGATACATAATTTTTAAATGTGTCATCCAGGCGGACACTGTAGTTTTTAGTAAACATTACTTGAACATGAGTAAGTAATGCCGTTATTGGGGTCTATTTTCAGCTGTGGACATCTGGTAATAATAAACTACAGTTAATTGTTATGAAGGAAGATGTCACCCAGTCCAACACTGTGGTTTCTTTATGTGTACTTATTAATTGCTGGACAAAAAATGAGGTCTATGGCAAAGAGAATCAAGCTATATCAGTCTTTGGCTGATAGACAAGTTGGATCAATTCATTGTTGGTGTAGATCTGTCTAATAAGACATGTTGACGATGAGAAACATATTAGTAAAATATATTTATTAAATTCCAGCAAGTTTCAGACAGGCTGTATAACAATACACTACTGCATGCTAATGAGAGTTGAAGTGAATGAGTCATACCATTGTTTAGTCCTTCCTCATCCTCTTCTTCCTCATCGACCTCTTCATCGTCATATGCTTCTGAAACCTCACTGTCATCAGAGTCATCCTCCACATGCTGCTGCGCCTCTGTTGAATCCTTTTGTGCAGCGTCTCTGTCATCACAATCTGTCACTCTAGTGTCATCCTGTTCAGTTATTAGTTGTGGATGGTCTGTGGTTTCTGGTCCAGCAGCCAGATCAGGCTCTGACAGTTCAGAAAGTGCTGTGCCTTTGTCAGCCTGTTCATCTTGCAGACTCTGTTCAGGAGTGAAGCGTGTACAATGTACTGCCTCTGTATTTGAGGTCTGTTTTGCTGCACCTGCTTCTTTACCATCAGCTGCCTGCTGGCCTCGCACCAGCAGCCTCTGCTTGTGTGTGGCTGACAGTGAAGTGGGAGAAGGACTGGGTGGGAATGAGTCATCAGATGGTGTAGAGAGACAGGGGGCTTCTCCAGCAGAGTTTTGCAGGATGACTGGAAACCCCAACTCTGTGAGCTGGATATCAATGGTGTATTCAATGGACATGACTGCTGGCTGAGAGTCATGAAACACAGAGAGGAGCAGGTGATCAAACAGCATCTCATGATGACATTAACAAAAACAGCTATGAAGTAAAATACAAGACACTGGAAGTATGTTTATTGAAAACAATACAATTCAAAAAACTTTATCTGTCCTCGAGGTAATTCAAACAGACATATTATTCTTAAAAATATCTAACTGTATTTAAACTTACCTGTCGAGCAGCTACATCAGTGGATATTACTCTGGGTTTTCTTCTTTCTTCTGGCCTGGAACAACTTTCCCTCTAACGTTCATTTCCGACACACCTTTCTGTTGTTCACCAACAGCTCACCTGGCAGGAGGAACTGATGGGGCAAAGCTTCACAGCAATGGGACAAAAAGCTTCACCTTCTTCGTTTGTTTCTTATCCCCAAAACAAATGAGAAGCGTCAGTTGCACGAACAATCCGAGATTGGAAGAGATTCGACGTGAAAGTGCAGCGATAACAACTGATCGTTGAGCTAAAGCCACAAAGTCCCACAGCCCGATGATAAAGAGGAGAGAAAAGAGGAAAACAAATGAACGCGCACAGCCAGAGGAAACTGCTGTGGATCCTGCAGCACTCCTAGTGTCTTGGAGCGGTATTGCATGACATGACAGCCAGAGAGCAGCACAGGTATTTTACCAAGAGGAGGAGTTTATAAGTAAGCACATTTGCACAACAGCTGTCTATAAGTGTATATTGATGTAACATTGAAGCCTTTCTAGGACACACTGTTCAACACTAGACTAGAGTATTAATAATTAATAATTTTATGATGCATTTGTGAAGATGGTGTTCTTTTAAAAATCAGTACATTTGTATGCATATATCTGAAAATGCCATAGTGCCTTTCCTCATTAATCATTTGTACTGTGTAGTAGCTGATCGCTTTCGACATATAATTTTTCTTGTGCCCTGGGGTTACATTTTGAGGGAAGGGGTGTTATATGCTACACTATGAAAAAGACAGAAAACTACATTTTGAGAAATCTAAATGGTGATGTTACTGGACTGCAGGTGTGGTCTGCTACAAAGCTCTATTCACAGATATTAGCCTTTCCAAGATGAACCTTTCATACCCAATCATGATACTATCATCTGTTACCAGTGAACCTGTTTACCTGTGGACTATGTTAATATGTCTTTGTACTGCATTTAATTAAATATAGGTCAAACGCAAATGATACTGTTATTTACATTTTATATAGCATCCCAACTTTTTTGGAATCAGTATTTTACTTATACTTGAATACTGCAGAGGAGACACACAATAATATGTCCTAAACTATAAAGCAAGGACACATTCAGATTAGTGTACTTGGACAAAATGTTCAATATCCAATAGCTCAAATAGTTCAGCTGCTCTGCTGTAAAGGTACACATCAGCCAAATCAAGCTTCTCACGGAGCAAACAGCTACCATCTGAATATAAACCAAAGATAACTGAAGTACTGCTGCCTAGAAGACAATCTAACAAAGTTCTCATAGTTTTTTTTTTTTTTTTTTTTTTAAAGCTATTCTAATATTAAACAATTAAATAAGTGCCAATATTATAATCTTAGTATATCCAGAGTATGTCCTTTTCTAAGACTACAAATCATGGGCTTGTCACACAGAATACAATACCACATTTATGGTTCCTGCATTAGGAGTGAGAACAAAGGCAAAAAGGTCAGGTTTTTCTTCAGCAGCCTCCCTTGGGATAGCATTTTATTACATTTTTGCAGTGTCCAGACACATTGCAGTGGGGAAAGAAACAATCCAATCATTCAATAACACGATATACACAGTTCCTTATGGGACTCTAAGGCATTAAAGAGCCATGGGTTCCATTTAAGAAATGTCTAAGACATGAAATATTACTCTAATAAGTGAAAAAAAATAAAGAAGTAAATTTAACATAAGACAAATCAGAATTATAGTGGATCATTTCTGCCCACATGCCAAACACTCCACATTGAATCTAGAGCACTTAGCCAAAATATTTTTTTAGCAGATCTTAATCATGTTATTTTAAAACTTTTCCTCAATGAGACTTAATTTAGAAAGGAAGGTAATCAAAATATTAAGTGTAAAAAATGCAAAAATATGAACCAGAAGCTGTACATTACACATTTCTTTTGACAAACTGTCTAAACATTCAAACATAGTATCTCTACTAGTTGTCTAATATGCTTCAAAATATGTACTTACCCAATCTGTTTTGAAAAAAACACGAGGGAAAAAAACATTAAAAAAACCTTTTAAACCACGAAGTGAGTTCAATAACTCAAGACACTGACTAATAAATTCACACCACACGCATTTCAAGCTTAAAAAACTGAAACAAATCATTTAAAAAGTTAATCAAAACAGTTGATGTTTTTACAAATAAACTATGTTTTGTGACAAGGGTGTAATAGATGGATTTAACAACATTTGGTTAGTCAATTTAAGAGATGTATCTGTTTGTCCAACATTTCCAACAGCTCAAAATCAAAACTCAACTTCAAATCCAAAACTTCTTAAAACTTCATTCTCAAAACCATTCCAAACTCATCTGAAACCATCATCTGGAGCATGGCATCTCCATTGTTAAAAGAAAAAGGACAATTCCTGACTAAAATCTTCCAAAAACAATACACTTTCTGCAAGGTCCCCATGTCTAAATTATCTCTTTGCACTTGGGTTTTCAGGCTTTTCCTCTGGGTGGCTTTTCTCGTGAGCTTTCAAGGTGCGCTCACGGCCAAAGCTCTTCCCGCAGGTTGGACAGGCAAAGCGGCCCACAGCGTGGACCCGTGACATGTGGGCATCCAGCTGCTCCGGACGGGCAAAGCTCTCTTCACATTCTTCGCAGGGGTGGGCTTTCCGCGGAGTGTGTTTCTCCTTCTTGTGAACACGAAGCTGAATCAGGCCGGGGAACGTGAGGTCACATTCAGGACAGGGGTGTTGACGGGATGTGACTGGATCTGCTTTAGGCTTCTTCTCCTTTCCCGCAGCTTGACTGTCATCCTCAGGACTCTTCTTATCTTCTGTTTCTGATTTTGCTGCTGCTTTAGAAGGACGGCCACGCTTTGCTCCACCTGCTTTTCCTTTTTCCTCAGCAGGAGCTGCTGCTGACTCTGATGTGCTGCTGGCTTTCACTGCCTCCTCAGGTGCTTCTGCCTCATCCTTCTTTTTCCGCTTTCCCTTCTTCTCCGCAGCTGTTGTTTCTTCAGTTTTGGAAGGCCTTCCGCGTTTCTTGATGGATGTGGCACTCCCGTTGCATTGCTGACCTTCAGGGTACTTCTCCCGGTGTGCCACCAGCTCTGATTCTGTTTCAAAGCCCTGACCACACTTCTTACAACGGTGGGTTTTCGTTGGGTCCTCCGGCTGTTCTGCTGTCTCTACATCTGGGCGGGGATGTTGAGTCAGGCGATGAGTCCGCAGCAGTCCAGCACTCCGGAAGGTTTCATTGCAATCTTTACATACCAACTGTTTCTCTGGACACACTTGTCTTCTATGGGCTGTGAGCTGCGAAGGTGAGAGGAAAAGATAAACATTTAGGATAAACTTGAATGTGCCAGATATTTTCATTTTGGCATTCATGAGATTAATACTACCAGTGACTATTTTCAAGCAATTTCCTAATATTACCACTCACCTCAGAGAACGTTTTAAAGCTCTCCTTGCAATGAACACATTTGAAGGGCTTGTCGTCCTTGCTGTGTGTTGGCTGGTGCTGTGTCAGTTCCTCAGATGACAAAAATGTGCGGTCACACACATAGCACGTGAACAGTGTGTTTCCCTGGGGAAGCATAAAAAAAGAGAGATCAAAATTAAAACAATTCCAAGAGCAAGAACTACTTGAAAAACATTAAAGCAAAGTTTGTCATGTTGACCGTATTCACCAAGGAAAAGTGATGTGCAGAAGTTTGTCTTGGGTTATTGACAACGAGCACTGAAAATGTTAAACATCTCAAATGTATATAGAGTGCATTCTCTTGAATACACTCAAAACATCAAGCGCAATATATATTTTATGAAATATAAATCTGAATTTCACAAAAAAAACTTCCGACAAGTGACTGCACATTGATTGATTCTTTGTCGCCATCATTTCTTCTTTCTTGCACTGCAAAGCCATTAACTTTTTGGCAATATAAAGCACAGAAGATCACAGAATATGACAGATTGTACCTTTAAACTATTGCGGGTAAATGAACAAAAAATAATGGTTGAAAGATAAGAAACCTTCTTCAGTAACTACTATACTTTCACAGAAATGTAAAAAGGGGAGAACAGGCACTGCAATGAAAAATCATACAACTCAGTGTCAACATGTAGGTCTAAAAAGAGATGAATGCAAATGAATACCTGCAGTAAACAGCAATATAAAAATATACATTTGTATATACAGAACAAAATGGCAATTTTTCCTAAACAAAATTTCTGAGTGCCACAAATGGTCACCATTTCTATGATGAAATGATATCGTGAAGCTTACCTGTTGAAGCTGTTGCTTGTACTCTTCCCGGTGACTCTTCTTCATATGCCTTTCCTTGGCTTTGGCACTGCAGAACGTGATGAAGCACTGGAAACACTGCAGATTTTCATGCTGGTCTGGAAGGACAGAAAGGAGAATACAGAGATCACGCAAAACAAAGTCAATCTTTCAGTTGATTTCAGCAAACTTGAGTTAAAATTGTGACCATGGTACCACTTACAGGGCTGAACAGGGGGTGCAGGAGGTCCATTCAAAGTGATGGGTTTGTATGGTTCTGCTGGCTTTTCAGGGGGAACCTCTGGAGGAGGATCTGGCAGCCCCCGTCCCATCACTATCTCCTCTATGTTCAAAATCTCTGAGTCCATCCTGATGTACTGGTTGGTCTCAACAGGCACTCACAACAACTCTCCTGGATTCAATTAAAGAACAAGGCAGAAACAAGATCAATATTAAAGTGAGGTTAAGGTTGCGGGAACACAACACTGTTATAATCATAGACATCATTAAATACGTTCAGGATCAGTTATGTTCAACAGATGACACCATATAAATACATTTCCCGACTAGTTAAGCTGAGCTAACTGTAAAACAAGTTTGTTTATGGGAACCACGGCGTCCACAGCCTGCGGGGTGTTTCACTATGAATCCAGTTTCCCCACAGGAATCACTCAAGTTTCAGCTCATCTTGGCTAACGATACGTTACTGCCGCTAAGGCCGCTAGCTAAGCTAACTAGCTCCATGCAAGCCTACGAGCCCCTAGCCTTCAGTTAGCTGACTGAAACGCCTCGTCGGGTCTAGATAATACACTGGAAGTGTTCACATAAATGCTAACTGCTTTAGTTTAATGTCTGTGCGCGTAGCTAATGTAATCGTAAAGTAGCAGGCTAGTGAGCGGGCTAACGCTAGCTAGCTTGCTACTGGTTAGCGCTAACAACACTGGCTGCCATTCAAAGAGGATCGGAGACTTTTCGTGCCTTTTCACACATCAAGTTTTAACTCATTGTTCGGCACCTGCATGCATCTGCTCTGTATCAGTAAGCTATACGTCAACATCTATACCTATAGCAAACGATTTCAATGGCAAATATAAGGCTGAGTAGACGTTTCATTACCTCTAACCGCTCTTTGAAGGTAGTTTGACTGAGAGAGTTGACCCTACAGAAGTACAGCGCATAGATCGGACACTTCCTGGTGTTTGGTTGTGATAGTCGTTGGTACAACTAAGATGGCTGCCGGGGGAGTCTTCCACACTCTGTTGTTATTGTTAATCTTTAGACAAAACATGCGAACATGAAATACAGATACAGTCTGGTTGTTCTGTCACTGTTCCAGAGAAACACTTTGCATCGCAGGGAGAAACACAAACCTGCAAATGAAGCACATGATTCCAACAGCCCTGCAGCACAACACTATAATCAGATTCAATTTATAAATGTTACCACACCTGTTTAAATGCTGCATTAACAACTCAAATCTGCTCAAACACACAACAGGACAGCTGTGCTTTCATGAACATGGGTTCCCTTTCTATTCATTCTGAATCTATGATTGATGTTCGTCACGTGACCCAAAACAACTTATTGAAAAGTACTCAGTTATTTTCATATACTGTCCTCTAATTGTTTGGTTTACCTCACTCTCCTACACTCTTTATTTTAAATCACCCTCATATTTCATGTTCACCCACATACAAACTCAGTGTTTTGTTGCAGGACCAACTCTAACAGCGTGTTACTGACTCCACCTGCAGGTGAATCACTGACTTCCTGTCTGACAAGAGGTAGCAAGTGAAGCTGAGGAGACATGTCTCTGACCCCGAGATGATTGATTTGAGGGGTAATGTCATATCACCTGTTAACCTTCCAGCCTTCTCCATAGACTCAATTTTCAGGGAGCATTTCTAGGTCCCAAGAAACTCACAGAGCAGTTGCATGTGTTGTAAATCATCTCACGTAATGCTGCTCAGCCAAATCTCTGAATTTTGATAAGCATTGCGACTTGAGTGAGATTCACATTAGAGATGGGAGCTTCGACTTGTTTTACTGACTTCAGTTTGTATGAGTCACTCACTTAACAACATGCAAAGTATTAACCAGGGAATGGTCCTGCATAAACTTTAAGCTCCTTTATTTTAGCACATTGCACGTATTTATTAAAAGACTTTTTCATATGTAATTGTCATTTTTCTATTTATGCTTCTGACTCTGAGTACTTGCTTTTTTTATTTCTTTACATTTTGCTACTTATGATTATTATTATGCACTAAAAGTTAACTTTGTCAAATTTCTTATATGTGAAATCTACTTGGCAATAAAACTGACTCTAACTTATATCAACCACATATGCACACGATCTCTTTGTACAATGTTATCTATAATATCTGTAGTACTGAGTAGCTCATATCCCTGTATTCTAAAATACCTCTATATAGGACTATGTTACATATTCAATTTGCAGTCTGACTTCTATTTTAATATTATCTTATCTAATTATGCACATTTTATACTATATATGAAATATATTTCTGCAGTCAAAACAGTGTATTTTTCAGACATTTTCAGCAGTCTTTAAAAAACTCAACAAAGCATATACTTATTCATCTGTCTTTTACTGTTTTATGAAATAAAAATAAATAATGTTGAAATTTATCGAGCCAAAAACAAGCTCATCATAGAATGTAAATGAGGTCAGGTTAAAATAAAAAGTAAAAAAAAAACATCACCATAATTACAATGTCAAAATCATATTTTTCGCTTCTTTTGTAGCACAAAATGTACAGCTTTGAGTATTTTTTACATTTCCTTCTGAAGGCAAATTCATTTTTACACTTGCTCAATGACATTATTAAGCCACACCACAAAGCATTAGTTTTTTTAAAAATGCAGCACATTAATCCTACAAAAGATGGACACTGTCAGTGAAAGGCATCATGGAAACGTTGTAAGGACAGAGGAGATACTTCCATTTTTTGTTTAGCTGGGTTCACACACATCAAAAGCACAGTCACATTCTAAACTAGAATGCAAAATGTTGAAAAATAAAAGGTAAAATCTGTAGTGGATACTACTCTTTTCCTGAACTCCACTGATTATGGAAATTCAAAAAGCAGTTGTGGTTGCGTGAGATACAAAGAAAGACACAGCACTTAAGGCATAGCACTCGAGATGTTCTCTGACAGTCCCCAAAGCGACACCTGCCCCCTTCTCCCTCTGCAAGCTGCTCTGGCCAGTGGCCTGAACCATCGTACCGCGTGGCTGCATCTGGCAGAGGACCTTCCTCCACCAGGCTGGGATTGGGAGTTTCATTTGTTGAATGAGCCTTCTCTGTGGGTGGTTGAGGGGGAACTGAATCCTGGGTATCAGAGCCACTGGAGAGGATCAAAGCCTTTGACACCTCCAATCTAAAGGCCATGAGAGTCAAAGGTGCAGATGCTGTGGTGTGATCCTGTCTGTACAGGAGCCAGGAGTTGACCAAAGCCAGATCTGTTAGGTACCAGAGCACCGCTTGAGGCCAGCAGCTTGGGGCAGAGGCGGTGAGAGGGATAGAATAAAGATTTAAAAGATCTCTGTTGAGATGAGCCGACATCTGGGCCTTCTCAAAGTTGTCAATGAGTGAAGCCATGTTCCTCTGGCCGTTTCCAGCAGTAGAAAGTATGAAACCACAGTGCGATCTTCGTAACATCAACTTCCCATCTGAGCTTACAAACTCATCCCCAATCTGTCCTCGGGCTCCTCCCACCCTGCCTGCACCATGAACCCCAGCAACTAAGAGACGCTCAAGCATCGCAGGGGTGGAGAGTTCCTGTTTGCAAAGAAACACCATGCTACCTTTGGGGACCATTTTTTCTACAGCATCT
This sequence comes from Centropyge bicolor, assembly GCA_037975185.1. Classification (NCBI taxonomy): domain Eukaryota; kingdom Metazoa; phylum Chordata; class Actinopteri; family Pomacanthidae; genus Centropyge; species Centropyge bicolor. The sequence continues at coordinate 1,091,695 of JBBMOC010000038.1, read as the reverse complement.
TCTTTGCCAGACAGACCCAGTTTAAGATCCACATGTAAGAGCAACCCGCCAAATCCAATTAACGTAGTACAATGGAGAGAGAGTTTCTTATTACGTATCTTTCCGGTCAAAGGAAGTGGATATTGGTCAACTGCATAATCACCATCTCGCCTCAGTGACTGGCACCCTGCTTTAAAACGGCACAGTAATGGCTGAGCCTTCCACAGGGGATCAGTCTGTATTTTTGAACTGTTCGGGTCATTTGGCATGTCCCCTTGCCTCTGCCTGTCGCTATGCTGAGAATTTTCACTTTGCATGCTTGAGAGGTTTTTACTTTGCTGTAAATCTTGAGAGTCATTATCATGTCTTCCTTCCTGAACAATACTGTTGACGGGATCCTTTGCAGGAGAAGCAAGCTTTAACATGCGAGACAGCTCGAGGAAACGGGAAAGTGGCATGGCTTCAGCAATCAGGGGCACCTTAGTCAAGTCCTCCCAGTACAGCCTCGGACTGGGAAACTGAAAAAAATAGACCAAAATAAACTTTCAGTGGTTTTGCTTCACACTAACAGAGCCAAGTAAACATTCAAGAAAAGGGTCACAATGGAGCACAAACCTTTAAAGTTCCCATTGCAATGTGGATCCCAACAAACTGTGCAACCTCTCTGGCTGTGACAGGTTTGGGCATGTGGGACAATGTATTTGTACAACTGGCAATTTCTACCCAGGTATCCCAGCCAAAATACTTAAAGAAGTAATCAACAGGCTCTATCGGCCTGTTTTCATCTCTCGATGTTTGGAGCTGGCTTGCTGAAGTTGGCAAACTAAGGGAGAGAAAAAAAAAGATCATGAGCATGATAGGAATGAGAATCACATACAAGAGAAAAACAATTACCATTTTTTAACACATTACTCTCCAATACCCTGAATTGTCTCTTAATTGTCTAATTTAGGAGGATTTTATGTTGTAATAAAACTGTACGACAATAATGGATATTATTCTTATTTGAAAAGAAAATGTTTGCTAGAAGTGTACTTAGAAGGTTTGAAGACCTAAAAGATTAAGATGTACTGTACTTTTGTGACATTTCATCTGGCTGTGGTGCGTTGTTTGGTTGATTCTTGTAGAAATAGGCCATTACTTCTGCTTCTGAATCAAGCTGAGGATCAGACAATTCAAAACCACCCACATCCTCCTCATCTGAACTTTGGAGGAGAAATTCCTGGAGTTCTGGTGTGTGCTGCCAATCAGCATCTGCCTCAGCTGAAAGATCAATTATTACACACAAGGTATGTAAAATATGATGACCAATTTTAATAACTTATGAACGTTAATCCGGTAGCTACAAGTACTGGTCATTTTAAAAAAAAGGAAACAAACCTTGTCCATCCGCAAAGTCACTGACCCCTGGTTCTGACAATAGTCCTCTCACTCTCATTTCTTGGTATTCTGGTGCAGAATGGCTCCCTTCATCTGTTGTTTACAGATTCAACATTAAAACAGGGGTCTTCCTATAGTCTTTCGTAAAATGGGAATTTCACTGAAAAAGGCCAAGACTTACTTAAATTACTATGTGCTACTTCATGTTCTGTCTGCAGGGCATCGCTGGATGTCCCCGTTGTTAGATTCCCAGTGTTGGTCGGAGCAGCTCCCAGTAGAAACTCCCTCTCCTCCTCCTTTACTGGGTAGAAGATACACTGGCTGGTGTTGAACTCAGGGGTGACGCGACAGTCCCTTGTTGTCTCCTCACTGTCCATTACTGGAAGCAAAAAGCCAAAAATATAAATTCATGACAAAGCCAGGCCTTCAAAGGCTTATAGACTTTGAATACAGTAACATCAACTGTTGTTGCAGGAGAAAAACTGGCATTTTTACATTCCCGTTTGTGTATGGATTAAACAAATAGTGAGTGAATAAGTAAGTTTTAGGTGTTAAAAGGCTAATTTTTACATTTTAAAAAGAGTAAAGCTCAATGTTTACCCCAGCTTCCCCTCCATGTTTTTGTCTACCTGCCCAGGAACTGCAGTTTGAAGATGGTTAATAGCAAATCAATATACAACTTATCTCTTCTCTTTGTATGAGATTAATGTTTATTTGCACATGGTCCCTGACAAATTTAATAAACCTGACTAAACAAAACCAGCTTTCATGCTAAGCGCAGCTAATCACATCCTGGCTATAGCTCCACACAAAATGCACAAACATGTAAATTCAATCTTCTTGTCTAACTCTCACAAAGAATGCAAATAATCATATTTCCCAAAATGCTGAGACCTTTTTTATAATGTGGCCTAGCACTTACAGGGACTGGAAGAGTTTTCATTGTTGAGTGGCTCCACATTCCATCGGATGTGCCGGCTGCCCTGCATGGCCTGAACCTCATTCAGCACCAGGCTGCTCTCCTCCTTCACCAGAACAGTCCGTATATCACGATGGTGCTGTGGCTGCACAACGGCATTTTGTCTGTTTTGACAGACAGCTGCAACCAATGATGGATCTAGGATGTTCTCTTCAACCTTGATCTCCTGGCTTCTAAGGACTTCATTCTCAGCAATGCTGGAACCCTAGAATGAAAAGAAATGTTCCAAGTTTGCCAAAAAACAAATTCATCATTGTATGTTAATATATAGTATTTGTTCAAATTAGCGTCTCACCAGTCTTTGATTGTTTCTCGCTGTCATCAGGCAAGGCCCCATGTCAGTAGCTGCTCTCTGCCTAGAGGTGAGGAACTTCTCAAGTATGATACCTGGAGACTGGTCCCTGTCATGTTCCTCTCCTCCCTGCAGTCCTGTTTGACTCATGACCTCCTCAACACTCGTGGTAACCGACTCCAGCTCAAACACGACTTGCTCTTCAGGAGATTCCTCTAATGTAGAGGGCACAGAAGGCGAGGATGCAGCCAGAGCAGCAGCTTTGTTGGATTCAAATTCAGGAAGGGTCTCTGGCTTTGAAGTATTTGTGCTGGTCTCACCCGTGTCATGAATTTCTGAATCAGAGGCGATGGGATGTTTTTCATAAACTACCTGAAATTCATCCTGTTCTTTCTCTGATTCTGTTCCTCTGACAACATCTCCATCTGAAATTTTCTTTGATATCATGTCCCTTTTTAGACGTCCTGTTCCTCTTCTCCTACTCCTTGTAGTATTCCCCGCCACAGCTCCTTTCCCTCCTTTTTTCTTCTGGACTAAGATTTCTTCCTCTTCTTCTTTGATCTCCACTTGACGAGTAGAGCATGACACAGTCTGAGAAGTTAGACTTTTTTCAGTTGTTACATTAACACTGTCCCCAGAGCTACCACCCTCAGAATTGCTGGTTCCATTTGATTCATTCTGGAGAACAGTGTCTTCATGAGAACTTGGATCATCTCTCTCACTGTGCTCCCCAACAGTGACTAAATCTACCTCGAGAAGTAAATCCTCCTTAATGTCTTCATCCGTGGCACCATGGAGTTCAGCTTCCGAGCTGGGATTCTTCACGGTACCTTCTTCTCCCTTGTTCTCATCAGATGTCAAAGACCCCCCTGTCTCTGAACTGTTTGTCTGACTAATGGCGTTTAGAGGGGACTTAGAAGTGAAATTTTGAGGTTTCTCATTGTTTTTTACTTGATCAGATAGCGAATGTAATTTTGGAGAGGAATGGGACTGATCATCTCCTCCTATTTTACTTGCACACGTATCTTCATAGGCACTCATTTCAACATCTGAAGGAGGAACAGGTAAAGATGGGGATGGAATCAAAGCTGGAAAAGAGACACTTCGCTCTCGGTCTTCTAATGCCAGCTCTCCTATCTCAGTCTCAGTATCCCAGCCTGTAGCAGCATTCATCACCCCAACAACTTTATCATGCTGTTTGGGAATCTGGTAAAGATCCAAACTGGAGACACCTTCAAAGATGTTCCCATTGGTGTAAGTGAGTCCTGGACTCTCTACGATATGCACAGCTGCCTTGTGCTTCTGAAGGGACGAGACGTCACCAAATCTCTCCCCACAGTCCTTACACTCTAAGGCACGCTTGGACTGAGGAGAAGTTATCACTCCTTCAGTCTCCACTTTTGAGGAGGCTTTACGTTTCCTTGTGGTCTTTGGCTTGGTGGGCAGTGTCTCAGGTGATGGATGGGAAACCTGAAGAGAGGACAACAATGAAAGAGCTTTCTGGTTCTTTTTTGGTCTTCCTCCTTTTTTCTTACTTCCTGCTGTGAGATTCATGGTAGACTCACTTGTTGGACTTTTGAGTTTATTGTCTTTACTCTGTTGGGACATTGTCTGAGACTCATTAGGTGAACCTTCCTGTGTGTGGCCCGATGCCTTTGAAGCGTCTAACTTGTAAACTTTCAGCTGGGGCTGTTTATGACCTTTCAGTAAAAGTAGAGCGTCTTGTGTTATATGTGGTCCAGGTATGTCTGCTGAAGCTGTGCTTGTTTTTTCTTTTTCCTCTCTTGCTAAGTTTTTCTTTCGCTTCCCATTCTTTGAATTCTTGGACTGATCTTTTCGCATTATTTTTGCTTGTTTTTTCTTTTTAAATACAGGTGAAGCTACAGTTTTGTGCTCACTTATATGCAAAACACAATTTGTGGACACTTCATTCTGCTTCTTCATTTTATTTTTTCTCGTATCCTCTTTGATATGTTGCACCTGTAGGTCTTGTGTTGGGGAAGGTGACTTTATTTCAGCCGTAGATACCAAATGTCCTGCTTTCTTGTCCTTTTTTTCCTTTCGTCCCTTCTTCTGTGATGATACTTTTTTTTCTGAGAGATTTGTTGTGGGCGTTTTACCTTTTATCACACCTTCCTGCGTTGGCTGACGCTGCTGTGAAGGCTTCTTCTGTTTTTTGTTTTTCTTCTCTTTGCTTTGTGGAACAAATTTAACAACAAGGTGAGACTTTTTTCTTCGTTGGCGTTTGGCGGGCTGGGCGTCCATTTGTAATTCATCCTTGCGTATGGATCCGACCAGTTCCTGCATATATCCTTGAAAGATAAATGCCCTGGCTGACTTTCTTTTCCGCACTTTCACCAGTTCTTGAGCTGACATTACATTTATGGGTAACTCTGATATCTGTGGCACCTGCTTTGTCTCTAATAGTGATGGAACCTCTTCTTTAGTGGGTGGGCCCACTACTTGAGGCAGGTTCTCCACCTGCTCCTGACCCTCCTTAGTATCTACCAGCAATTCCTCCGATGGTTCTTCTTGAAATCGTTCTTGTTCAGACTCTTCCTGTGTCTCTTGTGGTTTAGCTCCATCAGTCACAGTGTGAACTTGATCTAGAATTCCTGTTTGCATCTGTGAATCTATCTCTTCTTGGGGATTAGTTTCAGACTCCCGTGGAGTTTGTGTTAGTGTGTCTGGTGGAACAAAGGGATACGGAGGAAGGTCTTGTTGTTCTCTTTGTAAAGGTGTCAGCTCCAACTCAACTGTATGCAAAAGTGGTGGGACTGACAGGCTTGTCTCCTGCTCATCTATTACAGTCTGAGCTGGAGTTTGACTGGGAGTCGTCTCCAGTTCCGTGGTTGGTACTAAAGAGGAGGATTGGATTTCATTTTGTGGCATAGTTTGGACTTCTTCCAGCTCTACAGTTGGTATCAACGCGGGAGTAAGTTCTAATATGACAGTTTGCTCAAGGTTTTGTTCGAGAACTTCCTCATTCTGACAAACCATTTGATCCATAGGATCAGACTGCATAGCGCTAATATCAGGCTGTTGAAGGATCTGATGCATTACTTCTCCCTCGGGTCTCTCTGTTTGTTCAGTCTGAATGAGCGTTAGCTCTATATTTTCACCTGCTGCTATGTGGGAACCTAGTTCTGAGAAAGAGGGGTTTTCCAGCTGTCCATCTGGTGTAATAGGTTCCAGTATAATTGTTTGTTCCATTGAATCACATGGGTTATTTGAAGGGTCCAATTCAACTGTTTTAGATTCTGTCTGCTTCAGTCCCATAAAATCTATTTGTGGTGGATTGAGATTCAAACTCACTGGTTCTGCCAGTTCTGATATCTGCTGCACTTCCAGTGGTGGGGCATGAGGTGGCACCTGCCCCAATATGACAACTTGGTTCACTTTCTGCACATTTCCCAAAGATTCAATAAGTCTGCGAATCTGCTCTGTGTCGATATTAGCATCAACTTTTTGCAGAGGTCCATTAGGCTCCACCTGTAATAGTGCTGGTTGGCAAATAGATATTGGAGTTATGATCGGTGTACTTTGTTTCACCAGCTGCCCAGGTGGGAGGGTATTACTCGCTGCAGCAGGCAACACATTGTGCTTCGTTTTCATATGATGTAGCCGTGTCTTAGTACTCTTAAAAGTGGCCTTGCATACAGAACAAGGATACTTTGTAGAAGCACCTAAAAATATAAAGAAAGAAAGTTGTTAAGCATTGTGGTATTACTGCAACCTGACAGACATAATTTGCTCTTGCATTTGAAGGGATGCATTGATATGGAATATCAGGGCCTCTGCTTATGTTTGTTGTGCCTGAGACTGATACAAGAACCAATAATACAAATCTTGCAAAGACAATTAATAATTATACCCTTGAGATAACATACCATATTTGTGTTACTTTGAACACATGATATAAATGAATGAAGAATGAATGTCTAAATTTCTTGGCAATCCATCCAGATATTTCCCTCAGAAGCACAAATGTGAACCTCATGGTGCACTACAGGAAATATCAGGAGATCTAGCCATCAAACAGTTGTTGAGATACTTCAGTCTGGACTAAAGTGGTGGACTGACTGATTAACACTGTCATCCCTTGAACCATGCTGCTGGCATAGCTAAAAAGTATGTTACTATTGTAAAGCATAAAATGATAAGACATCTATAACATGGACATTTTTCTTACCGTCATCTTTCTTCACTTGTGCTTTAGCTGTGGTGTCTCCCCCATCTACTTCAGTTCCCTCCGGCAAGTGTGACACCATATGTTTCTGCAGAGCTTTGGACATGGTGAACCTCTTTCCACACTCCTTGCAAACATACGGCCTCTCTCCAGTGTGTGTACGCCGGTGATACTTGAGCAATGTCATGGTTTTGCAAGGTTTGCCACAGTCCGTGCAGGCATAACCATCCAGGCCAAAATGAACTTTTTTATGAAGGGTGAGCTCTGATGACTTGTTGAAGGCCTGGCCACAGATTGGACACTTGAAGGGTTTCTTCTCTATATGTGCTTTCTGATGGGCCATGAGCTCTGTGGAGTTTGTGAAGTGACGGTCGCAAACGTAACAGGCAAAAAGGGCATTTCTCAGTATGCATTGTTCATATTCTGCTGGGTGGCTCAACTTCAGATGACGCTCTTTGCTCTTGTGATCACTGAAGATTATGTGGCACTCGATGCACTGCAGAGAGAGCTGAGATGCTGCAGGGAAACCAGGTAGGAGGAACATGGACATGTTACATGTAATAACAGAGATGAGTATTTAGAGAAAGTATAAAAGAAAAATATGGCTCTGGGGGGTAAATATGGTGACTTAAGAAACAGAAAGGCATCTTCATATAGTAAACACACAAAATAATTAGCGAAAGGAGACCCTGCCTCTTCTATAACTTCCCCTTACGAACAAGATAATGCTAGATTGTCACACATGGGAAGGTTTTTCCTCTATTTTCCTCTATGAAAGTGGAAAGAGCCTAGACACCTGGAGTATAGATAGATCAACACTGGACTTTTGAGGCAGATACCAAGACAAATATATCGAGTTAAAAAAATATGATGACATCAGCCAATTGTTTTTATAAATGTGTAACCCAGATAACATTTTCAATCACTTAAATGTGTTTATTTTTAAGAACTGTGACCTTAATATGAATCAGCAGGATATTTTGCACTGCTCTCTGGCAGACAAACACATGTATGTGCATATCAACAGATATGCAGCTAATATGGGTTGATATATTGACCAAACCAAAATATTAGTCCAACTCTAATCTGCAGCTTTCAGTTTGAATTTTTCTTGAATGAATGATCAAATGCCTCTCTCTATCCTAGTCTCGTTCAGATAGATCAAACAACCACACAAGGTCAAATACTCACATGTGAGAGGCATAACCAGTGGTTTGGACATGTCCATCTTCAGAGGATCTATCATCGCCTTCTTGGAAGGAACATATTTCCTACCATCACGTACACCTTTATCCTGTTTCTTCACCTTTTGCCCATCACTCCCAGGATTTGTATTTGCAGTAGGTGCTGGTTCAATGGGAGCACTTGGCTTCGAAGCAGAGTCCGTCCCTGCAGTGTTATTTGAGGGCTCAGGCAGTGGCTCAACAGCAGGCTCATTCTCCACTGCTGGTGTTACTGCCACACTTGCAGGTGTTTCTGTCCCATTTTCCTGTGGCGTGATTGGGGTTCCAGCCTCCACAGGAGCAGCTGGTTTATTCTCCTCTTCTTGTGCATATGGTTCACTTTCTGCTGGCTGAGCTTCGGTCTCAGTGTCCAGTGGTTTCTCTGTGGCTGCTGTGGTCACAGGGGTTGGATCACTATTGGTCTGGGTTGGACTCTGCATGGCTCTCTGCCTCTTGGCTTCTCGAATGCACCTGCTTATATGTTTCTATGAAATCAGATCCCACACAGAAACACAGAACTGTTAATTGCACTGGTAAACCATCACATACTTGAATGTGCACTGAAAATACAAACCACACAATGTTTGTGCATCATTCAAACTACTTTATGAAAAGAGGAGTGTTTGCACAAGTTGATTTTTTTGAAGCAGCGAGCAGCATCTTTGTTATCTACATGGCGCCAGCTGTGAAAATGAATGGGCTTTAAAACATTTGTATTACAAAAGAAGAGCCACAGACACGGAGGGCAGCTGCTGGAGGCTGTAGTATGACCCAGATACAACACTTGAATTTGGATTAATCGAGGCTGTTAACATGCTAATCGTTCCCTCGATCGATGCTTCACATTAACCACAGACAGGCTGCTCAGATAACGGTAGCCTGCTAGCTTAAATTCTATTATTTGCGCTATAAACGGGGTTACATATGTTAGCATTTTCCGACTCATTACAGCGTCAAACATGCTGAATAAGAACTCACTTTCTTCAACCCCTCTCTTTAACTCAGACTCTCGTATCTGAATGCAGGAGGATGGAGATTTGAGGTTACCTGGTCTTAGTCGTCCGCCCAAACATCCCAGCGTCGCTTCGCACAAAGCCAACACGGAGGAGATGCAGACACTGTGACGTCACTGTCGACGAGCCACACAGAGTAGTCATGGGAATTGTGGTTTTGTCCAGGTCAGTCCTGCACTCATTCAGAGGGTCTGTCCACGGTGATAAAACTACAACACAACCAGACTTCAACGCAGCACTTCTGCTACCAGCTAACCCAAAATTTTGGTGATCAATGCAGCAGAAATTGCAATGTTAGTCCGGTTTTATCACTACAGACCAAAATTGAGAATGTTCCCCTTCACAGGCTGAACAATACAGGACATCCTTTATCCCCAAACTTTTAACTCATTCAGTCATTGTATGTTTAGATATTTATAATAGTTTAGGTGTTAAAGGTGTTTTAATTTTTTTTTTTTTTTTTTTTTAAAAAGGATAAATCAGCATTGGAGATTTTTTAAAATTCTTGTCACTGAGCCTCAGTCATGTCTGAGGAGATCTTCAAGTAGAACTGAACAATACACAGATTCTAATAGTAACTAATGTAACAAGATAAATCAAATAACCAGTTTTTTTTAACCACCATTCAGCATATGAAGCCCCATGCCCTGATAATAGCAACTCAGTTATTCATATGTGATAGACATATTGATAGAAACCTCCATGAACTACTGACAATAAAAGGTCTTTAATAATATAAAGTATATGAGTAGACTAAGCAACATATCTCAATATTTATTATCATTCACATATTCAATGAGCTACTGTAATGCTTAAACATGTTTGTATATAATACTCATCCATTACATAAAATACTGTAAAAACTAGAATTAGAAACTGCTCAGTATGGCAATCTAATCAGCCATGTATAATCTCGTAATGATAATATGATTATGAGATAATGAGAATTATAAGATTGCACGGACTCTTACCATAGCCTATAAAAGCCCATTCAACCTTGTGTTGACTGAGCTTATAGTAATGACGTTTATATTAGCTATACATGAGCATGAAGTCCTGCTCCTTCACTGTTACTGCCATTCATTAATAAATACATTGTCTAACCACTTTCACTGTTTCCCTGTTATCATATATTAATGATGCTTCAGCTAGTTAGAAAATAACCATTTTTTAAAAAATATACTTGAATATACTTGAATGTTTCAATAAGTCCTCAGCATTACCAATGTTACCTTAACATGCTGGGAAAAGGAAGTGCCTGAGTGCAGTCTGAACTATTAGCTTAAAATGATTCCTATCACAATTGAGTTTGGTGTCCCAGAGATTTCCACAGTCCACAGAATGGTACTGACATACAGTGTGTAAAACAATCTAAAACACACTCTGTCCCCCTGTACAAAAAGACAAAGACTACAAAAATATTTTGAATGCATTGTATCTTTAATTGGTTTCACAAGGCAGGAAGCTTTACAATACAGTTTACATGTTCTCCATATTTTATCCCTTTGGTTCATGATAGTGTCTTGTAACAAACTAGTTTTCATCTCAGTTTATATATCAAAAATACACATTAAAAACTTGTAGCATAATCTCATAGCATCAGGCATTAGGTGTCGAGGTTTCCTCTGTTGCAGATACTCATTTCTTATCAATCACCCCACGGATATTCTAGTAATCTAGTGTAGCGCGTGAGTCAAATTTCTCAGCATACAAATTCAGGCATAAACAATAATTGTTAACCCTTCGTTTCATATCCCTAAATATTTTAACTTTAACAGGAAGAAATGTAAAAAATAAAAAAAAATGGATAAAATCCGTTCGATCTGTATCAACAATCAATCAGTCAGTCAGAGAGCCATTACCGAGGTCTATAAAGGCACCAGGATGAGAAAACAAATGCTTCTGTGAGCTGTCAAGCCTCGATCTCATCCTGTGCCATGGGCAGCTCCCCAGTCGCATGTTTTATATAATGCAAATGCAGCATTGCCACATCATCAAAGCCCATGTCACATTCACAACACTCCCATTCCCAGTACTTGTGCTCCCTGTGCATGTGTGTTTCCTGTGAATCACTCTCATGCACCTGCCCCATCTGTGGCTCTACAGATTCATCGGGAGGATCACATCCAGCCATGCAAGGAGGTTTAGAAGGCTTGAAGTGATGTGAAGGCTCTCCACAATCTGACTCAGAGTTTTCATGATCCTCCAACTCAGCATCCTCACATGGATTTTGAGTGTAACTTTTCTCCACTGATTCATCTCCTGGCAGCTCTTCCATGTTTGTATCCATTTCTAGCTCATCTTTATCACTAGTGAAAATATGTCGATTCTTTTTAATACTTTGTTCCTTCGCAGTTATTGCAGAATTCTTGATCCCCAGATGCATCCCGCTAGACCTACCACGACCTCGAAGATGTCTTTTTCGGTGTGAAATCAGACTTGCAGGATAAGAAAACCTCTTCCCGCAGAATGTGCACTGGTAAGGTTTTGCTCCAGTGTGGCTTCTGTAGTGATGCATGAGCTGTGTGGACATGTGGAAGCTCTTGCGGCAAATATTGCAGGTGTGTTGCTTCAGCTTGTGACTCTGCAGGTGTGTTTCTAGGGCCCCTTCATCTGTATAGCCTTTGGAACAACTTAAACACCAAAATGGCTTCTGTTTATGGAGATCAACATGAGCCATCCAGGACTTTACAGAAGTGAAATCTCTGTCACACTGGTCACATCTGAGAGGTTCTTCTGTAAATGATCCGGGCGGCCTGTGAACTCTCAGGTGACTGAGTAGCCGTGCTTGCCTGATGAATGACATGCCGCATTCGGGACACTCATACATATGCAAATTGTTGCCACTTTTTTCTTTAGCTGCCTCATTTTCATGCATCTGTTGGTGTTTTCTGAATGAAACCAGGTATGTATAAACCTTTCCACAGACCAAGCAAGTGAAAATGTTCCGAAGTTTCTCCTTCACTGAGGCAACTCCAACATCTTGTATAGAGCCTGAGGGATTTGTTTGCAATGAACTGCTCGTGTCACACTCGTCTTCATCACTACCAGTGACTACCATCATTACATCTCCGTGTTCTCCATTGTCCCCTCTCCCACAGTCCAGTTCTGCTGCAGGATCCCCGTTGACTCTGGTTTGAGCTTCTTCCTTCTCCTCCTCCTCTTCCAAAGCATGCTGGTGCAGGTGAGTCTTGAAGATTTCCGGGTGTGCAAACGTCAGTCCACAATCCATACACAAAAGGCTGGACTGTTTGACTACAAAAGAAGAAAAAGGACCAATTTAGATATTAAAACACTGTCATTAAAAGTTGTTAAAGATGTTCCAGCTGACATTTTGCAGTATGGTAACAGGTAGAAAAAGCCTGGTCATTACTGGTAATGTTACCAGTGTTTGATTGCAGCAGGCAACACTCACAAAACTGAGATGTGGCTCTTCTTTTCATTCATCAAAGGCGGGCAGTTACAAGTGTGGTGAGTCAAGTCTTTGCACTCTTCATAAAATTATTTCAATCTCAGAATACTGCACATGGAAACGTTTCTTTTCAAGTTTCAAGTAAGTAAATTATCTGTAAGTCTAAATAATCTGTTACATATTAAAGCAGGACACGGCTGAATTGTGAAATGGTTTCTGATAAGAAGATATTAAATGGAATAGTGAATAATGAATTTCGTCTTTTTACTATTCTGCAATTTCACTTCTAAATTATTCATCATTTAAAGACAGAGTTATTACTTGGCAAAATGAATGTGTACGTAATTTAATTTCAAATTGTATTTATTTATTATAATTGAACACTGAAAAAGTCTATCATTGTTCTGTCAGAACACTCCACGCCCTATACCCACAACCTAATGTGTATGAAACAGACTAAATCATTTCAGTAGAAAGACTTTTGTCTTTAAAAAAAATGCTTGTACTTCTCCATGAAGCTATTTTTTGGTCTATAAATGAAATTTTTTGCAAAACTTCATTCTTAAATGGAATACTGTTGCACATGCCATGCTAATATCCAAATACACAGCCAGTGCTAATTAATCAGAAGACAATCAGGAAATAGAAATATTAAACCAAACATACATACAGATCGACTAAACTGAGGCTGAATTAACCACACAACCCAATAATTCAAGCAAAAGATCATTAATTTATTTTTATCTTTTTAGAGAACGACTTCTTCATTGTTTCAGAAACAGCAACTTAAACAAGTAGTCAAATGCTATAATGGTCATCTAGAGGGAAAAAAATCATAAATTAATATTGCAGAGTACATCTCTTATACAATACAAATACTTTTTTCCCACTGCATAAGTGGCACAGTAAACTAACAACTATATTACATAAACATATGCACTATTTTAGCTTTCAGCTAAGTAATGAATAATCTTTCCACAACATAGAAACATAACACTGAAAAGGAAAGAACATGAGAGCTTATACATCAATTACTGTAAAAATTATTGTATGTGACATACAATTACTTATTTGTGAAATTTCAGGATATTTTTTTACCAGTTCAAAAAACTGCACATTAATTTTCATTATTCTCTGCTAATTGCAAATAGGACCTTGTTCAGGCAAACTTATAATTAGTATATACTTGTGCATAATTATTTTAATTGTCAGCAACTTGTAATTTTTTCAAAGGATATTTAAATGCATGATGACAAACATATATATGCACAAATGGTCCAGAATCTTTTTTTAGGTGTATCGAAATATGAATGACCATACCTCAGTCAGTGATCCCCAAAAATATTAACAAGGTCCAATTAGCAGGGCAATTTGAAAAAAGGACAAATCAAATGTTGGCTATAAACTATACATTTGCGACATCTAAAGGGGTTATTCTTTAACAATCGTACATTATTTAATCCAGTGTAAAGGAAAGCCTGAGTATAGGAATAAAATGCAAAGGATTTGCTTTATAAAATACAACAAGGATCACAAACACAATAGAAACAAATAGGGAAAGCATGTTTCTACTGAGCCTTAACAAAGGTCTAACAAGGAATTTTGCAGCTTAACACTTCTAAGTAGTTTGGCAATCTCCAAAAAAATCTCCCAAGAAACGCAAAAATCCACAATCTACAGTGTCTTCATGTCAATCCTTTTCAGGTCGCTAAGTCTAATATGCTCCATGGGCATCGGGCATGTTAAAGATAGTGCTGGTGCAAATTAATTTTCTCGACAAAAAGTAGTTCCACATTCACGGCAAGTAAGGCCATTAGTAACTCTGATGAGACAGCAGCAGGGGCATCACTCTGCATTTTTAAAACCACCGATACATTCCTGGTGATGATCGATAAGGTCCTGTATTTCACTGAAGGTTCGAGGGCAAATAGAGCAGTGGTAGGAGTTATTGTTACAATGCTGAGTTTCATGTTTTTGTAACGCAGTTGGTGAAAGAAAGGCTTTGCCACAGTGTTGGCACTTATGGCTACTTTGCGACTGGCTGTCTGGGTTATGTGCAGGTTGGTTTAGCGTAGAGGACGGAAAGGACTTCCCTCTGGTGTCGGCTGAGGGGACGTTGAGTTTTAGAGGCTTCAAGTTCATAGCAGCACTGAGTCGATAGCGAACCTCATTTGGGAGCCGACAGCGGACTTCATCGTGCCAGGCGAGGTGCTGCTGCAGCTGATTCTCAGTCCAGAAGCCGTGGCAGCAAAGGGCGCAACAATAAGGCCGGCTCCTCGCCTTGGTCTTATGGGTTCCCAATTGTTCCTCTGTTTGGAAAGCTTTCCCACACTTATCACACTTGAAGAGGCATTTGGCTGTGTGCTCCAACAGACAGTTAAGAGTTGGGGAAAACTCAGCTGTGATTTCAGTTTGGATCTCTTGTCCAGACGCATGCTTTACCTCCAGGCATATTTTCTTATGGTCAATGAGGGCGCCTGCAGAACTACACTGCTCCCCACAATCAAGGCATGAAACAGATTTCACAGATGGGAGGTCGGATCTGATTTTCTTATTTCCTTGGCCAGCAGGGCTGTTTTTCACCGTCACTGTAGCACTGTACGCAGGGTCTTTTGTCTCCTTCACTCCACTGACTGAAGCAACTGACTCTGTTTTTGGATTCAAGTGAAACTTGTCTTTACCTTTCATCCTCTTTGAGTGGGCTTGCCATTTGTGAGCACGCAGACCTCTTGCTTTGGCAAAGGTCATAGAGCAGATGGGACATTGGTGAGCTTTTGGCTTCAGTGTCGTCATGGACTCGGTCCCACTGAAGTTGACATCAACCTGCTCTGGGACCTGGTCAACAAAGTTGAGCCCATCACCTGGATGATTTGCAGCTTCCAAAGAGTTTCTGTGCTTATGTTTAAAGTGGGCAGCAAGAGGTGAACCTTGCGCAAATGTTTTGTTACATTCTGGAACTGAAAACTCTGAATTCTGTGAACTCGGTGTACAGCTGCTCTCCACACTGTTGTTTGAATCAGGCTCTGAATCAGTTTTAGTTTGACACTGAGGATTAAACATCTGGTGGCGCTGGAGAACACAATGGTTAAAAAACTGTTTGCCACATTTGTGGCAGTGAAAAGGTCCACCCTCTGTTTTGTGGCTAACAGATTTCAAATCATCATCTTTTAGCATGGACCGTGAAAACTTCTTTTCTTTGTGCCATCTTTTGTGGGAGCCTAGAGCTGCGTTGGACATGAATCGCCTCCCACATTCTGAGCAGTGAAACAGTCCTTTACTTGGCTCTTCCTGCTTGGGTTTCTTATGCATTACAGACATGGATAATTTTGCTTTTGTTACAGGTTTTTGACTCTCAGCATGAATTCTTTTATGAAAATTCAAAGCTCCAACCACTGAAAAGCTTCTGTCGCACTTTGTGCATTTGTATTTCAAATCGGTTGTACTTGAGTTGCCAACACCTGTTTGAATTTCCATCTTTAGCTCCCCACTGTCCGTTTCATTTACTTCAGCTTTAACTGTTATTTGTTCAGAGCTTTTCCGTGTTCTGACCTCCACACTATCCTTGTGCAATTTTAGAGTATCATAATTTTCCGAGGGTTCTGTCTTAATATCAACTGATTGACTGTCTCGTTTAATGCAAAGTTTCTGGTGAGCTCTCAAAGAGGCCTTGTTGTTAAAATGTGCGAGGCATGTCGCACATTGCAGATCCTCTAGTGTCACAGTAGATCTTGGTGAAGATGGCGAGTGCCCTATCTCGTACCCATGGCTTTTCATGTGAAACTGAAGCGCTTTGGCCCGTGAAAACAGCTTCCCGCAGTCAGGGCAGCTATATGTGTTCTTTTTCAACTGCTCAACCTGATGCTGAAAAGACTTAATAGGTGGCGGCAGTAACTGGTCATTATGCACAACCTGGTGTCTGAGGAGGCTTGAAAAAAGACGGAATGACTTGTTGCAGAGTTCACACTTATGATTTCCATTTTCATGTTTTCGCATGTGCAACGCCATAATGCCCTTGTGCCGGAACTTTCTACCACACACTGGACACGCAACCTTGACACTGGAGCGCGAGTGTCCATTAACAGAGTGCAAAGATCCTGCGACACCTTTTCTTAACATCAAATCTGTACACTGAGTCTGACTTTGCTTGTGGTGAGAGTAAGCTCCTAGAGACCAAAAACCTTTCCCGCACTGTTCACAATGATAAATCTTTGGGCCTAGAAGGGTTTTCTTAGGATTGTACTCTTTCTTGGGGACTGAAATATTCTCTTTCTTTTGTGCAGAGCAGTTTTTCATATGGTTAAACAAGCTGGCTGCATGAGAATAAGACATCACACAATCTGGACATTGGAACGGTTTTCTTTTGGGATGATGCAACTGATGAGAGACTAAGGCAGACAAACGTGAGAAGCATTTACCACACTCACTGCATGTCAAATTTTTCTTCTCTAAGCCCTCTGTCTGGTGCAACACATCTTTGCTTATGTTCTCATTCTTATGTTGTTGTACGTGATTGCAGTGTTCTGCACAGCTGCTGGCTTCGCCGCCACATGTGTCGCATGTGTGAACTGCCACTGACTGACCTTGAGTTTGTTGTCTTCTCTTATGAATGCCATGCCACATTCTGTGAACACGCAGTGATGAAGCACTAGTAAACCAACGGTAACACTCTGGACAATCAAATCGCTCCTCTGTCGTTTTGTTTTCGGCTTCACTCATCATCGGAGAACATTGCACATCAGCTTGCTCAAAGTCAATTTGTACAATTTTCAGATCCATCTCTGGTTTTGAAACAGTGCTGCTGGGGGAAACTCCAGTGTCATCGTCATCTCTTACTTCCTGATCTGATTCACACAGCAGCTCGAGATCAGGATTCAAGTCTTGGACAAGCTCGTCCTCAGATTCACTTGCACTGATAACCTGTACATTAAAGTCCCCAGGTTCATAACTCTCCACGTCTTCATCAGTGTCAATTACATGTGAGTCTTCTTCAACCATCCTGGCAGGAAGCAGATTCTCAGTTTCCGCTTGTTCCTGCTCAGTCTCTTTTGTTTCACTTTCCAGAGATTTCTGTTGAGGTAGCAGGATCTGGGCTTCCTTCTCCGTTTCTCTGAAAACATCCGTATGATGAAGCTGATGGGAGTGGAGTGCTGAAGCCCTGGAAAACTTGAGCCCACAATCTTTACATTCGAATGCCTTCTTCTGTAGCTGACACACTTGATGAAGAAAGGACTTTGCAGGGGTCTCATCACTGTGGACCATGCGCTGATGCCTGTAGTAGAACGTTAGTGTCATAAATACTTTTCCACATTCCTCACAGGGGAACCTTTTCGCGGAATCATTTGAGTGATTAGTATGCCATCGCTGATGGTTGAAGAGGGCAATATGGCCACTGAAAGCCTTTTTACACTCACTACAATAAAACTCATTGCAGCTTTTCTTTGGTTTTTCTTTCATTTCCTCTGGAGAGCACAGACTGTTGCGGCTAAATCGTTGATGTGTTTTAAGGCGCAACAGAGCAGTAAAAGCTTTGCCACATGAACACTTAAAAAGTTTTTCAGGAGTGTCATCTGTCTGTTTTTCATCTGGCTTGCTTTCAACCATTGACTCCTCTGTGTGACATGTATCTCCTGAACCTCTGTTTCGCGACTTCACTAATTTTTCCTCATGACAACGACGGTGTGCATCCAGAGCTGAAGCACGAGAATAATTCCGCCCACAAGACTCGCACTGAAATGACTTCTTTTTCAAATGTTCAAGGTCATGAAAAACTGATTTGGAGGCTTGTCTGTGTGAGCGCTGATGGTTAAGAAAGTGTCCGATCACTCCATAACATTTCCCACAGTCTGGACATTCATAGCTTTGATGCTTTGTTATCCCAGAATTTATCTGAATGCTTGACTCCGTTCGGGATGATTGACCATGATTCTTCTCCATGTGTGAGTGGAATTCACTGTGTTCAACAAATGAGAGTGAACATAAAGTGCAGAAATTAGTTGTTTCACAGTCCTTTTCTGCATCATGTAAACCATCCAACTGGTCGTCCATGTACACGCTGTCTTGTGGGTGCTGGTGGCGATGCTCCAAGTAGACTGCCTCCTCTCTGAAGGCTTCTCCACAATCCTGACGGCAGAAAAACCCTAAAAATAGAAAGCGGAAAATAGGAGATCAAAGCCACTCCTGTTTCCAGAGAAAGAAAGACAGAAAAAAAAACACAAATCACAAAAAAACTGGGGCAAATCATGTCTTTATTTTAACGGGGATTAGAATTTACAGTATAATCACAAAACTGTGGTTCTGGGAATACAACATTGCCCTTAAAAAGAAACAAAATACTCATTTCATTACAGTGGGGCTAAAACAGTGCTTTGACCTTTGTGAAGTTCAATCATTTGTTTATTTGAGATGACTGTGGCAGAACACATTGAATTTTAAATAGGCAGTTGTTACCAATAGACTGTGTCTTGCTATCACCATCCCTAATTTAAAAGAGATCAGAGCTGAATTTGCACTGAGCTGTAAAGAGCTTCTGATAGATCAAACACCTGATATAAACAGTCATATACAGTGCCAGTCAAAAGTTTGAATACACCTTTGTTTTCATCATACATTAATACTGAAGACACTGAAATTAGGAAATAACATATGGAATTATATTGTTAGCAAAAAAAAGTGTAAACAAAACAAAATATGTTTTATATTCACATTCTTCAAAGTGACCACCTTTTTGCTTTGATGACAGCTTTGCATACTCCTGGCATTCTCTCAGTTCAGCTCATGAGGTCGTCACCGGGAATGATTTTCCAACAGTCTTAAAGGAGTTCACATATCTGCTGAGTATGTTGGCTGCTTTTCCTTCACTCTGCGGTCCAACTCAGCCCAAACTCTGAGCTGGGTTTAGTTCAGGTCACTGTGGAGCCAGGTTATCTGATGCGGCACTAAATCACTCTCCTTCTCAGTCAAATAGCCCTTACATAGCCTGGAGGTGTGTTTGGGGTCATGTCCTGTTGAAACACAAATGATGGCCGCACAAACAGATGGGCTGACATGTCACTTCAGAATGCTGGTTAAGAGTTTATCGAATTTTGAATAACTCGCCAACAGTGTCACCAGCAAAGCAGCCTAACACCATTAAAACTCCTCCTCCTATGCAGATACTCTCCATTTCCGTTTGAACCAAAATCTCAAATTAGAAAAGTACAGATTTCCGCTCCTGTAATGTCCTTCTTGTTGGTCTCCCTCAGTAGTGGTTCCTTCGCATTAATTTGACCATGAAAACCTGATCCTCCCACCAGGTGATGTTGAGATGTGTCTGCTACTTGAACCGTTTGAAGCTTATATGTTGGCTCTACTCAGAAATTAACTGTCAATTTCTGAGGCTGGTAACTGTAATGAACCTATGATCTGCAGCAGAGGTAACTCTTGCTCTTCCTTTCCTCGGGTGGACATCATGAGTGCCAGTTTCATCATAGTGTTTGATGATTTGTCTGACATCACTTTAAAGTTCTTGAAGGTTTCTCTGTTGACTGACCTTCATGTCATAAAGCAATCATGAACTGTCGTTTCTCTCAAGTAGTTATCATAACAAAGATTACATTAGTTGAATACCAACTGTATCTCTGCACAACACAACTGATGGTCTCAAATGCATTAAGTAGGCAAGAGCTTCCACATTTTAACTTTTCATAAAACTATTCCAGGCGAGGACCTCATGAAAGTGATTAAGAAAATGTCAGTAGTGTTCAAACCTGTCATCAGGGCAAACAGTGGCTACTTTGAATAATCTAACATATAAAACAGGCTTTGCTTAGTTTAACATAATTTCATACGTGTTATTTCATAGTTTAAATGTCTTCAGTATTAATTTACTATGTAGAAAATGATAAGAGTAAAGAAAAAATATTGAATGAGAAGAATGTTTTGACTGGTACATACATGTCTATTAAAGCTGTTATTACTGGCAGGTGATGACCGGCACATCATGAACAGTTCAACCTTTAGTCTGGTATCACATCAGCAAGTAGAAGAGAGCATGCAAGATATTCTAAAGGTTAACACAACCTCTTTTGAAGGCACTATGATCAATCAAAACTCAAATATTTAGGATCCCAGCTTTACAACCTTGTCAGGTTCTCAAAAAGAGCTAAGATTAATCACTGTGACTGTCACTGGCTATGGAGTTTATTTGAAATTATGTACCATCCATTGTCATTCAAAAGGTGATCTAAAGGGGGCAGTAGCACTCTTAAGTTGCATTACAAGCTCATTTAGCACACATGAATGTCTGAATACAGTATGAGCTACATGATCACGAAATTTTGAGTTTGTTTCTGCCAGTCAGTGTCTGGAACACATGTGCTGCTGTTCTAGGTAGCTCATGAAGCTAAACTACTAACTTAAGTGCAGAGTTACATAAAATTCAAGGTAAGATTTGTGGATTGATGACAGATTGTTAATATCTATTAGGAAAATATCATGGTAAAGCACAACATGAGTGAATCAAAAGTGGAAATACTGTAGATTTAATCCGCAGCCTCACACATGCTAAATCATATCATATACCACTGAACTGCATCCTGTACAAATGTTATAGTAAAACCCCTTGATGCAGAACTTCTGAATGATGTGCGTTACATATTACTCTGTAACAGAGACTGACACTGTGCTTGAAATCACCAGAAGTCAAATATCACAAATCCAAGAAGGCAATATTCAAGCAATATTTAGCAATAATTTGCTAAATATTTGTTCACTCATAAAATACTAATAAATGTAAGTCAGCTTTTCATTTGCATGGTTCCCCAGCTTGACCTGGCCACAATATATTACCAAGCTACAGTAACAGCAAATCCCTTACACCATGCTTGAATGCAAACATGCTAGATAAAACCTGATTATATATACTACCAACACTTGTAAATCCATATGGCTGAGTGTCAGCTTTGTCTGGGACTGGTGCAGCTTTCCTTCAATAAACAGCTCTCACCATCCATGAACATGGAATAGCCAAAAGACCCAGTGTGCATAGGGTTAGTGCAAGTTAATGCTACTGTATGCTAATTGTTAGCGCTATGCATTTGCCGCAGAATTGCAGTAATGTTGGCACGAGTATTTCACGTCCCTGAGCTGAAGTTGGTACAGGAGGCTCACTAAGCCTCAATGTATTGCTGCTGTACTGATGCTTTCATTAACGATTCACTGAGGCTGCTGAATACTTACTATCGGTGGTGTCCTCAGCCGATGAACCGACACTGTTTTCAGATACACCGTCTCCATTGTGGGGTCTCTTTTCAGCTCCGTCCTCTCCGACCACCGCCGCAGCTCCGTCCATCTTGGCGTGGCTCTGTTTGCTAGAGCTAGCTTCCTCGAGCTAACGTTCGTTAGCTTAGCAGCGCCACCGTTGTTTTTAATATCTTTTTCTTAACCGCAGTCACTAAATGCAGAGGGCGAAAAAGAATAAAAGTGAGTATGCTAATATAGTCTTTAACCACATAACTAGATCGCCTTTTGCAATGTTTTTAGCAATGCGAGTGATAATGAACATAGTCAGCTTCCTCTCACACACACCTGCGCTGTGTGGCTGCGCATCCTCGGCGGAAGTGGATTCTTCTTCGTCGGTTTTGTTTCCTTCAAGCAAGACTGTTGACTGCAGCTACACAGTTACTATCTGAATATGAAGTTTATATACTCAGTCGATTTTACTTACAGGGTTAAACATGATGAACAACTTCGAAATGGCTCCATGCAAAGTTACAAGTTTCTATCTTTGTCAGTTTTTATTTGTTGTGCCTAATGATCAATACTGGAAAACAGTTATACACATTTTTCCCCATCACAACATTTTCAGATCTTTCAGTCACTACTTGTGGGAACCTTATGATGTTCTGGAAATCAAATACAGAAAGGAACTTCACACCATGGTTAAATCTGTTTCTAACACTGAGGGCCATTTAGTTTCATACTAGACTGATACATTGACATGATGATGGCACATGTCGAGCATTTTCAGAATCATTTAGTAATATTATCAACAAGTAGGATTTTGCTTGGGGGATTTCAGTCCCAAATTACCAGATTAAAGAAAGTAATTCTTTAAACAGTATTTGTCTTCCTCCTTGCAGCCAGAATTTCAGAGAAAATACTGAATTTTTAATCACAATTTGCCTTCATCGATCATGAATACCTGCTTCTATACTTTTAATATTGCACAAATTCAAAACCCTGCATTAGGTTTACCTAGCAAGTACAGTGCAACACATCATTATAATCAAAGGCAAGTTTTTATTTGATCCAATATGTAGACATCATGGGAAATTTCTATTTCTTTCCATGCTAAAACAGTGGATAGAGGTAGAAGGGCACATGTTTTTGAATCTCAAGACGCACGGGGACGGTTTTGTTTTGTTTGTTTGTTGTTGTTTTGGGGGTTTTTTTAACAAATGACTGTGTGTTTATTTTACATTAGTAATGAACGTTTTCAGTCACTTACAGTATCGAGCAACCACAGCTACTTGAATGCCCATTATCATAACAGAGGAGATGGGATTCTGTACTCAGCTAAATCTACAGTTATGGAATGACATACATTACATTGAATTGTATTGAAATGTGGACCTTATTTTATATACGGATACGGGTACATTCCAATCTGAAGTAGTCATTCAGGTATGAGATACACATTAGATGGAACTCATCAGTTTACAGTAGGTGCAGTACTTTCATCCAGAATCGGTTTAAATTCTAATTATCAAGTCTATTACTCATGACACTTTGCCAGAAATTTGCTGAATTTGACTAGATCGAATGGAGCAAAACATCCATTTTATCTGATCAGTTTCATGTTTGTCTTGCCATTGTAAAAACTATTAATGACAAAACATCACATAAATTTAAGATTAATTTATTACAAAAGTCACTATTTGACAACAGTGTCATCAATAATTGTGTAATGACGCTACTTTCTCCCTGTTCCCAATAATCACGCAACAGTCAAATTTACAGAGATCTCTGCGTGAAATGACCTTTAAATGTATCTGTCACAGATACTTTTGCATTGACCAAATGACCAAGTGTGGACTTTGCTTGTGAGATATTTGGACCCAGCCAAAGCCTGACCCAGAAGAGAAATGCTTCCTAACATGGTCATACTGTATGTTGTCAGCTTTCCCTTGTATGTTCTCTGTGAGCCCAACAACCCAGCCTCAAATCCAAAAACTTACATCACTTTACAGCATGTTAGAAAGAGTTGCTCTGTTTCAGGAATGAGGTCACATTGTTGAGTCTACCTTAAGCACAAACTAGGCCTAGAATACCAAGACAGCAGACATGCAGACTGTACTCATAAAAGGCACACAGTATACTGTACATGAAGAAACACAGTTCAAATGGTTCAGGACAAAAAGGAACGGAACTATAAAAGTACTAATATTATCTAAATCTAAAGGTCATTAGCAATAAATGAAATTTAGACTGTAGAACCTCATTGATCAGCATCCCTCAGAAGTTGTTTCAACTTGTTAAGTATCAGGACAACTGAAACACTTTTTCAAAAGACAGTGAAAGTAACATAATGGCACATGTATTCCTCTATTACGAATGACACTCTGAAGACTTGAAATCAAATGTGCTGACTAAATCAAGTTTCTTTTATATTTTTGTTCCTAATGTCCATCCACTCAACTGGTCAAACTGCACAACTGAGGGTCAAATAAATGAGGTTCCACTGAGAGAAAAATTATAAAAAACATAACTAAGTTTTGTTGCTAGTGCAGAAATGTCAAATCTCTCCTTGTGCATGTTGCAAGTAATGCATTTGTAGATCCAGCTCTCGAGGAAGAGAGCACCCGCATATCATGCACTGGAGAAGTCGTTCTGGAGCAAAAGGCAAACGGGGTCCGAGTTTGTGAGGTTCTGTCCGTGGGGCGAGCTGAGGTAGGGGCAGGGTCTGTGGCATGTGTGGTCTCTCGCTCATGACTGCCTGTGGTGTGAAAAAAATATTTGGGTGTGGAGGTCTTGAGAGTGCACCAACTGCAACAGAGTGAAGAGGGTGAGGGCCTGGCAAAGCAAGAGGAGGGAGCGGAGCAAGTGGAGGTGAGAAAAAAGGAGAAGGCTGATTTATTATTATTTGAGTGCCTGTTACCATTGGTTGTTGCTGCAGCTCCTGTCCATTCCCTGGTTTGAGTTGCCCAGTGAGCAGCGTTTGAGGACCCACAGGGTTACTTTGGAAGCCCCATACAGGCGTTCCCATCCCCTGGCCAAAACGATGAGGCTCGTACTGAATGGAGATGGGAACTTTCTGTGTTGCTGTCTGACTCTGTACATTGGCCCAGCCAGATGACACTTGCTTTTGCTGCAGCTGAAACTCTTGATTATTTACTAATTTCTCAGGGGAGTTTATAGTCTTTGGAATTCCTGGTGGTGTTTGTATGTCCCACAAGGTGCTACCTACCCCGTGAGAAACAGGAGTTGAAATTGGCATAGCACTGCTTTGGTCTATTTGAGCTGAGGTGGATGCACCTGTTATGCCTGAAGCCCACTGCTTTTGCAGCTCGCAGCCGTTCCATGGCTTCTCTGGCTGGCTAACAGTCGATGGTGTAACTTGAGGATTGCTCATGTCCCATTTTCTAGTGTCCTCTTTTTTAGTAGGTGTGGATGGCTCCGTTTGTGTCGCCACTGGGGCACCTGACCATCTTGGCAGCTGAAGCTCTTGGCCAAGCTTATTTGGAGAACCCCGTGAATTTGCGAGCAAAGCGGGTCTGACGCTCCACAGAGCTGCTCCGTCTATGTAGGACTGGACAGAAAAATCATGTGGCAAAGAGCTTGTGGAAGCAAGCGCTGTAGACGTGGGTGTGCTACTCCATGTAACCAGCTTGGGCTGCCTGAGCTGCTCCATCTCACTCACTGCTGATGGGCTGGATTTTTTTGGCACAGCTGCCAGGAGGGAGCTGACAATGGAAGCAGCGCTCTCTTTCATGTGTGATGACTCTGAATTCTGAGCAGATGTGGAGCCTGACTGAGTTTCTGAAGGGCTGTCTGTCCAGTCTGAACCTCTCAGATGGTGCTGCTGGCCTGGCTGTGGTAGGCTGTCAAACTGTGTCTGCTGTGCACCTGCATGTTGCGGCTGTGACGTTGGGACGGGCATTACCTCTCCGCCATCCACCTTCCACTGCACTGGCTGAGGGTGGAGCTCAGACAGCCACGGCTCCTTCTGATGTCTGCTTTGTAAATCCATGCGCGATGAGAGCAGGGAAGACTGTGGCTGGACTGCCCTTCTGTGCATCTCAGCATCTCTCAGTGCAGAAACAGGATAGGGAGATGGCTGAGAGCTAACCATCCCTGAGCCTCCTAACGGTCTAGACCAGCCCCACATGAGCCTCCCCCCTCTCCTCCCCCGGCTCCCCCTGCCTCTCACCCTAGCACCCATTGGGAAATAATTATACTGGCTGAAACCCTGGCGTTTGCGAGCATGGATCTTCTGATGTACCAGCAGGCTGCTAAACCAGGAAAAGGTTTTGTGACACTCGTCACAGCGATGAGGTCTCTCTCCCGTGTGTGTGTTCATGTGATCACGTAGCAGGTAGGCTAATCCAAAGCTCTTGTCACACAGGTCACACTTATGAGGTTTGTCACCGTTGTGTGACAACATGTGGTGCTGTAGTTGGGTCTCGTCACTGTAGCCTTTGCGGCAGCTGGTGCAACGGAACGGTTTTTCCTGATGCAGCTTTTGGTGTGTTTTCATGTTCTGCAGGAAGGCGAAGTCCTTCCCACAGTCGGGACATTTGTATGGCTTCTTGCCTGTATGGATGATGAGATGCTGCTGTAAGTAGCTACTGAATCTAAAGCCCTTGCCACACACTTTGCACTGGTAAGGCTTGTCCTTGGAATGTATGCGCATATGCAGCTCTAACACTGAACGGTGGCGGAAGGTTTTTCCACA
Source organism: Centropyge bicolor (assembly GCA_037975185.1). NCBI lineage: Eukaryota > Metazoa > Chordata > Actinopteri > Pomacanthidae > Centropyge > Centropyge bicolor. The sequence continues at coordinate 1,065,295 of JBBMOC010000038.1, read as the reverse complement.
CTCTGAACATTTGTACGACTTAATACTTACACCATCACTTCTCCATTTCCCCTGCATACTATCACTGTTCAGTGGAGTAAATTGTCTTTTAGGTGGTGCTGCCACCTTTACTATATATTGTGCTACAGACTTATGGACACTTAACAGATGTACATTTAAACTGGATTTATCACGATAAACACACGGGCAGTGGGGACAGGCAAGTCCTTTGTCCCAGCACTTGTTAATCTCACATGGGGGTCTGGGTGTTCTCTCCAACGTCTCATACTCAGCCTCATGAACAAGCATGTGGGCCCTCAGGTTAGCTGGCACCCAGTAGGTCTGGGGACACAGGGGGCAGTTGAATGTGCGTTTCGGTTCCTCACTTTGGTGTGTGTTCTCTTTTCCCAGCCCCCTGACTACCTCCGGTGAAGCCACAGGTGCCTGCTTGCTGGGCTGCTCGGTGGAAGTGTTGGTTTCACACAGTCTATGCTGGCGGCAGTGTGCCTTCATGTTCTGAGCAAAGGCAAATTTTTTACCACACTCAGGGCAGCGGAAGGGCTTCTGACCTGTGTGCAGATACTGATGCTGATGGAGGAGGCTGCTGTACTTGAAGGTCTTACCGCAGATGTTGCACAGGTGAGAGCGCGTGTTGTCCGTGTGCTTGCGACGGTGGTCTTCCATGACGGAGTAGTGTTTGAAAACCATGCCGCACTCTGGGCATTTATAGGGTTTGAGGGCTGTGTGACATCGCTGGTGGTAGCGCAGGGCCATGTTGTTTGGAAAAGTCTGACTGCACTCTTGGCATGTAAAAGTGCTCTCTTGGGAGTGTGTCATCATGTGCTTAGTGACAGACACCTTGAACTGAAACTCCTGGCGGCACAGCGGGCAGTGGTAAGGCTTTTCTACTGTACTGCAGCAGTTGTGGTCCCTCAGCTTATCCACTGTGGAGAAGATCGTCTCACATTCTGCACATTCAAAACTACCCTCCTCCAGTTGCATCTCCTTCTTTGGAGTAACAAGTTGCTCCTCCTTCTCTTTATGTTCATTCCTGTGTTTAATGAGGCTGCTGCGGTGCTGAAAAGTAAGGCCGCATTCTTTGCAGGTGAGGGGCGTGAGCTCATCCTCGTGTGCGTGGAAGTGGCGGTGGAGGTTAAATGTCTCACGGCGGTTGAACACCTTCCCGCACTCCTTGCACAGCAAACGGCACTTTTTCGGCTTGGCTGTCAAATCAGCATCCTGCCCTCGGTCTGCCTCCTCATCGTCTTCAACCGTGTCAACCTCTGTCCCGTCGACCTCTCCCGCTGCTGGCTCCTCCTCCGGCTCCTTCTCTGCACTCTTCTCCTCAGACTGTGAGTTCTCCTCCTTGTGAACCTCCTCTGCATCAGCTGTACTGTTGTCATCAACATGTGCATCCTGCTGCACCTCTTCAGCTCTCTCAGTAGCATTATTGTGATCTGGAAGAGATGAGCACATCATGACATAAACTTTGCAGAGAGAAATAAACTATAAATAAACAAACAGCCCGTGTGTTCATCTAACGGAAGTGCAGGCAGCTAAGACAGCAGAGCATCTGAAGCACAGACCACAACCTCCAGTGCAGGATGCTAGCTTGATTTTGTTATGGTAATCAACGTTAGCAGAGTTGACAGTGTGTGTCGAACCGGTAGTGAGCGCCACAGCTCAGGTTAGCCCAGGGGCTAAAGCTAACAGTAAAACACATTAACAGCGTTAGCACACCGCACTTACGATTGGGCTGCTCGTGTGTTTTCGCCTCCCCGTCGTCGTCTTCTTCGGTCTCGGACCAATCGAAACCCCGCTGCTCGCTGCCGGCAGCCTCGCTCATTTTGTCGGCCGATGCTCGGTGGTCCGGTGAATTGCATGTCGTTCTTCCAGCCCCGGACTCGACACTAACCTCGGAATGGCTGTTAACACAGACGTCGCTGCCAACACTGTCTCTCTGCTCATCGTCGGGTCTCTGCGCGCTTTTCTCAGCCGCTGCTTCATCTCTGTGCTTCACGCTGCAGCCGGACTCCACCGCCGCGCTCGTCTCCACACATGTTTCCTCCTCCTCCGCAGGGGATTTCTGTCGTTTTGGAGACTCCGACGGGTCTACGGCGGCCATGTTTCCCCCATGCACCCCCTTGTCCAGAGCGCACAAGGATCAGCCTGGACGAGGAATGACGTTTCCGGTGGAAACTTTCAAAATAAAACTCTTGTTATTCGTGATTTCAGAAAATATCATCAAAGGTTCCCCATCTACTCCTGCTGTGATTTGTTGTTCTACACACCAAACACGCTTCACAACCTTATTAAATAAACATTTTTTCACATGTTTAACACGAACTTTTTAAAGCCATGTGACAAATCCAAGTGACAAGTGCTCAGCTGGATTTATTTGCAGTCCATGTCTGACTTTTATTAAAGTTTAGTTACATTTCATCGGAACAGTGGATATCTACAAAATATAAGTTGTGCAAAACTACGTCGATGATGGCCATATGCTGTTTCTTCGCGACTATCTACAAACACATCCATCATACTGCATGCAAGATTATAATAAATAGCCCCTACATACTCATGTATGCGTTTGAATTCCACCAGAAACATATGAGTTAAAGTCTGAAGCCTACTGTGATGTAAAATGTCAGCTCTTTAAAATGTAACTTTTTTTTGTCTCAAAACACACTGAACAGAACACAGTCTAACTTTATTGTCCAACCAAAGCTGGAAATGTACCATGAGACTGTTAAAAAAGCACAAGCATAGATTAGCAGGTAATAACTATAGCTGTATAACTACAATATATTGTAACAACTGTAGATTACAAGTACTTCATGACAATGTAGTTTGTGTATCAGGAGAATTGAGACCGTACTGAACTGGTAAAAGCATCATGAGCTTCGCAGCTCTGCTGCAAAGCATGTACAGTGACATGCATATTAAACATCAGCACCTACAGTATGTTGTTGTCTGGGTATTGAAAGTCTCATGAGTGGAGTTGTCACTCAACAGAGCAAGTGTTTTTCAGAAAGTCTTTTAGCACAAGAATAAGTATGTATGTCTGAGGATCAAGCTAATGTTAAGGCCACCCTATTATTTCATTTGTCTCATTTTCTTATCCACTTCAGTCCTCTCTGAAGACAAACTAAAGTGCGAGATGGATTACTGATTTGGAGTGGGATGTAAAACTCCAAATAATTCAGTTTATTTATCCAGAAATACTGTCAATAGAAAAAAAGATTGTAATTTCTTGTCACATTTTGACACATCAAATATGCACGGTATGCACATTGAGTTTCTAAGCACTTTGTCCTCAGCGCCGTCTTCTGCGCCTGTGGTCAGCAGCTCTTCCTCGCCGCGGCCTCTGTACACTTCCATTTGTGTCTGTGGGTGGATCAGAGGGGAAAGTGCCATGTTCATCAGGGGACGATGGTGCAGGTACCACTGCTCCAGCTGACTGATTTGAATGCTGGGTGACCAGTGGCTGCTGCTGTATTTGTGTTTGATGCTGTTGTGACTGTTGTTGTACTACATGTGGCTGCTGCTGCTGATGTTGATGTTGTGTTTGCAGTGGTGCTTCAATTCGCTGTTGTTGCTGCTGCTGCTGCGGTTCTATGTGTTGTAGCTGCGGCTGTTGCTGAGCTGGCTGTGAGTGCTGTTGAGATGATTGTGATTGGTGTGCTTGCTGTCCACGATGTTGCTGTGGCTGAGGTTGTTGCTGGGCCTCAAGCACTCCTAACAGCCTTTGCAGGAGGACATTGTTTTGTTGCAGACTGACTGCTAATGACTCTTGTGAAGCAACAAGTGTTCTCATGTCCTGTCTGAAACCTTCACCAAACTCCCGCAGGCTTTTTTCTACCCGATTTCCTAGTTGAATTGCAGCTTCCCCTAAGCCTCGAAGCTCATCTTCAAGCCATGAGCTGCGTAGAGGTGCTTCGAGAGGACCCTGCTGTGCTCCAAGTGATGGCTGAGGACTGCTGGGCTGAGGGCTGCCATTGAGGAAAGGTGCACTGTAGAGCGGTGAAGGAGGCAGCCATCGTTCTGATGGAGGTGGTGGTCCTATGCCTAGACCCAGTCCTAATCCCAGTTTGTCCTCCATGCTGTTCTCTGGTTCACAGTCAGGTTCTCCCATGTCTCTGTCACGCTCAGGATTGTCCTCATCTTTCTCCAAACCATCTCTCTCTGATCCTTCCATTCCTACACCTGCAAAGAAGTATTGTAAGTGGACACAAGGATATTAGTTACATCTATAGCTTCCACAAAGAAAAGCAGCTGAGTAATCAGACAACTTATTTCTACCTGTATCAGAGTCAGGGAAGCATGGGAAACTGGGCTTTGGTCTGGCGCTTTGCTTTTGCCTGGCTTGTTGAAGTCTGGGGCTTGTCTGGGAAGGACGCCCGAGTAACGAGGCTCCTCTGGATGGCAGGTAACAGGTGCGGTGGCGAGCATCTGCCAGCCTGCCGCCGTTGCGTCTCTTCAAGTCGTCCCAGCGCTTCTTCACCTCTCGAAGAGTACGAGGGACCCTGGAGACAGCATTGACTCTCTCTAGGATTCCAGCCCAGATGCGCTCTCTCTCTCGCCGCCGGAGCCTCCCCGCAGGACCAAAGAGCTCTCCTTCACACCGGGTGACTTCTGACACCAGCACCTCCAGCTCTGCTCCACTGAAACGACTCTTTCTTTTTCCTGCACCACCAGCAGCCAGTGCAGCTGACATAGCTCTGTCTATAGAGAGAGAGAGGTGAGAGGACAGCCCAAAAGGGAAAGGAAAAATATCAAGTGAAGCTAAATATACTGTGTGAGGAGTGAGAAAAACAGTGCCAGTCTTATTTTCACTGTGCTAAGCCTAAACATACTGAAGTATAACAAAAAATAAAATAAATAAATAGATAAATGAAACGTATAATTAATATCCTGATGCTCTGTACACTGCTGAAGAAATCATTTTATTAAATAATTAAATAAAGTGTACATGTTTCATACACTGTTCTCATCAGGAGCCACATGCTCTGCAAAAATGTACAAATAGACATGGAAATGTGCTTGATCCCACACAGGCTTACTTTGTTCGATTGACAAGAGGTCGTCTGAGGACATGCCAGGTGCCATGATGTTCGGATGCACCACTACCACATTGAAGGGGAGTCCCCCAGGTAATGCACTGGTCTGGTCACAGCTGCCCTCCGAGTCGTCATCCTCCCTGGGGAAGCCGTTTTCTGAGGCTCCCCCTCCAAAGGGTCCCTCCGGAGACTCCACTTTGATGTGCATGGGAGGTGATTGCTCGTACAGCAGCCCCCCCTCCTCGTAGTACTCAGTCATGTGTCAGACCTGATTTACTGCAGAACTGACTGGCGGGCCAATTCTGATACTGGCAGCTGCTGCCCCATTAACACAAGTTCAAGGTATAACTGAACCTATTGCTGAAGACATTACAGCGTAGTGTATCAGATAATCATGAACCTGCTTTGGGCACAGCTGCCACACACATCATGAGGTGATTTCATTGGAAATATAGAGTTAAACTATATTTAAAACTGTTTTTAACACTGTTTTTAAATGAATCAAGTCATTGTTGCAGCTTAGTAAGAGACACAATCATATTGTCTGATTAGAGCATGAAGTCCAGAGACTTTTATGGCCAGCTGCAGTCACTTAAATCCATTTCCATCATTGTCATGTATACTGATATGTAAATGATATACATACACTGTGATAAAACACCTGGAGCAGGCTAATAGCTAACTGACAGTTGCACGTCCAGCTGTCACACAGTGAGAAGCATCATCCAGGCAGAGAATCGCCTTCTGAGCTGAAATACAACAACAAAACATAACACTGCTTACAAGTGTGCACCACTTTAAAATGGCTTTGCTGGTTTTCTAAGTGATGATGATTTCTGCATTCTGTCGCATCGATGCGCATTTTTTTCTGCACCACATCCGCAATGGTTGCGCATTCCGCATACATTAGGTGCTGATGTTGCAATGGCGCTAGCAGTAAGCTAACAAGCTACCACGGTTGCAGGCAAAGCTTCGGCCAGCGACAACTGAGCGGACATGATGAGAAAGCCGGCGCTGTTGCGTGTCTTACCTCATGATAACTGCACATGGGAGGCAAAACAAAACCAAAACACAGGCGGTGCAGCTGTTAGCTCAGTAGCCGATACACAAACCGAGGACCGGCGCGCGCTGATGACGTCACCGAGGGCGCGTGTTCAGGACCAATCAAAGTTTGGAAAAACTGAGCAACTGTGTCTTGGATTATTTTAAAAGTCCTGTAGTTTTATCAAATCTCGTAGACAGGAGCAGATGTGTAAACATACGTTGATAGTGATTCCGTTGGGATGTGAGTCATTGTGTCCTTAAATTACATAAATACAAATGAAATCTGGAGTCTTCAGTCAGGGCAAAGCAGCTAAATATGCAAAACATTTGGAATATGTCTAGAGACATTTCAACAAAAAATTAAGTCTAAATAATGGATATTTTATTGCCTTTAAATTAAAAAGTTCTATCCATTAAATTCCTCTGGTAATCAACTATAAACTCAGTACAACAAAGCAAAATGGAGTAACAGACAAGATAAAAAGCAGCTTGATTTCCTTTAAAAGATTATTTAAAAAAATGGGTACACAGCATGAACTCAGTGCATGTCAGTGCTGATGGGACTAAAACTCAAAACACACATCACTGATAAGTCAGTTCACATCTTCCAGATGTGTTTTCACACACGTTCTCAACAAGATAAAGGTAAAAAATGGACATAGGTNACGCCAAGGTCTGCAACTACAACTCCTGGATCCGCAGCACCATGTCCTCCAACTAAAGTTGCTTCACAGTCTTTTGTTGCTAAACAGAAAGTTGTATATCATCTAATAAATATAAAAATCAAAGACAGCTCATGTGTTTGACTTCTTGGCAAGACACAATATATTGTACTTTAAGTAATCACTTTGGACTATGAAAATATGCTGCAATAGCTCTATAATTGACTTCAAGTTAACAAACCCCAAACATAGATCTATAAAGACTACGTGTATTAAAAGTGACTTACTGTAATAGTCGTAATAGAGTCAATATATTCATTGACCGGTTAATTCTCTTGTTAATTGAAATGAAAACAATCTGTGCAGTTTAACCTTCAGCAAATCATCACAAGAAATATTTCTATATTTAAATGTAGAATAAGTATGTATTTGCTATTTTCTATTCACATGTGTGCACACAAACACTTTGACATAAAAATGACAGACATGATCACAAATCTATATAAAAGTGACCTTTATTGGTTTTAAGACAAACTATAGCATAAAATCATACACAGCAGAGCAAGGTGTCCATGTGGGAAACATCTTTCGAAATGATATTTTTTCATGATTCTACCAAAATCAAGCCTGACACTGAAGCATGAAAACATAGCTTTTTCCAAAAGCAGTAAACAATAATGCATGTTCAACAACTGTCCTGTTGCATTCATTTCACATGTGGAATGTGCGTTTGTCAGCATATTTATATATTTTTTTAATTTTTTTAGAAAATTCACTTGATTTCAGCCATCATATTGCAAGTCCACAAAAAGGGCAAACATGTGCATGAGAAAAGCTGATATTCACTTTAAAATTCTAAATACAAAGGTCTAAAACATGTCATGGTTGGAGGCCAGAACAACACAAATGTAGTCAGTAGAAGACTTACTCTGAAACATTTTGAGTAGCAGTTTCACTTTCACACACAGTAAAAGTAAAAAAAAAAAAAAAAAAAAAAAAAAAAAAAAAGAATAAACACCCTACATGATTTGAAATGCACACGTTTGACATTGAATTCACAGTGGTCACAGTGAATACATGTATCAAGATGAGGTGGCAATGATTGAAACTATACAGCTACTATTGAATTAACTGGTCCTACTATTTACTGACAAGGCATGTGGTAAATTTGAACGAAAAATCTGCACTAATAAGTTATCACTTACAACAAATGAACTTTTCACAGCAATAAGGAGTTTATAAATGAATTCCTGTATCCCTCTGATCAGTTCATGATTGTATCCACTTTTCCAGGTTCTAACAAAGACGCCATGAGGGTGCAGGGCAAAGGATGAATGAGGGCTCAAAATGTTTCAGTGGTTACTGCAATTGCATAAATAATATGTAAATCAAACTCTTATTTTCCATAATTGGTCATTATCATAAAGTATTATTTCTGTTTTCAATGCTAATTTCGTTGAATCGCTGATTACATTGTCACAGGGCTTCTTCTGGCTCAGCTTGAATGTACAAAATATTTGGGGCATCTTTCTCTCTTGCTGTCCCTTTGGCACAATCTACCTGTATCAAATTGTATCAAAGAGACAGAAACTTAAGAGTAGAAACTAAAGAAAGATTAGCAGTTTCTACCTGAAGTCATCTAATGAACTTAATGAAAACAGAAAGTGTTCCTATTATTTTGTACATTCAGCGTGTTTTCAATCTGCACACTGACAGACGTGACTGGTTGAAAACATGACTGTAAACAAATCTTCCAAATCCTTTTTGTTGCCTTTCAGCTCCCCTAACTTTTCCAGGTGTGTAACAGACAATGATTAAACGTCTTCTAATCTAAGACTACAGGACCCCTGTATTAAAGAATGTGAAAACGTTGGTGTACATACAGTATAGAAGGGGCACAGAATCTCCATTAACGTTATTACACCTGGCCTCTTGCATGCTGCAAATAATGCTGATAAAGGTCTGAAATGGCAGGATATGCATTACCACACACAGCACACTTAACACCGTCTGAAGTCCCCTCATTTGATATGATAGCATTTTGAGTGACATGTTTTTTCGCAGTCCTCAAAGGAGTAATGGGTCTTGCAAGTGCAATTTCATCTGTTCTGTCCCAACTAGTTTCTCTAACTTGGACAGAATGTGTGCTGTCTGGATGATGGGAACTTTTACTCAAATCAAGACCCTGATTTTGGACAAAGGAAATCATGGGTGTCAAAGGTGACTCCTGAGAAACTGGGTCTGGATATATAGATAAGGGGCTCAGAGGAGGATTGTTTTCCTCAGGTTCTGGATATAACGTTGCCATGTGGTTGTTTGTGGGAGGACTGAACATTTTCTTTGTCGACTGTGTAGTATGATCATCAATGGATAAATCGAAATCAGAGTCCTTGTGCATGTCTTGTGTTGAGGAATGGCAAAGCTGGTGACTGAAGAGCAAATCTAGAGTCCTAAAGCTGCATCTGCAGTGCTCACATTGGTAAGGCAGAAACACTTTCTTGGGCCTGACCTGAATCCACTGGAACTCCGGGTGCTCGCTCATGTGTTTCTTGTACGGCTCCACAAAGCGAAAACCTTGCCCACACTGAGGGCAAGTGAAGCGGCCGCGTCTCTGTCTGTGGATTCTCTGATGATGCCAGAGTTTTTTCCAGTTTTCTAGAGTCTTACCGCAACAGGCACACACGTAGCTTTGACCCGGGGCATGAGTGAGCATGTGGGCTCGGAGTCGGCCCATGTGTCTGAACATTCGCCCACAGCTGGGACATAAATATTTCCTGGGGTCTGAGCGGTTATCTAGTTTGTTTAACTTTGAAACGAGGTGTGAGAGAGGGTGAGCCGGTATGACTGTCGACTGGAACGGTTTCTTTAAGTTGGCAAAGCGCTTCTTGCGGCCGGTCTGTGATGTTTTTTTCTGTGTTTCACAATTCACAGCCGCGATAGAAGTTGAATTCTGTCTCGTTGAACACCTAAGTGCAGGCACTGTGTACTGTATTAATGACATGGTCTCTTCCTCTTTTATATCAGAGTTGGAGGCATTTCTCTCTCCTCTGCATTGACTGCGATGGGAGTCAAATTCAGACATCACACCGAACAGCTTGTCACAATGCAAGCAGCGGTAAAGCTTTGCACCAGTGTGGTCTCTCATGTGACTGTTAAACTCCTGCAGATGGTCAAAAACATTCTTGCAGATGTGGCAGGTGTATGTTAGGGATGGCTTTACGCGTCTGTTGGGTTGAAAATCGTCATCACTTCCCGAAGGTTTACAAGTGTGATTTTTTGCGTTGCTATAATGAGTGAATGATTTTTCGCAACGTGTGCAGTTGTAACGCTTCACAGACCAATGTGTCAGCTCGTGAACACGGAGGAAGTAGGCCTGACCGAAAGCTTTGCCACATATATCGCATTTATAAGGCTTCTCTCCAGTATGGACACGCACATGTCTTATGAGGGCAGACTGAAATCGGAATGTTTTACCACAGTACTGGCACTCTTTTCTCTCTCTCTTTTCTGGGGAAACGGATCTTTGAATTGCAGTGCTGTCTTCGTGGTTGTTTCCTCTGGTGCGTTTTTCAGACTTGTTGTTCTCAGAGTCCTGGTCCAGCACATGTGCATGCATCTTCATGTGAGAGGTATACTCCGAGCAAGAGAATTTGATCTTGCAAAATGGACATTTTTGATATATGTTGTTCTTTCTGTGCGTCTTGAGATGAAGATTTAAATTGGAGTTTTTGCTAAAACCTTTGCCACATTCAGGGCATTTGAAAGGTCTTTCCCCTGTGTGAATGCGTTGGTGGATGATGAACTGAGACAGAAATTTAAATGTATGACCGCAGTAGCCACATTTCAACAGAGTCTTCCCTCCTTTTTTAGTGTAGATGACATTTGAATTGTCATTTGAGTTGCCCTCCTTCTCCACGTCGCCACAGTCTGTTTTTTGTTGAGTGCCATCACTGCCTTCGAGGCCCTCCACAAGATGCGGCCTCTCTAACAAAACATTACTTATTCTCCTCCTTCTCTTGCCGCCTCTCTTGCGTCTGAAGGTGTTCCGCTGACTATTCGGACCCTCAGATCTAACCGTGGTGTTGGAATTATATTGTAACATTTTAGGATTATTTGATTCTAACACAGGATTTAAATGATCCAACGCTACCTCTATATTCTCAGCTTTCACAGCAGGGGCCTTACCACGTTTAGGCGGTGGTTCAGGGGACATTACGACTTCTGTGTTCGAGGGCTCTGTATTCTGCACGTGTTCATTGTTTGGAGATTTAAGACAGTTTTTTTCTTGTGACTCCTCGCTGCCTTTCATGTCAGCTGGCTGTAATATTTTAGAGTCATCACTCTGAGTACGGCTTAGTGAGTTTAGACTGTCTGTTATTCCCTCTGGAGGAATAACTTCAGGCTCAGTTTCATGCGGGGGACGTAGTTCTCTTTGTAGTAATGCAACGTCCTTGAGTTCGGTCTGCTGCTCTTGTCCCTCTCCAGACTGCGGGGAGAGTCGTTCGCCCTTTCCATCTCTATCAGTCTCTTGTTTGTCAGTTTCTAGTTCCACCTGCTTATCTGTCTCCGCTCTCTCCCCATAGCCTGTGTCATTGCTCAACACTGGTGAGACCTCCTGGGAAACATCTAGTCTGGACACTTTTGCTGGAACTTGCTGATCAACCAGTTTAGTCCTTCTTCTTTTAATACCTTTAAAATCCAATGCATTAAAGCTTTCTGTATGAGCCACTTCAGTTTGCTTGGGGTCTAGCTTGCAATCAGATTCAGCCGTTCCATCTTGCGTCAAAGGGTGTTGCTCTCCTCTACTCCTCAGTCTCCGTGCAGGACCATTTACATTATTAGCATTAGCAGAAGCAGCAGGAGCACTGGCAGCAGCAGCCTGAGCAGCCATAGATTTTAAAGCTGCGATTTCTGTTTTCCTTGGTCTTCCTCTTTTTCTTTTTGGCAGCACAGGAACACCATGAGAACAGATCACATTATGATGTGAATTAAGGATTAAGGGACCATCTACAATGTTAGGCACACCATCACTGTGGTGGTTCTCTAAGCATGGTGGCAATGGTAGTGTCATGCTAATCTCCTTATGTTGAACCGCGTCAAGTCTGTCTTCAATCAACAATGGTTTTATTTTGCGAGGGCGCCCACGTTTTCTGCGGACCTCCACAGGCTCTTCATGACTTTCTGTTGTGGAGATGCACACGCTTGCAGATGTCATTTGAGATCTTACTTCCATTCCCACTGGTGGTGATATGAGCTCACTGTGTTGACAATTTGTTCTGCCTACTGTTTCAGAGCTAACATGGCCATTAGACTCTGTGGGGCCTGTTGAGTGGCTTTCGTGTGCAGGTTGAGTCTGTTCTGTTGCCTTTATTTCCTCTCCCCAGCTGGAGCCCAGGTCTTCCTCACTGCATCTCTTGTCTTCAGGTATCTGTGGAACAAAAACATGGCATTTGTCACAAATGTGGTAACAGTCTTGTTGCACAAGTCTCTTGTAGTCTAATAGTGTAAAAATATAGCAAAAAGTGGGGTCCCAAAGTCTGTGGCCACTTGTCAAGATACTTCTATTGTGAAATACTATTTTTTTTAGTATTATTCAGTTTAATAATTTGAGTGAAAAGTTGAGGTGAACACTGGCTGCAAGTTGAGTTACTTGAATGAGCCTCTGATGAGAAGATCAAATCCATCTGAGTTTCATCTGAATGCACACTTCAAAGGAAGTGGTACAAGTCAAGGGAATCTGACATTTTGTACAAAGGAGTTAAGGTGGTCAGTACCTCAAATTTGCTTAAATTGGATTGCTGACCCAGCAATGGTGCAGAATCATAAACGTTTCTTCTTCATTTTGTATGTAATAACTTATTAGGTTTTTTTTTAATGTTTCCGAATCCTCAAACCTTTTGATTATTTCCAGGTTGATGTGAAAATATTAGAGATGTGGTCTAAGAGTTTTGGACCCCACTGTAAAAAAAAAACCAAAACAAAAAAATGTCAATGTATTAATAATTCGTTTTAGGGTATTAATATTATTAATATTTTGAGTATATGAAGGTAAGTCCTAGAGTCGAAGACCAAGTGAAAATGCATGTAAACAGGAGTCTAGAGGCAAAATCAGAAAACTGCCTATCATGACAAAATATTCATCTGTTAAAATAGAATCAAACTGTATTATCAAATCTGAGTATAAGTTTATTTTCAACTTTTAGGGACTTAACAAATGTACACATAACACAATGACTCACTGCACACTTAAATGGTCAAGCTGTGATACATGCTTCATGGTCAAACGCTACCAAGAAAAATGAAATGAAAAAACTAAACTAAACAAAAAAAGACAACCAAACAAAAAAGTACTGCATTGCACGTCGAGAAATAAACCTTCAGGTGGTTAAAAATAATAATTATACAGAATGTCTACGTCTGTTTTTCTTTCTCATTGGCTACCTGCTTGCAGTCCGAAGGAGCATGAACAGAACTGCGAGGATGCGATGCCTGAGAAGTTAACTCAGAGACTGTATTTTGGTCACTGCTTCCTCTGCTGAAGGACATTTTACTCCCCATGTCAAGAGTCTGCAGATTAAACAGTGACAAAGAGACAAGGAGCAGCTCATCACAGCAGAGTTTAACCCTACAGCAAGTTTATGCTCGATTAACATGCATTGCTTTGGCAGACCTGGAAGTTTCTCACATTTCAGAGTTTGACATGGACTTTATGGGAAACATTTGCAAAGTCCTTTACTGAAGTCCTCCACTAAAACACAACTATGAGGTACTTGGCACTTTGAGTAAATCCACTTCAGGTCACCTAATGCTTCACTACATTCACATGCATTAGTTTGAAGTTACACTTTCCTGAAAAAACACATCTTCTAACTTATGATGCATTATTACAGAATAATCCATCACCGCCAGCTACAGCATCAAAATCCTGTTTACATGTTAATCCAACAGTCCTAATAATAGTAGTACAATACTATAATGTAAAACAACAGTTGCAATACATTTGAGTAAAATTGCACACGACTCAAGCAATACTGCAGAATGAATACTGTAAATGTTGGCACATTTTGCTGAAGTAAAACTTTTCACGCAAGAGTTTAAATAGTAATGGAGCAGTTTCAAGTTGCAATACTTGCGAATTTCCATCTGTGGTTAGAACAGATCACCACTCCTGAACCTGCAGAACAAACTCACCTCCAAGACTCACAGTGTGGTGTTTGTAAAGCACTACATGTAACTGTTCACATGTAACACATACATCAATACTATGTTTAGCCACATAGACTGTGGTGCTAATGCCAGCTCGCTTTTCATCTCCTGATCAGACACATCTGCTCATTTGATGCACACAGCAGCAAAACAGGCTTCACTGTGACTGATGATCACACATGAACCAACTGGGTCGGGTAATAAATATGTGAGACACCTCTGAGCCTGCAGCTTCAGCATCCAGTTATGAGTTATCATTGAGAGCTAGCCAACAGCATGACCAACAATGTAGGCGTTATCTTTAGGTAGGCCAGATAGCTAGCTAGTTATTTACCGACACAGGCCACGCCAAGCTCACCGTTAACTACACTGTCAGCTCATACAGCTCTCTTTTGACTTAATACCGCTTCTGAGCGTTATTTATGAGTCGGTTACAAGACGCGATTTGTGGTAGTAAACACAAACTGCTTGCCTGCGTGGGAGAGAGTCCACACTGGTCTCTGCGGAGCCATGCACTAACCGCTGTTCGGCTAGCTACTCCCGGCTAGCTTCAGGCTAACATAGCCTCTGTCGCTAGCTCTTGTTTACCGGCGCGCATTGGTCCAGGAGCCGGGCTGTGAGCGTGGACCCGGGCTTTATCTTCTCTTCTGTCCAGTTTGCAGCAACGAGCTCCTCTAGGTCCGCGCACAAAGCAGCCACACAAAGTGTCAATCACGCCGAGCGCACACAGTGGGCGCTTCACGTGCTGCGGGAAGTTTGGGAATCTTAACTTCAGTGGTAGCACGACATGTGTTTTTGGTTTCTTTTGTGGTGAGCTGCTGGGTTTTTTATGCGCGCACACACAAGATTAGGATATTATCAATGTAGCAGGTAAGATAGAAAACACATCGGACAGAGCTGCCACAGTTTATTCTGCACAATAACAGCTTTGTCCTACATAATGCGAGAGAATACAAATGAATTCAATCAAAATAACACGTTATCCTCCCCTTGTACACAACTGTCAAAATCTGCATTTTCATGATCGAAAAATCGGATGAAAATCACCGCCAGGATCATCCACAAAACCTTGATTTAACCCGAGTATGAGTTTGGTCTCTTATGTCCCATCTGCAGCAGGTTACTTGAACTGTTTAAAGTAGATTGAAGTGATATGAATTAATTACGTTTTGAACAGTTCATAAACACCTAAGTGGAATTTTAACACATAGAGAAATTATAATTCAACTGCACAGGCACACAAACAGCACGTGAACGCCTCATCCACTCTTGCATATTAGTCATTGATATTTCGCTCATCAGAAGCAGACGCACAACAGTGCCTTGTTTTTGCTTCGAAATGGCGCCCTCTGCTGGCTCTAAGAACACAGGTGACTCAAAAGAAAATCAAGAAAAACTGAGGCATCATATAAATAAAAATTAATGACGAATTCTGAAGAAATAACTTGAAAGTAAGAACTAAAGAGAATCACACCGAGCATTGTTGAGTTTAAATAATAGTTATTTGTTGAAATGTAAAAACAAAAACTTGAGTCACGTGCCATTTTTCTGCCACCAAATCAAAATGCTGGTATGTAATAGATTTGCTTTTTTTTGGTGTTTTTAATTCTATATTTTCATTTTAGGATTCTATTATCAGTTGTTTTACACATTTTTATCACACTCTTACTTGCATTTTCCACACTCTAAAGTGCACTTGACTGTCAAAATAATACATCTTAATGCCATCAATTGATGTATGTGCACTGGTCTCAGGTTAAAGCCCTTTATGTTGTCCATTAATCGTTTAAATCACTTTGTTGATAGTATAACATGCTGCATTATTCCACGAGAACACACGCACATACACACAGTGCGTTTGAAAATATAGTTTAATACAACATATAATGTATTCTTAAAGTCTGATGAAGCTGGAAAGAACATACAAGGAACTGTGGTCAATTCCCACAGCCTCTCCACACATTCTGGCCATTCTAAAAACATATTAAAAAAAAACAACAACTATAATACAGCACCTGGTTATCCCACCAAACATGGGCAAACCATGCACATACATGTCGATAATAAACTTTATTGATTTACATGTTCAACTGTAGGGACACCAACTTTAGACTCTTTGTTGAAGTCAATACTGGACTGTTTGCTGAAAAAAGAAATCCAGCATAATTAAGAAGCATGTTCATTGTCACTATTTATATTACACTTCATCTTTGAATGTCGTTTGGAGAAAGCCAGGAGGCATTATATTTCTGTGCAATTAACCTAAACAATTAAATATTGTTCAACCAGAAAACTGCTATCTTTAAGCACTTGGTCCATAATTAACATAAAATGTGACATGCAAACTGAATGTGTCTCTCTAGATTTGTCAAGTCTTAATTGGGACAGATGAGGTGACTTGGTAAATCATCTCAGCAGGTTTGTCTGGTCCACTTTCAACAATGTAACAGTCATTGTCTAGATCAATATCCATCCCTGTTTTCCCATTCACAGGAACAGCCCCCTTCCCATTGTCCAGACCGACAGCCATGACTTGGTTTTTCTGTATGTTACCAGAAGCTGGAACCCCAAGTTTTCTTTCACCATTCATCTGAAGAGGATTTGGGCTTACCACTGGTGTCACCCTCTTAAGTCTGTAATGATATTTGCCACTGCGTGCATGCTGTGCCATAAACTCCTGTGCTTTGATACACTTGTGCCTCTGAAGCAGCTGAGCAGTTTCAAAAGGAATAAGACAGACTCGACATTTGAACCCATTAAATGCAGAGGATGTCTTCGTAAGTTTGCTCGATACACCTGATGCAGAGTTTATGGGAGCCTTCAACTGCCCTGAGGGAGAGACAGGAAGCCTGGGACTGCTTTCAATAGATGCATTGGGTTTTGGACTCTGGATCTTCAATGGAACAGGGACAGTAACATAAGGCTTGGATACACTGGGTTTCTGACTCTTCAACTGCAGGAATGATGGAACATGAAACCGCTGATTGCTTTGATTGTATGTTCTGATATTCTGATTTTTCAACTGCACGGTGGATGTGATGTGAGGTGCCTGACTGCCTCTGCTGGCTGCACTGAGATTC
This sequence comes from Centropyge bicolor, assembly GCA_037975185.1. Taxonomy (NCBI): domain Eukaryota; kingdom Metazoa; phylum Chordata; class Actinopteri; family Pomacanthidae; genus Centropyge; species Centropyge bicolor. The sequence continues at coordinate 1,048,264 of JBBMOC010000038.1, read as the reverse complement.
TGGCTTTTCAGATGTAAGGGGAAAGTGGCATGTGGCCGCTCAGAACTTAGAATTTGACTCCTGTTTGTACTGGCTTGATCTATCCTCAGTGGTCTCGCTGTGATGAGTTTGAATTTAGTAGCATTGTTGGGCGAGTTACAAACATGGAAGCGAGGCACTATCTTCTTGCTGGAGAGCAGCAGCCCGCATCCAATACATCCAGAAACTTTATCTGTGACATGAGAGCTGTGGTGGGATATGAGAGAGGTCTTTGTCCCAAAACACTGTCCACATTTAGCACAAGTGTAAGGCTTTTTCTTGTCAAATTTGCGCACTGTGTGCAACAACACAATTGGCTGGTAAAGGGTCCAAAGATCCACTGTTGGTGCACCTACGCCTGCAAAAATATTCTTCATGTCTGTTGTAGAGGAAATGGGATTTGGGAGAGAAGATGTTTGTGACACAGAGGGGTACAACTGAGGCACTTGTGAAATCTGTGCAGACTGCATGGGAACTTGTGACATACGAGATGACGTAATGGGTCGTTGCAGTGTAGGCTTAGCTGGCAAAGCAATTGACTGTACATTGTCCAATTTAGGTGTCTTCCAGACAACCTCGCCTGTCTGTAGTCTTTTCAGCTGCTCCTCCTCCTCTATGCGCTTCTCAATTCTGCGCTTCCTTATTGTTTCATGATCAAGAACTTGGTGTCCTGGCTCATGTGTCGTGCTGTGCTCAAGCATGTCACTGTATTCAGTAAACTCAGTTCCACAGGAGCAGATGTAACTTGCAGCAGAACACATGTGCTCCTCCAGGCATCTCCGGTTTGCAAATATCTGTTCACAGCTGAAGCAAAACCGACCAGCATTCATCAAGTCTCTGCCCAAGCCATCCTCCATGATATTTTGCAGTTTTTGCCTCCCTCTCTCCATGATCAGGCTAGGTATGGATGTGTTCACTGATAATGTGGAGCCTTGTAGAGCACGTTTCCTTTCCTGTTAGAGACAGCTGTTAAAATAAACAGAAACAGAAATTAGCTGAAATTGCCAAATATACGAATCACTTATACCTCATTGTTAAATGGTGAATGATATCATCTGACTTGAAGGAGGTGGGTTTTGCCAAAAGGAGCATACAATTAACGAACTGTATACTAAGATAAAGAGAGAGTAATTGTTCAAAATCACTCAGCTATAGCTTCAATTAAACGATGAACATATGTGCTCATCTCTGAAAGCAGCTCAAAACTTCTGAGACGAGCTAATGAACTCCAGATTATTTCTGATCATTCACCCCACAGGCTGTGAAACACATATCACAGAGCCACCCATCTATATAAAGCGGTGGCATATTTACTAATACCATTTTTCTATACAAGCTAACATTTGAGAAAAATACGGTGTCTGGTCAGGTTTTTCAATTTATAACGTTATTGTGATGAAGGCGCGCTTGTCTTGCTACAAGCCTAACATGCTAACGTTAGCCTCAGCTAGCTTACGGACAATAACGTTGGCTTACCTTCACATGAAAACCACAGTAGAGACGTGAATATATTCTGGCGAATCCTTGCAAGAAACCGCACACAGCTGGTCGATTGTCGTTATTCGAGACATTCAGAATCGGACGACTATGCCGGTGTTTTGCACATAGCAGTTAGGCCATTAGCCACATCAAGAAAGAGCCTCAGCTTCTTCTTCTACGGATGGCGCGCGTTGACAGCCGAACGTACAGGTTTCACCTCATCATACTGACACCTAGCGACAAGAGTTGATGATACACCTTAAATGTTATTACTGCGGTGTTTATAGTGGGTGAATTTCAGTCTCCTTTACGCAAAGACAAATAAATGGAAGTTCATTGATGACATTGGGAGACAGCAGCTGACAAAACAATCTCAACACAAGGTTCTTTGGCAAATCTACAGGGGCCAGAACTGTGTGTGTATAGCGTTGTGAAATGTATATTTTTAAACATGACTAGCCTATTAGTGTTCAACCTGCCAGAGTCGGTGATGGTGCACATCTACTCCACCATCACTGAATCCACCATCACCATCTGGCGTGCTGCTGCCACTGCCAAGGACAAGGGCAGACTGCAGCATATCATTGGCTCAGCCAAGAGAATGATTGGCTGCAATCTGCCACCCCTCCTGGACCTCCGCACCTCCAAGATCCTGAGGGCAGGAGGAAACATTATGGGCAGCTCCTCCCACCCCAGACAAACCTTTTCTGAAACAATGCCCTCCAGGCAAGGCAAGGCAGAACCAAAATCTCACCCAAGAAGAGCAGTTTTCCCTGACTGCAGCTGGCCTCAACATCAAGGTCTTGGATTCCCATTGACACGGACACTGCATGTATATTAACATAAAGTCTCCACATCTGACTCAAGGCATTGCATGCCTGCACATTTTTTGGATTATTCTTGGCACATCGCACATATTCTTTACACTAGGAACATTTGTACACTCAGTGATTAATTTGCACAATTCATCCTCTTGGTTTTGTACAGTTCTTTCTTTTTAAATCAGAAATACTACTTTAGGCAATAAACCTGATTCTGAATTCTATTTATCTGTCAATGTAAACAAATGATCATATAAAATTAAATTCAATACTCAACCATAAGTGGGCGATGTATACTGAATCTAAAATGAAAACTCATAGGTTATACCAGTATCTGTTAAATGTAATTATTTCCCAAAGGCTTACTAAATCATTGAACTACCTTTATAAGTCACATGGCCACATTTGAATCAAAGTTCTCTCACAGTTAATCAACAAATTTAGTCAAAGTTAGTAAACAAATCTATCATTAAACACTACTAGTGCAATTTGTTTACATTAAGCAAAATTTTAATTTTAATTCCCACCCTCCCCCCTTACTAGTGCACACTAAGTAGTGACAGGTTTTTAAGATTCTAGCAAGTAAAATCTTTGGATTTTAGTATAGCATTCATAAAGTGTATGTATATATATGAGCTATTCAGAAATCAGGACACTTACTTAAACCTAACCATAACCTTGTGCGCAAGTATTTGGATACCAATTCAAAGGTTGAAAAAACAGAATGCCTTTCTCACCTTTATTCACTCCAGGTTTCCTTTAAATCTAATTTATAAAAACAATTATCAGGCCTAAGTGATTTTCAGTTGTCATGGGTTCTTCAAGAAAATGGCTGTCTCACAAAGCACAATTAATAGGCATCTGGATAATTTTGATGAGCCAGAGCATAAAACATGGATAGATGTAAAGATAAATCTGGGAGACAAACCTTGGTCAGTGGTTATTCCACTGTTATTATGACCATCATCTTAAAAATACATCTGCTTAAAACTTTTTACCTTAAGGCCTTGAAGGTATTAAACCCCATATCAGACAAAATGATATCGTGTGCATGTTTCACATACTGGTATGTTTATTAACACCAGGAACAACAAGCTACATCACAACAACCTCTGTGATAAAAGTTTAATTACCAAAGACTCAGAAACATTTACAGGCTAATGAGACTATGTAATAAAGGGATTAACTTGATAAAACTAAATGTACAGTATATCAAAGCCTTTTTCATTTTTACAGTGGCGAGCTAATCTAACACACTCTCAGAGTTGCTTTATAAAACAAAACCCACCTTATATGGCTGTACAATTTCAAAATGACTCCTGGGGCCTGTTTCAGAAAGCAGGTTTAACAAACTCTGAGTTTACACCTGAACACTGAGTTGACTAAGCATGAGACAGGAAACTCATACATTTTCAGTTCTAAAACAGTTAATCAGAATTAGTTCAATCAAGTGTGAGTATGTTCAGCACACATTGGAAATGAAAAAAGGCCTCATCAATGGAGAGCTTCCATTTTAATCTACTGGAGCTAGAAATATAAATTCACACCAAGGCAGACCATAACATTAACCTTAAAACAGAAAAAATGAAATGAAAACATGGATCACATGGAACACACAAGACAGCTTACTTATGGACCAATCACTGTTAAGTCACAGTCTGAGTGTAAATTTATTTTACGTTTACAAATCTTGCTTAACAGCATTTAATGACTATATGTCAATTTCCCGGAGGGAACCTCCCAAAGGGATTAATAAAGTAATCTGTCTGTCTGTCTGTCTGTCATATGTTTGAACATGTGTAAATTTAAACATAGTGACTAAAATGCTAACAAAACTGTCACACTGTGTTCAGCTAAGATTCAAAAACTCACTTTTAACTACATTTAGTCAAATTTTAAAATCTCAAATTCTTTTCAGCTGCACCACAATCATCCTCACTCAGAAATATTCACATAATCTCCATCATAACTATCATGAGAATCAACCTGACAGCTGCCTTTACGTCCACAAAGTCACAATGTTATAAAGGACAATGTATATATCATAAAGCTGTCAGGTTAAAAATAGTCCATGAATTACTATCGAACAGGGATTTTGATTTCTAAAGATGTAAACTCCTGCAAATTAATATGTTCCAAAATGTGCTTTGAAAGTGACTGTATTAAGGAGGAAATGAAATGATCTGACAGACAGCTCTTTCAGACTTAGCAGGATGAGACGTGTGAGAGAGAAATTCAGTTTGTTGAAGAAAACCTGCCGGTTCACACAGTACCTCAGAAAACTCAGAGTTTGCCTCATCTCAGAGGTTAAGAAATTTAAAAGTTTCACTGAACCCACTTTCTCAAACAGCACCCAGGACAGTAAAAAAAAAAGTCAATTAAGTCAATTACAACTGGAAATTTGCTCAGTTCTTAAACGCACCACTCAGAAAAACTCAAGTGTCATTCGGAAGTTAGCTGTTGTTGTGTTTGTGGTTTAGTGTCTCCAGCCATGATGCGATGAATCCTCCTGCGGTGGTTTTTAAGTGACTTGAGGTTTGGGTATGTACCCTGACAAACATCACAGCGATATGATTCAGACTGTTTGTGAGTAAGCAGGTGTTTCTGCAAACCGTCCACAGTGCCAAACCAGCGAAGACAAACAGGACAACGCACAGGCTTGATGGCGGGCTTGCAAGCCCCGCTCCTCTGATGAAACAGAAGACTAATTGTGTTTGGGAAGTCAGAGTTGCAATGGGAACAGTGATAGGTTTTGGGTGGGTTCGTGGGTGGATTTATAGCCCGTCCACCTTTACATCGATTCCAGGATAAGTGCCTTCGAAGGGAACAGCGAGTGGCGAAGGTGTTGCCACATCGTGTGCATACAATTCGTTGCTGTTTTTTTGTTGGATTTTGAAGCTGCTCTCCTTTGCTAGTTTCCTTCTGTGGAGGCCGATGCACCGACTGAGATTGCTGCTTCAGGGGTTGGGGTTGCTGCTGCTGCTGCTGCTGCTGAAATCGAAGTAATAGAGGTTGTGATCGCTGTGGTTGTAGTCCTGACAGCAGCTGGTGATGAGGGTGCATATGGATCTGCAGATGAACTTCATAGTCTGCCCAGGAATTAACAGTCTCTCCACAAGTCGGACATGTGTATGATTCCTGTGCATGCTTCTGCAGATGCTCCAGAAGAAGCCTTGGAGATGTAAATCCGACCCCACACTCACATGTTACCCTCCTTGGAAGTACAGAAGGCAGTGACATGATGCCCCAGTTGCTTCCATCAGCCTGCTGGGTTTGAGAGTCTGTTGCATTGCCTGACATATTCTGCTGCATAGTCCCTCTATCCACATCTGTCCTTGTTTGTTGCAACTGACACTTCTTTCTGTGAGCCATCATGTTGTCTTTGCGGTTAAAGGTCTTTCCACAGCTACAACAAGGAAACATTGGTTTCATATTATTGGCATTTAGTGGAGTGACACCCTGACTACTACTCTGTGCTACAGTCCCAGGTGCACGTGGCCTAAAACCACAAAGCCGTAGATGGCGCCTCAAAGTAGATGGCCGACTGTAAGTTTTCTGACACCTGTTACAGGGGTAACGTTTTACACCATCTCTGACAAAATAACGCAGGCTAGGGGACATTGCCTCGACTGACATAGATTTCTTCACCTCTTTTCCATCACCAGCTTTTTCCAGAGAGTTAAGCACCTCCATTTCATCATCTAAGGGCATTGTCCACTGCCCTTCGTTACCGTCTTCATCATCAACGTCTGCAGCATCCCAGCTACTGTTTTCCTCTCCTTGTTGTAGTGAAATCCCACTTAGCGAGGCATCCTTGTGTTGCTCCATCATGGGAGATTTGGGGTGGAATGGTGAGAAGGTTTTTGACGGATGAATCCAGGGCAACTGTGAAGCAGCGGATTGCTCTGAATTTAGAGACGTCGCCTCTACCTTAATATGACCAGTAACTTCAGTGCCCACGGCAACACTCTTGGAGACTTGAGAGCCATCTTCAACCTCTGCATCAGTATTGGATTTACTGTTTGATCTCAATACCAGCATTTTCTGTGTGGAGGGACTGGCCTGCTGAGGAAGTTGTGGCCGAGGTCCCTGGCACTTGTGCATTTTGAGGTTCCACCTCCGTGCATAGCTGTGCTTACACAATGGACAAAAGAAAACTTTTCTTGTATTGTTTAGACTATGGAATGGCACAAGTTTTTGGGTAAATGGAAACTTGTTTTTTAAAGACTTTGACAACTGTACGGTCTTGTTTGCGAACTGTGGGCATACGTGATTGTCAGGTAAAGGCAGCCGCCCAATGATCAGCTGTTTGCAGCGCCGGCAACATTTAATCCTCTCTTTTTTGTGCAAGAAATGATGTTCCGTCAGTCTGTCCAAGTTTTGAAAAACCCTACGACAACGGCCACATTGATATCTCCCATATGTGCCATTACTGCCAGGATCCTTGAGTTTTTGACGGGTTTCAAGAACCACAACAGGTGAGAAAGTCTTAGTCAGAGAGACCACTCTTTTCTTACTGGACTCTAAAACTTTGCTAATGGAAGGAGCTTTTGTCTTTATACCAGGTGCTGCAAGCAGCCTTCTCAACTGTGCAATCGAGAGATCGTTGATCTGGGACACCTGAGTGTTTGCTCCTGGTGTTATGTCAACGGGGACGATTTCTTGTTTGGGAGTAACTGTGCCATTGTTTTGAATTTGAGACTGAGGAGCTGGAAAGCGCTTCATGTATGCTGATGCTATTAACTTCATTAGATCGTTTTTTCTGGGCAAACTCTCACCATTTTCGCTATGGAGAACAGAATTAGTTTTGTCTTGGAAATGCATGTTCTCTATAGTCCCTGATATTTGCTCAACTGTGGCTGGCATGTTCTTGACTTGTTTCTCACGGTCATCTTGAGGGGGTGTACATTGGCCTTGAGGACTGGTAATGATGGCAATGCCATCCTCCAGGCTTACACCTGCTTTATGGTCTTTTAATGGGGGTAGTTCAACAGCTGAGGACCTCGAGGTAGATGGGCAACTAAGGACCAAACCTGGCTGGGTTACTGTTGGACTATATGATACAGGCTGGGTGGGAAAAGCTTCATCTGTTCCAGCGAGAGAGACATGTGAACGCTTATGCTCCAGCATAAGATTGAAGTCCTGAAATTCCTCTCCACAATCACAAATATAAAAAGATGGTGAAGGGCTCTCAGGCAAGACTGGTGGTGCACTGGGTTGTTCATTGGATGAGTCCATGCTTGAAAACAGTGTTTCATGTGGGCTGATGTTAGGCTGTGGAGGAGCAGAGACCTTGGAGAGTGTACTCGCATGGGTTGCCTGATGTACCAACAAGGAGGCCAATCCAGTGAAGCTCGCTGAACACGCCACACAGCGATACACTTTGGAGGATGAAGTACTTCCCTGAAACCCGAGCATCATGGTAGGCAAATGTGGAAAGCAGTCCAGGTGTTGTGGTCATGGAAGGAAGCTGCCTGTAAATCACACACAACATACAAAAAATTATGTCACAACGTGAAAATGGACAATAACAAATGCACATTATTTTCTAAAGCACATTTTTCAACCTTAAATCTGTTGACTAATTCTAATAGTATACATACATATACCAAAAGCCTTTTTTGTTCAGGGACTTTTTCTTTGTTTCATTGTTAATCGTGGTTACTTGCTTTAAACATGGTTTCATAACACAAGAGGAAAACAAGCATGAGGAAACTAGAGTCACTGGTTATATTCTTTATAGAAAATTTTCAAGTTGTATTAAACTATTTGATGAGCAATGTAGTTTGTGTCCTCAGATATTACAATTTGCCATTCATACAAAACATTCTCAGGTGGGGATTTTCCAGCTGGAACAATGTCTTATCAGATACCTTTTAAAGAGCCCTAAATTAACACCAATAAGTAATATGAGGAAAATGGCACGTTGTGACAGCACTGCCTTGGCCTGCATTTTCTCAGAGCATCTAACTCGATGGAGCACCTGAGGGATGCCCTGGACTCCAACATGAAGAGAACCAGCCCTGCCTGGCTGTGGTCAGCAAATCCATCATGTCTTTCTGCAGAAATGGGATCACATTCCACAGCTGCAGGTTTATGGCCCATTTCAACTGGCTTTGTATTGCATGCTTTAGCCTTGCCATGATCATGTGCATCTCCACTTCCACACAGCAGGAAAAATCAAGCACACCTGTGATACAGAGATCTTGCCTCAGGGCAGGACCAAACCATGACAGAATTAACTAAGCTCAGTTGTTGAGCAATTGATTAGTTTTTTAGACAGTTTTGATGAAGGACTAAATAAAGGCTTTTAAAATAACTTTTCTCCTTGCTCTAACTAAAGGGCGATCCATGTAGGAAGTGCTTTTGAAGCAACTGTCACTTGTCTGACTCACAGAACAGATTTGCTTGTTTGCACATTTGAATTCCTTTATACCAAGAGCAATCGATGTATTGTGCGGTCCAAAAGTCAGAAACCACAATAAGAATCTTTAATATAGCCACGTAAACCTGGTTATAATCGGGCACTTTGAGGATTCAGAAACATTTAAAAACACAAGGAGTTATGACATGTAAAATGGAGAAGAAATATTTGAGATTCTGCACGATTTCTGGGTCAGAAATCAAACTGAAGCACATTCGTGGCATTGATCAACTTAACTCCTTTGTACAAAAGGTCAGATTTCCTTGACTTACTTTGAAGTGTGTGTGTTCAGATGACACTCAGATGATCTACTCATAAAAGGCTTGTTCAACTAATTCAACTTGCAGCCAGTTCTCACCTGTTATAAATATGTCCATGCCTCAAGTTTCCAGCAGACCATTGCTTAATAAGTAGTATTATGATTGTGGGAAACATGACATCAGAACCAAGTGAAAGTATCAAAGCTCAAATTGTTATTCTAATTAAAGAGGAGCTTACTCAGTGTCAAATCATGGCTCAGCAAAGGTTTCTAAGGGGACAGTGCATGAAACTCTAAACTCTGCAGAAACTGGATCAGTTGTATCCAAGGCATGATCAGGATAAACAAAGGGACCACAACATCACAAGATTGATACTTCAAGCTTAGTTCCCAGGGACATAGAAAGCAACTTCATCACAGATACAGAATGTGTTCAATAAAAAAAACAAGGCTCCAATCAGGAAAAGTAGTGTTTCAGTCTTCTCTAGAGGGAAACAAGGCCAAACACTTGGGGTGGACTGGGAAATACCAGCATTTCACAGTTGACGACTGGAAAAAGTCCCATTTACTGATTATTCCAAATCTGAGATTTAGATTGGAGACTTGAGATACCTCAGTTTATCAAACTGACAGTGAAGCATGGTGGGGGGAATATTCAAGTCTGGGGGTGTTTTGTCTGCTCTGGAGTTGGACACCTGCACCAAACTGACGAGTGATCAGCATTTTTTATGGTTTGTGTCTATTTTTTCCCCTCAAGTATGTTTGCAAAATAACCTCACAATGGAAATGATTTTAGCCAAACCCTACAGGAAGATAGTGTAATTAATACATCAATTTGTTTTGGGGTGCCTGTATGCAATGTTTGCATCACTCCAGGATGCACCATCATTAGCACTAGGTCTGAGGAGAAATGTCAATTCATACTGCTTCTGAAGAGTAAAATTCAAGCCCTTTCCAAGCACTTTCAAAGTGCTGTACCTAAAGCAAAAGATTCCAGGCTCTCAACACTTTTGTCACCACATCTGAATTGTAACCATAAATGCAATTGCAAAAACTAAAAGTTTACAGAATTCCTTTAACAGCAATGTACTGTGTGGTTGAAAAGTCTGAAATTAAATTGAAAATCTCTTATGTACTCATGTCAACCTACAATATCAAAAAGTTTGAGGATTCAGAAGCATTTCGAAACACACAAAGTTATGACGTGAAATTCCCTACTGTGTGACGAATAATGGTTTATTTTATCTCTTATTTTAATTTAAGATGCACTTCTACTAGGTGACTTAAATAATGGCAAGTTAAATTGTCAGTACCTTCTATTCTAGTTTTACTTCTCTTGTTTGTATTGTTTATGTATTTATCATGTTGCTGTAACACTAACTTTCCCTGTTGTGGGACTAATAAAGGAATATCTTATCATACTTTGGTAACATTTAAACTTTTGCATTAACCTCGTAATGTTCTTCTTCCACATGTGGCACAAATAAATTGCCATTTGTGGTGCACATAGTAGATTCAAGTTGTGTCCTTCTTTAATTAAGCTGTCACTCATTCTGGGGCCATATTTGCACCTCTCTCTTTATTATTCAGGAGACAGATTCAAAACTCTGCTGTTTGATTAGTTAACCACAGCATAAACTAAAATCTGTATATCTGAACATTTCAACGCCTTATGCACTTGCATCAACGTTGTATGAGTGAGCATATGACAGCGAGATCTGTCACAAACAGGTGAGCCAGCAAACATAAGGAGGACATAAACAACAACAACGTAATGGATGCTGCAAAAACAAAAACAATATCGAGGGTCTCCTGCTACGTTAGCATGCATGTTGCTAACAAACACAGGGGTGTTGTTGTAGTAATTAAACACTGTTACAGTCACAGTATCGGTTTAACAAGCTACACTCTCAAGATTACGAGCTTTTCACATGAGTACAGTGATCTGCTACATTAGCTAGCTTGGCAAGTGACCCCACAGATGGAGCTACCTGTACATGTATCTGTAGCTACCTGTGCCTGGATAACGCCTGGGCTGCTAGCTTGGTAAAACACCTCAGATGGGCTGCGAATGAAAGCTAACCAGGGGGAGGTGGCGGCCACGTTCCTGAAGAAGGCCGGAGAAACGGAGAACGTTAGCAAGCTAGCTACCATGACCTATGGAGCAGCTTCTGCACAAAAACCACCGGTCGGGTTTTTATCTACTCACCAGGAGCGTTACTGCTGTCCCTCAAAGCGGAGCCACAAAGGCTGGGCGGGAGGAGGAGAGAAGGCTCGGCAGACATCTGCTCATGCAGAAGCCGTGAACTCTCAAGGGAAACACGGTTCTGCTCAGTTCTGTGGTGAACAAATATGATGCTGTGCCAGGAGGAAGAGCAGCGAGTTGAGGGATGCAGCTGCAGCAGGCGCGGAGCGGAAACACCGGAGGCACACACACACGGCGCGTGCGCAGACAAGCCCTTCAGGAAAAGCGCTCCTGAACAACAATCTGCAACACTCCCTTAATGCTTTTATTATCAATATTTTTTAAGAGGTTCTGGATGTGACCAAGCTCCCTGAAAGAGCTTTCATTTTGGCTTGATTTAGGGTAATGTGACACACAGGCTAATACTACTTTTTTTTTTAGACATTATCATTACAAAAGAATAGAGAAGAGTGTACAAAAACTGTATCCACAATTCAATAAAAAAGTTCAATAAAATTTGGGAAAGTCTCAGGGCTCCCTGTATCAGGAAGAAGTCAACCCTGCTTGGCCCAAGAAAGTCCTAATGCACTTGGTCTCAACATGCGCAGCCAGTCCTAGAATGAATAGGCCATAATCTCTTTTATACAGTCTGTTCCGGTTTAACTGGTAGCTAGAACAACTGGTGATATTCTTTGCATTAGGCAGATGTGCCGTGGGCATGTCTTTGGGGGATCCCGAGTAAAATAACCAGGAAATGCACTTTCCGATCATTTTGTTGGTCTATCACATTAATTTGTCGGTGTCTTCTGATACATTATGATAGAATCAGCTTGCTGGGACACAGATATGCTTTTACATTCGCTCACTGTTTGCTTTGTGCGCATGTCCGCCCCGGTCTGCTACAGAGACAGACAGGACTCACATTGGTGAACTCTAACAATAACAACAGCAATATAGCCCGAAAACATGTCGTATGTGATTGGACTGAGGTTTTATATGTGTTAGCCATTCAATATATGGTAGAAGTGCTGGCTGTATTTCCTACATCGCGTCAGTCAGACCCACAGCTCTGATCATCGACTCACCTGGATCAACTGGTGATGTTGTCCTACTGTGTGACTCTGTGGCTGTGCTGCTCTCAGGATGCATCTCCGTTTGAAGCGTTGTTTTTGTCGAAAAATCCACCATTAAGATCTCCGGAAGTGACCAGTGAATGTATATTTTTATCCTCTTTTGAATGCAGTTTCAGCTTCATTTCCCGAGGACTATATACGATGACAATGTTTGTGACTGTGGCGATTCCTGTTCAAAACACTGCACGCGTCAATAAATCATCCAAATGTTCCCGTTGTCTGTTTTATATTTGTGTTCTCGCTGTTTTTAATGTGCTTGTGCTCACATGCAGACTGGGATTCATGTTTATGTCCGGCTCAAACACGCTGTGGAGATCGCCGTTGGCTGCGGCCGAGTACAGCACAGCCAGGTTAACTTGTGATGCCACATGTGGATCTACTATCATGATCGGAAAGTGCATTTCCTGGTTATTTTACTCGGGATCCCCCAAAGACATGCCCACGGCACATCTGCCTAATGCAAAGAATATCACCAGTTGTTCTAGCCACCAGTTAAACCGGAACAAGTCTTTGGCCATAACACGAGGCCCAGTTCTTCAAGAGAGATATCCAGAACATAATAACAGGTAAACGAGGGCAGAATCTTTTACACTGGATACCCATCAGTGAGAATATTATGTACACTGAGGGTCATGTCATTGTTGTGTTCAGAGTCAATGCAAAGTTAATTTTAGAGTGAGCATGACTCCATATCGCAGCAATGCAAAGATGTTTTCTCTCATCCGCATTCGGTGACGACCCGCCCTGCTCTGCCTCTGATTGGCTAATGTTCATTGGGTCGCAGCCAATCAGAAGCAGAGGGGCGGGTCTTCGCGGAATATGGGTGGGGAAAAAACAAGCTGCAACCTCCGGCGCTGAAAAATGAAGCCTATGCGGAAGTGCAAAAAAGCTGCAGTTCCTCGAATAACCGCTAGAGCAGGCTGCAGAAGGGAGTCAATTACATTTGAGCCCCATGTTAAAATGTCTGATTTTACGACAGAAAAAAACATATTTACAGCCTGGTTCAAAACATGGCTCTAGTCTCATAAGCTGTTTTTCTACTCCATGACAACTCTGGGGGTGGGCGAATTTTTTATAAGGCGTTCGTTTAAAATATACAGCATACATCATTATGCACAATTCATAGCTGTCAATCTAAGTGGCGCCACTTTGATTGACAACTAGCCACTGACGGTCTAAAGGGAGTCACCCCCGCTAATTATAGTCACTGAGTTTGGGAAAGAGATCGTCGTGGGGTTAGCCGGCTAGCAACGATAGCATTTAACCTAGCTGGTTAGCCGTAGCTAGTTTGATTATTTCGAATAAAGCGGCTTTTTTCAGCCAATAGCGTTCATTCAGCCGGCCCATAAGACCCGCCTCAGCTCCGCCCTCGCTCCACCTCTTTGTCCATATTTGGAGTAACCGGAGGTAGGCTACCAAGATGGCTACGCACTACGATTTGCTTCATTTTTGCTCTTCAGAAACCTATGGGTGACGTCACGGACACTACGTCCATATTTTATACAATCTATGGGAAAAAATAACACAGTGCAACAGCATCAGTTTAAATCGCAGAGATCACATAAGATGCTCTGTCCCCAACATTAAGCTAAGCTACATGTAAAGCCCAAAGCCTGAAGATGAATTTCCCAGTTTTTGCACATGATGCGAGGAGGGTACAGCTGCAGACTTCACTCAGTCAGTCATCACTTTTTCACAAACTCATATTTGAAAGCACCTGTTCAGGTATCCTGTCACTCCATGGTTTGTTGCACAGAAAAAGGGTTTCAAGGGGGACAGTCAGCAGCAGCGACTATATTTACACAATTTTTGGTAAATATTATTGCATTATGTGCATTGATTACTACATTAAACACAACATACAACATACTACATTATTATATTATACTTTGAAGTTTTTCTGGGTTGACTTTGGAGGGAAGGGGGACTGCTCCCATAACATGCATTACATTTACAACAGTGGCAGGAATTAACTAAGTACATTTATCAAGTGCTGTACTTAAGTGCAATTTCATGGTACTTGCACTTACTACTTTCTACTCTACCATAGTACTTCTAACTCAGTACATTCATTAACTTAAGTTACTTTGTAGATCCAATTCAGCAATACTAAATATAATTGACGAATTATGATGTAAGATTTTGAACGCAGGACTAGTATTTCTACACTGTGGTATTACTATGGTGGTAGTACTCCGTGACCCATCCTGTGTGACTCTCCAGTCAACTCTGTGGAGTCCTTCCCCTTTCTGGGCACCATCATAACTCAGGGCCTGCTGAAACCTGCCAATGACAGTGATGGTGCACTTCTACATTGCCATCATTGAGCCCATCCTCTCCTCCTCCATCACCATCCGGTACGCTGCTGCCATTGCCAAGGACAAGGGCAGACTGAAGCACATCATTTTTTTTGTCAAGAAGGTGATCTGCTGCATTCTATCAACCCTCCGGGACTTAACCCTCCAGGACTTAAAGGTGTGCAGGCAACATTGTGGCTGACTCCTCCCACCCTGGACACAACATTTTTGAGACACTCCCCTCCAGCAGGAGCCTGCAGTCCATCCAGACCAAAAACTCCACAAGAACAGTTTTTTCTCAACTGCAGTTGGCCTCATCAACAAAGCCAGAGTCCCCCACTGACACTTATATGTTTATTGTGTCCCAAAGCTCCAAGTCAAATTCTATGTACATGAAAACCTACTTGGCAATAAAACTGATTCTGATTTACTTAAGTAAAAGATTTGAGTACTTCTTCCACCACTGATTTACAGTAAATATGCCTTAATGTTTTCTTATGCCTCTGCAGTCATAATTACTCACACCCAAATTTTATTGTATATTAAGACATTCAAATTAACATTTACAACCAGTGAATATCAATGAAGACAATCAAGTGCTCAAGAATGAAGTACTTCAAGAATGAAGTTTGGCCAATTCTGTGAAATAAACAACAAGCAACCAGCTTCATTCAATAAAACATTTTATTATATAATATATCCAGGGAGAGGGTTGATGTTTTTCATTGAATGGGAAGTCTTCAAAAGAACGAATTCGACCTCCTGCAGGGTAAAAAAAAATGGTAGAAAGCAGGCCAGGAAAAGCATGCAGGTGTTCAAAATAGCCATCACATTCTTGCACTGCAACAGTAGGAAGAAAAGGAGATCTGGACACCCAGGCAAGAGTGCTCAATAAACTTCACTGGATGATCACATCCAGACACACACAAGAATCACAGAGAGTCAAATACTTATTCATACAATGATAGCAAAACATTCAAACTCCACACCACAAGTAATTCTACAGTTACTTGAATTTTTTGGTGAGGGCATTCCGCTGCCAGAACCAGACCATGTCATAGGTCCCAGAGGAGACTGGGTCTTGAGTTGAGCCTGTCATATAGATAGATATATTATATATATATATTTTAGATTAAATACACATTCAAAACCAATTTTCCAGAATATTTCACAAGGTTGTGATTGCACACCCTCCTCCTGCTTGTTTGCTTAGATCACAGCCTACAATAGAACAATGCAAGAGAGGTCTGGAGGGGCCAAGAATGTGCAAATAACCAGAATTCCTCAAGATACCTGACCCCTCCTCCCGAGTATCTGTGTCACCAACTGCACTTTCCTCACAACACAGCATTCCACTCCACCCCCCACTGCCCTCATCAGTCTCTCTTTAACAGCTGATTTTGCCCCTTTTCCACTGAGCTGGTACTAGTGCTAGTTCAGAGCAAGTGCCTGACTTAGCACCAGTTCTTTGTGTTTCCACCGCGTAAGCACCGGCTCCAGGTGCTAAAAACCAGTGCTTAGCAGGCACCAACTCTTTGCTGATCCAGAGCTAAGCACCGACTACGTCAGGGGCTGGGGGCAGTTATTGTGAGTGCCGGTAGTCAGCTCCAAATCGCAATTGTGACCGGCATTCGGACTGGGACACACTAGTGGTAATTTGTGTCTGTTTTCGCCAGGACATCCCTGGTCCGATCACAGATGTAATGGAATGACTCCTGGGACACAAGGAAGTTCTGCACTGTTGTGTGCTGAAATCCGGTGTCTGCAAGATCGTGGATGTGCCCAGAAGACAGGTGATCTCTGCCTCGCAATCAGCCTTAAGACCCTCTATAAAGATAAACCTAGATATTATCATCAACTTATTTCATTTGTTTAACTGTTATGTAATTGATACAAACTTAGTCGAAGCTAAGTAGCCATAGCCGTTGTTGGTAAACGGCTACGTATGCAGTGACGTGCTGACATTTTATGGTGACGCAATGTCGTGGCTCCAACTTGGCTCCTGGTCAGTGGAAATGCGAACCGGTTCTTAGGAGGCACAAGATTTGAACACACTAAGCACCGAACTAGCACTAGCACCAAACTAGCACCTGGTGCTTCTCTGGTGGAAAAGGGGTAAGTGAGGAAGGAGCTAAAGAAGATTGCAGACCAGCTTTGTGAAATGGTTCGCACATTTTCAATCTAAGCCCTAGTCTGGAGAGAGTTCCAGCCATGTGAAAATCTGCCTGTGTGGTTCCTGTACCAAAGACATCCCAGGGAGCTCAACCACTTCAGACCTTGAGAACACTGGAAGCACTGTAAGGGTCATGTTTCTTGACTTTTCTAGTTCCTTCAATACAATACAACAATCACTACTAAGGAGAAAACTAGAAGAATTCGGAGCAGACTGCCACTTGGCTGCATGAACTATTGACTACCTCAGTAACAGACCACAGTATGTGAAGTTTCATGACTATGTGTCTGATGTGGTTTGCAGTACGGGGACGCACGGGTACAATGCTTTCTCCTTTTCTGTTCACCCTGTATACATCAGACATAACACAGGGAACTATCGCCTCCAGAAGTTCTGCAATAATTCAGTCAAGTTTGGATGTGTATCAGAAGGGAAATACAGGAATACACTGAGGTCATCAAGGACTTTGTCGACTGGCATGAGCTCAACCACCTCTACATACTTTAAGTGCCAGAAGATAAAGGAGATGGTGATAAACTGAAAAGGAAGATGATCCAAACTACACCTTTAAACATCCAGGGATTGGATATTGTATTGTGTCGGAGTGTACAAATACCTGGGTGTGCATCTCATCCATAAACTGGACTGGTTGGACAACATGGATATCTTGTGCTATAAGGGCCAAAGTTGTCTTCATTCCTTCAGACTGAGGTCCTTTGGAGTATGCAGGACACACTTTTTAAAGGTGCTGTGGTGGCATTTACAATCTTCTATACAGTGGCTGGCTGGGGAGATGGAAGCACAAAGAGGGACAGAAAGACTCACAAGACGGATTAAGAGAACTGGTTCTGTCCTGAACTGCCTTGTGTCCACAGAAAATGTGGGTGAGAGGAGGATGCTAGAAAAGCTGATGTCAATCACTGAAACACCTAACATACTGCGACATCCACAGTGTAAGAAAGTCAATCAGACTTTTGAACTTGAGCATAACATCAAGGTGGTGCTGTAGATGACCTCAGTGGATATGCCTCAGAGTGTTTGTGCACATTGTTAGTCTTGTTGGTGTGTAACTTCAGTTTTCTGCAATGGGTCTTTCACCATAGTTGATGAACTTCAGAGGAACAATTCCAGTGGACTTCTTCCTATATATCTCATGCCTCATGTCATGGAACCTACAACTCTCATAAAGATCATGAAGATAGAAACCTAAAGCTGATCACGGACATGTTTTTGAAAGCGACTCCACCTCCAGTTGGATCACTGACTTCTTGTCTGACAGGAAGCAGGACATGAAACTGTGGAAACATATCACTGACTCCCGGACCATCAGCATCGGATCCTTCCAAGAACATGTTTTTTCTCCTCTGCACTTCTCCTGCACCAAAAACTGCACCCCCAGTTATCAAGTCAAGCTCCTGAAGTGGACTTGAGTTGGTGACACAACCCCTATTGGGCTTATGTCTGGTGGGAAGTCCAGCTATAGGTAGGAGACTGACCATCGTGTGACATGATACAGGCAGAACAACTTGGAGCTCAATGTCATAAAGACAGGGGAGATGGTTGTGGATATCAGGAAGAGCTCCACAATCACCCTGTGTAAGTTCATAGTCAACACTGTGAAATCCTTCCTCTTTCTGGCCACCATCATCACCCAGAACCTCAAGTGACAGCTGAACATCAGCTCCATCACCAAGACAGAGGATATACAACAGAGGATGTATTTTCTGCAGCAGCTGAAGAGGTCCAACCTGCCAAAGACAGTTTTAATGTAAATGTAAATTATATTTTATATTTAAATTTCGGACTACTAGGCTTTTCATCTTTCTTTATATTTCACTACCTATGTGTTCACTGTTTTCACCACAACACCAAGACAAATTCCTCATGTGTGAAAGCTTCTAAAAGCCTGAGACCACACTGAAAATCTCAAATATTTTCATGTAAAAACTGAAAATAATCAGTGTGGTGGAAATAATCTAATTCCTCATGAGAAACAAGTGACAGACCCAATGAAAGTCAGTCGTTTTTTAGTGATCAATCAAACATCAAAACATAAAGCAGGAAAAGTTCACAATAAAGTAGACGGGTCAGAGCAACAGCTATATGAATTCGTACAGGGTCAGCGTGTTACATCTGGTCAATGAACACAATTTGGCAACTAAAAGCAAAAACTCTTCAGCATTTATGCAAAGTTGCAAAAAATAGTTCTGACCATTAGAGCAATTACAAAGTGACAGCTTAGAACAGAACATGAAAGAACCACATATGGTGCGTATACATTGAATTTGGACCAGTCAAGGTTGCTGTATAGTTAACATGTTTCTTTTCTCCTCAGTTATGTTTGCACAAACTCAGAGAGCTGTGCACAGCTCATTGTCGATTAACCACTATATCAACACAAAGCAGACATACATTCATTCACAGAGAAAAGTCTAATCTTTACATTAATTGAGACAGATTAAGAATTTCCTTTACAATCGGGAAGTTTAAATATTCAGTAATATTTAAAAACACAAGCTGATGTTCACACAGTCTGAGCTCCAAGTTGTTCTGCCTGCACTACGTCACCAGATGGTCAATCTACCACCTGCAGGAGGATTCACCTCCCACCAAAAATGAGTCCAGTGAGTATGGTGTCATCCATGAACTTCGGGTACTTGATGGACTGATGACTGGAGGAGAAACTGTTGCTGTTCTGATGAGAAAGGATGCAGCCTTGGGGCGATGGGATGCTCACTTCTCTCAAAGGAATTTCCCTGGCAGTCACACAGATATAATGATAATGGCAGACATTGTAAATAACCAGAATGCAGATTAATTTCTCTTATTCCATTAACCAGTTGCTCAGTCTGTTCACATGAGAACATAACATCCAATATCCAATTTTGCAAAGACTTATATAATTGTACTTACATAATGCCAGCATGTCACACATACCCATAAACTGAAAAACTGAGGTTTTATGAGTATTTGAAAGATTGAAAGTGTGAAATACATATGACAGGAGAATAAAAATGAATAGAGACTGTACAACTCCTCTCTCCAGGTGTGGGACGAGATGTGACTGAATTACTTGCATCTTTCCCTGGAGCCCCATGACTCAGGGCTATACTGGGAACAGTAGCCACATCCCACAGCCTAAAACTGGTACCTGTGATTGAATTTCAGACTTGAGTGTCAGCTTTCAGTTGGTAGATTCATTGGTAACAACCATGTTTAATCTATTTCCTCACACAAATACAGCAAGAAAGCAGTGATCCACTGAATGGTCAGTTCAGACAGACTCACATACCCATTGGGAAGTAAGTAAGGAACAGTAGGTCCAGTCACATCTGGCAATTACACCATCTCCAGCTACTGTACCTCTTTAGCATGGGGACAGTGCAAATGTGGTGCAAGTCAGATTGCTTCCCATTCTGCAAACAGGGCACACACTACTTCAAACAGTCTCGCTACCTTCCTCAACCTGTTGAATAATAAGTAAGTGCTACTGGAGTCAAGTATGACTGCAATTTGTGCTCTGTTATTGGCAGTGGGACCTCTCTGACTTACATCATCTCAGGCTGAATACATTTATGAGCTATATTTCAGGCTATGGAGATGACATTCATGTTGTTTACTTTTCCAGCCTACCCCCACATTTCATGCAGCTCCTCAGGGGTCCCCTGATATAGCAGGTATAATGAGATTTAAAGTTAAGGGCTATATTGCTGCCAGTCCTTTTTAACCGCTGATAGTGTGAGTCATTCATGGAGGTGGAACCTTGCTCTTTAGGCATTTCCCTAACTCTAAGCAGCTAAGAGAAAACAGAACAGAGTAGCTGAAGCCTATTGTGCTCTCTGTTAAAGGGAAGAACAGTGTATCCTGTGGCACAGTATAACCTTCGTCCTTACCTGACTTAGGTCTGCTAGACAGTCTACATGTTAGAATTTACTGAAAGAAGCACTGCTGAGAGGTAGTGGCAATGGATTTGGGATTCCCTGCAGCAAGCTCTCAAGTCTAGGCAAATGATCTGTCCTCACATCTCCAACCAAAAAAACTTCTCTTCATAAGGAACATTTTGCAAAGACGTCAATTTTCAATAAGAAACTCTACAGAGTGGACTCACAGTTCCTGGTTCCAAGAGAAGGACTTTCCCTCTCCTGCTTGGCTGATCACAGGAATGCTCACAGGTCCATATTTCCAGCTGTAGTCTAGTGCATCGTGATTTTGTTTGCCAGTGGCAGGCACTAATTGATTGGTTCAGGGAGCCACTGGCAATGAAGGTGACTCCCTAGTCTTTGATATTGTGATGTTATTTAACTCACTCAAATCAACAAATAGGTGTGACCCCAGTCAAGTACACAGAGACAACTGCCACATCTTTGTAAATTCAGCAGTGGGACAAAGATGATGGGGGCTGTTGGAAATGACTGGGCCAAGATCACAGTAAAACAAACAAATATTGTTTGACATGTCTATCATAGCACTGCCACAGAGTTGGCTTAAAGTTCACCTCACCTACATATCATTCAACTATATGAGGGAACCAGAGAAAACAGACACAGATACAAGGCAGAACATGCAAAGTCCAAACAGTACAAGTGTCTGACTAATTCAAACCAGGCCCAACTCCCTGTGCTACTGTTATGTCTGTAAGATGATTTTAGCACTTCGAATAACCACACAATTGGTCTCACATTTTTGCTCGAGTACATTACACAGCTTATGTACGTTTGACAAAAATTTATTCTGTTTTAATGTGGCACTTCCTCAGGTCTGTGATGTACCTTCAGTTATCTTGACTCACACAGCCAGGTTTCTAGCGTTGTAGCTCTAACTTGGGTTAGTAGAAGTTGTTAAATCAACTAGTTTGTTAAAATGTGAGGCTTTTCATAACAAGCTAACAGCTTTTTCAGCTTCATTTCTTCCCCGAAAGTACACAGAAACACAAACAAGACTCACATGTGGATTTTCTAGTTGACTTTACTCATTCATTGAATGCATCAACATACATTTCTAAAGAAAGTAGCATCCTTGAGTTGTGAAAGGAATATTCAATTAGAACATCTTTCAAATGTCTGTACAAGATGCTTATCAATATCAAAAATGTAACCTATGATGAACACAGGGAACCGTTAAACTGAAAATTACAAAATTATCTATAGTACATGTATAGTCATAGAAAATATCAATAGATTAAAATGACGAGATTGAAACTCTTACATATTGTAAACAAATCTGAGTAAAATGATAAAAAAAAAAAAGTCGAACTGAAAATGATATTTGATCAAAAATTTCGACTAATCTCCACGACATTCAGTGAACATCTTATCCTATCGTGCTTTGTCTGTATTCATCAAACAGAATATTAAACAGCTTTACACAATTTTGTCATAGATTTACAAACACTGTCAAGAAACTACGTGTGTAATGTATAGAAATTCCAATAATAGAACTAGAAATATATACAATGTAAATACAAATTCAGAACAAGATCCATTACCTTACTGATGTAAGCCAGGAGCTTTGCAAGTATGCAAGAAGGGCCAAAAATACAAATTGGATCTAAATTGGGATTACAAGTGGAGGTACACAGTCAGATGCAAGGCATGAAAAGGATTTCAAGTTACTTTAGCTACAGTTATTCAAAGGGGAGATAAGGTAGATGGTATGTAACAACCATTACTGAGAGGACCCCACATGAGTCTGTTGATGCTCCTCCAACAAGTGAGGAAAAGCAAAGGCTTTGTCACATTCGGTGCATTCATATACAACCTGACCAACATGACTTTCTTGGTGCTGCTTAAGGACAGACCACTGTCTAAATGACTTGTAGCACATATCACAGCGGTACTCTCCAACTTCTTTTTCGGCATGCAATCTCATATGCAAAGACAGATCTTGTGCTGTACTGAATTTGATGTGGCACTGGGCACATTTGAGCTTGTTTTCGGTCAATTCAGTTGTTTTTTGAGCAGCAAATTTTTGACGATGCCTTCGCTCGTGGTTTTTAAGGTACATCCTCAGGGCAAATGCTTTTCCACAAAGCTCACATTTAAATGGCTTCTCATTTGAGTGTTCTTTATTTTGATGCTCCAAGAGACTACTTTTTGAGGAGAACTGCATTGAGCAAACAGGGCAATAGTACAAGTCCTCTCCTGTAACATCAACCTCCTCTTCCTCTCCTGGTGCTGGATAAGTTGGAGATGTCTTAGCCAATGGATTTACATATTTGTTATCCATTTTTGCATGCTGTTGACGAGAACAGTGGTGCTGGCGGAAAGCATCACTTCCCAAAAAGCTCTGGCCACACTCTGTGCATTCAAATTCAGTAGCTGATGTCAGATGATGGCGCTCATGTTCTTCAAGCTCATGTCCAGAGGAAAATATCATTTTACAAATTTTGCATTCAAATGTAGAGCCTATATGTATGGGGAAATGATCAATCAATTCAGTGGCACTGGCAAAACACTGATGGCAAACTGGACATAAGAAACTGTTTGAAGGTCTTCCATCTTTATCTTCAGTATTACACTTTATTCCTTCTGTAGTATCAACATGGCTTTTAAGATGGCTGAGGAAGAGGTCACAAGAGGAAAAACTACTGCTGCATTGATTACATGGATATTCATCACTAGACACTGAGAGATGATGCGTGTTCCTGTGTTTTTTCAGGTGAGATGCATGCAGAAAATGTTTATCACATTCCAAACATGAGTATGGTCGCTCTTTGGCTGCCATGCAACCATGCTCTGAGAGCTTCTCCGGGTCTTTGAAACGCTCACTGCAAACACCACAGCGATATTTAAGTTCTTTGTTGAACAAAGATTTTTCAGATAGTGAGGCAGACTTTTTATATTCTTCCCTTAAAGCTGAAGGTGGACAAAGGTCACCTGACTTAGCGTGACTTTTCCGATGTTCAGCTCTACTGATCTTGGAGAGAAACACACGATTGCATATGTCACATGGGAAGTTCTCTTCACGGTGGGTGGACATGTGTTCTGCTAACTGTGTGAGTCCTGTGAAACTGAGGTGACACTTGGAACAACGGTATGGACGGCTTTTGCCATGAGTATGCTTATGTTTACGAAGTGCAAAGAGAGACACAAAACCCCTGCCGCATGCCTGACACTGAAATTCAGACTTGTGCATTCGTTGATGCTGCTGCAACTGGGATGCCTGGAAAAAACATCTACCACATTCTGCACATTCATGTGGTTTTTCACCCAGGTGACATCGCTGATGATCCTCAAGACTTTCTGAAGTTGTGAATGTCTTGCCACACACATGGCATGGGAAGTATGGTGCAGAGTCTGAGTCACTGTCCTCAGTGCCATTATTTTCATCCTCATCACTTTCAACTGTTGTACTGACTTGACTGCTGGACTGTTGTTCCTGTTCCTGTGCAATACTCCCAAGATCCTTCCGCTCTTTTTGATGCCATTTTTTATAGTGTCTTGCCAGTGATTTTTTGACTGAATAGGCCTTGTTACAGAAACGACAAGTAAATACATCATCTGGATGTTCTTCCCTATAGTGATTACATAAGGATGGTCTTGTCTTAAACCGCTGATTACACAGTTTGCAAGCATATGGTCTATTTGCGTCATGACAGGCTCTGTGGATTTCAAGATCAGATAAGGTGTAAACCGTCTTGGAGCAGTCACGGCAAGAGTATTTCTTATTAATTCCATGCATCCTCATGTGTTTTTCAAGATTTCCTTGACTAGCGCACACCCGTCCACACTTGGTACATGTATTACGCTTTTTCTCCTGTTCCTGTCTTCCATGGTCTTCAAGGTGACTAATGAGCATTAAGCCATCTGTGAAGCTCTTCTCACATTCTGAACATTGGTACTGCACAGATTTCTTCCCTTTGCTTGAGCTGCCTTGCACCTCATTTCCTTCTGAATTTTGTGAGGATTCATCCATAAAGTCCTCCTTGCAGGAGAAGTTGGTCTGCAAAACCCCAGTGCCAGTTGTTTTAGAACTTTCTTTGAAGACTAGAACAGGCTCATTCAGAGCAAAATCAATCTCTGCTTTCAATGGGACTTCCAAGTGTTGGGTTGTATTTCTCTCTGAAGTATGTCCAAATCTACATTTCCTGTAGTGATTGCGGAGGAGACTTTTATTCCAGAAGCCTCTCTTGCATGTTTTACAGTTATAGGGATGCTCCATTGTATGTACACGCAGATGACCAGTTAGTCCAGCTTTACTTATAAAGGACATGTTGCACTTTGGGCAGAAAAATGGCTTGGGGACCTCCCTGCCAAGAGCTGTATCCAGGTTACATGTTAAATTGGCACCATCACTCAGTTGTTTGTCACAACTCTCATCCAAAGGTTCTTCTTTGATGTTTGGTATATTTAACAGATGCTGTTGTAAGGGTGCAGTGGACACTGGTGGAGCCATTGTTTCCATCTTGTGTGCATTTAAAAAATGTTCTTGGAGCTGTGAAAACAGCAGAAAACGAGAACTGCAGTATGCACAAGAAAAGGCTTTTGTTGGCCTTTGAGAGGTTGGCTGTTGACAAACTGTTGATTTTGACGAGCCTGGTGTCAAAGCACAATTTTCTTTGTGATTTTCAATCTGGGTTTGTGGGAAAAATCCTCCACATCTGTCACAGAGGGCTTTATTTTGCTGTGGTTTCTCTGTGCATTTTGGGAAATGACGCTGCAAATAATCCTTCCTAATAAATCTCTGACCACAATAATCACAGGCATATGGCCTCTCTCCTGTGTGCAGACGGGTATGTACGCCTAATTGATAGGGATTTCCAAACACACGGGGGCAATAACTACATACGTATTTGTACTTTTTTTTAAACTGGGGCTGGATCCTCTCAAGAATTCGATTTTTCATCCCATCAAGAGGTTTTGACACATTTTCTGTTGATGGATTAGTTTCCAGTGGTAGAGAAGCATTTGTTTCTTTGGTGACCTTTCTGCCCTTCTTCTTTCCACAGTCAAATGTCTCCTGCTTTTTAATGGGCTCAAGGCCAAACTTACTTTGCCAACCCTTGCCAACATCATCTAAACTTATTTTGGGAATACAGACTTCCAGTCGTGATTTTTTTTCTTTACAACGAGTCTGATGTACTTTCAGATGATCGTGCCTTGAAAAACAGCTGTCACATGCTTTGCAGCGATAGGGCTTCACTTCGTTATGTGTCAAAATATGACGTCTCAGATTTCGTGATTTCATGAAAGTCTTGGTGCAGAATTTGCACTTGTACTCAGCTTCACCTTGTGCCTGGGGCTTTTGTGCTGCCTCTCTGAGGGTAGGCATGTTTGACAATCGCTTTGCTGCCTCACTTTTAATTTTTGACTGCCCCTCCCTGTAAACACCATCACAGAAAGCTTCATGCTGCAAACACATCGTCTGAGTTCCATATCTGTGGCCACAGTGTACACATTCATAGGGTTGCACACCAGTGTGTGAAACAAGATGCCTAAAGAGCAACGATCGGTACCTGAACCTCCGCGTACAGTAAGAGCATTTGAATGGAAGTGTCTTCGTTGCACTGGACTGTAAAACCATTTTATGGACAGTCTGGCTTGTCTGAGAAGTGATTCTACTGAAATCACCATGAGGAGATGATAAGCCAGTATTCTGCTGGGTCCCTATGCAGTTCTTCTGATGCTGGCCTAATTTTCTATGTCCAAAGTACTGCCCACATCTTGAGCATAGAACCAGAGAGTTTGTGTTGTGGCCACGGTGATGATTTTTCAGGCGGATTTTCTTAGAAAACACTCGCGGACAGTAGGAACACTGAAGTGACCCCTTTGGTTTAGTGTCGGACACCACTTTGACAAGATGTTGTGCTTCAGCAGGCACGCAATTCTCACTGTGAAGTTCAAGGTACAAGTGACGGTAAAACTGTTTTCCACAATTGTTGCAGGAAAAGGGTTTGTCTCCAGTATGTTTGATCATGTGACGCAGCAAATATCGGCGACTTGTAAAATTCTGCCTGCAAAATGGACACTGGTTTGATGAGGACCCAGATATATGTGTAAGACAATGTTTTCTTAGTACTTGACTATCATTAAACACCTCTTTGCATAAGGAACATTGTAGCTGCTTTGTTCCATTCTGCTCTTTCACAGATTCCAAGGACTGCTGTGGTTGTACCTTTGGTCTCTCAGGCTGAGGAGCCTTGTTTTCTCTTTTTCTGTGGCTGTTTAGATGTCTGAGGAGATGTGCAGGATACTGGAACAGCAGATGGCAATCTGGGCATTGAAGCTTTCCCTTGTTAAGATGTGAGCTTCTGTGCTGGATCAGTTCTCCAATAGTTGGCAGAATCTTATTGCAGACAGTGCACTGTATCCTCCTCTGGTGAACGATTTTATGACCAATCAAATAGGCACGTCTCTTGAATCCTTTTCCACATTCCAGACAGCGGTACGGCCTTTCACCTCTGTGATTGCGTTCATGTTTCTTCAGTGACTGTGATGTGCCGAAACATTTTCCACAGAAATGACAGCTCAGGGCAAGACTGCTGTTTGGGTCAGTTGATTTTAAGTTGTCCTCACTCTCTTCAGTCTTGGTAATACTGATAGTTGCTGCTTTAGACATGACAGAGAAAATTGAATTTCTGTACCTGAACATTTTGCCAGTGAGTTTAAAGGACTCATGTTTCTTCATATGTCTGTACTTTCCAGATGCATGACAAAACACTGCTGGACAAAAATTGCACTGGTAACGTGGTATAGGCTTGGGGGCTGTTAGAAGTGGGGGTGCTTGTTTTTCCTGTTCATTTTCCTTTGACTGTGTTTTCTGCTCAATTTCCTTTGTTTTTTTCTGATCCGTCTGTTGTCTTGACTTTAACCTCTCTTTTGCAAGCCGGTTAACACATTCTCTCAGGCAAACTCTGTTAATATGTCTACATCGGTTGGATGCTAAAGTGAAGGTAGCATGACACAAGGGACACCGATATTTACCAGAAATTTTTTCCTTTCCACTACATACCGACTCTTTGACACAGTCACGCAAATGTCGAGCCCTGTTGTATGAGTACTTGAAAAGCCGTGGACAAAGAGGACACTTATATTTTCCTGTGTCCTCATTCTCTGCTTTTTGACTTTCCTCACAACTAAGTTTTGTGATCGACCGGGTGGCTGAAACGGCCAAATTATCTCCCTTTTGTCCATTGCAGAAGTTTGTGCCATTCTCTGCTGTTGAGAAGCTTCTACCACATACAGCCCACAGATCCGTTTTAGAGATGTCAACAAGCTTTACATAACATTTGGGCAGATTTCCATACAGTTTGGTCTGTACCAAGCTCTTTTGTGGTGGTGTTTTAGTTTTGCTGATAACAGCATCTGAATTTGTGACTGGAGATTTTGGCTTCTTGCATCTACCAGGTATACGCTTGTGTCTTTGCAGGGAACTAGCCTGTGCAAAATACAGTCCACATCCACTGCACTTAAAGGGTGTTTTGCCAGTATGAGTCCGCATATGACTGATATACTGAATTAATTTTGAAAATAGGAGTCCGCATTTATTGCACCTGTGACCACGGCGTTTTCTTTTCTTCTGTTGGCCAGAATTCGAGGAGGGCTGAGGGCTTTTTTTGGTTACAGTACACAAATGTTTTTCAGCTTGTTCATTCGTCATCAGGTAGAGATTGCAAGTCTTGCAAAACTGATAATTGTACACCAAATGGCAACAATGGTGGTGTTCAATGAGATGATCCACACTGTGGGTTGTGTGTTTGCAACTTCCGCAATGATATGAGTTACTCATTCCATTGACTGGCTCTAGCATTTCCAATATTATAATAGGCTGCAGCTGTTTTCTCATTTGTGAAGAGGACATTAGATGAGGTGCTTGTCCTTCTGAATGATTCATGCTGTTGTCATCAGGTCTGGCCACAGAAGTGTCTTTTTGCCAACTTGTGTCAAGTTTTGTTTCATCACTGTCACATGAAGAGTCTTCTCTTGAGAGAGGTTCACCATACAGTGCGACAAGTGATGATGCTTCCTCTGTAGATGAGTCCAGCTCCTCAAATGACTCTCTCGCATTTTCACCAAGACTTTCTTGCCCTAGGACCACTGGACTTCTTTGTAGTGACTGTTGATGTTCTGGAAAAAAGATTGTATTTGAATTCTCTGCTGGACTTGTCCCTTCCTTTTCTAGACAGGTATATATGTCTTTGCTTGAGGTGTTTGACGGTAGGCAGAACTGTGAACTATCAAAAACACTTTGTTCTTTATTGTCACTAGTGATGGCAGAGCCACTACAATCTGGATCTGTAGGAGAGGGTGTCATTTTCTTCTCTGGTGGACTTGTCATTTCCTTTTCTAGACAGGGATTTATGTCTGTACTGGAGATACTTGACTGTAAGCAGGATGCTACATGGCTGGCAATACCTTGCTTGTTGTTGTTGCTAGTATCAATAGAAAGAACAGGACCTTTGCACCCTGGATCTGGAGAAGTGGAATTCATCTTCTCCACTGCACTTGTCCTTTCTTTTTCTAGACAAGGATTTTTATCTGTGTTGGAGCTATCTGGCTCTAAGCTCAATTCTGAACGGCTTGCAACACAGGGCGCACAGGATTCAACATCATGGCTGTTGCATTTCAAGGTACCTGTGCAGACCCTCAGTTGATGCGTAGCAGATTTACAATCAGACACCTTGATACCCAGTGGATCTGTAGACTGAGAGGTATTTGGCTGAATTTGTTTTCTTGAGTTGGGATTTGGGGATTGCCCATAAAAATTCTCATCTTCAAGCGAACCTGATTCTTTTCTTTCCCCTTTCAGAAATTCAGTTTCGTCCTTCTGATCCTCTCTCACAGTTTTATCTTGGTCATCTGCGGAGTTGGGATCACCAAATCCCTCATTTTCTTGGTCAATTGATTCATTTATTTCCTTTCTTACGACTTTGTCATCGAAATGATTTTGCTCTTTGTCAATGGTAGTCATGACATTTGGCGCAGTTGGAGTGATCTGCTCCTCCTCATTGCCATCTGGGTACTTCTCTATTCCAAGACCGATCGAGTTTTCATGGCCACCTACCGAGAGGTTTGAACATCTTCCTTGAGTGAGATCTCGTTTCACATCCTCCTGTTGTTTCTGATCTTTACAACCATCATAATTTATATCCTCTACAGTCTCACTGCCAGTAGTTGCCACCATATTAGAAGTTGACGAGGACTGATTGTGTGCTGCCAAAGATTTGATAGTATTTTCTGTATTCTCCATCTTATCTTGAGCACATTCAACTACATTTTCTCCTGCCTTCACATTTGATGGACTTGGCAAAACTACATGAGTCTCTGGCATATTAGGGCATGCACTCTCAGTTGAAAATGTCATATTTGCAGAGTCAGTAAAAAGCCATTCTGATGAGCTGTGTTTTACAGTAACATCAGTTTTAGGTTTTGGAACTGAATTATTTGTCATGAATTTACAAGAGGGCCTCGTTTCACCGACATCTGCATCTGAACAGCTACTGACATCTGAGTAGTTCTCAAGAAATGACGTACCTAGCATCCCACAGTCTTGCTTAAGTCCTTGTAAATCTGTTGCAAAAGATGAAGGAAAAGATTCTGACGTCGATAATCCATCAGTGGCAAAATTTATATCCCCATTTCCACATCTTGCCAAGTAATTTCTTTCAATTTGTTCTCCGTCAGCTTGCCATGGTGTTTCCTTGTAATATTTTTGATATACACAGTCTGAGTTGGAATTTACAATACTGGGACTTGAGTAATAACTTGTGTTGAAGTCTGAGTTTGTTGCAGGGGCTTCATGTGATGCTTCTGTGCCAGGGAAGTCATGATGTGCAATGAAGTTCTCTATATGCTGGGAAAGACTTCCTTCTGACTCTGATGTCCTTCTCAAAGTGCTTGGATCCGATGGTAGAGGTGGAAGGTTATGGAAGTATGAATCCCACCCATGAGCCATTCTGCAAGGACTGGAAGCTAGGACTTATATTTTACCCAATCCTGAAAACACAAAGAAGCATAGAATTATAAAAGACAAACTATAACCATTATCATATGAAATTATACACAATAAAGGTGACAAGAAAAATCTGATCTTTTCTTGAACATACAAGAACAAGGACTAATGGAAACCTGGAAAAAACTGATCAACATTAACAAACAATCTATGAGTAACTAAAAATCAGATCCTGGGGAAGAATCTACAGATGGAGTTACCACCTTATTGCAGTGGACGGGTTCGTTTGTATTTGGGATCACCCAGCTATGTGGTTGGGTGCAACGTGCCATGTGGGCTCATCACACAAATACAGTGGCACAAGGGCTTGATTCACCGCCAGTCAGGTGGTGGGCTAAGGCAGAGGGCTTGGTACGTTGACACCTAGCTATGAGAACCAATTTTGATATGTGAAATGTGAGGGAAGAAGCCAGTGCTGGTGCAAAAGGTAATGCAATACCAACTAGATACAGGTTTGCTCACCTCAACACACAGCACAGGGTCTGTCAAAAATGAGGATTTGTTGAGTTTTTTCCTTTTAATATATTGTATAAGTCATAGAGTTTTGGATTGTTAGATTGACAAAACAGGCAATTTGAAGATGTCAACTTTGTCAAATTTGATGGCTCTTTTTCTTTTATATTTAATATAGCAATTAAAAATAATTGCGACTCAACACTTTTCAAACTGTCACCAAAGAGATGCTTACAGTACCTGGCCTTCTTGAAGTCCCTGGGTATGGTCCTAGAGAGGACAATGCACTAGGCAACAAGGGAAAAACCTGAATGAAGGCAATTGGGAGGAATGGCCTGCCTGATCTGAACGTGAGTTGTGATTTGTTAATGGACCCCTGTGCTGGTTATGAACTTTCCAAAACACAATGTTTGAGCATCAAGTAAGTCATATGTGAACACCTTACACCAAATATTCATCAGCATAGACTTTATAATGGTGTCATCAAATCTGGGGCATTATATCCTGGAAACTTGGGTTAGAGTGGAGAAGAGCTGTCAATTGACTATTGGGTGGTGTTTTGGATCAGGTGGCAGGTGAAGTAGAAACACGAGGCAGAGGTCCCTGAATGCAAGGTTTTCAACTCATGTGCTGAACAACATTTTCTATATCCCAGGGAGGTTGGGAATATTTAATCCAACAGAATGCATCCAAAGCTTACAATGTAGATATGACCTCCTGAAGTTGCAGTCAGAAAGATATCAGTGCCTGTCACATCTGTAACCGAAGAACTGTTCAGGAGAGCCCAGCAGTGAAGGAGGCCCCAGTGGGATGAAGGAGGTGGCCTTTCAGGATTACCTTAAGGCTGAACTGATTTTGGTATGAATGCCAGTTTACCCATCTTTCTTGCATGGGCAAGTTGGCCAAGGCCATCCGATTCCAACACATAGTAGACACAAGGGAAGAAGCAGAACATTCTGGAATTCTTTTCAATCCCAGCAAGTCTGGGAAGGCAGTGGGATCCCTAGGAACAACAGGACACTTGAGCTACAGACAGGGGTGTCTGGGCTACTTTGATTATCATGCTGCCACAGTGACCTTAACTTGGATAAGCCTCAGCCCTCTGCAGAAGGGACTCTAGTGATGGGGGGTTGAACACCTGGCAAATTCATCACTCATTCACTAATATGACAACTGAGCAGAGTTGGAGTTGGCTGGCTTTGTCTGAACCTTTGGCCAGTACTGACAGGTAGTGATAATCTTTAGCTGAAAAAAATCTGAACACATCAATTGACATCTTAAGGATATATGCAATGCTATTTGGTGACAAATGGCATCCTCTGTCTTTACATTCTGCATTAAAACACTAGAAGTACAAATCCCACTTAAAGGCTAAACTCAGGCAGGTTTGCCAGGCTAAGGAGGAGGTCTACAGAAGCAGGGACAACTTGGCCAGATCAATGCTGACAAAGGAGATCAGTGAACATAGAGAAACTAAACTGAAAAGCTGAAAAACAGGTTGTTAGCCAACAACCCTGTGTCAGTGTGGAGAGGCATCCAGTATCACCAGCTACAGTTAATCATCCCCACACACTATGAGAACCATCAACTGGCCAATGACTTCAATGTGTTTTACTTGTGATATCCTTGCTTGTGAACGACTGAGCCTTTCCAGGATGCCCCTTTCATACCCTATGATACTATCACCTGTTACCAATGAACCTGTTTACCTGTGGAATGATCCAAACAGGTGACTTACTTAGGTTAAACTTACTGTCTTTGTACTGTTTTCAATTGAGTATTGAGTAACTATCACATTCTGCTTTGTTTATGCTTTACAGTTTCCCATGGTTTTCACTTTTATTAACACTGGCCACTATAGCAGATTCTAATCAACATATTCTCTGTTCTTCTGGCTTTTTCTCTTGGATGCAGATGCTGTTCTGTCTTTCAAAGCCCTTTTTTTTTTAGAAGTGTTTCAATCAATATAATAAACACTTACAGGGTTAGGACTAGAGTAGTGGTGACAAGCCGCACCTCACATTGTTTAATGTTGATAACATAATAGATCCATTCAGGTACTTTCTTTTCAAACATGCATTTCTCAACACTGAAAAAAAGAGAACACAACAATAACTGATATTAAAAACATTTTGTACCTGTTAAGATGTCTGCTGGCATCAAAATCTTGAAAGACACCAATCCTGGCTGCCTGTAAAAGGGAAAGAAATGCAATTGTCATTGCTGTTCTTTTTGGTTTTGTACATTGTTGTTGCAGAATGAAAAAATGGCATTGGTGGCTATTGCTCCAGAGAAGACAGAAAAAGACTTGTGTCTGTGAAATGAAAACACTATTATTGCTGTGCCACACATCTTACATACGAGCTTCATTTACAATCTACACACAACCTAACCTGAGAAGAATGAAAATGGACGGTATGAATCTCATTTTCAAATTTTTGATTAGCTCAGTCAACTATTTACCTCCCATGCAACTAGGTTGGCTGTGAATGACTTATTGTGCACTATCACTGAAGGAAAGCTATTTGTTTAGTTTGTGGATTGATGGTGGTGAAATTATTAGAATTTGGAACATATATTGAGCATATAGAGGGATAGTGGCATAGTTGATTCTGCTGCAGAAATGGTTTGATAAGTTTATCTATGGATGCCTTTTTTTGCTACAAAACTGGGTCACACTGGAATCTTTTATAGTTGGTGTGAATTCCACTCGACCATTGCTGCCATCTTCCACGATAGCGCAACACAACACAACATCAGTGGTATTTTCTTTATAGAGCTTTGGAAAAAATATTCATCACATGAACTGTCAGTTCATCACAGACAGCCCATTGCCATTCAAGATCTGCTCCTACAGTGAACTGGTCAGATGAAAAGCTGCTGACCACAGATACCTACTTATGTTTGAAGGAACTGAAACTGATTATTTTGTTGGGCTGTTTCTCTGTATGGAATACCACCCCTGCAGTTCAAGCAGCGTGGGATCTCTTCAGTGTTGCTCATTGAGCTACCAGCAGTGGCAGCAATCCCATACCTTCAGCAGGAAATTCCAGCTAGAGTGTTATTTAAGGAACAACAACCAGGGCAGTTTCTGTGAGTTGGACAACCTTAAGCCCAGAGTCTCCTTGTAGGAATTGCTTAGGGCTGAACGATTTATTATTTTCTGATCGAAATCGCAATTTCAGATAACGCGATCATGTGATTGTAAAAGCTGCGATTTTTTGCAGCGCTCCTGACTGACCCAGGATCTGTTGTGTCAACTATTTTACACATACATGCTGGCTCCCTACCATGCTGCCAAGCTTGCCAATCAGAAGCGGCATGCTACTCGTGGACAGGTCACGCTAACCAATCAGAATTAAGATGCCCCTCTTGCTTTGTAATGTTAATGTGTTTTGAAAGGGCTTCAGCAGTGCCAGGGGCGGAGGTAGAGGATTTAAAACCCAAGAAAAACAGCACGTCGGTCATTTGGGAGTATTTCAGGTTTGTGGCTGCGGACCAGAAACAGGTACTGTGCAAAACCTGTCGCACTAAAGTTGCAACATCCAGCAGAAGCATAACCGACTTACACCGGCACTTAAAGTGTGTGACGAAAAAGTCAGGTGAAAATAATACTGGCCCCTTGCCGCAAAGAGACCACAATTACAGCATCTTTTGCCAGAGTAACTCTGTGTGACAAGAGCAGCCGCAGACACCGGGAGATAACGTCTGCCATAACACGCTATGTTACCACGGACATGGTGCCTGTTGACACGGTTACCAGAGACGGATTTAATAACCTTGTCCGCACGCTGGACAGAAGATATGTGATTCCCTCCCGCACCTACTTCATCCAGGTTGCCATCACACAGCTGTACGTGGAGTGTAAAGAGAAATTTGTATTCATACAATATATTAATAATATTAAATTTTTTTTTATTGTTTTGTATTTTATTTAACTTTTATAACTTAATGCAATTAAAGATTTTTTGCACTACTTTTTTTTTTAAAAACAATCAAAGATTAAATTAGTTCCTCAGTTGCAATAACTTGTATTTAATAAATACATTTGGAAGCAATTCTTACCTTTAGTTTTCATCCTTGCATTAGCGTAATAGCTTTTAATGTTTTGATGGTATGATGTAAAGTTCTGTCATGTTTGTAAATGTTACTGTACATTGTGAATATTGCACTGAAGCTTGATTTGAAAGAAAATCATGAATTGAATTGAAATTGCGATTTCTGCCAGAAAAATCGCAATTTGACCTTTTCCTGAAATCGTTCAGCCCTAGAAGTGCTCTTTTCATTTTGTTTTCTAGCATAATATGAAAGGATAAGACGGACTTAAACTCATTTGTATTGTATAGGGAGACTCTTTCAACACACAAGTCAATGCTTGCTAACATGGCAAGAGTATGTTTGCCATCTAAAAATCTTTGAAGGCCCCTTTAGCAGCATTTTAACTTGTTAAACAAACACCTTAAATAAATGCAGCACTAAGAGTATTTTTTTTTCTCAGCACATACTGAGTCAGTGGAATAGTTTAGTGGCAGACCAAAAGTGAGCGCTCTCCTTGCATTCATCTTCAACCACCTCTTTTTCCTTTTCTGACACCTGTACTGGACAACTCCCAACAGAAACAACAACTCCAAAAAGTCCAATGTTTTTAGATGAAGTTGTGACACAATTGTCAATCAACTGATCAACACTGACAAAAGATGTGCTGGGATTTCAGAGAGATGTTTCTGGCTCACTGAAGTCTTAACTGACGCTGTGCTCACATGTGAGTGGTATGAAATATCTTCACAAGGACTGATGGACAAAATGCCTGAATAATCTCCCAGATATTCTGGTAACATAATTTCCTGTGACTCGTCTGGAGTGCGTTTTTTGTCACAAAACATAGTTTGGAGATCAGACGAACCCTTCGGTGAAGTATCTTGTAATGTGCGACCTCCTGGTATTGATTAGTCACAACGACATCATGTTTCTGGATTACAAGATAGAATTTTTTTTATGTCGAGTGAAGAGTGCAGCAATCTGACAACTTTGAAAGTCATGTAGTGGTACCCAGGCACAAGTGCTCACTGTTTCTGCTTTCTTTTGACCCCCTTTTGACTTGTCGTGGTTCATCTGGGTTAGGTCTGGAAGGACATTGATCAGGATAAAATCCAGAGAGTCTGTATTTTTTCTTACATCAACTACCAGCAATAGAAGAGCATTTAATTGTAACTGACTTCAAAAGCACAAAATGAGAGCTGTATGACATCAACTCTTTGGCGCAACTTCATTCATTTGTTTAGACCAATTAAACGGAATTGGACAAGTTCCCATGGCACACCAGATGATCTCTTGTGGTACAGTGTTTGAAAAACAATTACATAGAAAAACAATGAGTGCAGGTGTATTGACCTGTGTCATATACCACTTTGCCTGTTCACAGCACAAAAGTACAACCTCCCACTGCACAGTAATCTTCAGTTGTCTGCTATGAACAGAAATATAGGGCAAGCCCAGGTAGCACATTAACATAGCCAAGCCTTCGTATGACACAAAGCTAGTTGGATCAGGCAAGATGCTCTATGTAGTCAAGTACTGTCAAGCAATAAGGTAATCCAAGCTTAGATAGTATTTACAAATTATAAAATCATTCAGTCCACTCAACTGCAACAAATGCATTATCATGCACTCTGTACGGCTTATCAAACTTCTCCTCTTTAAACAGGAGATCTCACAGTATTGCCTTATTGTGCATGTAGACCTTGACATGGATCACTCTGCTGCTTATTAATTGAAAAGCATACAGCTGTCTGTTAATGTCACACACAAAATGATGACAAGCAATTGCCCATAGCTTACATCATGGCCATTAACTATACCACATGGCAGAAGCATAAATGTGTAGTGACTTCAACAATTTCACTGGTTTAAGTATAAGGGAAGATGATATTCTAGGGGTAGTTTTATTCACTTTGCCTTTCTTCAGCTGTATACAAAGTTTTCAATACAATGGATTCATGTTTGGATTCCTCAGCAGAAAAGGACATGGGGCCAGTGCAACATGAATATCTTTAAGATCTTGCCATGACATTCTTGGGCACCACAGGCTACATGAGGCATGTGGAATGGCTCAAAACACCTGCATACATTTATTAATCAGGTGTGCCATGGGAAAATATCCAATTCCAATTAATTGGTTCAGATAAACCAATCCAAAGAATTGGTGTGATTCCCACAACAATAATTTTGGGAAGGGACATGACTTTGTGGGAGTAAGAGCAACTAATTCAACTGAGAAAAGATCATGGTCTAATACTGATCTAACATCAAACAGTTTTTGGATGACTTTAGGACTTTCGTATCAACAGAGCTATTTCAGCATTGTTCCCATTTTTCACAACATACCTATGCGAGCTTGACTGTTCAAGCTTAACTTCTATAAAAACTAACAACAGAATGAGAGTCATTCTGTATTTGTTCCACATGAAAAAAACGACATGTCTGTCATCCGCATAAAAATTAAACTGTGTATTACGATAGGTTGCAGTGTTTCAT
This sequence comes from Centropyge bicolor, assembly GCA_037975185.1. Classification (NCBI taxonomy): domain Eukaryota; kingdom Metazoa; phylum Chordata; class Actinopteri; family Pomacanthidae; genus Centropyge; species Centropyge bicolor. The sequence continues at coordinate 1,010,538 of JBBMOC010000038.1, read as the reverse complement.
TTTATAATATTTGAGATGGCAGTGAGCTGTGAGATTTTTGGTACAACAACGGTTGAAAAACACTTTTTGGGTTAAGTCCTAAGAACTTTCCTATTTCCCAGCAACAGGCGCTTTCACTAAAGAAATTATGTCTCTGCACATTGCAGCTTCTGTACTCTGACTATTTCTTTTGATATGACACATCCAGCATTTGCTACAGGTGTCAAAAATAGCAAAGACCCTCCACAGCACAGCTGGAGTGTGTTGTACTTAAAGGTTTATTGTGAAGTACATGAACAAAGTGTAGCATTAGCATAAACAGCACAAAGGTAAAGGAACAGGGTTTCTGCTATGACAGTACTGTTTTAGCAAAGATTGCTGTTGCTCATAGTGATAAATGTGAATTTCCCCACTGTGGGACGAATAAAGGTTTATCTTAAATGGGACAATACTGCACACAGGCGCACTTGAAATGTGGATGAAAGTAACAGAACCTCTGGACATAACCTGAATACTCCACTCCATCAATCATTTATTATTACTGGTCATATTCATAAAACTCTTATTCACAGTGCCTTTTCATAGTGACCCTAAACCACTGTGGTGCAGTTGAAGCTAACCAAAAATACATTTTCCCTCCCCCTCAATTTCAATTGCCTTTATGCACAAATCAATTCAAGCACAACTCTATAGAACATGCTATCTTAATTCGTTTTGGCCATGTTGCCTACTTGAAAGGACAGTTGAAAAAAGTCAACAGCTGACCAGGTTTCAGTCCATGACACAATAATTGACTAGGCAAGGTGAGCGCTAGTTGCCATGGTGGCAGAGCTTCGTGCTTTCAGTTAAAGCAACACAAGCATCATACAATTAACCAAACTCCCTTCCCATTATTGAGTGCCATCTACACCTGCATTAGTGACTTATGGGGATTAACAAAGGCTTGCTTGGACATGACAGGACTGGCATGGGCAACTGGTGGTGGGTATCACATTCAACAGTGAAGAAAAGAATGCAGAAAAATCCTGTACACCAAAAGAAACATACATATATAGGTTGCATGTAATAGTTCGAATCCTCAGAAGCACACTTCATTTTGAATTGAAAACTGACTGCATTTCTTATATAAGCAACTGCATTTACACAACAGAAAATATGAACCCTCACCAAGGTGATCTCCTGGGTAGACAGAGAAGAATAAGAGTACTGTGTCCTTCTCCATGCCCTTGCTCGTTGCAGTTGAACTGACAGAAGCTGTTTGCTCATATGCGCTCCAGATAATTTCTGAAGAAATCAGTTCTGCACATCGTCTGGAGCATCACACAACAGGAGACTGTCCACGTCAGACACACTCTCAACTATTGGAAATACTTCTTTTGGTTTAGAGGCATCAACATCATCAACACACCCACCTGATCACTGTGAATTCTCTAGACAATTACCTGCACTATTCACAAATGGGCTCAACTGGACATTACATGGACTTTGTACTTGGAAGATTGCAGGGTAAAGCCTGTTTAACATCCAGTCCAACTCATTTTGAGATTCATATTTTCACATACAGTTCCTCCGGTCAATGTCTAAGTAAATTCAGGGTTGCAATGCGGGTGTGAAAGTGAAGTAGCTGCATCAGAGTCAAAGTAGTGTGTTAATTTGGAGACAATGTGCAGATTTTCTCCCCATTGACCCACCAACTGATGAAAAAGTAGGGAGAATTTCATTCAGCCATGACTACAGCCCTAGTGACCATGTGATAGTGTTGCGGGTGTCTTTTTTTTTTGGCAAGGAGCAAAAAAAGCAAAACAGAACATTTTAGGTGGACAAAACAAAAAGTAAACCGAGGACAACACAGCCACCATAGCCTAGCCCAACATCAGCCAAAGTCAGGCAAACCAAACCACACACAGATGACCTAATAAATGGAATACAAAATGAGCAAATGCAAATTGTGTCCAATTTGTTATGTTGTCCTATGTGACAGTGATATGATTGTAATAAGTTGTTTCTATCAGAAATGTCATAGTCCTTCTCCTGTTACAGGTACGCTTCTCATTGGCCTGTTTGTTTAGGTGGCTTTTTTGAACATTCATTAAAGCAGAAATGTGATGCTGAACATCATTCTTACTGCATTTAACACTCCAATCAATGGTCAACTTGTACAGCTGTAAAATCAAATGTAGTCCAAATCAACATCTGAGCCTTACATCCTACTTTCATAACGATAATAAATGCTTAATTTTGATTGACACTGTCAGAGAGGTATAAATGTAACCATATGTTTATTATTGAGGTTGCAGATTGTAGTTGTGCTGAATTGAACTGTTTGTAATGTTTTCCCCAAATCCTTTTACAAAAGTAAAGGGCAATAACTAAATAATTGTGTGTACCTCAGTGATAAATACGTGGTTAAATTACTCTAAAAAATTATGTATATTACACATATTGGCATTAAATCATGCATAATGGAAAGTGAGTGTATATGGTTTGTTCTTTTTCCAAAGTATTATGGTATATGCTTCCAAATGGCAAAGTTCTTAGCGGACATCATATGAGAAAGTGCAGCTGCAGACACGTTTCTTTCTCAATACATTGTCAGAAAATCCTCAATTTTGTTTTACCAATTTACAGATGAGAGAAGCTCCATAATACAATTCAACATCCCACTGAGGCTGATGGAATAACTGTACAAAAGGGGTGGGGTGGTGGTGGTGCTGCACTCTATTCAAGCATGTTAATCTCTCAATCTCAATGTGCTGGGCTACCTGAAATGCAGACCTCTTTGTAAAAGGTGAACATACCAGGGTAGGTAACAGAAATAGTCTCCCATGCAGCAGCACCCTCAGAGTTATGGCTTTGCCAGTGAACTGATAAGAGATGCAGCATCCAAGATAATGGAGCTGAGATTACAGGTGGAAACATAAGATTTAATCTACTAGAGCCTGATAAATGTATTCACTTTTTTAAAGCTTACTGTGAACCCTTGAAATGAGTGAAGAGACACATCAGAGCTACCAAAAGCCAGGCAGGCTACTAATCAATGAAGACCAGCAAGTGTGTATATGACATGAGCAAGAGGCTCTCCTGTAAACTTATGTTTTGCTCTCAGAGGAGCATTTTAAGTCATTGCACGTAGACTGAGGAAAGTGGACCAAAAGGGGACGGTAAGATTCAAGCAGCTCAACAAAACCATCAAACATCCACAGCAGCAGACTTCAGTCACGTGTTAAATCACTTGCTTGATAATCAGGCTAACGCGAGCTAGCTATCTCTGTGACTAGCATAATACAAGCTAGCACTGTTAACCGATAGCTAATAGCTTCTCTGCTCCTGGTCGTTAGCAGGACTCTCTTACCGGATCAGAGCTCTGTGTCGCTCCTGTGCCACATTTCCTTTGTTTCTCACATTATCCGCGTTGTACCAGGCTTTGTTACATCTCGTCTTTCTTTGTCGGTAAACGGAGAAAGCGGTTGTCCTCCTTGTCAATGGCTTCCGTCTTTCCAGGGACACACAGCCAAACGACCTTATATCTTTCTGGTTCGTGAGTCCAAGTGGGTCGTTCAAAAATGTCCCGATTTTCCTCCACACGAGTCGGACTACACGGCTTGTTGTGCTCCGGGTAGCGACGCTGGATCCTGATCCGCCTCCATTAGCTTTATTTGCGCATTTTCAGACAATGTGCCCGAAATTGTGCGTACGTTATACAACGGTCGGATTGCAACCAATAACGAGGTGAATGGGACCCGGGAGAGCCCGCCCCTCCATGTTCTATGGCTGTCATGGGGCGGTAGCAGGACTCCTTCCGGTCGACTGCGCCGCGGTTGCCTCCTTGCTGCTGCAGCTGCTCCTGCCTCCCTCCATGCTGTGGCAGACAAGCAGTATTATTCGTGTTGGCAGCTACTGGGCTGATCATTAAAGTCCTCAGTGGGGCTCCAGAGCCCCCATGTGCAGTTTCAGCACCACTGTGTTTATGGTGCATGTGTCTGATCAGAGCTGATGGGGGACTCCTTTCCTGCTGGACTGACTGTGGTTGGTCTTTAAGGGGTTAATAAGTTGAACTCAGCCATTTTGTGGGTAAGACTTGCTACAAAATGGCGCCACCTCTTGTGCTGGTCCACTACAAAAACCCTTTTGACTGAAGGGGCACACAAGAACCAGTGCACATGTGGGAAAAAAGACTACATTGCACTCAAGAAGAAAAAAACCCCCACTAGAATCCTATGAAATCTTCTGTTATTTTGTGACCAGACAATTTACTTCAGACTGGTGCACTGACTGTATGCACCCATCACTTTTACTTTGCTTTTACCTCAGGATGTGCATATCAGTGAGTGCCTGACATCATAGGTCTCTGAATTAGTTTGCACAACAAAACTGTGCACATGGATGTGAATATATTCCAACCAAATCAGGCCAAATCAACCTCTCACATGTTAAACCTGCCATCCAGAGGAAGAAAAGAACTGGTTAGACTGCCTCTCTTGTGGAACTGGATTAACTGATTGCAACTCACATTTTTTAAAAAAAGAAGGTCTGAATCATCTTATAAATAATAGAAAAGAATATGCATGGTTCAGTCAAGACTCCGACCTGAGTTACAGCTTCTACCTGGACAAGATGTTAATTTGTGCAAAGCCAGGAAAATATGAACTTCATATTTCCTGGCTTCACTTGGACAAGCACCCTATAAGGCATAGCTTGACAAACCCAGGACCTGGGCAAAATGTGGACTATGTAGTAAAACATTCAGGATTTCAAACATGGGCTAGCCATGCTAAAGGAGCTAAGCTCTAGGCTGCTGCTGTTGCTGCTATGCATGAGTCAACTTTCAACCCCACCACTGGCTTTTTCACCCTGGTGACCAATGTGACACCCGCTGTCACTTGCATTGCTCCCCCCTCATCCACCATCAAACATGGGACCACTTCCACTGTGGAGAGGATTTACCATTGACAAAGAACTGACTGTGGAGAATTGGACAGAGAGGTCTCTGATAGCTCAGAGGCTCATTGTTGACGATATCAGATCTGTTGGGGACAAAAACAAATTGAAGGCCACAAAAGAGCTGCTCCTTTCATCTGCAGGAGTCATGCAGGAGTACCATGACTACTTGGATGAAGAGAAGACAGGAAAAAAGGGAAGTTGTTGACTAAAAGAGGACTCACAAATGATCTAAATTAAAAAAAGAGGGTAGGACTGTGACTGATATCTGATGAACACATACACTGAGCAGAGGCAACACTGCCCCATTCTGAAGATATTGACAGTGTTACTGAACACTTTTATTTGCTTTTTAATTTTTCAGACATTGTTGCCTCCCAGTAGTTTATGTTAATTAGGGTAACCAAATGGAGTCTCCAGGGTTTGACATGTTTTATTCCATTAACCTCTTGCTTTTGTGTCTGCATTACTTAAAGGTCCAATGTGCAGGATTGAGTAGTATCCAGCAGTGAGGTTGCACATTGCAGCTAACTAAATGCCCCACCCCCACCCTGAATCACATACAGTGGCTTGACACAAACGGCCTACTCTAGAACCAGTATTTGTTTTGTCTGTTCTGGACAAGCTGTTCAAATGTAGGAACATGGTGGTGCAACATGGCAGACTCAATGGAAGACGACCCGCTTCCTGAGTAGAAATAAAGGGCTTCTAAGGTCTGGAAAACATAATTAATATTTTCAGTTGATTATAATCTAATGAAAGCATAATTCCATTTCTGCTAATCGATCCTTCTAAATCCTACACACTGGGCCTTTGAATAAATGTTTCTTTTGTATCACCACGTGTTGTGTGATACACCCTTTCTCCCTGTTGCTAGGTGCTAGGAACAGTCATCCTGCTTCATATCTTATAAAAATGCTCAGCCAACAGTATCTCTTCGTCAGATACATGGAGACTGCTGATGTGCTCTGTACTGTCACCTCACCTCTTTGCGCAAAGAATAGAATATACATGAAGACAAACCTCTGTTTCAGCTGAATTTTATTTCAAATTCATCAAAATTTTCTGAACAACTTGGAATCTCATAATGTTCCTTGATGATCTGACAAGCATACTGATGAATTGACAAACATACTGATGCCCTTGGAAACAGGTCTAGAATTTTGGTCTAGTGGCCATACTCAGTATTGCAGTGTCACATGATGTACGCAGACATTATAAAGACTTTTCCCCATACACCATTATCAGGAAGTTAGATGCCTCTCCCACAGGAAGTTTCAACCATGAATGCTTCCAACTGGCCCAATGGAAAAATGATACTGATGTGCATGCACCAAGGCCATAGAGACTTTGTTGGTGTAGTGCCCAGTGAATGAGTTTCCCAGGAATGAATGATAAACCATCTTGAAGCATGATATACAGATTTTCTTAATACATCCATGAGTGGGCACTCCTTCATATTATCTCACTTTATATTCTCTCATGGTGCTGTAAGTAGTTTAATCATGACCTAAATTGAGTGCTCCAATCAAGCGTCCCTTTGATTCTGCAGCCCTTCCTTGACAGTGGATCTGCCACTAGCAGAGCCATGGACTAGACACAGTCAGAAATCCCATAGCCCTCAGATGATTCCTAAGACACTCATGACTGTTTTCCTTTTCATCAACTTGCCTTTTGCCTTTGTCAGTTCTCGGTTGACATGGCAGGTACCGCAATTTAGCAGTAACCAAAAATAGGTTGCACCGTCGTGCTAACTGCAGCAGAACTGCAGGTTCAATTCCCAACAAATGTCCTGCCAGTTTGGTGTTGCAGTTTCTTTCTTTTTCTTTTTTCTTTTTTTTACTAAATTGTGTGTGCTAGTTAACTAACTGCACATCTAGGACATGACTTCAGTGACTCACAGTGGAAACATGCACATAGTAGTGGGAACCTGGTGAGGGATCATGTAGTGGTTGCACCACTAATACCTTTATGAATTGGTCAGACTGACCTTTCAGTATTAACATTTTTTAAAAAGATATGGATGGGTCTTCGAGAATTTTTACTGTCCAGGAGTGACAGGTGCATTGAAGGACACACATGACCTACAACCACTGTTGTAACCATTTCACCAACACTCCTGATGTGGACAAGGACGTTTGAATTGCTTTATGTATCTGAGTTAATAAATATGCACCATTTTGCAAGTTAACCTATGGCATTACACATATTTCAGTGGAAGCGTGTTTGTGTGAGAATTGCAGACAAGGGTGGAATGTTTTTTGTAATGTGAACCATCCTTGTATGTAAAAGGGGACTGACCATATGTCCACACACAAGACTGATAACATGTAGGGATGTAAGACTACAGTGGTCACACTGTAGTGACAGGGACCTTGTGTGGAGGACAAGATTGCCCAACTTGAATGGTATAGGGTAAATTCCTGAACACACATAAAAGTTGTATAGAGGAAATTACGAGGGAACAAAATGAACTTACCTACCATACTCAGAATGTACCATGAAGGACCTGCACACATTATTTATTTATTTTACACACCACCTCTTGGGGAGTTGATGGACCCCCAAGCTAAAGGTGAATTACACATTTGAGGGGCCATGTAACAGAAATTTTGCCATTTGCCCCCCCAAAAAAGACTCAGCACAAGGGGATGTCTTGTAGAAGCCAACATTTATGACCATGCTGACTGTACATTTGATCACTTTTGCCTGTGGGGACACTGCAGCATACAAAAGTGCCTGCATGCCTACTGTCTGTTGGTTTTAGAGTATATAAGGACCTTTAGATAATTTATTGACCTAATCTTTGTCTGACATGTCCATATGCACAGTTTTAATTTAATGTTATTTCTTACTTAGCCCCACAATGGGGAAATTTCCATACAGGCTACCACTCATCCATCACACTCACACAAGTGATTGTACCCTCGCCTGCTTGCGGTGGTGAGAGCACTGAATCCTAACCACGGGACCACTGCCAGGGCAACCGGGGTTATTGATGTTAACAAACCACTGTCAGCCAATCTGAAGTGTGTACCTTTCATGAGCATGGTGTAATGTCTGTTTAATGAAGACTACTGTCATACTTTAGGAAGCATATTTTTCCAAAGTCCAAAGCATGTTGTGAACTCCCAACTGAATAATTTGAAGGGGCTGGATATATTCTCACTGTGGTTCCATCGTCTCTAATTGATGACAGGATTTTATGCGTGACATTGATGTTTAAGTTTATCCAGTTTATCCCTAGAGGTCCAATCGGGTCTTGGTGTCCTCACCTATCAGCAATCCAGGACTGCTGCCAACCAATTATTTATATGTGTGCTCACAGTTAGCCAATTGACCATTGTTAACTATACTGTCCAACAGTTCATTGGCAAGACTACATAAGTACTGACAGTGTAGATGAGCCTGATAATATAAAAAAGAAACCTGGAATCAGTGACACACACACATAAGACCATGAACAGGGAGACAGGCACCCACTATGTGAGACATGCTTATGAGCCTGTCATGTGAAGGAGGCCATATCAAGGTTAGTGAGTCTGTGCTCTTGGCTTGTTAAGATGGAAAAGTTAGTAACCAAGCAACCACTTGAATTTCACAATTAAACCCAAGGCCATACAGACAAGTGGTGGTGGCTTACAATATAAGAAAGGGGTGTATGCATTTTTTGTCTACCAAATGCAACTTCTAGTTCAGATCAGTAAAAGCTCTCATAGCAGAAGAGCAAACAGAAAGACACTGGATAAAGGTTTGTAGAAGGTCTAGAAAGTTACATGTAGACCTGCATGGTCTGTGGACCAACTAAATAGTTTTGGACTAAAATGAATGTAAACTGATTTGTACATTTGCACAAAAAAATAAAGAACCAGTTTGTCTACATTAGGGTAGGTTCAAGAAATGTTAAAGCAAGCATTTTCTTGTCTAAGTAGTACTATAAGGGATATAATCAAAACAAAAAACAAACCAATGATACCGATAACCACTTGACCTTTCATTGATGGCCCAATGGTCAACTTTACTGAAGCATCCATAGAAATGCTCTCTTAAGCAGTTATGAGCCCTTATTTAATCCCAGACACACTAGGTAAGTATTATGATAATGAATGCTGTGATCTATGGTAGTGCCCATTCAATTCACTTCAATTGTATAGCACCAAATCACAGAGAAGACCTTATCTCAGGGCACTTTTCATATAGAGCAGATTTAGACCATAGCATTACCCTGTAATGCCTTTATAATATTATTTTACCCAACAATTCCCTTCATGAGCAAGTACTTGGTGACAGTGGCAAGGAGAACGAGCAGTACTAAAGAGAGCAGTAGGAGAGAGATCTTACAGCAGCACAATACAAGTTTCACATATCTACATAGAGATGTAAAGTAATGGTAGTAACAGCAGGTGTTGAGCACGAACATGGGCACAGTAGGTGGCTTACAATAAAAAAAAATGAAGACTCTACAGCCCCAGAGGCAAAAGTAACTGCAGAAAGTAACAGGATGGGAGAAAAAGTTTTTTACTGAATTAAAAGATATAAAGAGAGTAACTACCATAGCATTGTCACTGGTCTCCATGCTGCCTTCTCTCGTTCTGTTTTCTGGCGCATTCGCAAACAAACAAACTGAAAGGCATACTCATCAACTGGCAATGGGAAAGTAGTCGCTCATCTATTTTTATCTATTAGCTGTTTCACCCACATTTAAAACACTTGCATATGTGCACTAATTTTGATGTGGTGCTAGTAATGCATTGATGGTATAAAAATACATACAGAGGAAGAGGGGGAGTGAGGAACTGACTGAGCACATTATAGCAAATCCAGACAGTCTAGGCCTATCCGGATGATTCAGGGCTCACCTGAAGTGCAGTATAATGGAGATGTCAGCAAAACAACTGTTCATGAGGACAGAGGGCTCTATTTAAAAGTCATAACTTTTCAATATAATGTTATTTTTGAGTAAACAGGTACTTCAGAGTTTGGCCATGGACATCTGCAACTTATACACACTCCCACCTTTTCCCCACTTCTTATGAATTACCAGCTAAGCAGTCGTTGGATACACAATATGGCAAGCCCTGTTAAAGCCAATTATTTATGTAGGACATTATAATTCCAAACAACCAGCACAGTATCTCATAGACCCTTGTGACTCAGTGTACATTGCTCCCAACCACAGTGTCTTTTTGATAAAACCACTTGTAACCTAAGACTGACATTTTCATATTTCATATATTCCTTGTTTGGATGAGAGGGCAGAACTGCCATGGATATTTCTCACAACACACCTATCCTGATTGGAAATGACTGAGGACAAATCTTGAAAAATTGTCACTCATAAGGTAGCCATGCCTTTAAGTATACCCTGATTTCTTGTCTATTTTACTGTAAATGCGACTGTAATTTACAAAATCATGCTGTATTTAAGACTTGAAAATTAGTGATTGAGACCATAAAATCATGAGGAAAAAGTTAACTGAGGTAGCAAATCAAGCAAGAAGTAGGGTGAATTTTTCATAAGATGACATACAGTCTGACTTCTTTTCACCCTCTGATGACCATTAGAAAAAAATGCCTGTTTAAGGCACTTCTGCACTGGCTTCACTTTTTAGACACTGAGTCTCTTTCCACTGTTTATACAGTCTGTGATAGAGGCTGCAAGAACCAACATTGAACCAATGACAAGCATGGTTTCATAAAATCACGAGTTGTCACAACTTGACAAGTAGTCTTGACATCAAGTAGCCAATACATTTACCTTCACTCACTATTAGTAACACCCCATTTAATCAACTCAATACAAGACCTCTTCACTGTGCCATTGCCATTAACTCTCTGTACGTCTGTTGCATAATAAGGTGAAATAAGACAAATTATAGGTAGAAGGATGAAAAATACATTGTGAATGGGGCTTTCTTATGGTCAAATAGCCTCAAAAAAGGAGCCAAGGAAAAATAGAGCACATAATTTCTCTGTACAGTTTTAATAGGACATTAAAAAGCTCTTCAGTGACAATGTTAATCTTTCAAAAGGAAGATATATACATAGCAAGTATTACAGAAAATGTCTTAATCACATCTTTGCAAGTAAACATATAAAAAAATGCAGCAATTTGACAGACAATAACAGCATGGGTGGCCACAAAAATAATGCATTGCTAGTAGTCAATAATCGGTGGGACATCAAGTTAACTACAACAGCCTGTGGGAGAATACTAGGTTTAAACTTGCATTTTACACATGCCAGTCTTATGTTGAAGTTGGGTCCTCTTAATAAAAAAAACCCCTCAAACCTACTTCCTGGTGCAAATTGGCTTCAGAAATTCACCAATAAATTGAAATAAAGAATAAAGTGTATACAAGTAGTTATGCAAAATAACCCTTAGAAACAAAGTCTGCATCAATTCACAATCTATACAGTTCTACAAATATTTGCATTCCAAAGAGTTAAAAAACACTCCACTCCTGAGAGTTTGATTGTTGGCAACATCAATAAATGATGGGTCTGACACGACTGTTTATCCACTGTTTTCTGAGCCATGAGAAGTCTGGTGCTGAAGAAATGTCACCAAGCATGAGAATGTCTCAGTGCACTCTGTGCATTCATAAAGAACCTCTAAAGAATTTCCTTTGTCATTTCGAGTATGATCCATATAGTCATCCTCTATGTCCTCTCCATTACCTTTTTCTCTGGCAGTATCCCCACTGGAACCAGTGGCATGACATGTTTGTCCAATATCACTTGCTTCTCCAGCGCCTGGGTGATTTTGAAGGTGAAGCTCAAGGGATGAATAATTCTTGAGTTGGGCTGGACATCTGGGGCACTTACTAGGTTCCTTTTTGTGATAGCGCAAGTGCCGTTGGTACACACATAACAGCCCAAATCTCTTTCCACATTCCTGACACTTGTAGTTAACTCGGCCTGCTTTTCCAGATTGTTTCCCATTTGGATGCTCCTCTGGTGATGCTGCTTGTTCAATGTCAGAGGAACTCTTTGATTTCTCGTCAGGAGTGAATGTGTTTTTCTTGCCATTAACAGAACTAGGGGCAGGCCCATTTTGTGGATTAGTGTATAAGTGTTTCAAAGCTGGTTTCTTTTCTAATTCATCTTTGTGGTACATGGCTACATGTCTTCTCAAATCACAGCGCTGTGGAAAATGTCTACCACAAAATACACATGTGTGCATTGTACCCTTATGGTATCTCATGTGCCGAGATAAACTACTAGAATGATTAAAGACACGGTGACAGTGCTTGCAAGGATGCAGCTTGCCATTTGGATTACTCCCTCTTCGACGTCTGCCTTTAGGTGGCATTCTTCGCTTAATATTTTTTTGTGATTCTTGATTCAGCTGATCTATTTCCTCTTGAGTCTGATGCGTGAGATGATGCTCCTTAAGAGCGGTTAACTTTTGAAAACGATCCCCACATAAGCCACATCTGTATGGTGTGAAAGAGTATTCAGTATCTATCTCACCACTAGTATTCCTAGAGACTTTACTATCCCCATTCTTAACATCAATAGATGTGCCATTGCTGTAGCAGTTTTCAAGTGGTGTGAGTTCGATGCTCTTAGAGTTAATTTCAATTTCAGGTGCTAAAATAGCATTAGGCTCTTTTCCTTTGCAATGGTACAGTGAATGTGCCTGATAATCTGACATCCAGAAAAAATTCAATTTGCACTTCCTACAAGGATATGTTTTCTCAAACTTTTTTTCCTGCTTATTCTCTGATTTACCCATTGCTGTCGCCTTGGGGCAAAGGTGGTTTTCTTTTTGATGAGCAGTCAGTGCATCCACTTTAAGGAATCTCTTACCACAATGACCACAGTAATGAAAGCTTTCATTGGCATGGTCTAGGAGGTGTTTCTTTAAGTCCTGTCTACCTTCAAAGATCTTACAGCACAATGTACACTTGTAACCTCGCTCCGTGTTTCGATACTGTTGGTGACGATGTAAACTCTGCAGACTGTTAAATGACCTGCCACATATTTCACAACGGTAATGGCCCTGACGAGACTTGTCCAAGTTCAAGTCTGAAGGTCTTGGCCTGAACACATCTCTATAAGGCAATTGCTGTGGCCTCAGAGTTGGAGAAACTGGTTTGATGAGGGATGGAAAATGTGAGGGCAGGACTCCAGGAGATACTGGTTTTACAGTTGAATGCGACTGCAACAGGCCATTTACAACTGTCAGTGTACCATTTTCTTGTAGCACATATTCTCGAGGGACTTCAAATCCATTGGATGAGCCATCAAAGGAAAATGACTCCAAAGGTCCATGAATGGCCATGTGGGCCAACACATTGGAGTACTGGCTGAACCCATCACCACACTCAGTGCAGATGAAGGTGCTTGATTCTCCACCCAACTGTGTTGAAGCAACAGTATTCACTGATTTCTGCTTTTCCATGATGAAATTAGTTTGTCCATGTGCTGATGGCATCACTTTTCAATATGTGCGATTAAAAACACTATCCCGGCATCCATAAAGTTGGTTTCCATGAATCAGTATGTCCACTCTCTCAACAGACTGGTCCTAAAAAGACACGTCGTTTCAGCACCTGGGGGGATAAAACAAACAATTATCAAACCACTGAAGTTCACATTTGTAGAACAAAATTTCAACATATTGAACATTTTAAACTCCTTAGTAAGAAATCATTGCCTTCCACTGTGATCATACATGCCTTTTCCTCATTTAATTCCAGTACACCAGTGAATCTCCCTTTAACCACCTATTCAGTTGATCACTCCTCAACGCATAAAAACTGCCTTCAGAGATTTTGATCATTGAGAGGTTGCCTACATCAGTTTCCCCACTTACTCATCTACATCTACTACAGGTTGTGAAAAATTCTGTTGGTCAAATTCCACCTTGCCTCACCCCAAGGGAAACACCGAACTATATGCTGAATTGGCATTGGCCCCAGTACTGACCTTATTAAGTGGATCGGAAGGCAAATCCAGGGGCTTCATGTTACCAAACATAAAAATAATTCCAATGAATTCTACACAGCGATGTTAACATTTTAAATTTTGGAAAAAAGAGGCACTTGGATCAGTTCAAGTATCAGCAGTTACCCTGAGTTGAAGTAATTGAAGAAACAGTTGAATTGTTGCATTTCTACTGACTGCAGGCTGTTTTGGATAAAACAAATTATAATTATAAATAATGAAGTAATTCTACATAATTCTTCCCATGTGTCATTATCTATGTGGGAAACTGAACATAAGATCTTGGTTAGGAACATCTACAGCTTTTGCTTCCAAGACATGCTTTTTTTGTGATATGATGGAATCTGCCTGTCTAGTATGATGGGATATCATTCATTTGCAATTTAAATAGGCACTAAGGAAGCCAGACCACAGCAATGTGAGCAAACTAATGTCCAGGAGCAACTCATCGTTCCAGTACACACTACTAGAAGGACAGACAGACCCAGTTGTACACCGGTGCAGGGCTGTTAATGCCATTTTTGTCTCTACATACAAAACTGAGCTCGGCTAGGCTATATTGATGACAGTGTCAAACTTGGTATTAGTGTCCTAGTGTTATTCAAAACCTGATCCAAGTTTGATCCCACTCCCCACATCTCATCTCAGCAGACAGTCCAATATCTGTGCACAAAAATAAAGGTGATCTGAGAGGTGCAACAGTGAACACGAACTCTGGCAGAAATAGTAATCTGGGCAAAAAAAGGAATCTAGAGCTTGGAGCTCTACCCATTTTCTCACAATTTTACAGCTACACAATTGTGCCAGAAAGTCAATGTTACTTTCAAATGGTGGTTTCCCAAAGCTACAACTTTCATTTTACCTTGCTATCATACAGAAAACCATTCACGCTGTGCCACCACATCACAAATGATTGTGTTTTCACATGGCTCAGAGTAACTACCCAAACCCACAGCAAAAGGTGTAAGTCTGTCCACTAGACCTAGAGAAGGGGCTAAGCGAAAACAGGGTATTAATCTGCTTTAAAACAATCCAATTTATCACTGTGAGTGCTCGACCATCCAAAAAGGATATTAGCAGTGAAAGGTATCCAAGAGAAGCCCTCCGACATGCCCAAGTCCCCCATTTAAGACCAATGTAGCTGCCCAATTCTGCAGCCAATCTAAATAGGTCAACTGTCATTATCTGACCTGATTACATAACCAAAACCTGGTTTGAATGCAAGGCAGGAACCTGCTTGCCTTTGGTAAACAGGCATCTGTTAGTGGTGCTCTATCAGATCCTGACATTTAGCCAACTACAACACTAGTCCTAACACTGTTGTAAGAGGCCTCTGGTAAGTCTGAGGGAGATGCTGGGTATCATGACTGAGCTGGAAAAACTGCATATAAAATCAGTTATCAAGTGTGAAATTCAGAGATGCCTTTGTAATATGACGTTCTGTGTGATTCATCACTTGTAGGGACTTCTTGCACAACTTAACCTACCTCTTGACATATGGCACCTGTGCAGTGTTTTTGATGAAAGGCATTTGTGCAGTATTGATGTGGAGTGCATACTTGCAGTATCTTAGATTAGGGCATCTGTACGATACTTGATGTATTGCATCTGTGCAATGTCCTTGCACAGGGCACATGCAATATTTTGGTGTGTATGTTCAGGTGTTCATAAATCTGGGTGTGAAACTGCATATTAACTGGAGTTGTATGTATGTGCTGCTACGACGACTGTCTTTCTCTCAAATGCCCAAGACAATTTTCTCCTGGGGACACAATAAATGCTTTTGTCATGGCACTCTCATACTTTCAAGGTGCACTGAGAAGGAAAATGCTCTTGGGAGATCAAAACTCCACCAGCACTTGCATAGACTAGCTTTATTGGGAGACTGATGCCTTGAAGCTTCCGGCCTTCATCCAGGACGAGTTGTGAACATAATTTCAGAAAATTTGCTTATTTACACATCCAGCAATGCTGGAGCACAAGGGCATCATTTATTTGGAGTTGTGTTTCTGGCCACCTGGCAAATGATAGTCTAATATTCACTCTCTTTTACCTCTATTTTTTGGTCTCTACTAACTCCTCCAGAAAAATATCTGTTTCTTTTTGCAGCAGTTAGTCACTAACCGTGTCTGTTGCTGCTGGTGCCGAGCAGGTACCATACAGTAGTATGGTTTTAGGAGCTTTATTTGCTGAAAACAGCTGCCTGCTGTGACTCGAAATAATTATATAAGAGAGGTGAGATTGGACCAAAACAGTAAAGTCCTTATTCTACATATATGATTTATGGCCAGGAATGAACTCTTTGAACTGTGCACATAGCCCCCTAATTTTGGGGGCATGCTTCCCCACCAAATTCAAAACCTAAGTGTATGCTGTTTGAGGCAACGGTTTCAGTATGATTTTTGTAATGCAGAGTTTAAAATGTATTGCTGAATTAAGTGCATCAGATATAGAAGCAAGCAACAAACTGTTCTTAATCTGCTGTTTACACATCAGACTTTTTTCCCCAACTATTGTTGTACCCATGCAGTATGTATGTATGTGTGTGTGTGTGTGTGTGTGTGTGTGTGTGTGTAAAAATTGATCCACCCATGTGATAGTGAGGTTTACAGTCAGATATCTACTTCCACTTCCTAAATTTACATGAAGAAGTCCATCACACTCCACTATGTACAGCACAGCTTGAATTCTCCAGATGCAACCACAATAAACATGCAAGACAGAGATGCTCAAACAGGGACGTCCCAAACCAATGCAAGGGATCACAATGAGAGCTGACATTGATAGATCAATATAAAGTAACCTGATTGATTTCTGACACTTAATTTGGGACTCCGGTCATAAACCACTGCAGTGTGTAAAACACTGAAAACTCAACCATTAAATGCTGTGAGCGAATGATATGACAGACAGACAGACAGACAGACAGACAGACAGAGTACTTTATTAATCCCTTTGGGAGGTTCCCTCTGGGAAATTGACATCTCCATCATTCCTCATATATTACACTGTTTGAATACAAAGTATAAAGTAGAATGTAAAATATAAAATCTAAGAATAGACACAATAATAACAATAATACAATAAATTAGGCAGTAGCGATAACAGAAAATTGTGTCTGTATCCCTGAGTGAGTACAGATTAATAGCAGCAGTGGGTATGGCAATACTAATGGTAACGGTATAGTGCAGTAAGGTAATATAATAATAATACAATACTATAATATAAAATAATACAATATAGAATATAGTAGTAGTATAATGTAATATAGCATATACAGTGTATAACATACATGTATAATATAATAATATAGTAAGGCAATGTTATATGTACTACATTCTACTACATATAACAGTAATAGTAGTAATATACGACTACTACTAATAGTAATATGTGGTATAGTAATAATATATTATACTGTCCTGTGCTATGTATATAACATCAATATGAACAACAGCAGTCACAGAAATAATGGTAGTATGGTAATAATAGTAATAATAGCAATAATAATATTAATAACAAAAAGTGATATATAATATACTATATAATATAATATAATATAATATACTATACTATATTGCACATGAGTCTAGTTTATTGCACAGTCTATAGTCCCTCTGTTCTTCTGTTCGCCCTCCTCCCGCCCAGTGAGGAGATGAACAGTTTGATGGCACGGGGGACAAAAGAGTTCTTCAGTCTGTTGGTCCTGCACCTGGGGAGGAGCAGCCTCCCGCTGAACAGGCTTCTCTGGCTGCTGGTGACAGTGTGCAGAGGGTGGCTGGCATTGTCCAGGATGACCAGCAGTTTGTTCACAGTCCTCTTCTCTGCCACTGTTACCAGAGGGTCCAGCTTCATCCCGACCACTGAGCTGGCCCGCCTGATCAGCTTCTCCAGCCTGGAGAGGTCTGCTTTAGTTGTGCTCCCTCCCCAGCACACAACAGCATAAGACAGAACGCTGGCGAACACGGACTGATAAAACATCCACAGGAGCTTCCTGCAGATGTTAAAGGCCCTCAGCCTCCTCAGGAAGTACATCCTGCTCTGAGCCTTCTTATACAGCTGCCTCGTGTTGCTCGACCAGTCCAGCTTGTTGTCCAGCCACAACCCAAGGTATTTATACTCCTGC
Source organism: Centropyge bicolor (assembly GCA_037975185.1). Classification (NCBI taxonomy): domain Eukaryota; kingdom Metazoa; phylum Chordata; class Actinopteri; family Pomacanthidae; genus Centropyge; species Centropyge bicolor. The sequence continues at coordinate 992,540 of JBBMOC010000038.1, read as the reverse complement.
ACCACCTCCACCTCCTCCGCTCCCAGCAGAACTGGTCTAGGACTGACTCTGTCCCTCCCAAAGTCAATGACCAGCTCCTTAGTTTTGGAGGTGTTGAGCTGCAGATAGTTGTTGTGGCACCATGCAACAAAGTCCCTCACCAGGCTCCGGTACTCCTCCTCCTCATCATCCCTGATACAACCCATGATGGCTGTGTCATCCGCGAACTTCTGTATGTGACACAGCTCTGAGTTGGAGCTGAAGTCTGCGGTGTACAGGGTGAAGAGGATCGGGGACAGCACAGTCCCCTGCGGAGCACCGATGCTGCTGACCACAGTGTCAGACGTGATGTCCTTCAGCCTGACGTGCTGTGGTCTGTCGGTGAGGTAGCTGGATATCCAAGCAACCAGGCAGGGGTCAACTCGCATTCTGTTAAGCTTTTCCTGTAGTGCAAGGGGCATGATGGTGTTAAAGGCACTGGAACTTCAGGGGCTGGTGTGGGGTGGACTGGCTGAACCTATTGAAGAATCGGTTCAGGTCGTTCGCTCTCTCCACACCACCCCCCTCCATGCTGGTCCTTGCTTTGTGGCCTGTAATGGTTTTGACACCATCCCAGACGTCCCTCATGCTGTTCTCCCTCAGCTTCTGCTCCACCTTCTTCCTATAGGTGTCTTTTGCCTCCCTCAGGCAGCGTTTCACCTCCCGCTGTGCTGTCTTCATCTCCTCCATGTCCTGAAGGCCCTCTTCTTTTTGTTGAGGACATCCTTGACTGTGTAATCCATGGCTTGTTATTGGGATAACACACAGCAGTCCTGGAGGGGGCAACCACGTCTGCACAGAAGTTGAGGTAGTCTGTGAGACAGTGAGTCATCCCATCAATGTCCTCATCATGTCCACCCAGCAGTACTTCCCAGTCTGTGGTGTCATAACAGTCTCTGAGAGCCTCCTCTGCTTCAGGAGTCCATCTCCTGATGAAGCGGGTGGAGGCAGCCTGTCTTTGGACCAAGGGTGTGTACTGGGGCTAAATGTACATCAGATTGTGTTCTGACTTGCCCAGTGGGGGCAGGGCAGTGATCCTGTATGCCTCCTTGACGTTGGTATACAATAAGTCGATAGTCCTGTTCTTCCTGGTGGGGCAGTCGTCCACCTGGTGAAAAGCAGCCAGGGTAGAGTCCAGGGTGACATGATTAAAGTCTCCAGATATTATCATGAAGGCCTCAGGATGATGTGTTTGTAGCTGTGCTGTAACGCTGTGAATCCTCTCACATGCAGTGGCTGCGTCTGCCTTCGGAGGGATGTAAACACAGAGGGAGATCACGTGACTGAACTCCCTCGGCAGGTAGTATGGCCGGAGGCTAACGGCTAACAGTTCCAGGTTAGAGCAACATAAAACCTCCTTCACTGTGACATGACCAGGGTTACACCAACGGTTGTTGATGTAGATGATAAGTCCCCCACCTTTGCTTTTTCCGCATGCCTTCGTGTCCCTGTCGGCTCTCACTGCTGTAAATCCCCGCAGGTCCATGTTAGCATCTGGTATCGGTTAGCCATGTCTCCGTCAGGATAAACAAGCTGCACTCCCGGTAAATCCGCTGGTTCTCCAGAGCGGCCAGCTCGTCCACCTTATTCCGCAGTGAATTGACGTTGCCCATAATCACGGAGGGAAGCGATGGTTTGAACCGCCTCCGGTTCTCCGCTGGCCTAGCCTTTAGTTAACCCCCGGCTTTGCAGCCCCGGTACCTCCTCTTCAGCTCCGCTGGGATGGTGTATTACAGTCCATGTGTGGTGGTCCGTAGAGCCAGCAACTTCTCTCGAGAATAAAAGAGAGGGCTGGCTCTTGTGTTTGTGTCCATAATATCCATAGGATACATGTTCATAAAACTTCTCACGGAAGTTGAGGTAGAAAAAAAAACGCTGCAATAAGATAAAAACAGTTAAAACAAAAACAGTGCTGAGGAGCGACTGGAGTAGCTGCCATCACCTACAGCGCCATCTTGTTAGATGCAAAGCAGAGCAGTGGCCGTCAGTTTCAACTAATGATGTATCAGTCAGTGCCAGTTTTTTTCATGTCTATTTTACCAATATTTAACAGGCAAAGCACACTTTCAATGTGCTACTGTTTCACAACTACCTCCAACCTCAGCAGACCATTTAGTGATGAAGAATAGCTGTACGGTAATCATGTAAAATCCTTCTACAAAAAGGTCCAGCATGATGCTTGTCTCCACAGATCATACAAACCAGGACATACACAACATACTGATGGTTTCACATAAAAGACATACGTTTGATGCAGGTTACATTTTCTTAATGCAGAGCTTGTCATCTGTCAGACACATCAAAACTGCTTTAATAGATTTTATGTAGGCTTACTGTAACAATATAATATAATACTGTATAAATGCTGCAATTCAAATACTAAAACTTCCATCATGAAACCTCTTAACAAAATGAAATATGCATATACAAGCATATGATGATGATGACACTGTTATTGCAACACTTCCAAAATCTAAATTTACATCGCTGCAAACACGCACAGGTGAAAATGTCACACTTGATCTGTAACTAACTTCAGTCTACACTGACAGGACATTACCCAGACGTTATCAACGATGCACAAAGACACAATATCCATGTTTAGGATTTGACGACGATCACTAGCAGCAGGTTTAAATGCAGACGTATGCAGCAGCCAGGGGGCGACTGAAGCATTCATCAACAGACATCTATTGAAGCTAACAGCTCGTTAGCCTGCTGTGAACGCTTATGTTGAATTGAACATAATGCACACTCGTGTTGGCTCACTGAAAGACATGAAGCTACAGACAGACATAATAAGAGCAGCCCACACACTGTTTGAGCTTCATGTGAGGCTGTATTGTGGTCAGACAATAGCTAACGTTAGCTGCAAGCTAACGCTAATCAGCGGGGAGAGAAAAGCGCTGTGATTTATACATAGCCAGACATTTACAGCTCAAATAGACAGTTTAGTCAAAGCTTACCACGCAAGCTGGTCCATGTCAGAATACAGTAAATTTAATGTGCGGCATCTCTCCAGCACCGCAGATAACTACAGACTGCTGCAGGCCGCGCTGCCTCCTCCTCCCCCTCCTCCCTCTTCTTCTCTGAGGTGTGCCCTGCATCCTTGCTGTTACATTACTGCCACCTTGTGGAATTAATTAACTCCTCCAGTGCCCTTTAAATCTGTTCCTGCTGTTAGTTCTGATGTTTTTATTCCCTCCATCATTTCCTTTGATTCTAAGTTTGATTTCCTGTAGTTGACAAGTGAACGCTCTTCTGTTTCCGGTGCCTGGCAATGTTCACAAAGTGCTTTATTTTGTGTTGTTGTTTTCCTCTTCACTGATTCCAGTGCTTTTTATTCATTTTCCTCTATGTAATACCCTTTAACTGTGATGTCTATGTGTGTTCTCCACTCCCTCATTACCCATCATGCTCACGTGCACAGGAATCCAAATGAGTGTGACCACAGTGTCTTAAACTACTCATGAGTGTTTTGCTGGCTTGTTGGTCTAGGGATATGCTCAGGGTGTGAGAGGTCCTGAGTTCAAATCCTGGATGAGCCCACAACTTTGCGAATTTTCCCACTGAGGGAAGATTAAAGGAATGCCTTATCTTATTTCTGTTACGTCAATAGGTCTCGGTGATTACTGGATATAGTTTAGGCTGTACAAAGCAGATGCTGAGCCACTCCGGATTGGGCTGTACAACTCACTCAGAAGTCATCCAAATGGGTTACAACTTAACTGTGGATACACACAAAGAGTTTGATATCCGTTTTATTGCAGCTGATGCTGGGAACTGCAAATACAGCAACAGTGTTGTCTGTTATTGAATCTTTGGATCTGTAAAACTTGAACAAAACTTTATTGTTTAGAGAGGTTTAGAGATTTTTTTTTCCTAATTATTATCTACCCCAGATCTTTCTCTTTGTCAGAGGTTTGGTTCTGCCTTCACTTGCAGGGCTGAGAGAGCCAGGCCTGGATTGCATCTGATCCTCCAAGTCCAGATTTTGCTGCAGATCTGAAAACCACTGTAAGAGCCAAAAGTAATGAAATAGGATTTGAACACTTAAATATTATTATCTAGTAAATGTACAGTCAAAGAGTTTTGTTTTGTATGTATTCTGTTTGATGCTATTGCGCATGCGTAGGCTGAGAAATGAACCTGCATATAATCAGTGACTGAACAGGTGTGATTGATGGATTAGACAATGTGAATGTAGTTTGGAAGCATAGAGTTTTTTGACCGTCTCATGCCATACTTAAGAAATCCTTTTTTGTTTTATTGAACTTTCTGTTGGACATATGTTGATGAGGAATAAATACGAAACGTCATTCAAAGAGTTGAGTGAGTTTATGAACTTTTGTATGGAGTACGCGTCAGAGCCTTTCTGCTGCTCACATTGAAGGAAGTGGCCAAATTAAACAAAGGACAAATCAGAAATTTTGCCACTACATTTAGTCAAAAAACTTGCTAAAGACTGCTTAGAAGACCACTGAAGAAGTCTGGAGAGTTTCATTCATTCATTGCGGACATCGTACGTCGCTGCGCCGAGAGGACTGGTTGAAACTGCTGGGATTACAAGACGCACCGTACTGCTCTTCATTCATCCTGAAGTTTGTCAGTCATCATTACCGTGGAGGGTTGGAGTGTGCGAGTCACAAAGGAAAGACTTCACAATCACCGTGAGTGGATTTAATTTGGACGTGTTGCATGCATCATGTCGGAGGGCGAGATGGAGGACAACATTCCATTACAAAAAGATGTTGACAGGTGATCGTACATTGACAAGGGAGTGGAACTCCTCATCGGAACCAAGGAGCACAAAGTCTTGGAACCATGGAAAGTGATCTATAGCCAGAACAACGGACCATATGCGGTAAAGACTGCTGTTGGGTGGATTCTTAATGGTCCACTTAAAGGGCGGTCTGACAGCTCAGTGGATGACAACACACTGTCATGTGCAGAAGTCAACAGAATTACCGTTGAAAATTTAGAACATCTACTCATACAGCAATATAATCATGACTTTCCTGAACCTAACTGTGATGACAAGTCAGAGATGTCACAAGAGGACCACCGCATCATTGATTCTGTGTCAAGCTCTGCATGTTTTATGGATGGACATTACGACTTAGATCTTCCCATGAAGAAAACAAATGTCCAAATGCCAAACAATCGAAGTGCTGTAATGCAACGAGCACTAAATCTCAAGAACAAGTTGAAAAAGAATCCTGTGTTCCATGAAGAATACACAAGTTTTATGAATGACATGTTGAACAAAGGATATGCAGTAAAAGTGCCAACAACACAACTGAGCCGCCATGATGGGAAAGTATGGTACATTCCCCATCACGGTGTATACCATCCAAAAAAGAAGAAGCTGCGTGTAGTGTTTGACTGCTCCGCCAGTTATCAAGGAGTTTCTTTGAACAGTGAGCTTCTACAAGGACCAGAATTGACCAACTCCCTCATTGGAGTGCTTACACGATTCAGACAGGAACCAATCGCTCTGATGGCTGATTATCAAGTGAGAGTTCCTGAATGAGACACTGACCTTCTGCGCTCCCTGTGGTGGCCAGGAGGAGACCTTAGTCGTGATGTAACTGAGTACAAAATGGTTGTTCATCTCTGTGGTGCAACTTCTTCTCCCAGCTGTGCCAGTTTCACGCTCCGGAGGACAGCAGAAGAAAACCGCTGTAAGTCATCACCTGAGGCTGTAGATACAGTCTTAAAAAACTTTTACGTCGATGACTGTTTGAAGTCAGTTGCTAGTGAAGCTCAAGCAGGTGAGCTGATGGAAGAACTTACAACATTATGTGCTAGTTGAGGATTTCGGCTTACAAAGTGGACCAGCAACAGCCATGCATTGCTTGCCTCAGTTCCAGACTGTGAGAGAGCAAAAGAACTGAGAGACCTGGATTTAATCCATGATGCACTTCCTGTGGAACGTGCTTTAGGAGTGCTGTGGTGTGTTGAATCTGACTCATTTAAGTTCAGGATCAATCTGAAACACAGACCTATCACAAGAAGAGGAATTCTCTCAGTCACAAGCTCCATCTATGATCCACTGGGTTTCTTAGCTCCAGCAATCCTGCCTGCAAAAGATGCTCATGCAACAACTGTGTAAAGAGAGATTGTCTTGGGATGATGAGATTCCAGAGCAGCTAGGCCGACAGTGGACTACATGGCTACAAGAACTTCATCAAATCTCTGATGTAGGCGTGAACAGATGCATCAGACCAATGAACTTTGGACACGTCTCATCAGCACAGCTCCACCACTTTGCTGACGCAAGTGAAAAAGGATATGGAACAGCCTCTTACCTGAGACTGACAAGTAAAGATGGACATGTTCACTGTGCCTTGATGATGGGCAAATCACGTGTTGCCCCACTGAAACAAACCACCATTCCACGCATGGAGCTAACTGCAGCAGTGGTTGCTGTGAATATGGACAGGCTGTTAAGAAAAGAACTTCAGATGGATCTGCTTAATTCTACATTTTGGACTGACAGCACAACTGTGTTGAAATACATTGACAATGAGACTCTGCGCTTCAAGACCTTCGTCGCAAACCGTCTGGCCATCATCAGAGAGGCTACCAAACCTCAGCAGTGGAAACATGCCAGCACTTCACTCAATCCAGCTGACTGTGCATCCAGAGGGCTTACACCTAGCAAATTCATGTAGAACCAGAGCTGGTTTCATGGGCCAGACTTTCTAAAAGACTCAGACACTCAGTGGCAATGCAGACCAGATATGTCAAATTAAACAAAGGACAAATCAGAAATTTTGCCACTACAACTACCTTCCCATAGTCCAGTCTTGATCTAATTACCACTACACATGTATATAATTCAAGAAAGCTCCTAAGAATCTAAATCGTTCCATGGTCTTGAAATTATTTCAACATTGGTTCAATTTTTCTTGTAATTCTCTTTCTTATGAAGAACATTACTTTAACCTTTTCAACTGAAAATTTTACTTCCCCCACACCTCAACTTGAAGCTCAAATGTCTCCTTTTCCACAGAGCCCCAACACATGCAAATAATGATCACATCTATTGATACTTTTCTAAAGACATCATTCACCATGAGACAGAATAATATGGGACTTCACATTCACAATCACATTCCTCTGTGGTGTCACATTTTCAACCCCTTACATTTTTTATACCAATATGTCTTCATTTTAAGGTTGTATCAAACATCATAACTTGTAATTGAAAATGACAGAGGATACATTTCTGCATACACCGTTGAAATGGTCCTGTGGAAGGAAAGGAAATGCTTATCATGAATTTATATTCACATGCAAGCTATATTACTATATATAAACTGCATATGCATTTATTTGGCTTAAATTAGTGATTCCTTTCAGTATATAAAATAAAATAAAAATTTATCAAAGAATGTGGCAAACTTGTAGAAATGTGTGTCGATCAGTAGCCTCTAGGTGTTCAGTGCACCATCAGAAATAAACATTTAAGGGTGTTTTACCGTGTGAAAATGCAGATCAAGAGAGGAAATTGAAAAGCAAGCTCAAGAAATGGTTTCTGTGGGGATTTGATGGGTGTTGGGTGTGAGGGGGAAGTGGGATAGCTGTTGTTGGGGATGATGCTGCAGAAAGAATCTTGCTATAACCTTGTTTGTGCAGTGCATTAGAAATACTTAAATTTATAGATTCCTTATCCAGTAAATTGGTTCCATATGGTTATTTACAGTATGCTATATTTTATAGCAAGAGGACCACAATGTTCTTTGTCCACTATTGTTACTATTATGTCATTACAAGCACTACTACTATTATTTATGTTATATTATTACAGCATAACAGGAAAAAATGAAGACAAAAATGACAACAAATCCCAAGAGGAAGTGGGTGACAGTCATGTCCTGATGACCACACTGTCACAGTTGATTCACACATGGCATTTTAATAGTCATCAGAAAAGCAAACTTCCTGAAGTTGTTGATTTTTTTCTATTTTTTTCGGGAGGATAGAGGTCAACACCACCAACAACTTATGATATATAGAAGATATGCAGTATTTCTTTTGTTATGCCATATTTAAATGTACAGCATGTAATTTCTGATGTTAGGAGTCTCTCAATCAAAATAATACACAAACAAAACACATTATTGGAATTGTTGTCTTCATTATTACACAACCCCCTTTGCAAATGACAGTCACACTGACCTGAGTCAGGCAGGAATCAGGTTGACACAATGACGTAACGTATTTAAGTTTTATTTACGTTATGTTAGCCACATTTGCTGACTTCCTTCCTCACTCTCTGAATCATCATCTTGTGTTTCCTGTGTTTCCACTGAAATTATAACAACTAGAGGGAGATGGGGCAACGCCACAAAACCACTCGACTGCATGACACACCCATTTCACGATCCAACACACCCACTGAGATCTTTTCCTAAAGCTCACCAAGCAGTTTTGGTACCTTTAAACATAATCAAAATGGAACTGTTTTGTGGTGTATCATGTCCCTCCACACACACTGAGCTTGGAAAAACAACAGACACAACCAGGACAACTTGGTTTCAGCAGCAGTGTGGTTTGTTTTGAAAGAAAATCGGAGAGTGAAGACTCACCAAGAAAGATGGCGGCCACAGGGTCCGATCCAAGTCTTGTCCTGGAGTCTGCTGGAGAACGAGGCGAGGAAGGGCTTGATGAGCTGCTGAGAAGCTTGTTTGAGGCTGAGTACTGGGAGTACAATTAGGACACCTCCAGACCTTGAGAAAGGTCTGTTTATTCCACCCACAAGTCTGTCAAATACAACAATGCATTCATAGTTCATCAGCAGATATAACAGGTGTACACTCAATTGAGGCCTTGACAACAAACTCCTGTAGACATTGAGGAGAAGGTGCCTAACTTCTTTCTAGTGTCCCATTCTGGCTTACACCAGCTTCAGTGCACAGACATGTTGCTCTGTCCTGAATTTCCTCCCACAGCCTGATCTTAGTTTTCCTCTATGCATTAGACTGAGACATAATATGCAGAAGTGTTACCTGCATTACCCATCAACACTGCATATTGTCATGCTCAGGTTCAAAAGTTCAACTGGCTGTGCAGTTGGCTCCATGTGTCTCTGTTTCCTAATGAACAGCTCATCTATGACCGAGTTGGAAAAGCTGTACAATATTTGTATGTTTATAGAAAATTTTGCTGCTGCTTCAACGTTGCCAACCACATCACAAACAAGGTTAGATCTGGGTGCATGTCAGTGAATGTACAATGCACATGGCACCTCCTTAAATTTCTGCTGTACCCTGTTCTTGTACCCCAACATGATGGCAGCTCGATCGTAAGCCTGTCCCACGAACATTTTTTATCTATGTTGCACCTGCTGAGCCTCTGTTCTATGCCTCTCAGGGGCAAATTGGTGTTCAGGCCATCTGCATATGTGAAGTGCAGGAATTCCACATGCACCTCACCTCCTCTTAAGTACTGCACAGCAATGGAAATTTGATTACTTTTAATAATTTCTTAATAATATATTTCTGCAACCACAAGGGTGAAAAGTGGCACCTGATACTACAAGTCCCTCATCTGTATCCTCTCATCCTGCTCCATCTCCTTGTCCCATTGCATTTATTATTCCCCCTGCTAGGAGGAAGTGGCAGGTGCCTAGTTGTCTTCTTCCCTCTCAGGTATCAATAAAGAGTTACCCACCTCTACTGTTTGAGGATATTTGAAAAAAAAGAAAAGAAGAAAAGATCCATAAAAACATTACACTTTCCCAACTTGCTTGACTAGTGTTACATGGAAATGGAAAGGATTGTCTTACTGTGCTCAGTAATTTTCTTGGTTGTTCAAATGAGGGGTTAAGATGGGCCTAATACAATTCCTGGTGGGACTGTGGCCCAACCAAGCCATGCCCTGCCACTGCCCATGGCGGCAAGCTGTTTGTTTTACAAACCAACTGCAAGAAAGCAACAGATACAGCCAAAGATGTATGCAATACAGCTTGTATGCTTAATTTAAACTGGTGACTCATAGTTCTTCAGAAATACCAGAATTACTCAACACTACAAAAAAGAGATAAAATACTGATACTAAGATACTGATACCGAGACAATAATGTCAGTGGTTCAGAAAAACAAGAGCAGCATTTTTTCCCTACAAAAACATTTCTCAGAATTTTAAGATAATAATTTCATTACGTCAGAGGTTTTTTTTTCATTTAAACATTTCTCAGGATTTTAAGATAATGCTCACATGAATTCAGCAAGAACAGAGCAAACATTTTTTATTAAGTGAATGCATTACACCTCTGTAGTCTTAACAATTTTTCATTTTAATGTTTAATTTGTTGTCTGTATTACCTTTAATTTAGACAACTGTTCAATTCTTTCCAACATGAAGGAACTGTGATGGAAAGCTGTACTGCTATTTCAAAGCGTTCTCCACAATGAAAGTTTTAATTAATTTATTTATTGTTCTAAAAGTAGTGAAATGAACTACTCCCCCGGGTTGATAAAGCTATAAAGGACATGACCTCAGTGTCCTCAATGTTAGTGGCCTTACTTATCGAGTTCAACATGTCTCAAGAGCTGCTGTTCCAGTCCTCACTGCAATCATCCAGTCTGTTCTCTGTACGTCCATCACTGTGTGGTTTGGATCGGCCACCAAACAGGACAGGAATAGACAACTGAAAAGCAGTGTGCTCCTGTCTTTCTTTCCTTCTAATATTTGCTGGTTTAAGATGCACCCGAGTCAGCCACACATTGCTGCTTGAAGTTGGGGAACCTTCTTTGACTTGAAATACACTTGATAGATAAGATGTAAAACTGTTTCCTCGGCTGGTCATTTAATATGGTGAAAAAAGCCTATAAAATTAAAAATAATCACAACCAATAAATATCAATAACAGAATATATACATTCTGTGATTGTCAACTTGGTAGTTAGGATACATTAACATGAGGTATAATGAGGGGGGTTGTGCGTGATAGATACTAACACAAGATAAGATATACCTTTATTCGTACCACAGTGGGGAAATTCACATCCCTTGCTCAACAGCATGTGTCAGTGTGTGATACCAGAGAAAGAGATTCCAGGCACAGTCTTTAGTGAAATGTAGTGAAAACTGAAAACGAATAAGCCCAAATAATATTTTAATAATGGAAAATAATGATAACATGATCGTCATTCAGAGATTCTTTGAAGAGTTGGCCATTAGGGCTAAAAATGATTCGAACAAAAACAGAGTTAATGAATAATGGAAAACAAAGTTATAAAAACCATACAACTGCTGCCTTAGAAGCAATAGCAATACAGATATTTTGTGACAGTGCTAGAGTGAGAGTATCGGCTTATTTACATAATAGATAACTTTATACTACAGCATCAGATTCAACAGACCTTTTGGTAGGACATTCGCGAGAAGCCTCCTCCTGGAAGGCAGTCTCCAAAACATTCAGGATGGATTTGCGAACTTTGTCTTTGAAATCTTGACCCATGAACACGTACAGCAGTGGGTTCAAGCAGCTGTTAAAAAAGGCCAGGCTGTTGGCTATGGGAAATCCGATGGTGATGACGTGATTTAATATATTACATTCATGATTCTCCGTGTGATTAGCCAACATAATTAGAGCCATGATGTGATAAGGAGCCCAGCACAGGAAAAAAGTGGTGATCACAGCAGCGATGATCTTGAAGGGGCGACTTGATTGGCTGGCCAGGGTGCAGTTTCTTCTCAGGCGATGGATGATTACAGCATAACAGGAGACAATGACAGTGAAGGGGACAACAAATCCCAGGAGGAGGCAGGCGATGGGCATGGCCTCATCAGAAAGAGCAGAGTTGTTGAAGCAGTAGATGTTGTTGTTGTTGTTAGATGATGGTGCAGTGTCCATGACGATGAAGCTAGGAGCGCTGAGAATCAGAGCCAGAACCCAAACACCCAGACTCACACAGGATGCCTTGCGTACATTTCGGTGGTTCTGTGCCCAGACGGGCCACACCACAGACACACATCTGTCCACACTGATCACCACCAGAATGTAGATGCTGGCAAAGACATTCAGGGAACTTAACATGCTTTCCAGTTTGCACATGAATTTGCCGAAAGGCCAGTGGAAATCCAATGCTGTGTATGTTACATTGAGAGGCAGGAACGCTGTGAAGAGGAAGTCGGCCACAGCGAGGTTGAGGAACCAAACTGTGTTGACTGTTTTCTTCATCTTGAATCCAGTCACCCAGATAACCACTCCATTCCCGAGCACGCCGAGAACAAAGACCAGGCAGTAGACTATGAGTGACATGATGTTGAGGGACTTTCTCAGATCAGCATCCTTTTCTGCACATTCATCTGTCACATTGTTGTTACAGGAAGGTGCAATGGTAATATTCTCCATTCTTGTCCTGAGACCTGCAATGACAATCTGAAAAATAATATAACATATCAACAACGATGACAACATTATTTAAGGTTTGCCAGGATATGCCTCATATATGATGTATGTGTATATAATCTAAAGCAGTTTCTGTCATTATCTTGACATTAAAAGGATATTCAAAGGAAATGGGTACCTTTCTTACAGCTTGTCAGTCAGATGAGGATGTGTGCAGCACAAACAACTGCAGGTTAACCAAGGTCTGTCTGACTCCTTAAATACTGTCACTTCATCACCACATACAGGCGGGACCACATGTAACATGATGTGACTAATGATAAAATCCCACACAAAAAAACTCACTAAAGTCTGTTTCTCTAAAAATTTCTAAAACAAATTTAAATAACTGCAACCCACTGGCCCTTGAATTGAAGACAACTTTTTAAAAATGATTAGCTATTATTAAAAGTTGTTTCTAATAATCTGTCATGGGGTAGAGAGACAAATTAGTTTTTATTTCCATTAACATTTTGAGATAAGGCATAAGGGAATAGAGAACAATAATTATTCAAGTGAAATCCAATAGATGGTAGAAAAAGTAGTGACAGAACAAAGCTAATTGTAGATATATGATGACTCCGAATCACAGTCCAAAAGAGGCAGAAAGCATGAGCTGAAATACAAACTCAGATCCCATCAGCTATGACAATTTAGTTTTTAAATTAGCTTTTTAAATTTGATTTATTTTCATTTGCAGATATGTGTTTACTAGCTGAAATGCATTCTGCTCATGATTCTTGCATCTCAAGTTGCAAATCAAATTGAAAACATTTTCTGGCGTGGATGACCCTCACATCCATTATTTATCATGTGGATATCTAGTGGTTGCATTGGAAGCTCTGCAAACATTTGCCGTTGTCCCCAGAGGCTGAATCACTGTCAGACAATAGCCAATGGATTCCAAGATTGCTCAAATTTCATACAGAAAGCAGTCATTACAGAGCACTTGGGGACAGTGGTTTCATGAGAGAACTGCCACAATTGGAACATCACCACAGTCATAATAATAAATGCACAGCTGAGATGTTGAGGCGTCAGCTAAGCACAACCATATTCTGACAGGATTCAAGATGGCGCTGTAGGTGACGGCAGCTACTCCAGTCGCTCCTCAGCACTGTTTTTGTTTTTACCTGTCTGTCTGTAATAGTTGTGCATGTATATCCAGACATACTGTACACAGTGGTTGCGCTTACAGATTTGCATTTCATATAAGAGTGGGCTGTTGGTCTTGATGGAGGTTAGCCCCTCACCCTTAGTTGTTTATTAAGACATTGTTCAACAAAGCAGGAGCAAATGCAGGACACGCTCCCCTCAATCCATTTCTTATGTGCCGCGCCCTTTAACAGGCTTAACAATTCGTTCAAGCCATCGGGCTCTGTTTCTGAATGACCAGGTCGACGTGTGAAACCTAGACTTTTTTGATTTAAAACCACCGGCCCACTGATTGATGACCTCTCTTGCCTGTTTGGTTGGACGACAACCCATCTTTGATAGCTTATTTCCACCTCTCCCAATCTTATTTGAGGTGAGTAAGGGGAAGGTGCTGTCCGAGCTTTGATTTCCACTGGCCACACCAGGTGCATGCTCCTTCCTACTTCTACTCACTGAAGTGTTCCATTAACTATCTGTTAAATTCCTCTAATTTTCTGGCTCTCAAGAAGTCAGGAGGCAAATACTGGATCAGAGCATTTTTTGAACATTTGCTCAGTGCAAAATAGCCCTTTTGCATTCTAATAGTGAATATATGCAAAACATCTTGTTAGGGCTGGGTGGTATGACCCAAAATTCATATCATGGTATAAATTGAATTCCGTCACGGTAACGGTATCGCGGTATAAACATAGACTGTATAAAACATGGACGTAGTGTCCGTGACGTCGTGAAGTCGGTCACAATCAGTCAGTTTTTGAAGTGTACTTAACTTAATTTTTTTCCCCCCTGAAACATTCAGAAATGAGACGTTAATATATATATATATTTTTTGGAACTTTGTTTTTATTTCAATTCAAGCAAATAATACAATCATTTTCAGAATCACCAGGGTTTTTTGTTTTTTTTTCCTGTTTCTTACAGCTGTGTCTATGTAGTTTAAAGGCAAACCAAAAGATAAGAAAAACCAAATGCTGAAATTATTAATTTTGAAATCCAACAAAGCAAGTAAAACAAAAGTGTATATTGGCCAGAAAATAAATAAATAAACAAACAAAAAATTAATCAAACAAACAAGCAAACAAAAAAAATTAAATTAAAAAGATTTAGTAAAAGAAAACGGGTAAAGGTGATAGGGGGGAATTGTGTGTGTGTGTGTACAGTGACATGTATGCGTCAAGAGGTAAGTCAGGTGGGAAGATGTAGATGTATATGGACTGCAGACTATGTGAATGAATTTCAGTCACTTCACTGTGTCAGTATGGCGACAACAGGGCTCCATCGCTTAATAAAGGTTTCTTTTTGGAGTCTCAAGGAGTAGGTTATCTGTTCCATTTGGTAAATTTCCCACACCTTCTCAGTCCATATATTATATGTCGAAGGGTCAGGTTTTAACCACTTGATTGTAATACATTTAATTGCTGCTGTTGTCAGTATTTGCTAAAGGTATTTCTTTGCTCTTCCATCAATGCCCTCTGGTATTAGGCCCAAAAGTACTATCCTTGCATCTTTTATGAGATTTTGGTTAAATATTAACTTAAGTGCCTCAAAAATTTCTGTCCAAAAAGTACTTAACTTAGTGCATGTCCAAAATATGTGGGTATGGTTACCAATTTGTGTACCACAATTTCTCCAACATTTATTTGAGTGTGTTGAGCCCATTTTTGCCAGTATTTCTGGTGTCCGAAAAAATCTCATTACCACCTTCCATCTGAATTCCCTCCAAGAATTTGAACTGGTTACTAAGTGCACACCAGTACATACTTCGTCCCATTTGTCTTGTGGTATGTCTGTACCCAATTCGATTTCCCATCTCCTTTTTATCTGTAAGGTATCATCAAGAGTCATACATGAAAATATTTGATAAAAATGACCTATAATTTTCTTGCCAACATTTCCTTTCTGCACTTTAATCAAAAGCTCCTCAATTGGGGTAGGCTCTAAAACTTTCATCCACTCGTTATGTTTTGTTAGAAAATCCCTTAATTGTAAATATCTGAAAAAATCTGATTTAGGAAGCATATATTCTGCCCTTAACTGTTCAAAGGACTTAAGACAATGGTTGTTACAGAGTTGGTGTAAATTAGTGAGTACATGATCTACCTATTTTCTAAAACCTGCATCTATACGGGAGGGTATAAAATCTTTAATATATCCAATGTTCGAAAGCACTGAAATTGCTTTGGGCAGTCCAAATGACTGATGATGATGATTTTATTTTCCTCCAAATTGTAACTGTGGCTCTGGTCCATTCACCCATTTCAGTTTCCCTCAGGGGGACATCTAGGAAGAGCAGGAACTGTAGGGGCCATATACATAAATTTTTTTCTATATTGAGCCAGCGTGTAGAGGAAAAATCCTGGATCCATGTTGTTAAAGGTTTTAATTGTGCAGCCCAAAAATAGTATCTCAAATTTGGGAGTTTGAGCCCTCCACATGGTTTAGAAAGCTGCAGTGTTTTGAGTCTAACTCTTGGTCATCTTCCTTGCCATATAAATTTGGAAATGAGCCTGTCCAATTTATCGAATGTACATTTAGGAATATCAATAGGCAACATCTGAAATGGATAGAGAAGCTTGGGCAACACATTCATACGTACACTTTCAATCCGGCCAAACAGAGATAGTGGCAGTGTTGACCATCGGTCTAAGTCCTTACTAATGTTTTGGATTATGTTTTTATAGTTTGCATTATATAACTTTTCTAGTGATGAGGGGATTTTGATTCCAAGGTATTTGATCCCATCTTTTGGCCACTTGAATCCACCCTGATGCCTAACCGTCTGTGAAATTTTGCCACTTATGTCCATGGCCATTGTTTTGTCCACATTCACTTTATAGCCAGAAAAATGCCCATATGTGGTAATAAGGTTTTTTAAGTATGGAATTGTTGTTTTATGTTCGGTTAGGTATAAAAGTACATCATCTGCATACAAAGATGCTTTATGTTGTTCTTCATTTATTGTCAATCCCTTCATGTTGTTGTCGTCTCTAATAAGCTGCGCAAGTGGTTCGATACAAATATCAAATAGTAAGGGTGACAGGGAGCAACCCTGTCTGCAACCACGTTCAAGGGCAAATCGGTCTGATAAAAACTTGTTCACTTTAACTGCAGCATGTGGGTCGGAATATAATGTTTGTATCCACTTTATAAAGTTGGGGCCAAATTGGAATCACTTCAGTGTCTGAAAAAGGTATTTCCAGGACACTTGGTCGAATGCCTTTTGGGCATCGAGTGATAATATCATAGTTTCCTCCTCCTTGGTTTTTGGATGGGTCATTATATTCAGTAACCTTCTAACATTATCCCCATAATGTCTTCCAATAATAAACCCAGTTTGGTCAGGGTGAATAATTTGAGTAATAATTTTATTGACGCGTCTTGCTAAAATGGCTGGTAATATACGTAGATCTGTATTCAGCAATGATATAGGTCTGTACGATTCACATTTGGTGGCATCCTTATCCTCTTTATGAATCACTACTATTGTTGCCTCCCTCCAGGAAGGGGCCATGGTCCCAGATTGTAATGCATGGTGATAAGCTTTTAATAACAAAGGTGAAACTATCTCTTTAAATGTCTTACAAAATTCATTAATATACCCGTCAGGGCCCGGACTTTTATTGTTCTTCAAGGTAGAGATTACCTGTTGTATTTCCGATTCTTTGATCGGTTCATCCAATTCTTTTGCCATAGGCTCTGTTAGTTCCTTTAATTTTATACTGCCCAAGAATCATGCCAATTTGTTATCATCTGTACAGGTGTTCCTATTTCTATACAGAGATTTGTAAAATTCTGCAAATGACTGTGAGATCTCATCAGGTTTTGTAATTGTTGAGTTATTATACATGAGTTTCTGTACGGTGCGGGATGATTGCTGTTTTAATAGTCTTAATACTAGCAGTCTACTTGCCCTGTTGCCATTTTCGTAATATTTTTGATTTGTAAACCTTAAGATGCCCTCAGTCTTTTCTGTAATGAGATTGTCTAAATCTCTGCGTGCTTGTTTGAGAGTGTTGAACAGACAGGGGGTTGGTGTCCTTTTGTGTTGATGCTCAAGCTGTCTTATTTTGTCTTCCAGTTCAATTTGCCTTGCTTCCCTACTCTTTTTTTTCGCACTTGCAAATGAAATAATGCGACCTCGGATATACGCCTTAGCACAGTCCCATAGAATGAGAGGTGATATTTCAGGTGAGGTGTTAGTGTCTAGGTAATCATTCAACTCAGTTGTCACAAATGTGGAAAATTCCTTATCTTTTAAAAGTGATGCATTTAATCTCCAGTGTTTGGTTGTTGGCCTGTGACCTATATCCCATGTCAATGCGAGAGAGGCATGGTCAGAAATAGTAATTGGTAAAATCGTAATGTTTTCTATTCTGTGCAACTCTGCCTTGCAGGTAAAGAAAAGGTCAATTCCAGAGTAGGATGAGTGTCTATGGGAAAAAAAAGTAAAGTCTCTATCTTTAGGGAATTTACTTCTCCAAACATCAACCATTCCTGATTCTAGCGATAGGTGTTTAAGCATCTTACTCATTCTGGAAGTAGGAGATTTTGAGGGAGGTTGTCTGTCCATAAACTGAGACTTGACACAGTTAAAATCTCCTCCCAGCAATAAGATACCAGTACTGTGTTGCAGTATTGCAGTAAATATTGTACTAATGAAACCAAGCTCATCCTCGTTTGACGCATATATGTTCATGAGAGAGACCTGTATTCCATCAATAGATCCATTAACTAAAATAAACCTACCCTCGGAGTCTTTATGAATTTTAGTTGGTATGAAATTGACCTGTCTATGTATCAGAATAGATACTCCCCTCTTTCTTCCTGACTGGTGCGATGAGTTTTGATATTTTGTCTGCCCAAGATCTTTTTAGCTTCTCATGTTCTGTTTCTGGCAGGTGTGTCTCTTGTAAGAATGCTATTTGACAGTTAGCTCTTCTTAACTGATTAAGGATTTTCTTCCTCTTTATAGGACTACGTAGCCCTTTAACATTAGCTTATGACTTTTAACGACCCCATGACTCAAAGTTGAATTGTTGATAATAGTTGTGAAAAGTGATGGGACAGAGGGCAGGTTTAGTGGAGACAGGTAAAAAATTGGGCAACAGTATGCAGTATCTATATGAAAGACTGTATGAGTGTGAATGAGTGTGTGACTGTGTATAGTAAGTAAGAGTAAGTAACATAAAGAAAATGGGATGTCTAAAAAAGAAAAACAATCGAAAAAACACTGTAAAAAGAAGTACCAACATAGAAATTAAACAGCTAGGAAGGTAACCTTGTAGATAAGACAAATAATAATTACAAATACAGCTGTAATAATCACTGTGATGTTTAAGCATTAATAAACTACGTTTGTGATGGAAAGGGTGAAACAAGTTTCCTTGTTGCTCTCATATTCAAAATAGGATCCCTGGGGAACAATACTGAAACATAACTGAACATAGTGCTAGGTAAATCCTGAACTCAACCAACGTTGGTAACCAATCAGTTCTTTGGGACAAAATCCCAGGCTGCGGGTCAGAACAGGCAGCTGTGCGAGCAGGCTTAGAGGATGCCCGCCTTTGTTTGGATATAGAACCAAACAGAACAACTAGCTTACAGCAAATCAGGCCCCCGCAGAACCACCAATTGAAACATAACAAACATAACGACATCTTATCAAAATATTTAAATACTGAACATTATTTATGGCATATTAAGCTTATTGCAGAGTAAAGGAATCATTATACCATGTAGACTGAACGAAAAGAAGAGGGCAAAAAAAACAAACAAAATAGGAATAAGATGTCACTCCTTTGATACACCATGTGGACTGTACATACAGACGTAATGACCGAAACTGACCCCGTGCATAATTAGCACTCCGACATAGCAAGCAAGCTCCCATCTACACACATCTCTCGTCAACTTCATCGCGCAGTTGCGCGGACACACCATGCGCACACACATACACAACAGCACAGAGCAGCTTGCTTCATTCACAGTTAACTTTACAGTGATACACGTGGCCTAGCTAGTGAGGACAAATAGAAAAATAAAAATACTCAGAAGCCCCATGTGCGTTAAACACACAGTCAGAAGGGTTTTGCGTTTTTGTGTAAGCATGTTCATGTGTCACCTCTCAAGTGCAGATACGTCCAGTTCTGTCAGTTCTCCATCTCAGTGGTTGGAATGACCATTTTCTTTACGTAGTCCATAGCTTTGGTAGCATCCATAAACTCCCTCTCCTTGTTGATGTGGGAAATGCGGAACCTGGCAGGGAAGAGGATACCATAGCGGACCCCCGGTCTGCCCCGGAGCACTCTCCTGACCTCCGTGAAGGCCGCCCTGGCTTTAGCGACATTGGCTGTGTAATCCGGGAATATAGCGATCGGGTTCCCGTTGTAGTTGAGCTGTCCTCTGTGATCCTGGACTTTCCTCAAGATATCCACGGCGTCTCCTTCATTGTGTAGTCTTGCGATGATGGCGGAGGTGTGATCGCTCCACCTGTACCTCCCTCTCCATCTGCAACACCTCCTTGAGAAGTTTGGAAACAGCCGTGGGAGAACTTGATCCTGGTTGCTCTGGTACCCCCACAATCCGTATGTTCCCCCTCCTCATCCTTCCTTCCAAGTCTTCACATTTTTCTTTTTAATCTTCCACTTGCTTCTTGAGGTCCTTTACCGTGGTTTGCACCGACACTACTTCATCAGACCAGGTAGACAATCCCTCCTCAACGGCTTGCACATTAGCTTTTACCTGGTCAATTTCCGTGTGAATTGCACCCGTGTTGTTAGCAATTTCAGTTTTCACGGCCTTTATTTCGGTTCTTAGCGATTCAAAGACATCTGCTAACGCATTCTTCAATTTCCTCTCTTATGACAGATGAGATATCTTTTCTCAGGGAGGAAAGGATATCAGCTTTGATTGATGCGATGTCCATGCTGGATTTCTCCGTGGGTGCGGGCGGGGCCTCGTCTGGGTTGTTCAAACTTTTCCCCGAGGAGGTGCTTGGCCTAGTGGTGGGCGCGCCGTCAAACTTGTATTTGCAAAGATTTGATGCCATTGGCGTAGATTTTTACTCACTTATTACCGCACTGTAATTTACTAATGATATATCTAAGGGTTTTGCGGAAGGTTTGAAATGATGAGCGTCGTTCAAAGTGAAATTAGTAAGGGTTCTGCAGGAGCGCTGAAAAGTGCGTCTTACTCCATCTTTGGCTCAGTAGCGCCCCCCAGACGTTAATATTTTGAAGTTACAAAAACTTTATTGCATTTACACAGAGTTCAGTTTAATGTCACATAACATTAGTTAACAAACGTGGAGGATCTTTATTTTCCAACCTCACACAGATGCCTTTTATTCTAAAGTATTAACACCATAAACTATAACACTATTATTATTACGTTTTGACTTCAGTAGGTTTAATAACTGAAGCTACCAGACGCTCCCGTTAGCATCGTTAGCTGAGCTCAACCTCTGCCGTCTCCCCACGGAGAAACTCGTCCTGGACACCCGAGAGAAACACAGTCAACACGGTAGCACAGTCAAACTCCAGCCAACAAGCAGCTCCACAAACACCAGAACAAACTCACAGAGAAAACAGCGCAGACATCCCGGACAGAGACACCACACAGCCGGCGGCAGCTTGCTGGAGCCCCATGCTAATTCATTAACAATACTAGTAAAGGAAAAAAGTGAGCGCCGACTTTTGGACAGTCCGCTCAGCAGCCGAGTTATTTATCCAGTATTTACATGAAAAATTATCCAAAAAACAAAAACAGCACAAACACAGCCGAAGTTCAGTGACTGGATGAGCTCCGTGATTGGAGCAGGCAGCAGTCAGTCAAAGTGACGTCTCTCTTCATTTTGCACAATTTCATATTTTACACGAGTGTGTTATAAAAAAAATCACCCCCGTACATCCAAATCATGGATGTAGCACTGTTTTTTATACCAGCTCCTCATTCTCTGCTGTTACTGTGCTTGCAGCCATTTTCACACAGAGGTAGGTGCGATGACGTCATCGACGGTATGACGGTAGAGCACAAATCTCTACCGTGGCCAAATTTATATCGTTTCTACCGTCATACCGCGTATACCGCGCAGCCCTACATCTTGTGCAATTACACAGACTGACTCTCACAGACTTATTTCCACATCCCCATACTGCTACTACTACAGGAAATACCCAAAGTTTGCCTTTTGGAGGGAGAATTTTTCTGCATTGCCATGACGGCTTTGTTTTTTTTTCTGGTCCTGTACATATTTTTTCCAAGTGTGTGGAAACAATGTTCTGAATCTTTGGAGGTAGACGCAGGAGTGGGAATTCTGACCTATATCAACAAGCTGATTCTTCCTATACTGTGAGTGCATATAGGAAACAGGATGGTGCTGCTGATCCTGCTTCAGCAGGTGAAGATAGAAGATTTAGTCATGGATGAAGTGGTCATCTTTTCTGATCAGACTCATGTCACTGTTCACCTGGTGATCTGCCTGGGGTGGCTGGACATGAGGAATCAACAGTGTTGTTTTACACAACTGGAATTGCATCCTCACTCCAGTCCCACGAAATGTTGCCTTTGCTAAGAGTGGGTTAGGGGAGATGTGGCAGAGGAGTCATCTTACTGCATCAATGTTATTGCAGTACAGAAAGTTCTGCTCCATTTTGCATGTGAACAAACTGGAATGTAGGGGATGCGAGGTCCACCAGTCTCCACAGGATCACAGAGTTTAGGAAACAGACTACAAGCCATTAGTGCTTTTCTATCAAGTCAGCAGCAAGCTCATTATCTGTTAGACAATCTTAGGCAGCGGGTCACACAGTTGCACAGAATTGTGCAAGTCTGAATTATCTACATTATGCTCCTTCCTATTAACGCCCTCTCTTGCAGCATTAATCAGATTTCTTCTGAAATTTCGCAACTCTATGAAGTTTTCTATCTTCAGTTTGGGCAATTAGTTTGAGCAAGCACAAAAGTTTCCACAAACAAATTGAAAAAGTAGATTTCATGCATTACAACACTGTGATTGTGACAGCGGGATCTAAATGTTTTAGTTTTTGCCTCCATCAGGGGGTATGTTGTAGTGATGGCTTCACTACCCCCTTAAACTAGGATTACAATTTATAATATTTGTTGCTTAATGAAGTCGTTCCTGATTGAAATAGCACAAATAGTGCAACAAATCAGTCTTTACTATCATATGATGAAAATCATCCAGTGTGCTCTTGTTTTTGTAATGAGGAGTGAAGTAGGACTCAATAGTATCACACTAAAACAGAAAGAGTAATGTTCTTTATTTCCAAAAATGCAAATCTTCAGGTACTTAAACTCAAACTCAAAGGATCGGTAACAACACAGAGGAAGTTTCATAGCCACAGGGACATCACAGGGACGTTTGAGAATAGCTCGCCATGTGGGGTTGTGTCTGGGGAATGGCAAAACAGTGACAGAGACAGGCAAACCGAAACTGAGAATTCAGATGCACAACGGGTGCAGAAGGCTGAGGCCAATTCAGGGTTACCTCAAGGCAGATTCATCAAAAAGCAGGCAAGGGTGGCAACAGTGAAATAATTCCAAGCAGTTAGTGCAAGAGCCTGACATCAATGATGAGAAGAACTGTATGGCAAGGTGTGGGAGAACTGGTGAGGCTTATATAAAGTCCTGATTAGAGATTGGCTGCAGCTGTGAACACAGGTGAGTAGATGAGGTGGGAGTGGCCAGCAGGTGAGGTGAAGAGTGACAAACTGACAGACAGAACAGAGACAGAAAGACTGAACGAAGAAAGACTGACAATTAGGACACAGACACTGAACACAGACAGAGACTGAACAGAGACAGAAAAAGACAGGCTGAACTAAGACAGAAAACAGTCAGACAGGGAAGAACTAACAGGACAGAATTCAGACATGAACTGGACANCACCACAGACACACATCTGTCCACACTGATCACCACCAGAATGTAGACGCTGGCAAAGATATTCAGGGTACTTAAAGTGCTGTTCAGCTTGCACATGAACTTGCCAAAAGGCCAGTGGAAATCCAATGCAAGGTATGTCACACTGAGAGGCAGAAACGCTGTGAAGAGGAAGTCGGCCACAGCCAGATTGAGGAACCAAACTGTGTTGACCGTTTTCTTCATCTTGAATCCGGTCACCCAGATAACCACTCCGTTCCCGAGCACACCAAAAACGAAGGCCAAGGAGTAAACAATGAGAGTCATGGTGTGGAGAGACTTTCTCAGATCAGCATACTTGTCGATAAACACAGGGCCATTTTCTCCAGTTGTATTGCTGTGATAGGCAGGGGTAGCGTTCATCATTGTCTTGAGACCTGCAAAGGGAAAATAGAGAAACAATATGAAAATGAAAATGCTTGTGTAAGAAAGCTATATATATTAATTATATTATATTGTAAATAATAAAATTCACATTCGATTAGAGACACACCTAAAAAACTAACACAATTTGATGACCAAAGGTTTGAGCAAAGCTTCACATAATAAACTGTGTTTTCTTTTTAAAAACCATGAGAGACTATGAACAGCAGCAAGAGCTCTGAAATAAACTGACCTATCTTAATTAACTGCTTTATTGTGAAAATCCAGGATAAGAGGTGTCTGTACCACACATCAGACTGTTTTACAGCCCCATTTCTTTTTAACAACCTCAGATTCATCTCATGAACAAAATCTAAAATTATGAGAATAATAAGTGCAACTCACCTTTCTCAAAGCTCTGCAGACTGTGAGGATGAAAGCAGGAGTAAACAAGCTGACAGATTCACATAGAATAACATGAGGGTCGTCCGCCCACATGGAGGAGGAGCAAACCAACTGACGAGAAAAGTGTCTTTATTGATTCACTGAGATACATGATACATATGTACAGTATAGTACAGGAGTATATTCTTCTTTGGGTGGCATTTGTAATTGTGCCTGTATTGCTGATTTAACATCCGGACATGTAGGTAACATATTATAATATCTCCTCTCTTCACCCTGCACCATGTTACAATAAAGAATCAGCAGCAGTTCTCAATTGTTACCAAAAAAATAAATCATAAAATAATGCTGCACATTTGAAGTATGCCATCTCCATCTGCCCAATCAAATGAGATCTGAAGTGAAATAAATCACTTTCTGCCAAATTACTATCAATAATAGTATTATGTTGAATGCAGAAGTCTTGTTTTTTTCAGTGTGTTTCTTCTTTTCAGCATCCTGTTTCTCTAAATTAAAATTTGGAAAGACACTTCTCATGTCATCGCAGTTAGTGGCTTCTGATAAGTTAGGCAACAAGTTTGGGCAAGAACCAAAAGTTTCCACCAACTGTGCTCACACCACTTTACTTCTCTCTCACATCTCTCACACATCAGATAAGACTGTACAGCTCCTGTAATCTTTGAACTTCAGATTTTGTTTCGTGACCCCATGGAAGAAGAGAGTACTTTTAGCAGTTAACAACAATATAGCACAACATTATTGGAGCTATTAAGTAACTATGCACTTTCACATTTTTACCTTGACTGAAACATCCCTGCAATGCACTCACACTTTTAGCAGCATAATTTCTGTCCACGTCTGTCTTTATTTGAAGGTCGTCTCAACCAACAACTGTTAGAGTTTCTATTAAAATAATTAATAGAGAGTTTACAGAGGGATGTGAATGTTTTCCTGTGTTTTCTTCCTTCACATCTAAACTCTTTCACTAATAAAATATACAAATTTGCCCATGTTACCCAGTTCAGTCTATTAGGAATATAGCATGTGATGAAAAAGCTGATAATAACCACCTTTGGCACAAAAAGCATAACCAAAAATATTTATACTTAATAATAAATGACGGATGATTTAGCCACTTCCTGACTCCTTGGCGAGAATGCACTGGAACACACTGACTGATATGCAGACATTAACAGTGCAAACAGATTTGTGGCGCTGTCTGTGCCATTAGAGGCTACAAATCAATCAGCATGCTCTGGTGGTTTTTTCCCCCTGGAGTTTGCTGCCCTTGATCTGAGAAGCAGAGTTGGGATTCCTGGCACAAGTTCACCTGCTTCCAAGGTGACAGAGAAGGGAAAAAAGTCTGAGGAGGTTGTCATGAATCACATTCCAAAGAACATTTCTGAGAAACACCTGATATTGTGAAACAGCTCCCTCTACTGGTCACATCTATAATAATATCAACCACATAGAGAGAAACTGTAAAAAACAAATCCTGTGACTGTCTCCTTGTTTGCTCTGATGAATTCTCATCAGGTGTTACACCAGAAGAGCATAAAAAGTTAGATTTTTTAAAATTGTGGAAATAATGGTAACAAGAAGAACCATAATAATATCATCAACATACTCATCATTTATGGACTTTTAGTAGAGCATAGGGATAAGTATCAACAACAAATCAATCAAATAATAAGTGTCCCTTTCATTTTCAGTTGGATTAGTCGATCAACAGGAAATTAATCAAAGAAAAAAACTGGTCTTTCAAGATAGTTTTAGGGGCAGAAATGTCAAAAAGTTGTTGGTTCTCGCTTCAATGTGAATAATTTGGTGCTTTTTTGTATTGATAGTCTGGATTTTGTTTTTATTTGCTGTTGGCTGGACAAATGAAGACACCTGAAGACACTACCTTGGACTGTAGGAAACATAGGAGGACAGGTTTTTACATATAGACTGTACGATTAACTGAGAGTAAATTGAGACAAAAAACTGGCAGATCAATCGATACTGAAAATCATCTTTAATTTGAGCTCTTGAAAATGATACATTAAAATTCTCAAATTATGGCACAACATGCATTTACACAGGGTGATCACCGATATCCCACCCGCCCCCAAAACATAACTAACAAGGATGAAACGAAGCCAAGTATACAATGCAGCTGCTACTTTAAGCGTAATAATCTTATAGTCACTATCATATGTATTAGGTTTACATTAGCATGCCCTTGAGCTGAATAACAAATGTAAATAACAGGTAGCATGCAGCAGACGTGTAGCAGTCAAAAGTCAGTTGAATCAATTCCTATGTTGTTATGGGATGACAGGTGTATCAGAAACAGACATTACACAGTGATTAACTTGAAAATGACTATATAGATGAAATGACTCTCCACTCTCACTTTCTATGTCCCCAGAGATGATCTTTGTGGTCACTGTCCCGTGTCCAGTTTTGTCAAACACATGCCACACAACATGATCAGTGGCTGATCTGAGCTGGGTGGTGACACAGAAGTTGGACAATGAACGTGCTATAAGCTTGTTTGTGCAGCAGTTCAGAGACATAATTTCCCACTCTAATGTTATTTATTCAGTTAAATGTCTTCCATATGTTTTCAGCCTATATTCTTTGGCAAGAAAGGCACGGTGTTCTTTGTCACACTACCCTTATTACTATGCTATTTAGGTTATGTCCCAGTCTTTCTAATTATAATAATCTAGTCTACAATTATGTCCTTCAAAGAACTGGGACTTGTTTAGTTGCTTGTTTTCTCTGCAGACAGACAGGCTGGGACATACTGTAGTAATCAACATCTGGAGTGTAAGCAATCGATGAAAATTTTCAAACCAAACCTTAAGCTGCACAAATTCAACAATAAAGTGGAAGTATTATGATAAATTATGAGTGGCTTTCCTTGTCAAAAAAGATGGCACTTTACACATCCACTAGTATGAAACAGACATAGTGAAGAAGCACCATTGTTACTCAAAGATAAATGTGACTAGGTTATTGAATTTAGGTTTCTTTCTTTTTTTCATATGTAAAGCATTTTACCATATAAAGAAACTTTAAAACCAACATTTCAACTTTCCATTCATTTCAAAATGCTTAAACCCTCAAATGCATCACAAATGGATCTAGAGCTTATTGGACATTATTACCATCTGTATCTACCATATTGAAAGTACTGTCGGCAAAGTTAAGAGCCACAGCACCTTTCTGGAGCTGATCAGTTAGCCAATTGTAAAACTCATATCAAACTATATCAGGTGAAATCTTTCAATCTGAGATAATGTATACAGATCAAATTGAGGGTCCTTGAATAAAATGATTTAAAAAATGATTTGTTGTTATATACAGTTACATTTACTATATACAGATACAGTATTTGCTTATTCATGTCGTGGACAACTTTATACCTCGGCATCAGAAAAGGACTTTTCTTTGCTCCGACTGGTGACCATTGAGTTTGTGTAGGTATAAGAGCGAGAAACCTCCTCCTGGAAGGCAGTCTCCAAAACATTCAGGATGGATTTGCGGACTTTATCCTTGAAATCTTGACCCATGAACACGTACAGCAGTGGGTTCAAGCAGCTGTTGAGAAAGGCCAAGCTGGTGGCAATGGGGACTCCGATAGTGGTGACGTGATCTAATATTTCACTTGCATGACTGGCCATGTGATTCACCAACTCAATCAGAGCCATGATGTGATAAGGTGCCCAGCACAGGAAAAAAGTGGTGATCACAGCAGCGATGATCTTGAAGGGGCGACTTGATTGGCTGGCCAGGGTGCGGTTTCTTCTCAGGCGATGGATGATTACAGCATAACAGGAGACAATGACAGTGAAGGGGACAACAAATCCCAGGAGGAAGCGGGTCACAGTCATGGCCTGATGACGAAACTGTCGCAGCTGATTCACAGATGGTGTTTCATAATCATCAGAAAAAGCAAAGTTGTTGAAGCAGTTGATGATGTCGTCGTTGTTGTATGATGGTCCAGTGTCCCTGAAGATGAAGTACGGAGCGCTGAGAATCAGAGCCAGAACCCAAACACCCAGACTCACACAGGATGCCTTGCGTACACTTCGGTGGTTCTGTGCCCAGACGGGCCACACCACAGACACGCATCTGTCCACACTGATCACCACCAGAATGTAGACGCTGGCAAACATGTTGAGAAAGCTTATAGTGCTGTTCAGTTTGCACATGAACTTGCCAAAAGGCCAGTGGAAATCCAAAGCTGTGTATGTCACACTGAGAGGCAGGAACGCTGTGAAGAGGAAGTCAGCCACAGCGAGGTTGAGGAACCAAACTGTGTTGACCGTTTTCTTCATCTTGAATCCGGTCACCCAGATAACCACTCCATTCCCGAGCACGCCGAGAACAAAGGCCAGGCAGTAGACTATGAGAGACATGATGTTGAGGGACTTTCTGAGCTCGGCGTGCTCGTCCTCATAGTTGTACTCGTCGTCGTCATCGTACAAAGTGCCATTTCTTCCAGTGGCATCTGTGGTAGTGATGTGGTAGAAAGGGGTAGCTGTCACTAGATCCATCATGGTCTTGAGACCTGCAATAAAAACAACATATATTTTAATCTCATAATACTTACATATGAGGACTTTCCTTAATAATACATGAGATTATTTCATCCGGGCTAATTTTCATTAAAAGTCAAACAGGAGATGCTTTTCATGGACATGGTTTGACCTGAGCTCCTTCCCTCCTGAACCACAGTCGACATTCAGACAAACTTTCATGACATCTTGCAGTAATTTTCCCAACTTTCTATGATAATTGATTAATAATAACATAAAAAAAAACAATCAAACTCAGGTGTGTAAGTCCTGGACAACATGCACATGCAAACGTGAAATTCACACCAGGATACGTCTGGGGAAAAAAAAGTTGTGACAAAGAAAAGAATCTAAACACAGGTTGAATGTATGGCATTAAAGAAAATCTTCACATGCTGCTAATAGACCTGATGAAGAGTTTGTTGCTCCTGAAAACTTTTGTCTCCCTGAAAAACTCGAAGCGGCTCCAGACTTTTTTCCCCCCCTGTTCCTGATTTCTATCTTGTCTAATTCTTTCCTCCCACTTTGATGTGACAGCCTGAGATCAGGTTTGTGTACCTTCCTCCCAGCGCCGCTCCGGTGAGGAAGAGTCCGGTGAGGAAGAGTCCGGCGAGGAAGAGTCCGCTGCGGAGCTGGAGTCAGGCTGCTCTGCGGGGATTGTGGAGTCCTGCTCGCTGACTCCTTAAATATGTGACGTCATGGCCCACATCGAGGCGGGCCTTCAAACTCGAACCCCCCTCTCTTCTTTTCGTGTACTTTACACTAAATCTACTCATGCATTGCTGTTCATGAAAAATATTTCTGCACTCCTTCATGATGGATGGTTTGAATTCGTGCATGGATCCTGAGGATGCAGTAAATGTGTACGTGATGCAGTTTCTCTGTTGCACTTCACCTCCTGCAGACAAAGGTGCTTTCCGCTGCTGTCTGAATAGCAGACATTATCTGCAACCATGCTGATCTCAAGTCTGACACACACAAAAAAAATCTTGCCGAGACACGTTCTCTTCAAAATCAGCCTCTGTCCTTTGGGAAAGTCCACAAGTGAAAACACCAAGTAACCAAACAGCTAAATGCATAAATTGTGGGTTGTTGTGGATGACTACCTGAGAACAAGAGGAGCTGGGACTTCTCATGTGCACCAGTGAGCCTGCTGCGTAATCTATTTTTCTCTATGTGGCTTGAGCTCATGTTTGCTTGAGGTTAAGTGTAATAGCTCTGTGTTGACTGTACGAATTGACATCTGGTAGGTTACAGATTCTTAATGTCCCGTCTCTTCACCCTGGGTCGCGTATAAGAAAGTCACAGCAGCATCTGTCGATAATTTAGGGTTGCCTTGCAGTTTCATAAAATAGCAGGCTACTCCCTCGGTGACACTGTCCATTTGAAGCTGGACACATAGCTGTTGTGCTTCTCGCAGACTCAAACCTGCAAACAAAATAAATCTGGATGTAGAATTCGTCTTTTCGTGGCACATTAGTGGAATCAGTAATGAGGCAAGATCAGTTTGTTTTTTTTTACACTATGTTCCTATTGGCATCATATTTGGACTCTTAATCGCATCTACTTTCAAACCTTTGAAACACATCTGAAGTGCAACTGCTATTTTTGATATGATAGAGAAGTATAATTAGGAACAAGTTGGACAATCAAATCCGCCACTACAAAGTACTCAAACAGTAAATATGCAATGTGGTTTTGTATTTGCAGCTTAGTCATTTTCATAGTTAACCAAAACAAAAAACAAACGAAAAATTTACATAAACTCCAAAGTTAAAAAAGGAACTTTCTTGGGATAGGATGGGATGTTTTTGGTCACTGGGGAATATTCATTACACTGAACCATGCATTCCTGAAACATTTGACATTTACAGTCGATGCCAAAAGGTGCATAAGAATGGGACAGGCAAACAACCGCAGACCTGTTTGCAAGCTTAAAACAAAAGAGAACTCATACATATCCTGAAGCCAATCTAAGCTGTAATTCCCAGCAATTTCATCTTTTAAACATGCCTTGCACATTCCTGCTGCTCCTGTACTTCAGATATATCCGAAACAAGTTCCCAGAGTCCCAAAAATTGTAAATAAAATCTTTTCCAAGACCGATAACACAGGCCCACTGATTAGTTTAGTTTAAAAGATTAGATTTAGTTTAAAAGGAGAGCAAAAAACGTTATTTTGAACAAATGGCAGGGTAAAGCAGAAGACTGAATGAAACAGACTGAAAGTTCAACCATTGAGCAATTTTTTGTTCTTTAAATGATCACAAGTGAAAGTATGAAATGCATTGGAACAGGAAGTGAAAGCAACAGTGAAAACACAATAATAGGAGCAAGATGGAGGCATGGAGGTGGGGGAGTGTTGGCTGGAGAGACTGAAAACGATTCTCACGTCCCCAGGGTGTAGCCCTACCTTTCAGTGGGGAAAAAACATTTCATCTGAGTTTGACTTCATGGTCATATTTCCTCCCACATAGTTCCTCTTGACTTGTGTTGCTGCCCCACTACCCACACATGTGTACATCAGTATGAGTAAATGTGTAGTTAATTCTTCTTTTTTTTCTGTGGAAAATTACAAAACATGATGAATGGACTGTTTCCTCATTCCCAGTGATCTGTGTTTCTTTACATCTCGAGAGTAAAACCACTAAGGTTGAAGCATCAGCACAGATGTGTGAGATGAAATTTTTTTTGGATGTGGCTCAATTTGATGTCCTTGAACAGCATACTGATTAGGAAACTTTATCTGCAGAAATTAAGCAGATGTTCAAAAGCGCTTGGCAACGCTTGGAAACAGCTGGTTTGTTTAAATAAATAAAAATTGGCAGAACTCATTGAACAACATAGCGAGCGAGCTCGTCAGCACATCTGTTATTGAAAGTTGAGTTTAAATAATTTTGACACGTCCAGTATAAAACTTTCTGAAAAAACTGAGCTGAAGCAAAACTTTTCTTATAATAACAAACCTTTGCGCAACTGAAAAAAGAGGTCAATAAAAATCTAAACATTTATACTTGAGGTTATGATATTAGGAACTCAAGCAGTCAAGAAGCATCGAGTACTGGCAGCAGCAGTGTGGGTCTGAACCACAACTGTTGTTCACACAGCAAAACAAAGAGGATGTGGCTCCAAATCTTGAGCTGATCAGATCCACACAGTGTTGAGCTGCTCGAACCTGCCCAACCTTAAAACTCCACATGTCCCCTGCTAATGTACACACACCACACAGGAACTATGTCCTGCCAATATTCCAGATGTGAGGGGGAGGAAGTAAGGAAAGAGAGCGAGAGAGAGAGAGAGACTATATGTCTATGTGTGTGTCTGTGTAAAGTCTCCGCATGAATTCAGAGCAACACCCTTATTGGAGTGTGTAAATATTCAGCATCTGAATCCCCACCGAGAGAAATTTTACACCAGGTCCAAAAACAATTCATGCTAAGTACAGGAAACGGTTTTAAAATAAACTGACCCAGTTAACTCCATCTCTCTCTTCAAAGCTACATAGAACAGCTCCATTTGTGACACCGAAAGACTTGACTGTTTCAGCTGAAGTCTAGACTGTGGGACTACTTTGTTTGATTTGGTTATGATCCTGTTGAGCAATACATCCTCCACTTTTCATTTCTGCGCTGAAACTTGTGTGTGTGTGTGTGTGTGTGTGTGTGTGTGTGTGTGTTTTTCAAATACTTTTGCTGTATAGTTTTGTAACAGAACTTAAAGGCAAAGCATTTTGCTGGTGTCTGTAGGGTATATTAATAGCTATCCCAAGGCTATAGTTTGAGGGAAGCCTTCAGAGCCCAGGGCTTGCCAGAGTTCTTGATTTACCAACCAAACGTGCAATTATGTGTGTGCTGCACAAATACCAATTTGGGTGTGTAAAACAACTAGTGGAGGTTTAAAGGGAATTCAGTTTTTAGCAGAGGGTGATACATGCAGATGGATTTTGGGGGTTTATTATTTGCTAAAACATTTGGGAGGGTGGGGGATCAACCTAAAAGGCACAACTGAAGTGTATTAACGTCTGCCTGCGTGCGGAGCAGTGAAGCACTAATGACATGCTCCCTCTCCCAGCGTCACCGTTATCCACCCGGTAGTTTTCGTCGCTGTCGAGCGCAAAACACTGTGAGCTCACAGCATTTCTAAATCCTTTTGTGAAATGCTGGTACACCAACTGTTGTGTTGAAACTTCTAGACTCCAGTAACGCCGTCAGAAAGACACAAATAGTGGGAATCTGCTGTGTCCTAAAACCTCAAAAGGTTTGTTGATCATCTTGCGGTGCTGACTGGAAATCAGACCCTTGTCTCACGGGTGCGGAGAGGTCAGGAATTTTGTTTTTCAAGTCGAAAGCGGTGCCAACGTCTTTCACTCCTATGGCTCAGTGACAGTTTTTTTCCACGAAATACACCACACACGGGGAAAAAAAAAGCTGAACCTCAATAACCTAAACCACTTCCTTACATTCGTCCCTACTTACAACCACAAAGCCTGGTCCCCCTCAGCAGACCTAAGGGATATGAATAATCAGCCTGGGCTCTGTCAGACAGCAAACAAGCCTGGCAGTGCATAAATACAGCTCTTTGACACAGAACTTTCTCTGTCAGTCCGAGGGTATTTCGGGGTATAGCGGAATGGGATAAGGGAACCGGAACTGGTTAAACAAGGGCAGCAGATGGTGAAATCAATGGAAATGTTGATCCTTTCCATGCCTTGTAACTGTGGGTTTAAAAAAAAATTGCTGTGGTCATTGTGGACGGCAGCTTTAGATTGCACAGATGACAGCAAAGTATTCATCTTGTGTCTTAATTAATCCAGTTGATCACATCCTGATTGCGCAGATGTGCAACTAAAACAGGCATCTGGGTGTCACATGTGAGTCTATCAAAGACATTTCTAAGCAATTAGCTCAGGGACTCTTTGTTCCACATTTTAACGATTTTGGCAATTTAGTTTTCTCTAATAAATGCCACTGTAATGTCCTGCAGCCTGTTTACTATTGAAAACTTAATGAAAATGTAGCATTATGGTTTACAGTAGGTCGACTCCAACAAGTCAACAAGCACAAGATCAGAACAGTGAACACGCAGACAGGCAACCTGAGATGTTCATATCTTCATCACAGGGAGTAGGTTTATCAGCTGCCAAGTTGTTGCACTTGTTTGCAATCAAAGAATACAAGGAATGATATGCAGGTTTCAGAAGGAATGAGGCAGACGGTGAGTACGCGCCACATAGTAATGAGGGGGAAAGAACCTGCCTGTGCTGGATGGGAATGCATTATATTTTAGCCTTAAGTGTATAATCACAGGGTTTGGTTAAATGCACCCTCACATTTAAATGTTTTCCTGTCTGGTACTGATAAACACCTATGCTCATACATGAGTAACAGTGCTTTGTACCTCTCGCTCTCTGCTCTGAAACACTGAGTCAACAATGACTTTTACTATGTTGAAACAGTAAGAGTGCTGATTTCCTTTATGTCAAACCCAAACCAGGGACGACACCTTGGTTTCTCAAGCTGTTGATTGAATGTCAAAACAGGATTGTAAAATGAAGCCATGACATACAAAGTTCTGCTTTACAGGTCTTTTTCCTGCAGTTAAATTATATGGATGACTCCCAAACTTGGACCATTGTGTAAAAGATAATCTAACTATACATACTGTGTAAGTTACAATTCATAGAAATGACCTAAAATGAATGAATGACACTTCACTAGAAAATTAAAATATGTTTTACGTCAAATTTTGAGGAATGATGAAAGTGAAAGCACTTTCATATCCTATTTTGCAACACAGCATGCACAGTACATTTTTCCAGACAGCTGCTTGCTGATAAGCCTATCTGAAAGGAGTAAACAGAATATTACTACCAGTAAAGGTCTGCCTCCTTTTTGCCTTTAGATGTTGAAAAACTGCATTTGCAATTTGCAATAGCACAATTTTACTCAATGTGATACCAAGTCTTACACAACATTCAGTAGGTAGAATACCACTTTGTATTTCAAGGCAGTATAAACATGCTAAATCCAGCCTGAACTTGTTGTAAGAAAACATTATCATAGTGACATCGTCAAAAATGGATTTATGCCACAGAGGAGTTCGGTTGACAAAAGAACAGACTAGAATAGAAAGAAAAAAATTACTCAAAATCTCTCGCAGAAAGGCATCCATAACATCATGAAGAAGTAAACACATTCAGTATGTGCTGAGCAAACATCCTGACAAAGGGGAATTCCATATGTGAGGATTTGCAATTCAGATTGTTTCCTGAGCCAAGTTGTTTAATGAGTTATATTCACTGTATTGAACTGACATGTTTCTCAGCCTTTTAATGTATACTTGAATACATGCCATACATTACGGCGTTCTGGGGAAATGTAACACATGTTTAGTGTTCGAGCTGTACCTCTGACGATAGAAGACCTTGAGAAAAAGGAGATAAGAGGACTGAAATACGTGAAGCTAAGAGGGCGAGGGCACATGAATCTGCCGGCCAGACAGACAGACGGCATGAAGCTGTTCCTTCTTCTGACTCTCTTTGGAGGGGCAGGTACAGTACACAATTGATAGTTACTGTAAAATGTCTAATTATGGGCTGTCACAGACTCTCATGTTAATATGATGCATGATAGATGCAAGGAGAACGATAACTTTTTCTACATTTTGACAGTTGCCCTGAAGGAAGATGACAAAATTGTCGGAGGGTATGAGTGTCCAAAAAACTCCGTGCCCCACCAAGTGTCTCTCTTCACTGGGTACAACTTCTGCGGCGGGACTCTGCTGTCTGATGAGTGGGTGCTCTCTGCTGCACACTGCAAATCAAAGTAAGAAAAGACGATCGCAAACCTCTGTTTACAACACGCAAACCAGAAGCTGCTGCTGCTAGTGGTTATCACTGATGGATTTATAATGTGTTTGAAAACTTAAAATCTGTCTTTTTCGTGGTGATTTTTCCCTTCAGTTAGTTTTCAGAGGTTGGAAGTACAAAGTGACCTTAAAGATGCATAATTTATCACCAGGTCAAACGTCGAAGTTCGGCTGGGGGAGCACGACATCTGGGAACCTGAAGGCACCGAGCAGTACATTATGTCTGCAAAGTTCGTCCGCCACCCTGACTACAACTCCCGCACGCAGGACAGCGACATCATGTTGATCAAACTGAGCCGACCTGCCACGCTGAACAAATACGTACGCCCTGCTGCACTTCCTTCAAAGTGTGCCAGTGAGGGGACAATGTGCCACATCTCTGGATGGGGCAGCCTTCGCCCCAGCAATGAGGGCTGTGAGTTATACACTGTGGAGAAGTCATGAATTAGAGAAACCATCTCTTTCATGGCATTTATGTCCATGGAAACACTGTTATCTGTCTTATATCTGTCTTTTCCAGCGAGGTACCCTGCTAAGCTGCAGTGCCTGAGTGTCCCTCTCCTGAGTGATGAGACCTGCTTTAATGCTTACCCTTTCCAAATCACTGACAACATGATCTGTGCTGGCTACCTGGAGGGAGGGAAGGACTCCTGCCAGGTAATACAGAGATCATGGATGGTGTTTCTGCTTCATGATATAAAGAGTGCGGTGACGATAACCTTGTCTGTTATGGCTTTAGGGCGACTCCGGGGGCCCCATGATGTGTGACGGAGAACTCCAGGGTGTTGTGTCATGGGGACATGGATGCGCCCTGAGAAAGAAGCCCGGGGTGTACACAAAAGTTTGCAATTACATCTCTTGGATCAAGGAGACCATGGCGTCTGGCTGAGCAGCAAATGTATTAAAGTGGACCATATGATGTGCTGTGTGTGCAGTGTGGTTTATACAGGTCTATTTGTGTGTCGCTCGAAAGAGACTGACAGCGAGTATCTAAGAATAAAACATCCTGTGTGAAGAGGAACACATTGGCCTTTCTCACACACACACACACACACACACACACACACACACACACACACACACACACACACACACACACACACACACACAGCTTTCATCCAGACTTCACATTACAGTAAAATGACAGGTGTTTTTCTCTGCAGGGCTCTGAAACAAGTGTGTCATTAGCATGTGTGCTTGAAAAGCCACTTGTGCTCAGCAGCGTAATTCATAGCTTTAGGTAGCGTGACTGTAAATCAACACAAAGTATCAAAGACTGTAATATACCATGTAGCAGATCTAGTAGCCTCCCTTGCTGTCACAGTGTTTGGCCGTACGAGCTCTGACTCAGAATGACTTTGCAGGGAATGGGCAGACGCTGTTTCTTTCTCAAGGATGCCTCAGTAGAACAGAACAGAGGAACAAACCTGACATTTACAGTCAGCCAGCAGTAAATCACTGGGGGCAAAAAATGCTGCTACACTGCTCTCTGTGGGCTGAAACTATAAAACATGCTGCACGCTCTTGCCACACACCATAATCACTGATTATGGAGCACTGCTACAAACAGTATGTGGTACTGAGACAGTCGACTATCTAGTAAGTGTTTTAGCCATAGTTCATCATATATGAGAATACAATTGGAACCCATGATGCACTGGTTGAATATTAATGTAGGTTTGTGTATTGAGTGAAGGTGTGGTGGAGATTATGAAATTGAGCCTCTAATGGAGTCACTAATTGATGACCTTTCACACCGCTCTGTAACCTCTCTGTGGAAAGGCATGAACTAGCAATCAAGCAGCATCAGGTGCACATATGAGAATACTCAATCACGAAATCCCCAAATGATTTAAGTGGATTTTGGTTGCTTGGGTGTGGCTCAGAGCAGAGGGGTGAGTCACCGGCCATGTGCTTGACCACCAAATAAAGACCTAACGAGGTTTCTGAGGACTCATGCGCCGTGCACAATAAAGCTCTCATCTTCTATGAACCGCTGGATGCTGCACTTGTTTTGGAAACATGGTTTTGGATTGGATGTTGATTTTGGCTACACAGCTGTCCGTGTTTTGAATCCTACACAGATCCACAAACCATATTTACGAGCGTCTCAGAAGTTCTGGCGGCTTGGTAAAAGAGTCCTCCTCTTTTCCGCGGTGTCCTTTACAGTAGACCTTCTTGATGTGGTTGCAGACTAATGCAGTTTATCCCTCTGCAATGATTTTATTACTCACTTTAGCTTTGACCTTTTTCATAAAAATGGAACTATATAAAAGGAATAGAAGCAGAAGAAAATAGCTGATTGACTGGGTAATAATTTAATAGTACTGGCATGTCAAAGGATTCCATAAAATAACTCACACAGGCTTATATCAAATATTCAACAGAGACAAGGGGAGCATATTAGAAGTAAGGATCATTAAATGTGATGAAACAATGCCAAGAGAGCAGCATGCCATTTGTATCCATTAAATTCATTTTCCATATATAGAGCTGCATATGACAAGCTAGCACACAGCTGATCTTACAGTGCAGTTGTGACCTTTAGGGGTTACTTTAAATCGGACCCAGGAGCGAGACACAGATGAGAGTGAAGGGTTGATAGGACTTTTTCACAAATAAATTCCTGGATTTAGAGGAAAATAAAAAGGTTACGAACACTAGAATAGCTGGTGGAGCTGTGTTGCTTTAGTTGGTGGTAGGTGGTCAGTTGAATGGCAGGAGACATGCAGGTGGAGCAGGGAGGGATGTGCACATGGGAGACAAAGCCAAAGAAACACTGAGACACGGGAAACAATAGAACACAGGAGCACGGAAACACTTGTAGAAAGGGACAAAGAAAAGGGGAAAACAGGGAAACACCAGCAGCAAGGGAGCATAGAAACACTACAGACAGAGAAAGGGAATGATCTGGCAGTTTGCAGGTGAAATGAGAAATGCTTTAATTCTGCCAGTGATGAGGGCAGATGGGATGCAGGTGTGTCCTCCAGCACCTGAGGCCACACCCCCGGTGACTGCAGCTGTGCCTGAACAAAAAAACCACAGGAACAATCCCAAACCAAAACACTGGAGCACAAGACCAAAAATGCACTGAAAACAAACCAGAAAACACACGAAAATAAACCAAGAACTCAAAACCATGACAACAGTGCTTGTTTTCAACAGTTCAGGATGAGTGACAGACTTTTAAATCCGAACAAAGACACAGCTGCTAGGATCCAAACCTGGCTCACCAGGACAAATCACAAGTTAAATGCCTTGGTGTCATCTTGGACTATAAGCTTTGAAGCCCATATTGCCAAAGTGACCAAGACAACATTCTTCCACCTGCCAAAGAAAAGTCATTCTTAACAAAGCAGGACGCAGAGAAATTGATTCATGCTTTTGTTTACAGCAGGTCACTGGTCGACTGCAAAACCTGATGGCAACAAAGATGAAAAGAAGAGGAAAAGAGAGCAATTTCTGTTTTAGTTAGAAATTAGTCAGGCCAAAAGCTGATACAGCAACCAAAAGCCCTCAAGTGATCTGATGCTGATATTTAACTCTTCCTTTGGTGCTTTTAGCTAGAACACTACAAGACTGTGGACCATCCTCCTCAGTTACATCAGATATGGACTTTAAGTCTGTTTACTATTTTTATTTCACTGCCATTTTATTGGATCTTTAATTGTATTTTTATGAACTCTTTTTTTTCCATTTGTCTCTTGTGTTTTTGTTTTTATGCCAAACTGTAAAATACACAAAGCTGCATTTTATGTATGAAAGGTGCTGTACAAATAAAAAAGTTTTATTATTATTATTATTATCATCTATGTGAAACACGAGGCTGCATTTGCAAAACAAAATACAGCACAATGTTGCAAAGCACATCAATGAAAACACACAGATCTCACGGAGAATCCCCACATATAATAACACAACCAGTAAGTATGGCCAGTTCCCCCGTCTCCGCTCACCCTGACTGGCACAGCCTACATACATGACATCAGCTGCCTGGTGGCTTCTATTTAGGTCTGACATGAAGTGTGTTGATGGCCCAGGCCAGCTCCTGCGGCTAAGGGTGTGGACCCTCATGAGCGGTCAACAGATTTCCCTGTAAAGAAACTCTCCAGGGATGTAATCATGGTTAAGTCAGGACAGTGGCAGCGACGCAGTGAGCCAGAGGGGGCAGCGTTAGTCCTGTGAAGTCAGAGATTAGTAGTGTAGAGACAAGACTTCCTTTTGCTGTGTGACACTAGCTTTGACTCCTATTACACATTACAAGTACAAAGACCGACACCCACCACCCCCACCCACTGCTTCAGCTTTTTTTTAACTTGCAGTTTCAGATATGAGCCAGCAGAGGGCAACGTCCAACCTATGTACAAGCTTGATTGCAGCAACTCATCTTTCCTCTCTCAAGGTTAATGTGTTTGAGCATTATGTTCAATGGACTCACAGTTTCTGCTGAATAACTTCACTATCCTGAACTACTTACTGTTTGTGCAGACACCTGTATATCTGTACAGTACAGCAGGCTGGACAAGGATAATAAAATAAATAAATAAAATAAAATAAAATAAAATGTGTTATTAAATTAGGGCTTGGTTAATATCAGGACATAGGATACAGGAAAGAAAAGAACAAACCTCAGAATAATTTCCAAGCAGAAATAAGTCTAAGTAATAAATTAAGTCTAATTGGAAGTAAATGAGAAAATGTTCGAACATATGGTCAAAAAAACTTCTGCCAAAGAGAAGTCAGAGCACAGGGATGCAGTCTTCGTGCTGCAGCGCCGCCTCCTGACGCACGGCTGAGTCAGCGGGGACGCGCGTAATTGATAATTACTAAGACATAAAAGCGCGCGCACGGCTCCATCCCAGCCTCCGACCTGGAGGCTTATAAAGGCACCAAACTTCCAGCTGCCAGACAAGAGAAGCAGCCAGTGGATGTGCCGCATTTTACAGGCAGAGGAACTTGGCAGAAGGTATGACTGAAAATAAACTTTGTCATGTGTTTAGATCATTTTTTAAATTTCTGTTTTACTGACAAATAACTTGTAAATACAGTGTAATTCAATTTAACTTCTGCAATCACTATGGTCAATAATGAGAAAAGATTTGATTTAAAAATTACTTCAGATTTGTGGATTATTTTACATGTTACATTTATATATACATATATATATGTATATATACTTTTTAAAGTTTTTAATTATTTGATAGTAAATCCAGCCAATTGATCAGCACAGGTGTGTTATACAGACACTTTGTTTGGTCACCTAATGTTTCTGTCAGAATAAGGTATTGTCCTGTTTCATTGATTGTCAGATGATTAAATAGAACTTGTAGCATGTAGTGTTGAAAATTTGTACATTTATAAGAGATGAGATTCATATTCTTAGATATATAAAGTATCATTTGCTACATTAAAAGGTTAAAAAAAGGTGATTTTTTTTATTGTAGTGTGTATATTATTAACTAATTGCGTTTGTATAAAATTGTGTACAGCTGTCAGTCATATACGTTCTTGGACTAACAGGATCTGCTTAAAGCTCTTTTTAATGCCTGGCAGCTGTAACATTTTCCAACTCCTATAGCTTGTTAACATGTCTTAAAACAGTCCACATAAAACAACTAATTTCATTTAATACACCCTTTTTTCCATGATGAGTGTCTGTGTACATGTTTAGCATGAGCTTCACACATGTACAACCATACTAACATGTGGTGTCTGTGTCTTTTAGCTAAAGAAACACAATGGAGCTGAAACCCTTATTGAAGAAACTGGGCTCAATAATCCGCGCCATCCTCACGTTCCTCTTCGCCCTGCTGGTCCTGGGCGTCATGGTGTGGGCCTATGTGCAAGGTTTCCAGCTGGTCACCTCCAAGTATGGAATCATCTCCTTTGGCTTTTACGGTCTGCTCCTCACACTCCACGTGTTGGTTCAGAGCTTCTTCGCCTTCGTCGAGCACCGGCGGATGAGAGCTCGCACAGTCCCGTGCACCTTCACCAAAACCATTGGCTTCACGATATCAGCCTACCAGGAGGACCCTGTCTATCTCAGGGAGTGCCTCAACTCCATCCGGGCCCTCAAGTACCCCCCTGAGCTGCTGCGCATCATCATGGTGATAGATGGGAACACAGAGGACGACCAGTATATGATGGACATGTTCAGAGAGGTGTTTGCTGACCAAGACCCGGGCTGTTATGTGTGGAAGAACAACTACCACACGTGGGACCCCACCAAAGAACTGGCAGCAGAAATGAGCCCAGGATGGGATGCTCATTATGTTATAGGAGAGGATCCACAGAGGAGAGAGGTTGAGCACCTCATCCAGAGCAAGAGGTGCGTGTGCATCATGCAGAAGTGGGGCGGCAAGCGGGAGGTGATGTACACGGCGTTTAAAGCACTGGGGTCATCAGTTGACTACATACAGGTATTTATTCTTCTTTTAAAATTCATATTTCTAATTGCTTGTCGGATAATTTTATGAAAAGAAAACAATAGAACATTTTTCATGACGACTTGCTTCCTCTTTCCCCAGGTGTGCGACTCGGACACCAAGCTGGACCCTCTGGCCACCGTGGAGCTGTGTAAAGTGTTGGAGAGCAACCCCAAGTACGGTGCCGTGGGTGGAGATGTGATGATCCTCAACCTGAAGGAGTCTTACATTAGCTTCATGAGCAGCCTGAGGTATTGGATGGCTTTCAACATCGAGAGGTCCTGCCAGTCCTTCTTCAACTGTGTGTCCTGCATTAGTGGTCCTCTGGGTAAGAGAATCTCTACATGTCAAGCATTGGTAGTCTTGGCTTTAATGCACTGTTGTGAATCACTGCAACTAATATTTCTTTGTATTTGATGAAGGTCTGTACAGGAACGATCTCCTCCAGCAGTTTCTGGAGTCCTGGTACAATCAGAAGTTTCTGGGAACTCACTGCACATTTGGTGACGACAGGCATCTCACAAACCGTATGCTGAGCATGGGCTATGCCACAAAGTAAGGAACTTTATTGTGAACAGACACGACCTCAGACACAATCACCTTGATGCTGTAGTCTTTGCTGGAATGATGTTTCATAGATCTTATTTTTGCTTGTTTTGTTTCCTTCAGATACACAGCCCGCTCCAAATGCTACACAGAGACACCGGCTCAGTTTCTGCGCTGGCTCAACCAGCAGACTCGTTGGACCAAATCTTACTTCAGAGAGTGGCTCTACAATGCAATGTGGTGGCACAAGCACCACCTGTGGATGACCTACGAGTCCATCGTCTCAGGCATCTTCCCCTTCTTTGTCACCGCCACCATCATCCAGCTGTTTTGGACGGGCACGCTGTGGGACCTCCTCTGGATCCTGTGCTGCATTCAGCTGATCGGGCTGGTGAAGGCGGCTTACGCCTGCATCCTGCGTCGAGACATGATGATGGTGTTCATGTCCCTCTACTCAGCTCTGTACATGACCAGTTTGCTTCCTGCCAAGTACTTTGCCATCCTCACCATGAACAAAAGCAGCTGGGGGACGTCAGGCAGGCGTAAGCTTGTAGGCAACTACATCCCCCTCCTCCCGCTGTCAGTGTGGGCGGCCATTTTATTAGGTGGGCTCTTTTACACTATCTACAAGGAGAGTCAGCTGGACTGGTTAACTCCAGCCAAGATACTCGAGGCCAAGTTTCTTATTTTTGGCTGTGTGGCCTACACGTGTTACTGGCTGCTTATGATGTTCCTCTACTGGGTGTGGTTTCGCAGGTTATGTAGGAAACGAGCCCAAACTTACAAAGTGAACGTGTAGATACAAAATGAAGACATATTTATTTGAACATTACCATTGACCTTATTTTATTCTGATGAACCTTATTTATTTAAGCTGATGGACAGGAGCATTTCGTGCAGCTGCTGTGGCCCCACTTCCCCCCATGTGAGACAAATGAATAACTATTTATGAACTAACGTCTGTATTACAAGAGAATTTTAAACAAGGAAAAACATCACTAATACCTATGTATATGTGACGACGAACGTCTGACTCATATGGAGATGTTGACATTTAAATGCAACTGTACTGAGGGCTCTTTTTGTGCCCATGCACTTCTCAGGTTTCTCTTTGCCAGATGATGATGGCAGAGGTGGCCTCCCGTCCGATATTTATTCATGATATCTAAAGATCGGAAGTGCTATTTAGATAACTTTTTTTTTAAATTTAAGGTTGTTGGTAATGGATCTTGGGTTACATGTGTGTAGATTACTTTAACAACACCAAGAAGTCTACACTCGAATGCTTGACTGTATCAGTTTAGTGACCATTACTTCACCACTGTTGTTATTGCACTGGATCCTGGATGGCACTTACTGCAGTGTTGCAGAGCTACTTGAAAATGACAGAAAATGGCAGTTATAGTATTGCGCAGTGGAAAAAATGTGTGCAAGCAGAAAAACAGAAACTGTGCCTCTATGAGAAAACTAAACAATGATAATGACGCTGTGGCCGACGACCAAAACATGGAGTCACTTACTGGAGCCTGAAATGATGGGGACTGATGTTTCTTTAAATATTATATTTATCTAATTGCTGTATAGCTACTCTGTTGATTGTATGGGTGTACTGAGTAAGATGCACTTTGTTTAATTTTATATTACTGAGGATAATTGACAAAAACACAAGGCTTTTAAATATGTCTTCTGAGCGATATGCTTGTTGTGATGGCTGGAAATTGTCTGAAAATGTGAATAAACTGATGGTTGGGGGAACTTGTATAGAAATGAAAAAATAAAATATTTTTCTAATGTGTACAGTTCTCTTTTCTTTGGGTCAAAATCACACAGTTTACAGAGAGCAACAGAATGTGAAAATGCCTGAAGTCAGGGAGGAGGTCCTGGGTTCAGCTGGGGCCGGGCCTGTCTGTGTGGAGTTTGCATGTTCTCCCTGTGTTTGTGTGGGTTGTTTCTGGGATGCACCACCATCAATAAATAATAAAAAATATTATGAATATTCATGTATATTTTCCTAATACTTGATATGAACTTGATATATGAACTGTACATTTCAA
This sequence comes from Centropyge bicolor, assembly GCA_037975185.1. Lineage (NCBI taxonomy): Eukaryota > Metazoa > Chordata > Actinopteri > Pomacanthidae > Centropyge > Centropyge bicolor. Next base: position 947,789 of record JBBMOC010000038.1, on the reverse strand, counting down.
GTCACTAATCACAGGCAGTGATGCCAGTGGAAGCGGAAGTGCTGTGTTGTTGCTGATCCCATCATATTGAGTCAAACACTAATCGTCTGCTTTTTCCCCCTTGTAATCTAGAGGTGGGCAGAAAGGCCATTGTTTGTACACATCACACCAAGCAGCTGTGTCATGTGGTGATGTGAGTAAACTCACAGGCTGAAAAGGTTGACTATTTCAAAAATGGCAACATTTCCTAATCCTTCCATAAAGGTTTCATATGTTTCAATAATGAAAACAACAGATATATATTCCATGAGGAATCAAGACTATTGGGTCTCTTACAGTTTGAACTGAGTTGAGTTTGACATGCTCAGTATCAGTTTCATCATCAGTATCAAGGACTTATATAAAGAAGCATCTGTGAACAAGTCTGTCAACACTTATATAAACTGGGTGGGAAAGCAGTGGGAAAGCGTACACAGTCACTTCCAGGACAGCAATGACACACAGTGTGTGTGGCGTCCCGGCCATCACTAACTTCAGGACAATGCCACCTGCCTGTGATAGTGATGATGCATGCATGTTGGTGAGGAAGTCCCCCCCCTGCTCTCAACGACCAGCTGCTGTGTCTAACCATAGGCGACTCACTCATAAGATACCTGGCTGTGTGTTTAGAGGATGTGCAGACCGGCAGGCTTAGCAGTGCCATCATTTCAATGTGTGTCCAAGGCCTCCACTGTCGTCTCTGTGTGATACCAGTCTTCACTGTCCTGCCTCAAAGACGACTGTCCTGCTGTACTCACATCACATCACTATCATAATGAAGTTCGCTTTGAGAGGCTCATTGTGAGGAAGACTCTTCTGCCTCCCTCACTGAACCTGATGCAGCTCAGGTATTATCCCAACTGCTCAACAGGTGACGCCATCACCACCAGCCTCGATCTGGAACTCACCCAACTGGTCACGAAGAACACATACACTGTGTTTGACCATCATGGGTGGGTCTCATCAGCAAGAGCGAGGGAGGAGCCAGCAAACAGACAAGAGGTGCAGCGGCTAATGGACTGATGCAGAGCCAACAACCTGTCTCTTCAGTTCAATTCAGAGAACTGTATTTATCCCCAAGGGGCAATTTAAGACACTTAAGACTCTGAAAAAACAAGAGATCGTTGTTGACTTCAGGAACAACCACTCTTGTCACTCATCTGTCTAGTAAAGAGCAACAAATTTGTCTGTGTTGACCTGGTGGAGAACCTGACCAGGACCCTGAACACCAGCATCATAGCCAAGAAATCCCAACACAGTCTGTACTTTGTGTGAAGGCTAGATTCATCATACTCCGCAGAGGGACTATTGAGAGCACCCTAAGCAGCAGCATCACTGCCTGCAGTGGAAATCTGTGTTTACAAGACACAGCAGTGGAAAGTGAGGATGTGAGTCCCTCTGCCCTCCATCATACACATTTACATCACAGCCACAAAGCCACCAGCATGATGACCCCACACACCCCTCACAGAAACTCTGTGTTTGTCTGGCAAAAGGTACCAAAGCATTCAGGACAACCAGTCTGTGTCTGACCAGACAACCGTCATCAGACACCTCAATATCCAGTGACTGGACTGACAACCCCCCCCCACACACACACCCACACATACGCACACAAACACACACACATATACACACACCCACTCTCATAGACACACTCAGACACATATGCTCACCACCAGGCCCACCTGCTTACACAGCATGTTATGACATTTATTTACTTTAGCTTTTACAGTATTTGATATTTATATTTTAACTTATACTTACATTCACAGCAGCTTATGTTTGCATTAAAATACTTTCTAACGAATACATATATTTAATATATTGATCTATTTTTGTAATTTTGAACAGCACTATGCAGTTTGCAGCAGTTACATTCACACCTGCAGCTCATGTTTACATTCACAGCATTTTATTAGTTCTGAACTACTATGAAACAGTTTTTCATTTTTTATTCTCAGTTTTTTTTTGCAGTGTAGTTCTACACGGTCTTAGACTGTTTTGTACATGGTTGCACACGTGCACTTCATGTCGTCTTGTGTAGATTTGTGTGGTATCTTGTGTTCTTTGTGGCACCATGATTCAGGAAGGACGTTGTTTCGTTGTCACTGTGTACCAGCTGTATACGGCTGAAAATGACAATAAAGAGTGTCTAATAAGAGTCTCTCATCATCTCCACTGCCACATGGCTGCTGTTGTGCAATAAAAGGGAGGGATTTTTACAACAGTAGACGTTGACTAGATGACCACAAGACCACCACCGGCATCATGAGGAAACACTTCCCATACGACGCACCAGACACTATCTGCTCGACTATCTGCCAACTAGTCCGTGACTCAAGGCTCCCGATGGCGCTTAAAACAACTGTAGTTTGGAGGTCAAGAATATTTTCTCACATGAGTAAAAGTTTCGGGATTTCCTCAAGAGCAGCTTTGACGTTACTCATCAGATTGATGCCGTGTTTGGTCTCTAATAGCAACATGGGTATTCTGGCCAAGGTGTAATCTGTGGATCTCAAAGCTCCAATGTGATTTACTACAAAAAATGTCTTTCTCTACAGTAAGAGAGCCTTAATGAGTCAGGGAAAGGAGAGCAATGGAAAAAAAAACTTTGGGTGCAAACCAAGAGTCTGACGAAGCCAAACATCACTTCCCTCATGTCTGTTTTCAATTATCCTGTCCTCCCCCACCCTGTCTGGGCCTCCCTCAGTGACATCAGGAAGGAGGAACAGCTTCAGCTGGCACACGTGTTGGGGTGCACGTTTGATCTGTTACAAATGGGAAGGAGAAGTACGGACCACAGAGCGTAGTGTTGCCTTCAGCAGCAAACTCTGTTTGGTCAAATTACATTTTCACGTAGTCTTGCAGGAAGCTGTAATTTACACAGGACGGGGTGAATTTTTTTTCAAACCGCACAAGCTCATCCAGAACATGTGAAAACCACCACAGAGGTTATGATTAAGACTGACTACGCCATAATTAATACAAGATGATGAGCAGAGATATAACATAGTTATCCACACTGTGGTGGATGAGAGGAAATAAGCAATACAAGGGTTATTATAATGTTTACAATATATCATTATAAATAATCACATGTTTTTGCTCTACACAACAACACAACAACATCCAAGTTTGTTTTCACTTTTATGTTGTTGTGGCTTGTGGTTGCCATATTTTCTACTATTTTCCACTAGATTTATTCACTACATTTTATTTTTTTTCTTTTACTCTTTTCTGTACTGCATAAAAACAATATACAGAATACGAATGGAGAACTCTGTTAGATCATTTAGTTATTTTTGGCACACAGTATTTAGACAAATGAAGCTGAGGGTGTTCCCCAGTCTGCAGAGCCAAGAGATTGGCTTTCATCTGACGACCTCAGGGTCAGCTGCAGCTTGCACACTCATACTGGTGGAGCTGCCATCATTTACTGGAAGTTGCGCTAAAACACATAGTTTGAAGCTGCATGCCAGTGGACACCAATCAGCGCCCACAACTTTCCCCAAACATTTTGAAGTAACAAAAATGTCCCATTGTTGCTGGGCTGAAACTGCGGGTTTGTCAGAGTCAGTTTTTTTTATATCACGACAATGAACATCATTTTCCAAAGTTTGTCAATTGTTTCAGTGTCTGAAGTGTTTAATGAAATATAGATGAGATCTAGATGAAATCCAGACCCTTTGTGGTGAATATGACTTTTTTTTTTTAATTTGTGAATTTGTTGCATGGATAAAATGCAGCATCATCTGAACCTCAGGTGCTATCTAATAAATAAATAAATGTAGTAATGTTCTCATTATACCAGTCAGTGTAATTTTAAAAATACCTGAATGGAGTAGATTCTTCATTTAGTTGTAATCAAAATCTCATTGTTTCTGCCTGAGATAGTACAGTCAGCTCTCGTGAAAATGAACTGATGGTGTCAATTTATTCAAGAGAAAAGCCTATTTACAATGTTCAAATTTTATAGTTTTATAATTATGATAAATTGGAACTAAACAGGTGAATAAGTAAGCAATGATTGTCTCCTAGGATTGTGATGAATGTACAGCAAAAGTTCAAAAGTTCAGTTACAAGAAAAGAAATTCCACTTTTTACACACACAATTCTAGAAGAAAGGAATTAACTAGCACTGTTTTTGACATGTTATAAATGTATGACGTATGTGCTATAACCTCAATGAATCTTCTGACGTCACAGCACTGCTCCATGAGAGAGACAATGCGTAAAAGACTCAGTATATGGTGCAGGGACAAGAGAGCTAATATGATCCAGACTCAACCACAAAAATAACCCAGATGCTTTTTCACATCCATACAGTTTACATTTCCTGCAGTGAGGCTTGTTACAATGCATCATTGGTTACGGTGGCAACTAAGCAACCCCTTGGAAAAAAATACAAGCGATCTGCCCATTAAATGACAAGTGAAGTGTTGAGTCATGTCTGACTATATTTAGATCCTCCACAAGTGCTTTATAAGACTCGCAGGTCCCAGTCAGTCCTCACATTGCGTTTTCTCCACCAGTGAGACCAGGTCAGCTGAACCGTTACCAAGTTAAAATTGCACACTCTTCATCTAGTTTACATTTCAAAAATAGTATAACAAGGTTCTCAACAAAAATAAAAGAAGCATTATTAAGCAGATTTCTGAAAGGTTAGGAATTCAGACGAAAAGGGAAAATAAAATTGTTTTGACTATTATGTTACAACCCTGATACTACGGTTGCCAGTTGTTCATTGTCAGTTGGATGATGTGTGAAATTTGAATAAAAACAACAAACTGTGTTTACTGACAACGGGTTCACACAGTGTTCCTGAGCCCATGCAGTAATCTCCTTCATACAATCATGAGTCTTTCCAGGATGAACCTTTCATACCCAATCATGATACTATCACCTGTTACCAATGAACCTGTTTACCTGTGGAATGATCCTAACAGGTGTTTTTGGATCAGTCCACAACTTTCACAGTCTTTTGTTACTTGTGTGTCGCTGGCATGAAATTTGGAATAAGCAGATATTTACAAAAATCGGTGAAGTTGATGAGGTCAAACATTCCCAACTATTTTGGAATCGGTTGTAAAATCATCTGTAAAGAGTTTCGTTGTCAGGTCTTTTATTTAAATATTTAGAGAATCAATCTGAACTAATTCAGCTATTTTGATACATGTTTTGTTGGAAACAAAAAATGGAGATTGGCAATGACAACTTTTTAAACTACCAGTATACAAAACAAGAACTATTGACATCAATACCCTTTAAAGGAAACTGGTTAGAGGATAAACAGGCATTTAGCACATTGGAAATATTCCCATCTATACAGTGGAACCTAAAACACACAGACCCACATTGACAAAGTATCAGTATGAGCTGTAGAGGTCTAGAGAGTTCGTACTGTAGTGTAAGGTTTAAGTAGGAGTTGGACGGGTGATCCTCTGGGGGGACCTGGACTGACTTTTTGTGAACTGGCCGGGACGCTTTGTGATTTTTCATCACATGGTCTTTCTGTGAAATCTTTGATGTTGTGAGTTATCTCTATCAGAGTCCCTTTTCAACTAAGAATGGCTGCAGTGGTTTCCAGCAGGTTTTGGCGTGGGGTGGTGCCCACGAGAGCAGGCTGTGCCTGAGTGGTCCGATATCTCCTTTTTGTACCTGGAACCACCAACCACAGTTACAGTCTGTTGCTTCGCAGTTATCAGAACAAACAGGAGGTTCTTAGCAACTATTTAACTATTAAGAAAAAAGTAAAACATTTTGTAGCAGAGAGTTCATCAATAATGTGATCATTTGCTGCAGGTTGTCTATTGTATTTAGTATTTAAAAGTACAAGATTTTTAAACATGCTGTTCTCTTCCTGCTCTGGGGGTGAACTGTTGTCTGTGTGATCTGATGGTTATGAAACTTTTTTCTGTAGCTCCAAAGATAAGGTTGAAGATTGAATGAAACATCGCTGACAGCAGTGCATTTGCTCAAATATGTTTCACGTGCAAATTAAAAGTACTAATAACATAATAACAGGCTGAGTGATATAAGTCATTTCTGGATTTAGTTGGATCTGAAATGGAATATAAGATTGATATAATTCATGAATCTGTGGTGAATCATTTGATCATTTTGACTTGATAAGAAGTGAGATTTGAATGTCTTAGATTGATTAATATATGTTTGCATTTATCTATATGAGGCTTTAGAGCACATGTTAACTCAAAAACAACCAGAAAAATAGAAACCTTTGTACAATTAATACATGATCCAACAGCTCTGCAATGAATGGAAATTAAATGGAATTATATTAAACTCTCTGCTCAATTTGTATTTAATTTCTGTCACATTTAATCATTTTGTATACAGTCATTCAAGCAGTATTCACACTAATAGGTGGATGAGTTAATCACAAACATTAACAAATACCTCCTGGAGTTAATGAGATATTCTGGTGATTGTATTACGTGTTGATCTTCCCAAAGGATTTGAGATTCAAAAAGAGAACTGAGGCAGCAGAGGCCAAGGCGTCCTCTGGCTTCAGTGCATTTTATTTCCTTCCTCTCAGTATCGAGCTCTCCCCATTCATAGCAGCCATCGTTAGTTTGTTTACTACCAGGTTTGTTTGTTTTTTTCAAAATTAAAAAAATGTTGTTATACAAATGATCAGTGTGAGTAACATTAAACTATGATTCCTCCAGTTTTAATTGCTCTTTCTTTGGATTCGTTAGACAACCATTCATTGACATTTGCCACCTCTCGGACTCCAAAGGCATCAGAGAGCTCCATGTAAACGTGTCTGTGTGAATACATGTGATCATGCGCACTTTTGTGTTTGTGTATGTGAGTGTGACAGAGATTGGTAAGTCACACTGACCTGAAGCAACCAGGTGGAGCAAAGAATACAATCACCGACAGAAGTAATTGTTGCTTTTTCGGTTCTCTCTATAAAAAATATTGTCAAAGGTTCAGTGATTTCTGCCTTGAGAGGTGTTTTCAGGTCAAACTGCTCCGAGTCTCAGAATCTGTTATTTAATGCTTCATGCTTTCTGACATCAGAGGGTTTTGGGCGAGACCTTTGACTTTCAGGGTTCGCTCAAAAATTAATATGTTGGCAAATCTACAGTATGACCGCAGTGTCACACTTGGTAAAAATCTCTTTAGCAATAGAAGCACTTCCCCATCCTCACATGTGATTCAGATTTTGTTTTTCAGGATGTGCCTTTCGTTTTAGCAACCAAATCTAATCAGGACCACGGCCCTGATGAGACACACTGTAAATGTAAAAACAAAGTTCAACATAGATTCAATATCCTCCAATAAGTCTTGGATGGCTTCTTCTGTCTGTATTTTCTGGCACGAGGTGTAGAGTGTATGTTGCTGCCACCTTGTGGTCACCTGAGGGCTTGACTGTTTCACACAGGCCAGTGGGTCAAAGGAAGTGGGTTTTTTTGTTTGTTTTATTTGAATCTTCTGTGCAGTTTGACTTTGGTGCTCTTTAATGATATAATAGTTTCATTTTACAACCTGATAAACATAACTGTCTGAATTTCAATGTGTCCATGTGCTCCATTCATGGAGGTCTTTCTCAGCCATTAAGTGCAATTCAGGTCACAATGTTGAAACCAACTGAATTAGTTTTATCTCATTCTCCTGTTTCATCACAGCTCTGCTTCCTGCCCTGACTGACGCCTCGATGTTTAAAAACAGACTCCCCTTCACTCCCTGTCTCTACCACTGGTTATCAAGTCTTTCCATGAGGATATTTCCGCACCCCTGCTGCCAAAACTCTCTTCATCCGGTCAGTATACAAAACGGTCTTGGCTGTTCTGTACTCTTTACCCACCCCTACACTATCTAATATAATCCCATCATCATCAATATTACTGCCTCATCACAGAGCCTTCAATCCAGCACCAGACAAGACCTGACACACTTTTTATATTGGTATAGTGATAAACATAGAAAGTAAAGCAGGAAGTGGATGATTGTACTACTGGAAACTTAAATCATAAATAAACTTGAATGTAAATTTTTTAAACACAGAGTTGTCTGTTAGATTTTCATTTTGACACAATTGGTGGAACTTTTTTTTTTTATAAATAATAGTAGCAACATTATATCACAATGTAAAAATGTTGGACTACATGTTTAAATCTGCATTCAAAATTTCACCTCAGTGTCATCGACAAGATGTTCATAACATATAAAAAAATATTATTAGTATTTATTCTTCCCTTGTTAGATCTACATTTAATAAGATTATTCAATAATATGCTTATGTCTTTACTCTATTTTAATTCAGCATGATTTTTTTGTAGCTAGTGCTCACAATTTAATCCTCATATGTTTTGTTTATGTCAAATCTAAATATTCAAAGTAACTATAGCTGTTAGATGTGTCATGATTCAGGGTTCAGTTCCTAATTGGATGCAGGAGCGAGACACAGACGAGGGTGACAGAGTGAAAGGGACTTATTAGACAAAAGAAAACGGGAAGTCCAGGTTAAGCAGAGTTGCTTCAGTGGATGGAGGCTGGTAGGTGGGTGCTGAGGCTGGATGACAGGAGACATGCAAGTAAAGATGAGGACAAAACACAGGAGACACTGGAAGACAAAAATACTGGAAACACTAATCACTGGAAAACAGAGGGAAAGACAGGGAACACACAGAGCACTAGAAAACAGAGGAGGATCTGGCAGCTTGCAAGAGAAGGAGAGGGCTATTTAAGCTGCCAGTCGTTAGGTGAAATTGGGGACAGCTGAGAGAATAGAGAGAGCCCCCCCTCCCCCCGCACCTGAAGACCACACCTCCAGCCACTGAAGCAAAGCCTGAACAAAAGACCAAACAATGCTAAATAAAAAACACTTAAAATACACTGAAAATAAACTAGTCAAAACACAAGAGTATAAAACCATGACAAGATGAATGTAGTGGAGTGAAAAGTACAATAATTCCCCCTGGAGTGGAAATATCATAAAATTGAAAGTACCTTAAAATTGTGAGTAAACCTCGTTGGCCTCTGTCATCACTGGCCCATATAGAATTAAATGAAGAAACAAATGTGGTTGTTAGATGTAGAACTGAGCACCACTGATAAAGACTTGCATCCTGCCCTCCAGTGGTGGAAGGAGTCACACACAGACTCTTTGCAAGCTATGACGTAACGCTCTGTAGAAAAACCAGAGGACTGATGAAAAGCCTTTATTGCACTATTCTCTCAATTCTCCGAATCCTAAATCTTCATCTCCATCTGCTTGTTCAACATGACTTGTTTGCTGTGGTGCTGATGACAAAAACACAGCCCTGCAACAGAGGAAGAAAAATTGGGAGATGTGACACCAACTCATATATATTCCTGTGCTCGGGGCATCACAGGAAACTCACAGGAAAGGAGTGCGTTTATAAGTTTCATTGCTGTTTGTGTCTCATATCGTGCAAATAACGGCTTTGTTTTACCCCAGGGAGAGGAACAGCAGCAGAAGCAAAGCAGTTAAACAGGCGGTGAGAAGTAGCGGTGAGGGGAGGGGGGACTGGGGAGGACCACCAGGCGCAGGGAGTAACCGCCCTCCTGGGAGCAGAGACAGGTCGAATATCTCCTGCAGCTCTGTGTGGCCTGCCACAACCTGGGGGGTCACTTAGACAGAGATGGAGAGAGAGAATGCAGGGGAGAGTTTGAACTCACGTTAAGGACAGAAAGTGAAAGATAAAGGCGAAGGAATAGAAAGGAAAAAAATCCAATTTGTTTCCTATGGAATTTTGTTATGCATCTTTTTTCAATTAGGAAATACAGCAAAGATAATGCACTTATAGCTGTATCAATATACATACCTATATACACAAAAACACATCCAATCATTTACATATATCTGAACAGATTCATTTTTCTGATGGCCTCTATGATTTATTTATGGAGTGCAGACTTTCAGCCCATTCTGTAAATTGTAAAGAAGTTATTCTCAGTATTCTAAGTAAATTTTCATCTCTTGTATCCATTTATATCATGAGCACATCTGATGAGATAAATAAAATAAAATCTGTACACCAAACCAATATTAATATTTTATCTCATCAACATACAGTATATGGATGATTTCCACATTCCATCAAACATTTAAACGATGAAAACAAACCCTAATCACTATTTAATTTCACATACCAACATGCTGCATCTGTATCTTCCAAGCATGTTCTCCTCTTGACTGTGAAGGAGCTCTTTTGTTTTGTCCCAGTACAAATCAAGACCTGTATCAATCACCGTGTCCAGTCCTTTCTCCAGAAAATGGTGTATCTTGTTACCTGTGAGATGGTAGTAGAGTCTGACAATGGACCGTTGGCCTGAGTAGATCTCACACTGGTACGTGCCCTGATGCTGAGAGTTGGTTGATGGGATGGAATAGAGCGTGTCCACCCCGGCGGTCACTTCTTGAAACTGATCCACCTGCTGGGTTTTCACCTGTCCAGGAATACATTTTTACAAACACTGCAGGCAGGAATCGTTTATGTTATTCTACACAGATGCAAAGACAGATTTAATATGACTAAAGGAATAGTTTGCTCTTTAAAGCTGGAGTGGAGTGATACCTGAGTTTTTTTTGTCTATGGTGTCCTAAGTAGTGTTGGTGTAATTACTCTCACTGCCAGCAGGGGGGAGAGAAAATATCCGCAATGCAGTTTTAAATTTCAAAGTTAAATGAAAAGATCGATACCGTTCTCGTATCTGTAAGTTGAATATCAAGCTACAGCTAGCAGCCTGTTAGCTTAGCTTAGCATAGCATAAAGACTTAACTGGAGGAAACAGGCAGCCAAGCTTTGTCTAAATGGAACAAAATGCACCGACCAGCACCTCTAAGCTAATTAACATGTTATATATTGTTTGTGCAAACTGCACGAAACCCAAATATGAAAATGACAATGTTGTGGTAGTGCTTGAATATTTCTTTGCAGTGACCTCCCACAGTCTTGTTGCACCTGGTCACTGCACCCAGCAAAGAAATAGTTCCATCCATTGGGCGTATGTATTTATGTGCTAACATTTATTGCCTGGGTAGGAGCAGGGTTTATGTATTATGCACTGACCCTGAATGGCTCACCAGGTACCAAACATACCTCCTCTGCAAACCTCCAGATCACCTCGATATCATTTGGTAAGCGAAATGGCACGACGCACCACATTTGGCTCCTGCTGTTCTCTGTGGCTTTAATTTCTTTAACTGAAATAAACATATAGCCACCCACATGCGCACAGGCAGACACACACACACACACANCAGATAACAGTCACAGGGGGGCAGCTCTTGCAGTCTGAGCCCTCCTTAATGATAATACTTAAGCCCAGTCTCTGAGGAGTGGAGTAAAAGTGATGATATGCTAAACAGTGGCTCTGCTGTACAGGGTTGATACGAATACCATCGTGTGTGGGAGTCAACTGTCACCTTGCATAAAGAAGCCAAGGACTTAAAGAGTACCTTGGGGGCTCTGTGCAAAAGATATAATGTGTGGAAATAAAACCTTGCCTCAGTCTCTTTTTCAAATCCAGACTTTCTGCTAAGAGCATTTCAAGGATCAAAAGCGGAGCATTTAAAGGATCAAGAGTGGATGCTTATGAAAGTGAAAATATAGTTATGTAAGGACGTGTCAAGTCTGGATTAGTACACTCCTTTTTTTTCCTATTTGAAAATTGTGATGTAACAGTATCAGTAATCCAATATGTTGGACAGATTGTTTATACTCACCTGGACAGTCAAGGGGGAATTCACAGGAGCCGTACTGACAGGTAATACAGTTGTATACCGCACCTTCACTCTGGAAACCTGACGGGTGCATGACATTAATGCTGAGACACAGATTAAGATATTCTTTTCCTAATTGTAGGAATTACGATATTGATGAGACAAAAACGAATAAAGACACTAACCACATGGAGGGAAACATCCAGAGACTGTGAAAACAAAGATAGTTCATTAATATCGCCACATTTCATTGAATAACATATTTATCTTTATGGCTTGATTTAGTGGCAACAAGTATCAGTCAGTTCAACCTGCCTGCTTCCTTTCCTCTCCACACTATTAGAAAGGCTGTAATAACGTAACTAGCTTATTACAGAGACAGTGCAGAGATCAGAGGGAGCTGTAATGACCTAATGTGGGCCTCACTATAGATGAAAAGATGAAGGAAAAGGGGAAGAGACCATGTCTCACCTCTAGGCAGTTCGGAGGCAGCTGCGATGAAATTGTCTGCCGCTGTCTGCAGCCTTTCCTCATACACTGTGTCTGATGGATGGAGAGGAGGAGGAGGAGGAGGAGGAAGACAGAAATATTTGGCTCAACACATCCTGGTGAATTGTGTGCTTTAGGGCATCATTTGGAAATATCTCATTTCTAACTCCCCTCCGTTTCTGACCGTACTCAACAGTTCTGACGCTGTAAAGACTCATTTGCTTGTGTGGTTGTGTGTCTGTTAGAGCAGCTGTTTAACTACCTTTATTCAGCTTTTTGTCGAACTCCTCTACCATGGGAAGGATCTCTGCATTCAGAATCTCTTTCAGCCGCTGCTCATAGCCTTTACCTTGAAAAAAAGGACACACAAGTTTCAGCCAACTTCCTCAATGTTAACACCTACAAATGCTACCACTCATTGTTTAGAGCTAGTTTACTATCTGAAGGCATTTCATTGCACTTGCTTTAAGGAAAAAAAAAGATGAAACCTTATAAAAAAAAGAATTTTCCGCACCCACTCTGCCAGCCTCAATTACTCCCTCGTTGTTGTTGAAAAGGCGCTCCAGCTTCCTGAAGCAGGCATCAACATTTCTAATGTTGTGCTCAGTCAAAATGTGACCCCAGCACAGACGGAGACTGTCTTGCACATCGATGAAGCACTGATAGCAGCTTCGAGAGGTGCCGAACAGCACGCTGACACACACGAGCACCAAAGCAGATGTGCACATTTTTCAGCATCCAACTCAAACAAAGGTTTGTGTACAAACTGTTTTTCTTCAAACCCTGGTCTCGTAGTGACGACAGACTCCAATGTTTTCATTTAAAATCAAAGCCTTGAATATGGATCGTGTGTGCATGTGCCTCATGAGATTAAAAGAAAGATTTTTAAAAGTGTCCTGCTCGTGTTTCCTCAACATGCTCGGGTTTGAGGGGAGAGCATCGCAGACTCCCCTCTTCACTTCCCTCCATTCTATTGTCTCTAGTCCCCATTTCCTGCTGCCTCAATGCACCAGTTTTACTGCAGAGCACAGAGATGGAGCGAGCCAAGGAGGGAGGCGGCGGCGGCGAGGGGGGAGAGGGGCAGATGAAGAGGGAGTTAAATGCTTATGTACGTGGAGGGATAAAGTGGAAAGTGTGTCGGCAAAGAAAACCCCAAGAGAAATATATAAAGAATGAAAGTGGTGAGACGGAGGAATGAAAGCGCAAAAAAAAAAAAAAAACAGGAACAAAAGGGTCAAAGAAAATCAATAGAACAGTGAGCGACGAGAAAGTGTTTTCTCATTCTTGCTGGTGGAGTTTAGGAAATTCCAAAAGTAAGAAAGAATGTTGGAGAAGACAGAAAATGAAGTGAGGACAAACAAAGAGAAGAGAGAAAGGGAAAGGTGGGTGCAAAGAGGTAAGAGAGGACACAGTGACAGAGAGAGGCAGAGAAAGAGGAAGAGGGAGCGGGACTACAAATCAAGTCGACTGCCTCATCACATCCTGTATCCCCCACTCGTCTCCCATCCTCCTCACCCCCCCCTCCCCGCACCCCCTCTTCTCCCTGGTCCCTCACTCCCGGTGCATCTCCATGGCAACCAGACAGGGTGCCTAATACATGAACTTAATATATTTTCAGTGGCAGGGTGAGCTGGGTACTAATGCATTCATCTGTCTCCACACAGACAAGCCAATCAATATTAGGCAAGAGTCTGCTCCAGGACTGCCAAAGTCAGATAGCTAGTCAGGCTGGGCACGACATGGAAAATCCCAAATATATACTCTCTCTCTCTATGTGTGTGTGTGTGTGTGTTTGTGTTTGAGCACATTTAATTGTCTCTGTTTGTATAAAGCATGTGTTGCGACAAGGCGGTTGGATAAAATCATCTCATGCACACCCAAGAGCAAAAAAATCTGCTCATTCACAGCTTTAGAAAATTGAATGTGAAAAGATTTACTTTATATTTACATGGAGGAATTACAAAAGGGCATAATCTTCACAAGACGTTCTCACTTTATATTCAAGAAGTGGCGCTTCGTGTAAAAATGAAGCCATTTGCTTCTGTCTAGGAAAGTCATAGGACAAAATTAAAGCAAAGCTGAGAGACTGCGAGTTTAACATCTGTGGAGTTTCTTGAGTACCAGACACAAAGACATGTTTTTTTCATGAATTCACACATCACAACGACCTTGTTTGCTGCATTTTATTAACACACAGGAGTTAAAAAAAACAACTTTTCCAGTAAAACATACAAGATGGTGCACAGAAACATGTACGTGATGCATGATATGACTCCATTGACTTTCAAAGGTGACATAAATGACGGGGTCACAACCCTCGGCTGTCTTCTCATTGGCCCCCATTGAGGGCTATAACACAAAGCCAGCCAATGAGGGTTGGCCCCCTGAGAGTGTCTGTGCTGCAGGAGGAGGGGTCTTCTTCCACCTGTCCAACCTGACCAGTCTGGATCATGACAGGTAAACATGTAGTAAAGAGACAGCTGGAGATACATCAGAGCCAGAAGAAAACACGACACTGTGTCATCTGAGAGTTTTGTTGTATTTAAGTGAAGCATCAAACATTGAAACACGACTTCTGGAGAGTAAAACCTTCACTGTGTCCTGGACGTTGAAACTGAATGCAGCCCTGTTCCCGAGGACCTCACCTGTGACCTGCTTTGACCTCACAGGTTAAGGGTCTCAGGGACAGAGGGGCATACTGTGAAATGACAATACATGGGGGAGGGTTTGAATACAGAGCTATTTCATCCGAATAAAATCTTTTAATGTGCAGAAAAACAATGCTGAGATGAAACGTATTAAAAGAAAGATCCGCAGAGTCGCAGCACCGAGACAAAGACATGACCTCATCTGACATTTGGATCCTGCGGCACTGACCGGACTCCTGGTTTGCTGCAGAACAGAAGCAGAACTGATCAGTGCAATTAAAACATAATCATGACATACTCGTCTAACGTTTCATCCACGCTGATCTTTTACCTCGCAGTGCAGCAATGGGAGGCAAAGCAGCGTTTTTCACAGCAAGGCTCAAATAATCTCAGCAGTGCAGCAGTTGAGCACATCGAGGAGGAGACACAATTAATTCAGGAGAAACAATTAATTTCAAACTGTTGTTAAATGTCATGGGCATTTTGAACATGATTTATTGAGCTAGCACTGACAAATTACAGAGTCTAATAGCTGTTCGGAGCCCACTGAGTAGAAAGGACTTTAAACATCAGCTTCATAAGTAGGTATGACATATTAGTAGCAGAAGTTTAGATCAAAACATAACTTACGTAGACATTTATCTTATGTTGGTCCAAACGCAATCCCTTTACTCTATGTAAGACACATAAACAGCTGCATCTTTGCCTGAATCTTATCCCTCAAAGAAACAGATATTCATCTTAATGTCTTGGAAATTCCTGAGGTATAACCGTTTAATGTTTAAGAAAATGTGTATGGAGTTTAGTCTAGATGAATTACGGGGCTATACAGTCCAAATGTTTATTATTACTACGTCACACCACCGTCACGCCATTTATCATCCCAATGTTACGAGCCAGACAGGATCTTCTCACTTACCTCTAATTTTCGATGGTTATGAAGATGGGACAAGGAGAGGGTATAAGACATGACCACCTGTCAATGATATAAAATAGTGACATTTTAGATTCCGTCAAACTGTAACAAATATCAAACTGTATTTTTTTTTTTTTTTTTTACAAATCCAAACATATCAAAGTAAAATTTTCTATATATTTTGATGATGACAGAGAGAAATTTCAGTGCGTAGAAAGATTAGAAGTCGATGCCACCCACTGGCAGACAGACAGAATGACACACACTGACTAGGGGAAGACTGAATTTGCTCATGTGTTGGGGAAAAGAGAAATTGGCACATTTTATGTCAGGGGAGCATGTTTTCATCATGCAAAACACCTCAGTGTCAATGTGGGAAAAAGGTGCAAAAACGCCTGCGTCACGAGCTGCATCAAACTGAACTGCATTAACGCACATTATGTTTACCTACAGGTTGACTTCATGAGTCACAGGCCTCAAGATTTTGGACTACAGTGATGTGATTTTCAGATCATCTAAGTTAATGTTGCGTGTGACAGACATGGCAGCTGGATGAGACCAGAGGGAATTGCAGACATTTGTCATAACTTCACCTAGAAATGAATTATGGATTTGTCTGCAGTAGAGGTTGCATTTCAGGTTTGTTTAAAACACTGTCATTCGTGTCAGTATCAACAAAACTGTGAAATAATTACGTCAAATCATGGAGCACAACAGAAATGGAAATTTCTGTGTTGAACACCTTCATGATAATTGCAGCAGGTGCAAATGCATATTGTACAACACTGCCAGTCATAACATTTAAATTGCTTGACAGCCAGTGAATTTTACTAATTTACCAACCTGACATAAAAAAGATGATGATACTGAGTTAAATTTCAAAAGTACTTTTTAAATATGGCAATTACGAATGATGTGTTAAAGGAACATGACACTTAAAACAAAGCGAAAATCAAACAAGGAGCGACAGACATGACCTGTCGACAACATGCAGCCCAGACACTAACTGAGAGGCTTTCCAGCGAGTGCAAACACAGACAGAATGTCACAGTTATACTACAAATATATACAGCCTGAAGAGTGCACACATGCACGCACAAGCAGCAAAAACATGACTGTTTTATTAACTGTCAAAGGAGAGGATGGGAAGAATTAGTGATGAAAAAGTTTCAGATTAAAATGCATGCCAGCTCTGCATCAAAAAATAAGCATACAATCCTTAATCCACATTTACCTTATGAATGAAAATGTTTGGGGAAAAAAAAGAAAAAAGGCAATCACCTTACCACCAGCCTCTTCTTTTCTTCTCCTTCCCAGTCAGAGTGAGTCTGTGTTTCCTCTCTGCTCTCTCTCTCTCTGATGGTCTATGCCAGGGCCAGACAGAGAGCCCAGCGGCAGGTAGGTTACAGACAATAGTATTGATTCCATTATTCTGCTCTCTACCAACCTACCTACCTACCTGACTAACATCCACACAGCTCTTCACCTTTTGTCTCTGCAGGGCTGCCGTCGCAAGCGCACAGAGCTGCAAACAAGAGAAAAATAAAGAAGAGAGAAAAAGCTTGCTTACTTGTGTGCTCACATGCCTCCTTACACACCAAACCTCCCGGTGCACATGCTGCACACACACACACACACAGAAACACACACACACACAGACAGACAGACAGACACTCATTTACCCTCTGTGCTGCATTCATGGTCTCTAGTCGTCTCTCTTTGCTGTCATTGTACCTCAAAGTCTCCTCTCTTCCTTTCTCTCTCCCTCTTTTACACTCTGTAGTCGTCATCCTTCCTTCTCCCTCTTTTTCTTCTCACGTTTTTCGAGCCTCACGTCTCTTCTAGCTCAGTAACCCCCCCCCCCCCAAACACACACATACAGACACACACACACACACACACACACTCCAGTCTGGGAGCTCTGTGTGAACGTGTGAGAGATGGAAAGAGAGAGTGAATAAGAGTGCAGTGAGTGCATGCGTGTGTGTGTGTTTGTATGTGTGTGTGTGTGTGTGTGTCTACGAAAGAGAGGAAGAGTATGTGTGTGTGTGTGAGAGAGAGAGAGAGAGAGAGAGAGAGAGAGAGAGAGAGAGAGGGAGACAGTGGGGGGAGGGAGGTAGGGTGGCAGAGAGGCTAGCAGAAAGTGGGGATGGAGGGGGAGGGTCAGAATCTCTAATAGGATAGAGAGAAAATATGAAGCCCAGGAGTCTCATGAACCTGAGAGCCTGACATTACTGCCTCCTCTGTACAGCAATCATACCATCATCAAATTGATTACAGGATATATGGTGTTGCTCCAACACAACTGTAAATTGCAGCGGGAGTGACATCAAACACATTAAATAAACCCATCGTGGAAAGCTTCGCCAATTAAAAGAATGTGTCTTGATTATACAGCTTAACATCAGAGGTGGACGACACGCAGTTTGCTACCAAACAAATCGAGACAGTGCTGAAATTGGAGGCTGTTTAAACACAATGAAAACACTCTGAGAAAAAAATATAAGAACACGCGTGCACGCCCACGCTTTGTGTTGCACGCATAAACAAAGAAATTGCAACAGTTTTGCACATTTAAGGTCTTGTGATCCTTCAATTCCCTGATATTATTATATGTTTAATATTTCTATTGCTCAGTCGGTCCCCATGTCTAAAGGCAGTTTGATTCTAATATTTGTGCTACTCTCCGAGAGGACAGAGAGTTGCAGTCGTGTTTGTCGGATAACAGGATCATACGGCCCTGAGGGAAATTCAAAAATGAAAGTAAATCTAATTTAGACCCACTGATTGGCTGTCTGTTCAGCGAGATGGAGCATAAACACCGCACTTGTGTGTAAGCATCATTAATGGCCCTAAAGTGTTCTGACCATGTTGTACGACAGAGAATATCAGCAATGTGTCACACATTAAGAGCAAATGAGGGTAAGCTGACAAAGAAAATACATTGCTTTTGGCCTAAAGGGCTGAGCGGTCTGACTGAGGCCTGTGAAAACACCTTTCTGATGGATAGCTAGTTCACAGTGTGGCCAACAAGAAGGCATGAAAATGACAAAAATACAGGGACAGGTAAGCACATCAATCCTCGCATTCAGTGGCAGTTTTTAAAAGCCCTCTCTGTGAAAAGCAAGAACTGACAGACTACACATGATGGGAATCGAGTGAGACAAAATCATCTTCACCTTCTTCCAAAAGGCTTTCAGATGAGGCTTCTGTTTCATAAATATGCAAGACGAGGATCCAACCTTTCAGAAATGTAGGTTAGAATAAAAACACTACACTATACATTCATAATACCTCATGAATATTCATTGTGTACCCACACTGCCTATAGACGGGTCTGTGTCACTTGAGCAGCAGGTATTCTAGACACACACACTCTGCACAGCTGAATTTATTTCCTGCTTTGATCCTATTCTGTATAACTGTCTTATTCACAGCTCCGATGCACTACAGGCTGTTCACATCCTCCTCCGTATCCGCACTCATACTGTAATGCCATGGCACCTACATTTGCATAGAGACAACATGCTGAATGTGTTTACACTATCTGCTGTGATACGTGTGCTGCGTGTTCTGCACCGTCCCTTTGCACTGAATGCGAGTTTGTGTGCGTTATATGCTTGCGCAGCACATATATCCTATCTGATCCCACATTCATGTCGCCAAGACAAAGTCCTATACGTTTACAACACAAGACTCTTATTGTGAATTATAGAGTGCAGGACCCTCTGTCTGAGCTCCTCTGTCTGTCCTCTACCAGAAGAAAACATGCCTGGCTTTCCAAGACAACAGATCTGGACGCCAGTTCAGGGGACAAGAAAGAGCAAGAAAAAGCAGCTCTCTGGCAAGAACTGAGTCTGGACCTGAGTGACAAATGCAGAATGTCACAGACAGGTGTGTGTCTGTGTGTCTGTGTCTAGGTGTGTGTGTGTGTGTCTGTGTCTAGGTGTGTCTGTGTCTAGGTGTGTGTGTGTGTGTGTGTGCGTGTGTGTGCCTGCGGCTGCACTCTGCAGTGCCACTGAGAGACAAAGCACTGGGAGTGCTTCACAGGGATGACATCATCAGTCTGGGATGGTGTCTGCCATGTCTGTCTCAGGATCGGAATGCTCTAGTTCTCCGTTATATCCCGAGAGATTGGAGACATCATTGGCATCACACTCTCCTCATCACACCTGTTTTTATAAAACAGTGTGTGTTCAGAAAGAAAAAAAAGGGTGAGGTGATATAGGAATTTTAAGGGTGCTTCAAGGAAGCCATGATGCTTTATACTGGGAGAGGTGGCGGCGTTTTACTCAAGGGTCCAACCTTGAAAGACATTTTTAGAGCAGCATATGTGTGTGTGGATGTATGAGAATATGCTGGTATCACAAATCTGCTCACACATATGCACAGTGTGCAGCACCTGCCACGCTGGAAAAAGAGCCAAGTATAACCGGCCACTGGGATAAACAGTCTTTACCATGTTGGCGTGTGACAGGGAGAGAAGGAAATTGAGGCAGTGCAAGATCGCTCGTTCTACATTATCCTTGCCCCACACACCTTGCAACCGTCAGACGTTCAGCTGTCTCTTCTGGCAGCAGAGCAGCATCGTGCGGTGGATGATAAAGAGAACGCCACGACTGACAGTGCCGAATCAGCACAATTCTGATGTATGGCCCCTTTTTCTTCCCACTTTCAGGAGGGGAGGAGAGCCGGCTATAACGCACTGCAGATGGCTGCTGTCTCAACCACCAGTCTGACATCGTGAAGGGAGGCGGGGGAGGAAGTTGTGGGGTAATGAAAGTGGAAAAATGATTGTGATGGTGTGTGTTGGTGTGGATGCAGAGGACGGTACAAAGCGGTCACGTGGAGGTGTTGGTTGCATGTGTGTTAAAGTATAATGTCAGGCAGGTGAGGCTCCTCTACCTGTTGTCGCATACATTGATACATGGAGCCCACAAATTACCACCAAACACTGGCCGTGGAGTCCATGATCTCTGTAGCAAGGCTGTGTATGATGTATGTAGCCTGTGTAATTTGCATGTATGATATGCTGTATATTGTGTTACATTAGGGACTATGTGAAAATGAGGTGGGTGAGAATCTAACTTTTCTTTTTGAAAGAGCAGGGGACGGTCTTTTAACTTTTTTTCATTCCAATTTATTTATTATTTCATTTTTGTGAGATTTATTGGATAAAAATAAGACATGAAGTTGCTTGTTCGGCCATATTTTTTTTAAATACTTCTTTCTTTTGTTTCCTGTAAATATTTTCTCTCTCGAGATCTTAGGGGGAGGGTATTGCAGTTTTTCCCACTCAAAGGGAGGGTCCAAAGAAAATAATAAAATAAGATTGAAGAATAAATTCTGCCAACACGAATAACTTGGACACAGTCTCTTATCTGACCTCAAAGTCTTGGATAAGATGGAGGGTGAGCGTCCTCTCTTAAAGGTATTGATAGTGATTGCCAACTGACAACCTGTCAAACAGTGTGCGGTCCTCCTGACAAACGTGTCAGGTTGCTACAACTATCGCACACAAAATGACACGCGAGCTCACGCAGGGGACGTGAGGGACTTGAGCATCTAAAAGGCAAAAAAAAGGACGAGTCGTGTCATTAACCACCGCGAGATCCTCTGGCAGAGTGTCAACATACTTACCTCTCTGCTGGGGGCACATTAGACGTGGCAAGAAGTGACTCCGCAGGGAAAGCTAGAAGGTTGTACAGTTATCTCCGTGCTGTTTATTATGCGAAACCATACAACCAACTACCTCACGCTGCAGAGCACAGACTGTAGAGCTGCTCTCCAGACAAGATCTTCACCAGCAGGACGAAGGTGTCTGTCTACACACTCTACATATACACCTGTCTACGTATATACACCTCCTGCCTGCCAGACGGCCAATTACCTCCTGCCTCACTTCCTCTCTGTGTGAGTGAATTTTGAGACATACACGCTCAGGAGGGATTCACCCCTTTGATTTTCTTGTGTCTATGTTTTGATGTTGCTTAAGAATGATTTCATGCTGGGCTTTTGTTTTTCTTCCGTCTTGGACTCGGACAAAGGAATTTTGACTCTCTGACATAACAAATGATCGATTTGTGCATGTGATTTACAGTAGATTTATTTTGATCAGTTTGGAGGAAAGAGGTGCTTGAATGAAAAAATGCATGTTGCCATTCCACAAGCAAATCTCCTCTCCTCCTCCGGGGAGGACTGCTCCACAATTTGTGGGTCCCGCAGACGCTCCTATGCTGCAGTGGCCATGATATCACAGGAGTGGCTGCAGTGGGGGAGCTCAGGTTTACACAATGGCCTGGAGGTAAGTTATGTAGAGCAGGTTCATACACAAGCACCAAGAGTCTCAGTGGCAGCAGAGGACAAAGATGAGGTGGCTGATATGATCAAAATGCACTGTAGGAAGGCGTGAGAGAAAATATGAGACAAAAGTTTGACAGTACTCTTGGTCTGAAATCTGACACAACACGAGAGCAGAACTATGAAAATCCATTTCCACACATCTGAGCCTCTCATGCAGGTGTGAGTACTACAAAGGCTTCACTTCCTATGTTCATTCATAGTATTTCCATCCATTTCTTAGGAGTTGTTGCCCTCTACTGGCAACAGTGCAAACTCTGCATCACTTCTCTATTCTGCTTGTTCCCTCAACGCCTCGAGACTCTGCAACAGAGCGACACTGAAAACTTGTCGTCTCTGAGCAGTCGAGGTTCAGCTGTTGTTGCATTGTGAAATATATGATAGTACAAGTACACAGTCTCTAATCCCACCAGGCCCTGGGAAGGAATGTGTAAAATTAATTTAAAAACCACCAGCTATTATTGTGTCCGACTCATTATTAAACCATATTGTTTGGATTTGCACTTTCATACACTCACACACTGCCGGGTTTCATTCAAATCAGCTGTCCGATTCCACTTAATAGCTGACAGGTTTTCATCCGCCATAACACTGTCATCACCATTAAGTCTGCTGTCAGCTGTGATATCTAAATCTGGGTGACTTCTGCTTCACAGTCAAAATGGAATTTCCTTCACGTCACACCGAGTGAAAAGGGAGAGACTCTTAAACTCAAAGTTTTGTCGATTCTTCTGTGTAGGAGTCGTTGCACGCTACACTACCACGTTTGCTGGCACAATGTTACATTCCAACAGCTACGAGCCAGGAGTATTACGTTACTCTGAGCACAGACTCAGACGTAACTGGGGCAAGATGATATGCTATGTAAAGGCTGTTTAAAGAGTTTCGGCAGAGCCTTAAGAAAACTGGAATATATTCACGAATGCTATCAACATAAAGATGATTTCAAGGTTGCAGATGTTGAAGAAAAAAACCCCAAGAAGTTAAAAACATCTTCTGAGTCTGCAACATCGACAAAAGAGGGCAGTATGTGGGAGCTCTGCATGAAAATGCTGCCTGGCGTGTTGGATTCAAGGAATCCATCTTCCAACAAAGAAGCATTACAATAGAGAAAAGGGGTTAAGATGATAGGCCGCACCTATCTCTGCAGCAAACCTCGCGTTGAACTGTGCAACTGTGCACGGATTACAATGCCTGAGCAAAGGCGAAGAAACTGGATAGCTGATCTCAAAACCCTTTAGCCAATCAGGCAACATGCTGGTGTGGCTGTAAAAATGTTGCCAGGTGAATTTGTTTCCTATCTTCTCCTCCTCCTTTCTTTTTTGGTGTGTGTTAAGAGTCCTAATCCTCCTCTGTCTGCCACTCCCTTTTCACTCTCCTGTCCCAAAGTGCCCCCCCCCCTCCTCTCCTCTCCTCCCTCAACCTTTTCTCTGCTTCAGCCCTCATGGGTCCCCATTTCCCGCCTCTTACCCTTTTAGCCACCCTCTGTCTTCATGCCCCCCTCCTGCCTCCTCTAGCCGCACATGCCGGCCGGCCTTTTTTCATGCCCACAACCTCCTCTACTTTATACCCCACGTCTGCAATATTTTCACAGTCAAATCACGCAGAAATGCAGTGTAATTGTGCCAATGTCAGCTATCCTTCTCTCTCCCTCTCTCTCTTGCTCGCTCCACCCTCGAGCAGGCCTGTCTGAGTATCTGAGAAAGACTACTCCACTATGAGAAATGTCTGGGGTGATTCATAAATGGGGCATCTCGCTTCAAGTTTAACATTCCTCTCATACTTGTGCATCATCTACATACGGTGACACACTTTACAGGAGAACATTTACAGTCCTTAAAGGCAAGTAAAAAAAAAAAAAAAAAAAAAAAATTCACCGGTCAGCACAACAAGATGATTTCACTTTCACTGCTTCCATACTGTATGTGATGAAACCAACATGATGCAACAGAGGAGAAACTGCAAGATGGAAAATACTTGTCAAGGCCGAGTGATGATTTTCAGCATGTGCCAAAGCTGTCCAGTCTCTATTCAAATACCTGCACCTCACCTCATGTCTTTCACAGGAGTGATGCCTACAACATATCTGAATGTGGGTAACATGCTGCTGTGCTGCGATCTGCTGAAACATGCATGCATGTTGTTTCCCCCAGGTGAGAGCGGTGCTCGGCCCGACACTAATCTGCTTCAGTCGACGCCGGCCTCGTACGCCAAGATGGCAAAATGAAGGTTGCCATGGGAACCTTTTCCCTGGCAACCCCAACAGCCTGGCAGCTAGCCAAACTGTTGCTATGGCACAGCTGTCAATCTAGGAATGCTGATGTTTGTTTGTTTGTGTGTGTGTGTGTGTGTGTGTGTGTGTGTGTGTGTGTGTGTGTGTGTGTGTGTGTTGGCCTATTACAATATTATATATTGGCCAAATAAAGCAGCACAGAAACAGTGGCATCCTACTTTAAAATGCGGTTGCATCTTCAAAAATACCTTCATTCTATTTTGCATTTCAGTATAAAATCTAATTTTAGGCATGTGATAAATTAGTTTGGGATCTTAGCTTTTCCGCAGCATCTGGTCAGCAGGAGCATCTCAGTGGCTTGATAATTATTTTATATTTAATAGACTGTGTGTAAGTGCTGTTCATTTTCTGAATAGACATGATTTGAAAACTTTTAATTAGCTCATGAGATCATTTCTTGCCTAACTCAAGGACAAATAATCCACTTTAGATAAAAGGCCTAATGTTCGTTGTAGTTACACCAATCTATCACGCTCAACAATTGTGTGTGTGTATATGTGTGTTGTTGGTGTGTGTGTGTGTGTGCGTGTTCAAAGAGTAATTTGAGATAAAAGAAAATGAATGAATTTTGTGTGTAAAGACACTCTGGGCGCATTTTGAGAGACCTACAAAATGTGCAAATGAAGGCACCTTTGACTGTAAGAGACTTCAGCTTTCAAGTATTTCACCTTCCACTCTAACATTAAAACTGAGTGTATGACAACAAATGGAAAGTTTAATAACCACTGATGAGATATCAGTTCATGTGCAGACACATTTTTTCCATTTCAGTCAATATTTTTGTTTTGACAGGATGCCAGACACCGGATTTAGCAAGGACAATGCGGATGAAGATTGCTGCATATGATGAGGACATGCAACAGATAGTTAGTCTTTTAAAATGCTATTAAAACTAACCATGTGTTTCAGCATGTGTGTATGTATTGTATAGGACACTGGTGTGATTGTGTGTGTGTGAGCACATGCTTACATTTGTAGATAGATGGATGAATAAATAGCGAAATATAAAAAATATTGTTACCTTGATGTCACACCCTTGTCAAAATGTGCCAGGTGGTCCTCAGACATGAAGCGGAGGCCGACTGAAACACACACACACAGAGGTTAGAGTGAGACAAGCTGGCCTCGAGAATAGAAAGACTGTTTAACCAAGAGGTCACAGGTTCAAGCTCTGCAACAGCTGAAGTGTCACCAGACAAAACCATGAAAAGCTACTGACTTACCCATGAGCTGTTCCAGAGAACAGCACCGACTCCAAAATGTAACACACACGGTCACCTCTGGAGTAATTTTGTAATAACTGAAAAATAATATGGTGTTTAATCCAGCTGTATTTTAATCTTTAAATCTCATTGCCACTGAGGCAGCATCTTATCTACAACGTCAAATCATTCATAGACACAGGATCGAGGACGGGACAGACTGCAAACAGAGTTCAGAATTTCAGCCCTTACTGCAAAGTGGACACTCTGGTGAATGTCTACTGGTGTCAGTGTTTAGTTACAAGAAATGTAAAGGATATAAGAAGAGTATCCACCAAAGGCAGGACAGGGGTCATCATTAAAACATAAACTAAAAGAATCAGACAGCTGCACTTTAAATTAAACAATAAATCATGCCATGAAAATCACATAAGAGATGAATCAGTGTCTAAATGTTGTGATCATTCTGACATACAGAACAGAAAGACTGATGCACACTGCAGAGTAAATTACATTATAATAATCCTCATTTAAAAAGCATATGTTTTGCTTTGCTTCTTGAGTGCCACCACCATTAATAAATCTTTGCATATTAACTAAATTATCCAACATGATCAGCATCAAGGAGCCTGTGAACGCTTGCTGTTTGCTATGAAGATTATAACTCTATTAGACACTGTCATTTCAGTGTTTCCCGACTTGGAAGTATCAGAGAAGGACATTAGTGATGGAACAGTGGAACGCAAAATCTGTTTCAGGCTTTTTTTTGTGTCTGAGATTGCTTAGCTCAACATTTGGTGGTGTTAAAATCTTGATATCTGAAAGCCATCTCAGTGCACACATGCATTCTGCAGTGTGGACAAAGCAGTGCGGCAGCTTGGAGTGCTAAGCCTCCTGCTCGGGTTTGATAAATATAACTTCAAAAAGAAGCAGCCAAACAGCTTTAGCTGGCCGACTGCACAATGAGCATAATAACTCCCCACCCCCTGGGAGCTCCAGCCTAGTTCATTTACCCTTGCAAAACGCTGCCATGTCTGTACGTGCACATGTGTCTTTGTTTCACTGCGAGCCTCTCGGAGGCTCCCCACCTTCTGCTCTGTACAAAGCGGATGTATAGAGGAACCTTTTGGACCTCATTTTTTACAGAGGAAATGCATCCCCCCTCCCTCTCCTCCCTTCTGTTTGCCCCTCACATGTAATGCCTGATTGACCACAGCACCCCTTAAAGAGGTCAAAGGGCAGACAAAACAGTCTGGTGTCATGGCAACCTGTGTGCCACCAACCAGAATGGTGAGGGGGGAAAACAGGGGGGTCCAATGAGCTGTCAGTTAAACTTTTAAGAATGCTGCCTTGTGTTTAGGCTAATGCGGGTACAGCACGCAAACACAAATACACACATAATTCACCTGCAGTATGAAGAGAAGGAGCCTCCTAATTTGTGCTCCAGAATAATCAAGCCCAATCCCTCCGTGCAGTGCAGTTAAGTTTAGTACTTGTCCGAGTATCAGATGCTGTTGCTGCACGTGGGCGTGCTTGCGAGTGTGTTGTTTGTGTGCACAGGAGACACTCCTGTGTAAAAGGTTCTTTGTGACCGCTCGATGCAGTGGCAGTGTTTACGTGATGGGGGGAGGGAGGGGGCTAACGGATAAATGGGAAGCAAATGCATTCAGATCAATACTAAGCTGAGAGAGGGTGAGTGGGGTTGAGACGAGAGAGTGGAAGGTGGTGAGTAGAGAGGGAGGGGCCACGGAGGGACTGATTAATCATTCCTGTATTGTTATTGACTTTCTGTTAAAGGGGGTGAGTCAGACTCTGAATTATGTGTTTGTGCTTATATGTGTGTGTGTTGTACAGTGCTCATTGAGAGCACAAAGTCATCAATTACAGCCCTGGGCTTCCCAAAGGTTTGGCGCTGGAGCTGGTTCAGTCGTGCTCTGACTACTTTTATCGTTCCGAGTGTGTAGCTGCAACTTTTAGCAGTTAGTTTGCATATTCAGCACAATAACCGTGAAGGATTTAATTATTCATGTTTTGTAAAAAGAGCTAATATGCTGTTCCATTTTGAACAGGAACAGGGAAGCGAAGGAGGCGAACAGGAAATCCCCTGTGAGGAGTTAATGAGGAGCTGACGACCGAACAGACACAACAGAGAGGGAGGGGGGGAGGGAGGGAGGCTGCTGGAGGTGGAGGAGGGGAAACGCTGTCCTGACATCTGACCCTCTGGCTGTGACCTTGTTCATTGTCTGAGAGGTTAGAGGGTGGACACACCTGAGTGCTGGCCACGTGTGAGCACACGCACAGACACACACACACTTGCTCAATATTTTAAAAAGATACTCTGCAGCAAATTCTTTCAAACCCAACAGGCAGCAATGCTCTGCCCAATCCATACCAAACACCATAATTAAATAAATAAAATTGACATAATTAGTTAACAATTATAACAGCATGACACCAATGTCAGACGTTGCCAAAGGCAGTGTTTTCCTCTAATTACGGCCCTTTTAAAAACAGCAACTTGTCAGAGGACGAGGGGCCGAGCTAACTGAATGAAAACCCCATTCAGCGTTACCTTGAACTTGAACAATGAGTCTGGTGTTTGTGCTGGGGCCACTTCCTGACCTTTCCATCCCTCTGTGGAAGCAACCAACCGCAGCCTCTCCTTTCATCTTACAGATGTGACCCTGACAACCCACACTGACCCAAGAACAGCCGGCAGGGGCAGCTTTTACATCCACCACTGACGTCAGAATCCGCGACTTGTAAAAGTTTGCTTTTATATACTGATGTGTAACGTTTATAGACCGTCACTTCACTTCAAGCGCCTGATAATCCCCATCAGATTAACTAATTTTTATTGGCCGAGAGCCGTCGAGGTGACTGTTGGTGCCCTGAACCGCAAGGTTCATTTTCTAATGATTCACTGAGCAGACAGACAATAAACACAAACGATACCTCCTCCTCCTCCCCGTCGCCTTCCTTTCTTTCCTTCCTCCCTCAGACGTCTTCTCTCTCTTGCTTTTTCACCCACTTGTCTCTACCTCACAGACGGCCTGTTTCTTTATGCCTTCATCTTTCTTTTCCCCTCTGTCTTCACACCGTACCCACCTCTCCTCCTCTCTGTCTGGCACCAGAGAGCTGGCACACTCGAGGGTGTCGTTGTGTGACGCGAGCAGCTGCCACCTCCGACGCCACTGCCGAGGACGTGTTTCACCACAAAGAATAATGGAGAGCCTTGTGAATGCCATCAATATGCTGCCAGAGGAGACGTAGTGACACTTCATACCACTTCATCTGCAAAGTTATAGACTTTTTAGGCCTACAAGTAATGCTTATTTATTAACTGCACAAGCTATAAAATGTCAACTTCAAATTCAAAATTCAATGTCAATTCACTTGTTTCGTCTGATTAACAGAACAAAAGCCATATATATACAACTTAGAATAACAAAAAGGTCACAGCAGCAAATGTTTGGCAAATTTGCTTGATGAATGATTTAAACAATTATTTGAATTATTCTAATATGACCTTCTTGGTGAGACTTCGCTGTGAGTATCAACACTACTTGAATGTCTGTACGTACAAAGACAGGAGTTTGAAGGTAACACAATCAACCGACCAGCACATCTCAAGCTCACTGGTTAACACATATTAGTTTAATCCAGGTGCTGGCTGGCAGATTTTGTTTCTAGCAGTTTCTCCCTAACCAACTACTGGCTATAGCTTTTAATTTAATGAACAGATATGAGAGTGGTATCGATCCACACCTCTGACTCGCAAAAGGAAAGCAAGTGATGGTATTAAAATGCTGAATTATTACTCGAAGACTAGCTGCTTCATGTGAGACAAAAAAAAATCTGGTGATCCTGAAGTCTGAAAATGTTTTCTATTCTAACAGATGACAAAAAAGAGGATAGTTGCTGTGAAAAAAATGATTGATTGCAGCATCAGCATCATTTTTTTCAGTTGAGAGGCTGAAGTGCATCACTGGTGGGAGAAGTTTGCCTTCAGGGCTTCAGGAGCCTTTAGTCAGGTGATGTAGTATAAAGGATGATAAAGTCTATGTAGGCAGGAGGTTGTGGCTGATAAATGAGTCAAACACAGGACTTGTACTCACGAGACAAGGGTTTGTGTCTCAGGTGAAACGAATTCATTTGTGGTTAGGTATAAGTGGCAAAATGATTTGGTTATGTTTAGGTAAAGATCGCGTTCAGGGTTAAAATAGACCCTTTCAAAATGTTAAGCATGTGTCAGAAAACATCGATATTCAGCCTCTTGCAGCTGAAATGAGGATAACAACAACAAACAATAATTCTGACAGTGCATTTTTTTCACCTTTTGTTTGTTTTTCTAACCTATGTCACAGATGAAAGGAAAATTAAGGAAGGATTATCATTGATTGATTGATTTTAAATTTAGATCAGACCTCACTTGCATCTCAAAGCTTCCATAGATTCAGCTTAAATTCCGAAAATTAGTTATTTAAGCTTCACATTGAGAACAAATTCCAACACACTTTCAAGAGTTTTCTGTCTCTGTGATGTTTGTCCTGATTTTACCTGAGCAACACTGTTAGGTGACAATCCTACTACCTGACATGAGTGTGAAGACCATGGCTGTGTGTGCAGGTATTTCCTAGTCCACAGCTGAACTAACTCAGGAGATGATATGAATAGACAATGCCTGATGACATCAACAAAGCCCATTCCTCAGGAACCCGCTCCATAAATCATACATGACTGACGTACTGAGGAGGACACGTGGCCGGCAGTGGGGAGAACTATCGCACTCACACACAGTTCGACTGTCTCTCGCTTTTTTTTTTAACCCAACCCCCTTAACTCCCGAGGCTGAGATGTCTCACAGACATCTAAAGAGCCTGAGAGATGGTGAGGATCAAAACACAGAACACAGAAGAAGAAGAAGAATGAGACAGAGGTAGGAACATGGCGACAAAGACGGAGATCAAATGCGAGACGGATGTGTAGAGGGAGACAGAAGAGACAGACAGGGGGGAGAGGGGAAAAGAGGGGATCAAGATAGTTTGGCGAGGTAAGAGGCAACGCTGAGACCTACTAATGCAGAACTGAGGAATTCTCACTGCTGACTCCAAACACATTCCTACAGCCTGCAAATATTAACCCCCACCTCACCACCTCTGCCTCCATCTGAATGCACAAGGCGGCCACCTGGCCCCTGCATGAGGAAACCATTCATTGATATTAACTCGCTTACTGGAAGAGATTTGAACAAAGCACTGGAAGGAAGAAAAAACCTGACTATATTCAACGTAGTGCAGCTACAATCCAAGTGCGGTCATCACCAGATGCTAATGTGTTGTAATTTGTCAACCAATACCCAGAAATCATGCAAACTTGACTCGGCGCAGTCATATTTGACAATGAGGCAGTCTGATGGTTCCTCTGTTCTGAAGGATACTGTAAAGCAAAATATCCAAGCAAATGTAAAAGGAGGCTTTTTTGCTCTCTTGAGAAAATTGAGATTTGCTCCCAAATCTAGTTCATCAGTTGACTGTGGAGGCTCATACCCACAAGGTTCAGATTTTTATTAGAGCAAATATGGACAATTTATGGGTCTGTTGTGGATGGGCTGGTACTGTTCTGTATGTCTGCTCTCTTCTTTCAACTTTGGGATTTACTCTGATCAGATGAAGATATTTTACATAACAGCCTTACTCACTGTAGCTGTAAGCTTAGTGAAATAATTTAAGTGTGTGATCTGAGAAAACAAGATTAATATTTACTTTAAGAAAACAGTGTACATAAAATAAAAATGTTTTGTCAATTACAGGCCAACTAAAACTGGACTTGGATGAAGGGAAAGACTTGTTTTCATATTAATGTTAGAGCATTGCTTTTCCTTTAATTGAAAGTATTTGGTCACAAGGCTGACAGAGGGGAGATGAGGAGGTGGATTACGTGCAACACGAGGTTCCCTGACCAGATTCAAACTGAGGCAGTTCATGTGCTAAGTGTCTTAGCCCCTAATCATGATGACCCGTGATGCCCTGATACTGAAGCTGATACTGATCCTGAAAGCTCATTTTTAAATAGGATGTTTTGGCTGATATATGTTGATAAGAATTGTGACAAAGATGTGTGCTGAGCGGGACATTTCACAGTTGAAAATTAAAGTGTGGACAAACTAAGTAACAGTAAACTGTAAACTCCCCAAACCTGTATTGCTTCCATGCTCACTGGATGACATATACATTGATACCAATATATCTTGTTATATGCCAACGCTGGACAATATGTCAGTCATGTTGATTTATTGGTATCTTTGTATTGTGTACGGTAAATACTGAGTATAATGTGAAGTTCAGGTGTGTAGTATTACAGTGAAAAGATGTTATTTGATTTTTCTATGTTATCACTGATAGAAGTATTTGAATGTTGTGCCAGCGTAAAAGTTGCACTTTAAAAATTCTCTGTTACAGTTAGAAGTCCTGCTTTAAAAAAGTTATTGATATGGAAGAATAAGTTAAAAAAAAATAGAAGTATCAAAAGTAAAAGAATGGTTCTTTTTCTGACTACTAATATTAGATCCTTATCATTATCTTAATATATATTATATATTTTTATGTATTAACGTGTAAGGAGCAGATTAAAGTAGAAGATGAAGGTGGAGCTATGTAGCTTAACATCACATTTCATGTTTTACAACATAATCACATTCTTTGTAAGTAATTAGTATGTACAGCTGTCAGATGAAAGTAGTGGAGTAAAAAGTACAACATTTCAAAATGTATACAATTTTACACCTCAACAGAGACAATAGCATCAACGCTCTCACGTTATATCAACAACATGGTCCAGCATCAACACGTGCACCTCCTGCAACTGGAACCAAATGCGAGAACTTCAACGTCAGTCAGAGATTCAAACTGGTGAAACATTATCAGCACTTTGCTTATAAAGTAGGATAGCCCTATGGGTATCCAGATGGAGCTCTCTCTGCTCCAGCCCCATTTCAGCCCCATGTCCTAGAGAAGGCAGACAAACATTGATGCAACTGGAACACTGAGTCCAGGGGGAATAGCTCTCACTCAGACCGTGAGAGAGCGTTCGTACATCCACCGCGGTCACATGGTGTAGCGCTCTTTCTCTCTCTCTCTCTCCACACCGGGCCCCGCCGCCTGTTGTGTGTGGCCCTTTTCCCGTCCCTTTCACACCAGAGCTACATAATTGATAGCGAAGGCCGAGTTATGTTTTATAAAGTGAAACACATTAATGGCTTTCTCTGCACTCTAAAGTTTAGATGTGCTGGGATCAGTAAGTGGCGGCCTCAAGTTGAAGAGGTTTTAAATAACTCATACATTCATTGTCAGTACAATAAGCTAGGCTAATCCATTCTTTCTGCCAAAGTGTCCAGTATTGTTGTAATGAAGTAGCGCTTTGGAAATGCACTGAATGCCTCGACTGCTCGTATGCTTTGTTATGTTATGATATGATAAACTGTCTTAATGATATGGCATTCAGTGGACTTCATTCATTAAAGGTCTCTTAGTCTCAGTTTTCAATTCACCTGTGAAAACTGAACAAAGAAGAAGCTTGATGGTTGACTCATGAAAGGGATGCGAACCACAGATATAAGTTGTTCCATGGATTTTGTCATGAGAATAATAGAATATCTAAATAATCTGTGGTCAGAGCTTCAGTATGTGCAAACTGTCAGCAGGAGGCTGATAGACGAGACATGCATCTGAACATGTAGCAGAACATTTAACCATGGGCTTAACGCCAAACAGCACAAAACTGGACATGTGTAGAGGTTTCAACAAGAAACAAAGGCTGTCAACTGTCAGGCAGATTTGGACCACAGGGAACCGTCAGTGGAGCTCAGTGGATCATCATGGTCAGTCTGCCATATAGTAATCATTGCTTTAGCAAAAGTGCCAACAATTCACGGCTCCCGGCTTCTCAAATGTGAAGATTTGCTGGTTCACTTAGTTCTAAATAACGCTGCTGCTGTTTGAACCAAATAAGCAATATGAGGACGTCAACTTTTGCTTTGGATTATTGTCACTGTGGCATTTTTCACTGTGTTCTCACAATGTAATCGATTAATCAAGACAATAATTGGCAGATTAGTTGATAATGAAAATAGTCTCTGCACCATTAGCAAATTAGCTATTTGTGCAATGTCAGCTGCTCTATTTGTTTCTTTTGTCCAAAAATGTCTTGAAAACACAGTTGGTATATTTTGCATTTTAATTACATTTTTTTTTACTATGTCACCCCATTGTGACTGAGGATAGTTCCTCACAAATAGCTGAAATGAATAAGGAGGACTTGAATTTCACTGATCGAGGGAACTTCATTACCCAAGTTCATCTTCCAACATGCAAAAGGCCCAATGAGCGACGGAGCATCTCTGTGTGTGACCGTAGATACTATCATGACATCTGGAATAAAATCTGTCGTGTTTCACAAACCACTTTACTCATCTCAACTAGTTCCTCCAAAAAACAATTACATGTGTTAGCTTGTCCCTCTCTGCTAGTTGGCCTTTGCTAAACGCCTCTGTAGGTGCAAACCAACAATCATCAAGGTCGACGGTCTGGGACTTTGGTTCCAGCATGAAGCCTCGAGGTACACCTGCATTCAGACAAACTATCAAGACTGCCATCATGCCCGCAGTCACCCTCGTCCTCTGCCCTCTGCCAAATGGCGCACCCTGGCAGAGAGACAGCTGGGGTATCTTTGTGAGTTGGTTTCGGAGACCGAGAGCTCGTATCAGGTCTCAGCGGAGATGGACAAGCTCGGTTCGGATAGGCCGAGGATATATCACAGGTCCTCGAGCACACACGCGGGAGACAACAGTAACTTGTCGATATTAAACAATGGAGGCAGGGCTGCGAGCAAGCAGGACAGCAAGGATGAGGTGAGAGCCGCACAGGCACAAAGCATTGAGATATTCGTAGCAGTAAGTTTGGCGTTAGTCGACGCTGAGAGACATACAGATGAGGTTTGGTCATGTGTAACAGGGACACATACTGAGAGGACACACAAACAGTAAGGGGAAGTAGAGGGTGGGACGTGTCTGTTCCAGAGCAGGGAGGATGATGTCCGAATAATTCAAATACTTTGGGTCATCTTTTAACACTTGCACGTCAGCTCAAACTAAGAATGAAAACTAGGTCAAAAACATTCGCTTACTAACAGAACACTCGAGATTTACAGAGACAGCGATCGACACACAATAATGGCACAAAAGTGAGTGCCCCGACCCCGTTCTTCCTTCTTCGTCCTCACAACTGGGCCCCAAAACCAGCCCAAGTCTTTGACGAACTCCAGCTTGATTACTCGGAGTTCTTTCAGCAAACATACGGCGCATATCATGTCAAGCAAACGCAGGAGATAAAAGGCATGGCTGGATTATGGGAGAAGCGTGGAGACAAGCGAAAATGTTCCAGCGGGAGTGGGAGGAAGGAAAATGACTTTCGGTACACAAACCAACAGAGCCGAGCAGAGAAACCAAGACGGACAGCAAAAACAATGAAAGACAGGAATACAGTGTCCACATGGTGACGTTTCTTTTTACATAACATCACATTAAGAGAATTAAAGCTTATGCCGCATAGGTCAGCCCCCAGTTTTTTTTTTTTTTACCTTTTCCCGCGTTTCTTTCCCCATTCCAACTTGATTCCTCCTCTCTGTCCCCTCTTCCTCACTCTCGAGTTAGTGCCTTCCCCCTTGACTTGCAGCCTCGCATCTCTATTTCACTCCAGTCTCGTCACATTTTATCCGCTGTTGCCTCATCTCCTCTTCCTCAGACACCATTGCTCTTTTCTTCACCCCCTCCATGCACAGGACTTTGAAAGTAAACATGCCTCATGGACAAAGGATATGAACGGCGTGAGGAAAAGTACAGGATCGGTACTTTTTTCCTCGCGGCATTGTGCTGGAGCTGTGCAGAACCGGTTCCGCCGTTCGCTGTGCAGAGGGGACAAACACACCAAAGTCTCAGTGCTGCAGGGAGAGCTGAGAAAAACGGAGAATGCAAGAGAAGGAGGGAGAAGGCATCAGTCATCGTGTGTGCGAGTGTGCATGCATGCAGGGTAGGAATGAAGGAGAGAGAGGGAGGGACAGAGATTGAAAGAAGGTGGGAGGGAACAGGAGGAGTATACGTGGAGAGAGGAAGAGGGGAGGAGACATTTTTTTCTCCGTTTTCCTGTTCACGTTTTTTTTTTTTTTTAATTTCCCCCCCTTTTTTTGTCAAATGATCCCTCTACTGTCTCCGTGCACACAACGGCCTTGTCAATAGGTCATTATTCTGCCTTTCCACGACAGTTTTCCCTCTTGTCATATTCCCCTTTGTTGAAGCCAGCTGTGTCTTTAAGCCTGTGCACTTGAACTCAGAGAGTGCTTTTCCTTCTCTGTATACTTCCCCTCCGCTGGCCCCCCAGCACACAGGAAAGAGACACAGCTTGCAGGAGGGAGAGAGAGAGAGAGAGAGAGAGAGAGGAGGACAGAGGGGCAAAAAGGGGCAGAGAGAGAAATGCAGATGGGGGAGGGGAGAGGTTTGTAAATGGTGGCTCAAGGCTTTGGAAGACTTGGAAATCAGTTTAAGAAACACGTAAGATGTGAGACGCATAAAAAACCCAGAAAATATTTCAATTAGGCCACAGGTTTTTCTCACTGTTATCAAGGGCTGAATCGATAATAAAGGTGCATTTGGTGTGACTGTAGGAAAGGTGAGAGAACAGAGTGCTGTTGAAATATTGATTTGCTGTATAAATCATGCCCATGTGTTTGCAACATCATGAAAGCGTGCAGTCGGGAAAGTGCAAGGTTAAGGTCAGACCATTAAGCAGAGCCTCACGTATCTGCACAAAATCTCCATGGAAACTGCTGACACACAGGTGAAATGTTTCATAATAAGACAACTCGTTTGCATTGTCGGTCATAAAGTGGACTATACCAGCTCACGCTTTTATCTACGTGTCTGTTTTTTCATTTAAAAGAAAGCGAGTGGGCAGTCTACTCACCTTGACTGATTTAATTGTTGAGACAGCAGAGGGGGAGACAGAGGGGAGTCAGGAGCTCTGGCAGGATTCGATCGCGGGCCAGTGGGGGCACGCGGTGAACTGAACCACCCGACGCCTCTCAGAGCACAGACTTGCATATGTTAAATTGTGCTACATTATACAAGTAGTCCCTGAGCATTTATGTATGCAGCGCCGGAGATTGCAAAGCGGACCTTCGGCTCATAACATCGGCCGTCTCACGTAACCGGAGGGCATCTCATGAGTCTTAAGCAAGAGATTTAACACAATGCTGGAAAAATAAAGAGGGTTTCTGAAAAGCACCCTAAAAGTCAAAGAGAAGAATAAAGTCAACAGGTCTTCAAACATTCATAGCTGAGGCCTTCATAAAGTTATAAAGGTAATGCCTAGATCGGAAACAGGTCCATAATTTTTTGCATAATTTCCATTACATTTCCTGGAACAAACTCTGCAAATAATAATGCACAAATAATAGATGAGTATTTAATTGAGTTTAGGAAATTCCTATTACATTATAACAAGAGATTATTAGTAAATTAAAGGTCTGGGGGGAAAAAAGTTATACATAGAGATAATATAGATAAGTTTGTGTGGGAGTTTCCCAGCAGTTTTCCTCACTCATGTTTGAAACGCAATAGAGGACAGAGAATTTCACATTTGAGTTTCAAAACCCCAGCAGTGAGGAAATCTGGGGGATTTGGATGAGTGTATCTTTAAATGTATTTTTAAAAACCAGGAAATGCAATTTTTGCTCTTTGAATAGAAGGCAGAAGTTTGGCCCAAGCAGGAAATCACTTGAAAGGTAGCGCAGTTGACATTTGTCGAATTAATATTTATTCAACAATTACTGATTTATTCATTACTTACACTAATCTTTATCCTTTTCTCTATTGTATTGTTTATGCCTAATGCACTTAGACGATGGTTAGAGCTGTAACGTATGCTGTGTTTAGACTGCAGCCATGTGAACCGAGGAGAGCGACTGAAATATAGGCAATTAAAAAGTCACCAGCCAAATTAAATCTAGTGAGAAATGACTTTCTTGCTGATTTAATCCTGTCTAAGCCTTAGATCAACAAGATATAAGGGTGGATATGAGGCTGTCTTATCTACAGAGAAAACATGAGTGGAGGGAAAATACAACACATATGGCACTTGAACCCTAACAGTGAAGGGCTGTCTGCAAAACTGAAGGGAGAGTGGGAGACTTTTTCTCCCAAATATTGGAACTATTGGACTGGCACTTCTGAGATTGTTTAAGTTATTAATGTCCT
The DNA here is from genome assembly GCA_037975185.1 of Centropyge bicolor. Classification (NCBI taxonomy): domain Eukaryota; kingdom Metazoa; phylum Chordata; class Actinopteri; family Pomacanthidae; genus Centropyge; species Centropyge bicolor. The sequence goes on along the minus strand of JBBMOC010000038.1, from coordinate 909,834 downwards.
GGAGAGGTGGAAGTCTCCCGTTCAAAGTCTCCAAGGAGTTTGTCCGATTGTATTTAACTGTAGATGTTTAAGTTTACATTTGTTTTCAGCACTATAATCAATATCAGCAATCATCAATGTCAAGGTTAAGAGCCAGATATGTCCCTCAGGAGTTGATAGAGACCAAAAACCGAGCTAAAAGAGAGCGATTATCAGACTTTCATTCATCAGGTGGTCAGAAACACAACTCCACATGAATGATAATGTTGCTCTCCATTTGCAGGATGTGAAAATAAGCAACTGTTTGCGAACAGATTTTCCATATCAACTTCAAGTCTTGCACTGCTGTGAACTTTTGCACATTCTCTGGTCAATATTTCTATTTTTTTAATATATTGTTGGCAATCTTTTTTTCTATATATGCTCCTTCTTTCTAGTACTATGTTTATTGTTATACACATATCAAATCAAATCCCTTGTATGTATTAATGTACTGTAAAATGTATTTGGCAAAAATAAAAAAGAAAAAAAGATTCCGATTAAACCTTTAGGTCAATGTTGTGTTTACAGCTGGTTTCTGGCCTAAAAGCTGAGATTAGTTTGTCAGCTACTGTTTCTCCTTCTTTCTCATCTTATTAACCATCTCGATGCTCCTCTGATTTTTCTTGGACAGCTCCAGGTTGAAGACCACAGGCAAAGCTCATGCAGCAGGTGAATGGCTGTTTCTCTGGTTTTATAAAAACATGTAGATCATTTGTGGTGGCTGTGACTGATAGCAATGAGTTTAAAAAGCCTTAAAAAGACAAGAAAAAAGGTGAAAATTTTTCATTAAAAGGCTCTGTCTACATGTATGATTTGCCTGCAAGGCGCCAAACTGAGAAAAGCCAACTTTTTCAATCTAAAAAGAGGACACTGGCCTAATGCATTGCAAATACAAATAGGTATCGACCCACTGAGAGGTGGAGAGGAGGAGGAGGAAGAGGGAGGGGGGATGGGCAGATGATAAAGGTCAAAGGAGGTGTGCGCTGCATTCTCTCATACCTTTTGTCAAAGAGGCAAATACAGGTTCCATACTTACATTACTGAGAACCAGAGAGGACAGAGGGGGACTGGATGCCACGAGAAACTGCTCCTCTGTCTTAATGCCAGCAAACTATTTCCCCAGTCCAAGGACAGCCATTACCTGAGGGGAAAGAGGCAGCATGTGTGTTAGGGGAAGAGATGCTTATACTGGCACTGATCTTGAAAGGGCCTAGCCGATCGATCGCATTAAGCTCCCTGCAAAAGAGAGAAATCAATATGTTTTTAAAGGCGAAGCAGGCTGCATGTGGTGTATGCGTGTGGGCTTCATTGATACCGCCAGATGTGTTCAGAGAGAAGCCGTTCCTGAAAAAGAACGATCACATTTCGAGGTCAAGTGCTTTCTTTTCCAATACTTATCTACAAAAATCATGGCACTTGATGATAAATATATACATTAAAAGTGTGTGTGTGCATGTGTGTGTGTGTGTGTGTGTGTCTGTGTGCCTGTGTGTGTGTGTGTGTGTCTGTTTGGGTTCCCATTATCACAGCAGAACACTGGCCAGTGTTTGAGGAACACAAATGACAAACTGACTGGGAAAATCAATAGTTTTCAGTTGGAGAAAGTTGTGCAGAAGCCGTGAGATCTGAGAAGCTACATCAGGATTAGAAAGACAGAAAGAAAGAAGCAGAACGACCTGCGACACTCTGAGAAAATTAATTGCTTGTTTAAAGACACAGTAACGCAATCAGTCTTATAGTTAACAAGAATTGCCGACAGAGGTTCACCACAAGGAGAAGCAGTGGGAAGGAGGTCAACGAGAGAAAAAGAGTGAGAAAGAGAGGCAGCAGGGAAACACTGACAGAGAAAGCAATTTAATTTCCATTGGCTGTCAAAACAATGTTAATCAATACCAAAGACACCCACTCTTCAGCATTTTTACCTCGCTTTGTCTCTATCTATCGCTCTATATTTCACGTACACTCTCACAGCAATAATTTACTCTTGAATTGGCATCTGGTACAGAGAGTGTGACCTAGTAGAGAAAAATACACATAAATCTGACACACTGTCCTCAACATACCTGCACTGACACAGACACTCACTGTTGTAACTGATGATGAAACAAAGAAACCAAGAGATTAATGAGTAAATGGGTATAGTAAGAAAAAGGAAATACATTGTGTGTGTGTGTGTGTGTGTGTGTGTGTGTGTGTGTGTGTGTGTGTGTAAAAAAAAGGAAACAGGTGAAATGAAAGAGGAAACCGAAAATATTGATATTGGAGAGAGAAATAATTATCAGGTAATGTCTTGTCCCTTTAGCTTTTAATATTTTATTTCTATGCAAACATACAAGGCTGCAGAACGTCCCACAAAGGTCAATACAGACAAGAGAAAGAGCAGCAATTTTAGCTGAAGTGAAATGTGATTTAAGAACATGTAACCAAAATTTTTTACCTGGATGAAATTTGAGAAAAGAAACTAGGCTGCCCTCTGGTGGTCAACAAAGAAACAAACACCATCTGTTTAGTAGTGAAATGAAACACTGATCAATATCACCTAAAAATCAATGGTGGAAAGTAACTAAGTACATTTACTCTTTGAGGTTCTGATATTTTACCGGAATATTTCCATTTAGTGGCACTTACATTTCTTTTCATTTAAGAGGGAACTATTGCATTTATATAACTTATTCCACAGCTGTAGTTTCTCTACCAACTCAGATTTTACATTCAAAACACATGATTGGCTTGTAAAATATGATGCGCTGTTATACTGCTATTAGAGTGAGCATTATACCTATCAATTAGTTGCTATTAATAAATTGAAAACCCCTGTCAGTGTTGAGTCACAGGGACCTTGGATGGGCCAGATTTGACCACCTTTAAACACCACCTTTATACTGTTTTAAGAGACGCCTGCTTTCCCCTATCTTTACTCTCACATGGCGATCCCATTCTAATGCTGTATAACCAATATAGGAATTTCAGGGTCTTTCCAGTACAACCATCCTATTGGATCACTGCCACCATTAGATAAGGGATCCGCAATGCCTACTTCCATTAAGTTTGGAATGTGGCACTCGTTATTTTTTAATAAATGGTATTACATCATGCAACATTCTTTACTGACAATTTAACCACGTAGGGTTCGCAATGGATCATTAACATCTGACACAGAAAATCTTACAGTTGGAGTATCAGTCCCTACAGTTAGTGTATTATACCTCTTGGTTGGTGCGTGGTATTTTCACTGAGTTCACTAAGGGGCTAAACAGGAGCACTGCTCCTCATGGTACCACTTAGAGATCATACGATACATCATTTTGGGGGCTTTTAACACAAGGTCAGCTGCAACAGTGAAACACATTATTTTGAAAATATATATAACATGTATACAATAATGTAACACTATAAAATTGCTCATTCTGTATACTGAATACTTTTACTTTGGTACTTTAAATAGACTTGGCTTAGAGTACTTCATATTTTCTCGATACTTTTACCATAGTTAAATTTTGAATGCAGAATTTTTGCCTGTGATTATTAACCTGCATCATTTCAAAATTTATTTAAGTAAAGGATCTAAATACTTATTCCATCACTGCTAAAAAGTAACAATCGTGCATAAACATAGACAGATAGACAGACAGACAGACAGACAGACAGACAGACAGACAGACAGACAGACAGACAGATAGATAGATAGATAGATAGATATTCTATGACTAAAAATATAGTACTATCTTGTGAATATTGCATGAGCCTGTAGTGTGTGATTTAGAGATGCAGTCTTTAAGTCTGTGTTGCTGTGAACTGCAGGTATTTATGGATGCATTATTGATCTTAAACATATAGACTTACAGCTTGTTATGACTGGAGCTCTGTGGTCAATAGAGTACTGGGGTGGTGTGTAACACAGACAGATGTTTAAAATGAGTCCAAAGAGTGAAAGAACATTTACTCAAGTACTGTATGTAAGTACAATTTAAAGTCACTTATGGTCTCATTTGGACTTAACATCTCCCATAATTTGGAGGAAAGTGTTTTTCATCCACTACATTCAACTGACAGATACAGTCGCTGATTACTTTGCAGACCAAGATTTCATAAACAAAATATATGACTATCTGACAAAATATAATCTATTATCACATGTGATGACTATCAAACAAACACTTAAATTTAGTCAGGGAATGGTGGCTTGAGGATTGTCTTCACTCGATTCCAGAGTAACAAAAATACTTTTCAAGGTTGTTTTCTTTTGGGGGATGTTCCCATTCATTGCAAAAAGACAAAAAGAATGATAAAAAACAGAACTTTACCACGATGATGATGATGATGATGATGATGATGATGAACTAAAAAGCAAGCTTTCCTCTGGCTGCCGGTAAGAACTGTGTATACCCCACCACCATTCAACTCATATACTAATCCTCACCTCAATTTGTACACCTGCTGCTGAGCAGGTGATGGGTGGCTACTCATTAGACAAAGAAAACTACTATGCACCCTTGTGGTCAAAATAAAGAACTTGCACAACACAAATCAAAAAATGGCTGCTACATCACAATATAAATAACCAAATAGCTACATATACAGTTGATGAAATTGTCTCCAATTCAACTGGCTACATTAAAATGGATCAATGATGTACGTACATACAGTACGTACATTTTAAGTATGTAAAGTTTTTTTGGTCTATTACTTGTAATATTACTTTGTTGACAAAAATATGATAAGATACTAAAAGAAAAAAAATCAGAGTACCACTTTCTAATAAGGCACTTTTTAAAAACATTTAAGCCATGTCTTTTATGGTTAATAAATAATTAACTAGTAGTAAAATCAATTTCTAAAGGACTTATTAACATGTAAAACTTCTGACTGGATTAATTATTGAAAGACACTCTCTGATTTACTAACACTATTATAAGACAAGCTATAATCTGTCCAAGTCTAACGTTGGATTAATACGTCTTTCGTTGTGTGAACATTTGGATAAGTGTGTTACGTGAATGCTGTTAAGACAAATTCAGCCAAATCACCAGATGTATCATAACTAAGTACATTTACTTAAGTAATGTACTTAAATACAATTTTGAGGTACTTTCTTTGAGTATTTTATTGTTGTGCTACTCTACACTTCTACTCCAACACAGTTCTGAGGGAAATATTGTACTTTTTTACTCTCTTACTCTTTTACTCTTTTATTTGATAGCTGTATTTCTTTTCAGATCCAGACTTAATACAACCAATTTTACGTAATGAGCATTAATTAAGGAATTAGTTAAATAGATACAGGTGATTCTTCAATTAAGGGAGTTTTTCTGTCCTCAGGGTAGATTTTCAAGAAAAAAAAATATTTTTTAGAAAAAACAATATTTTTAAGGTTAAGTTGTAGTAGCTATGAGAAAAATGACTGTGTCTCAATGATGACATTTTAATACTTTTGTAAGTATATATATATATATATATATATATACACTTGTGTGATGGTAATGACAATTTTCACTCTTTGCAGAAAATGTTTCGGACTTCCTAAGCTAACTGGTTTGCTAGCATACAATGTACACTGAATATATGAATAAAGTGAAATTTCCTATTAATGAATTCAAATACTCATAGTAACAATAATAACTTGTTTGGATAAACACACTCTCAGATCAGGATGTGTAAAACATCAAATTACTTACATATGTTGCATCAGAAAATCAGGCTTCTGCCTCCTGTCTGGGAATGTTCCTCTGGAGCATCTAATGCTGATGCAACACATAGATGCAACAATGTAAGTAACTGTTTGTAAAAACTTTATTGCTCTCTAAAACCTTTAGTGTGATAGTAATGGCAGAAGTATGAGGGACAGCGATTTTTAAATATAACTAAATTGCAAATTAAACAAGTATAAACTAAATGGATTTGAAAAATGTCTTTTTAAGTTGTTATGAGGAAATGCAAAGTAAAGTTTTATGAATTTAGCATTTTTTTGTTGCTTTATTATAGAGGGGATGTCAGAAAGTCTGGGTTGGGGACAGTCCAAAACACTGACATTCTGGCACATTTGAATTTTCAACACACTGAAAAAGTATCAAAATATCATCATTGAGACACAGTTATTTTTTTTCATAGCTACTACAACCTAATCTTAACAAATACGATAACTGTTTTTTCTAAAAAAACATATTTTTTCTTAAAAATCTACGCTAGGGACAGAAAAACTCCCTTATTTGAGAATCACCTATAAATCTTTGACGAACGCTGCCTTGTTAGATTTAAAAGTGGAAACAAAACGTGTGTCTAGAACAAAGAGGTGACCTTATTTTTACCTGTCTCTCTCTCTCACACACACGCACACTGTGACAGAAACAAACTCTCATTAGAGTCACAGTCAGGGACAAACACGCAGTGTGATCACAGGACAGTAAAGTGACTCTGTAACACGCTGAAACGAGCCAGTCAGCTGTTTACCTCGACAGTCCATGTTTGGGCAGGGCGGGTCGAACCAGTCTGCGCCTCGCTCACTTGGCGGAAGTGAGTCACGCTGCCGGGAACGTGACGTCACTGCTGCAGAGAACAAGGAAGCAACATGTGCTGATGATCGTAACTCCAGCAGAGACAGAGACAGAGAGCGGAGACGGAGAGAGGCGAGAACACTGAGAGACTGCTGCACACTCTACAATGTGAGTACTTTCACTTTATTCTGAAAGCTGTAGAAAACATGTTTGTTTTCGTGTCTTTTATTGGTTTGTTTGTTGTTGTCGTGTTTGTTACATTGTTGTTATTGTCAATCCGTCACTTGTTTATATATGTGTTTATTCTTGTTTTACTACTCACTGGGTTATGAAGTGGATGTTTGACCCTCTAAGAAACTTTCTCTATTTATTTTACTCCATTTTTACAAATTTTCCACTACTAGCCTTTTCAAACTATGACTTTTTTAAACTTAAAGGCAGCGTAATAATCTCGAAAGTGTTTCTTCTGTGCCGACATTAGACTGTTTCAGTTCATTTCCATAGGGGGGTTTCCGCACTGTCACAAAACCCAAGTGTGTTATTTCCAGCCTGAAGTTTCCTTTGTCACAGTAGTGAGAGCGAAGGCTGAAGCTGAGAGGGAGAAATAGCTCATCTCTCTTTTCTCTCTTTCGGGTTGTGATACAAATCCAAGAGCACACACACACTTAAACACGTGTTCCCCACCTTGAATCTCTCTCTCTCACACACACTCACACAAACATCTGTCTTTATTGCTTTGTTGTGTCTCCTTTGTTTCATTTCATTTCTTTCCATTTCAAACCAGCACCATTACCATCCAAAGTGAATAGAGATGAAACCAGGTGAAAAGCTTGAAATGGGTCAAACACGGTCACCTGTACCTGTGTGTCAATCACATCTACCTGCTTCTGTTCACACCTGTTTACACTGACTGTATGGTCTCCTCACATGACACACACACACCCGGAGCGATGGTATGTTAAATGTACATTGAGCACACCCACAGTGTTTGGAGAGGATCCAACTTGTCCTCCAACAACACACTGACATCTGAACACAGTGTTTGACTCCAGTGTGCAAATGGGTCGAGTTGGTGCCTTGGCATGTAAAATCAAAACAGTATCAGCAGAGTGTGTGATAGTGGAAGCAGGGTCACTGTTCAGTAAACAGACAGGTAGTAAACATGGTGTGTACTGGTCGAGAGCTTCTGCTCGTCACGGCTGGGAGCTTTTTTTTAGGGCGTCGCTGAACCTCTGATTAGATCAAAGAAATGACATAGTTGAAGCAATCAGAGCAAACACAGGCAACAGTGATGTGACTGTCTCTACATGTCTCTAGTATCTAGAAGCTTTTATCACCAAGTTTGTATGATGCAAGCTTGCTGAAATCGTGACTCATCTTGGTTGTCTTTGATAGAATACGTTGAATCAGGAGTGATATGTGAGATGTTGTTGTTGAGTTGCTGTCAGTTGAACACTTTGTCACAGAGCCAAAAACCACCATAATCAAAAGTCGTTATTTCATTTCATTATATCATTACACTGTCACAAGTTGTCCTGTGAAAAATGCTTGTCAGCATCAACTTTCTTAAGGACAAAGAAAAACAGTGTCATTGTGACTGTGTGTCGTTTAGATAATCCAATTGGTTTCAAATGGTATTTTTCCACTTTCTCAAGCATTTAAGCAACAGTTAATCCTTCACTTAGAGATGAAAATATGAGGTAATTAATTGATTACTGGAGTGACAGAAATTGAATCGGCTATGTTGATAATCGGTTAATCTCTTAAATCATTTTTAAGCAAAAACTCCAAAAAATATTACTTCGGTTCCAGCTTCTAAAATTTGATTATTTACTGTATTTGTTAGCCCTCTATAATATTAAACTGAATATCTTCGGGGGTTTGTTGGACAAGAGAAGCTTAAACTTGGGGTCAAGAAATTTTGACGTGTCCATTCTCGCAATTTCCTTTGGATTTTTAGACCAAACATTCATTGGTTGAAGCAACAGTGTATCTGAGAAACTCATTCATTAAACAACTTAAACATTAATGTTAAGTGATGTTATCACAGCGCCCTGTATTGCAGGAAACCTTCAGAGTCTTTCTCTTATTTTCTGAAACATTTAGTGTGTCATCCCTCTTTTCAGTCATCACAATGTGAGTCATGATGCTCATTTTCATCACTTCATCTCAAAATGATTCTGCTTGAAGGCATAAACAATGAATATAAAGACTGAGAGGGGAGAAAGGCTTCAAGACATCTCCTAAAAGCTCTGTCAGCTAAAACACCTTATCTGTTTTGAATTCCTGGGGCCTCTTTGACGCACTATTTGGAGGAATTCAAGTACAAGCTGCTTTAACATTCCTCACAGTCATAGCAGCAAGCTAAAACTATAAAAACTGACCAGAAAAACCTGTGTTCGTGAGTGTGTGTGTCCGGCAAAGTGACATCCTGCAGGTTGTTTTGCAAGATTTATAACCTTTTGCTGGTGGAGACTGTTGGACTGTTGTGGAACCAACATTTAGTTGCTGAGCGATGGAAAGCAAACAGAGCTCTATGACTGAGGAAGCAACAACAACAAGCTGAAGAATACATGCAATTTGACCCTGTTTTCCTCAGAGACTAATAACTGACTGGAATATCAAAGCTGCTGTTTGAACATCTAAACATAAAGCTGATAACACACAGATGCTCTCATCGTTCAAGCAGTGGCAAAACATATTTGTTAGGGATTTAAAGTTACTACTGCTCCTGCTTGTTGTGTCACTGGCCCATCACTGCTCTTAAGTGGAGCCTGTGGCTGCTTCGACCGGGGCAAATAATAATTTTCTCTCACAACACGTTAGACGGGCCGGAGCAACAGCAGTGCATTTCAAGCCACAATAACAAATGAGCGCCCGCGCCTCAAGGTTCAAGGCACGACTTGCTCATCAGGGACATCAGCTGGATGTCGACGTGCTGAGCTTAAGCCAGGTTCGGCTGGAAAGTTTGAATTGCCTTGGCCTTTGTTGAACACACTATTCTCTCTGGTCAGGCTGACATTGGCACCCAACCCAAACAGACACGCTATCAGAGGATAAACAGCACAGCGAGCTCATTGGATTTGCATTTGAGAATACTTGCATGTCAACACGGCAGCGCTAGTTTGCATCTTGTTTGCCTGAATACAAACAAAGCCATGTCCATAGCTGTGAAATGCTCAGCACTCTTTCACACAGAGCTCTCCTGAAGATAATAAAATAGACAGCTCACGGGCGACAGCACAGGGAAGTGCTGTTATCGCTGCAGCTGAAGTTCCTGCTCCCCCACATTTCACTGAAGAGAGTCAGTCTTAACAATAACTCAAATCATGATACTTCTTTGTACTTTCATTTGCGAAAGATAAAAAAAAGTGTGGTATGTGATTACAGAGCCACATTGTTGCTCACATATACAGAAACAGCAAGATTAATTTGTTGATGACCTCATTTTTTTCCTTCCCTTCTTTATCTTCATTTTCTACAGACACCATGAAAAGAGAGGTGAAGGCTGGAGTCGACTTCCTCAAACGCCTGGCTGTGGCACGTGGCAAGCTCGATGAAGCTAAAGCAGAGTTGTTTGCTGAGAAACTACAGAAACTTTTATGCGACAAATACAATGACCACTGGTACCCTGACTGCCCCAGCAAAGGCCAGGCATACAGGTAACTACCAGGGTGAAAAAATGTACACTGTCTCTGAATGTAATTTTTTTCCCCCTCTTCAAACATCATGGAATTATATCTCTATTATAGGCTGAAATCTCATAATCTCATAATAAGTTACTTATATACTAAGTTGTATATACCTTTTTTTATATAGTTTTTTATACTTTATACTTCTACCTGATTGTATGCTTGTGTTGCTGCAACACCTGAATTTCCCCTTTGGGGGGGTCAATAAAGAATTATCTTATCTGATCTTATCTTATCTTCAATCCACAGATGTATCCGGATAAACAATGGAGTACTGTGTGATGAAGTTGTCCTGAGGGCATGTGAGGAGAGCAAGCTCACACCCAGCGAACTAGGCCTTCCATCTGAGATCACGCTGTGGATCGACCCACTGGAGGTGTGTGCGAGGTGAGTCACTCGCATGCCCGCTGAGGCAGACGCAAAGAATGACTCCGACAGACAGGCTTTAGCAACAAAGAGGCGTTTCTCAGTCTAGCCAAGAATCATGACTAAGTTTAAGTCATGATGCATTTTGCGAAAAGATGAATAACAGCATGTGGGATGTAAAGTGTGAATATGGGTGAAATTAAAAATGACTTGTGTGTGGTTTAAAAATAATCCACTCCCTCTTCACAGATCTGGTGAGAACAGCAGGCCCTTCACAATAGAATGTTTCAAAGAGGAAGAGGAGGAGGGTGCAAAAGGAGAACAGGATGATTCTTCGGTGGACTCTGTAAACCTGGACACGTCAGATTACCACTCTGCTACCTCTTCGGAGTGTGGTTCCACCGCGTCGAGCGACACAGAGGAGGAGGCAAAAGACGGCGAGAAGGAAGTCGTCAAGAAGGAAGCGACAGAAGGCGACACGTACACCGTAGTGATGGTACCCAGGATTCGAAAGAGGCATGGTGACGGACCAAACAAGGTCAAATACGTCAGAAATATGGTAATTATTTCCTCTCTTTTAGGACCATCTGTTGATACCTCACAATGAAATGATAAGGCTGGTGATATTTCTGTGCTGTCAAGAAATCCCATTAAACCCCAAAGCAAAGGCTATCAGTTTGTCCCACTAACACATTTTGCTAGTGTAGCCAAAGCTACACAAGCAAACTGTATTCTAGGTCACTGAAAACAGATATTTTGGGAAACTCCTTCCAGGGCGAAAATATTCATAAACCCTGTTTTCAGAGCTGACCTTATACAGTCGATGGTGTTGACGGGAAGTCAGGGAGAACGGTTTATGGCCTGTGAAGTCAGAGTGTTTACATGAGGCGTTATTTCAAATGGTGGTGGCCAACATCACCCGTTTTGGACGCATCCTGCTTATTGGTGCAATTTCATTTTTCAGGCTCCTGATTGGCCAACATGGCTTTAGGATTTGGGTTATACTGCTTTTGACGGAGCTTCAATTGTGTTCATTTGAATTTTCAAAAAAACAGTGCTTTTGTGTGCAGGATTTTTTTTTTTAAAGAATGATGAATGAAAAATGGTGTTTGAATGTATGCTGGGATGAAGCCACAGACAATATTTATTCCTCTGTGTCACAGAGCTTCATTGTTGTAGAGAGGCTATTAAAAAGATATCAGTGAGTCTCCCTGATGCAGTGGATGACATCATCACCATGAACATGGGCACTGTAGTGTGAGTCAGACAGAGTTTTGTTGGTTTTAGCCTTTTGATGGGATTAGTAGACAGTGTGATAAAGTTTCAGTATTGCGTGTTCCAGAAAGGAAAGTACCACTGATTCCTACCATATGGACAAAGTGTGATTATCACTCATGCTGGAAACTTGACGATATCCCCTTCTAATCTCTTGTACTCATTCCAATCTTTCTCTTTCTGTTCAGATCCCTGCGAGCCTCCAGTACTTCTACCACCCAGCACCAGTTTGGCCTCAGTACAAGAAGGGCGCTCCTGTGTTTCTGAACACAGTGTGCGTACCTCCAGCGCCACCACCTCGGCCCCAGCAGGTATTTGGCTACTACATCCTGCCGCAGCCGTCTCCACAGTTCATCCTGCCTCAGGCCACTCTGCAGCCGTGGGGAGCTGTGAAGGGTTAGACTGCCCAGGAAGTGTCAAGTGAAGGTGGATAGAGCGTTCCAAGCTCCTTCAACTGAGCCATCTCGTGTCAGGTGTCTGAGTTCAGCTAAACTTGGGCCAAAAAAAGAACATTTTTAACTGTATAGCTGGAAATTATTCTTTGTACAACCTCTAATAATTCCTCTTACTATTCATTCTGATGACTTGTAATTGATGGCTTGTTCTCAGCACAGCGATATCACTGAACTTGACTGAGTTCTCTGTCAGGTCTGCACTGCTAATTTTCTTATGTACTGTACACATGAATGACTACAGTCAATGGGTGCTAAGACTAACTCAGGAACTTGCAGCAATATCCTTAATGCCAAATCATTCTCCTTTCAGGTGTTATTATGTCAATCTCTTTGCTAGTTCTCTCACCAAATATGGTCCACAGTGTGCACGTCACAGTAAATTAATGTAAAATGTGATTCTGGGTTTTAATCTGTTTTAGCCAGAGTGACAATATCTGTATATTAAGAAGAATATTTTTACTGAACTGCTTGTAAATAGATACCATAGACTGATGCACACTTTCTAACCTCACTGTCTTATTGTTGTAATTTATTTGGCCACCACTGGATGGCACACAACTCACAGCTAATACATGAAATTGTATATTTTTTATTATTAACAGTGGCTGCTGTATATTGGAAATCTAACACAGAATGTGGTTTTAAATGGCTGAAACTGCTGTCTGTAATATATATATATTGTTTCTTTTTCAGTTGTATCTGTTTGGCTGCTTGAAGCTGTGTGTTTTTAAGTTTTTTATTGTAAATAACTTGCAATGAAAATCTACAGCTATATAAATCCTTGAATACACATGTCACACAGATCTGTATGTACTGTGATTTTTAATTATATTGATGCATATTTATTTAATGTCCATGCAACTTTGAAACTCATGTGTGTACTTTAAGCTTTTCTGCCACATTTTGCATGAAATATTTACCTTCTTATTGCAGCCAATTAAATCAACTCTGAAATGATGAGTTGTGTCCTATTGCTTCTTCCTCCACACATCATTCTTGAGTGCAGAGTTTGTATACAAGTGCCTTCTCTTGTAAAAATATTTTGACTTGACCTATAAAAAGACCTGTGAGTGTGAACACTGTACTTAAAGTCCTGCTCTCAGTCAGATCTGTGAGGATCATTGCAGGCTCCAGCAGCAGCAGCAGGATGCTCCTGTGTGTCAGCTGCGTCATCAGCCCAAGGTCATGACGCTGTTCCTCCTTAAACAGGCCTTTTAAATAGGGAGAGGGAGAGTTTGTGTCGCTTTGTGTTTGGCCTGCGGAGGATTTGCAGGAAGTAAAAGAACATCTTGGAAAAGATAAGACATGAATTAATGTAAGAGAGAGAGGCCAGTTAAGCAGATGGCATGAGTATGCTAATAAATAGTTTGCATATTTACAATGTTTACAAAAGGAGATAAAAACACAACAAAAGAGATAAAAAAAACAAAACACCACAGAACAAACAGAGTGAAGGCCAGGTCAGATGTGAGTCCTTGGCAATATTATTAAACCTTGACCACTGTTTTGCATAAACCACAAGTTAGAGGATGAGTGAGCCACGAGGTGTCGCTCTGCAGCTGCTCACTGTTTGAAGAAATAAAAACACGCACGAGCTTCACTGTTTTTTTCAATTATTATTATTTTTACAGTCGCTCTTATTTTTGTGCAGCAGCCAACCACATGGCTTGTTGTCTGATAATTAAAAAGGCAAAACAGAAGACAACACACACACACACACACACACACGTATGGCACACTGACGCACTCTCTTCACACATCGAGCCACACAAATAGGAGCGCACGAGCAGACGGCGGTGCGCAAACGGCATCAGTGCGCGTGAGCACGCTGCGCGAGGGTTGCTGAGGTGAGGGTGCGCTCGAGGCCCGGCGTTTGTTTTTTCTTTTGGTAAAACCGCTTCTTCGATGAGCGACACGGGACAGCGGGGCCTGGCAGACGGTGAGCCCAGCGGACCATGCCCTCCCCAGCCCGGGAGGACGGCGGACAGGCGGAGGACGGGGGGACAGTGTGCGCTCTGGAGATGGAGATGACCCGCTGCAGCCTGGACGGTCCTGGCCTGGTCAGTCGGAACGGGGGGGAGTCTGCAGAAGTGTCCGTGCCTCTTTCTCAGAGGACAGCTCCCATGGAGGGAGACAACCTGTACAGACTGCGGGACAGAAAGTTTCTGCTGGAGGACAAGAAGCGTCTGTGCGCGTTGGCTCTGGGCACCGCGGTGCTCGGGATCCTGCTCATGATCATCCACGCAGAAAGCTGCCCCTACTTTTACAAACCGGTAGGTCTGAATGTGAGTGTGTTGAAGTTGGTCGTTTAACATGCAGGGACTGACGTGAATGTGGCTCGTGTGGTTGACATTTTACAATGAGTTCACCATCTCCGCTTCAGGCTGGTACATCAAACCAAAAGCTGAGCTCATGTGACCTGTTGCACTTCTGCAGACATTGCAAAGGTTTTTTTTTTTTTTAGCATGCACAGTTGGAACATTTCCCCAGCAGTCATGCTCTGTAAAGCAGCCAAATGGTTGACATCAACATGACCTAAATTTACTTTGTCTTTGTCAGCTGCTCGAGATGTTTTAGTGATGGTCCTTGAACTCATCATCAGATTGTGAAGATAATCAACAGAATCATCAGTCTTGCTTTCAGTGCTTTAAGCAGCAACACGAGCTCTAAATAGCCTTTTCACTCAGAGTTTAATAGATCTGATAGAAAAAAAATTAATAGGTTTATTATGTTTTATTATGACACAGTTCAGTAGCACAGCTGGTGCACAAAAACCAGCCTTACACAACTTGACTCTACTTGTTGTCATAACAGCTTCCTTGACAGCCCCAGCCTCATGCAGCACAACAGCACAACCTGCACCTGGGCTTTGAACCTCCCTGACCCTCCCGATTACTTATTCCATTTCCAGACGCACTATTTGGTAGCACAGCCTCATGACATTAACATGCAGATCTCAGTGGATAACAATGCCAGGCCACACAATCAACAAATTATTAACTCTCCCTGACTTCCTACAGCACACGCCAGTTCCACATGTGGAAAAAAGTTCTCATGCATGCTGCAAAACGTCAGACCACCTCCATGCTGTGAAGTCAGTGATTGATTACAGTGTCAGAGAGCCCCCCATATTTTAAACTCGCATCAGCTACAGGCTTTTGAGAAACCCTATGGAAATGTCCGAAATAGGCCTGGTGTTTTCAGAGAGTTGGACCTGGAGGAACAGTCGTGAAATTAACGGCGCTGGCAAGAATATGACATTTCTATTCCAGTTTACAAATAGGAACCAAGAACAGGTGTTGTCTGTCCATTCCTAACAACAGGCATCAGCTTCGGTGCCATGGAAATGCTGATGCACTGGAAAAGTGTTCTCCGCCACAGTTAAAGCATATTATTTTGGAGAGGCTGCATTGCTGATTTAACCATAGCTTATATAACCACTTTCAGCTTTCAGAGTGTGAGCTGTGACATCTTCCTCCCCTGTGGACTGACGTGACTTTTGGTCACATAAGGTCTTTCTTAACAAAAGCGGCCTGTGGTGCATTGCAGTATTATTGTTTTTTATTTTTCTAAAGCCGTTTTTAGGGAGCCGCCTAACTTGCGTGCCTATCTAAGTCAAACTCCAGTCTGCAAAGTTATATTTTAAGATTACCTTTTCATGGTTATGCACGAAAAACAGGGCTATTTATGGAACGTTTTTCCACATTTCACCTCTTCCCCTACAGCGAGATTGCTCACAGTACTTCAGGCTATCTTTCCACATCATTTAGTGTGTAATTAGAGTGTTTGCATGGCCAGTCTGAGAGTCTCTGTGTCTTGAGTTGGGCTGTGTTGGAGCCAGGAGTGTGCACTTTGACCTGGATGCAACCTCATGTCCTCTTTTCTGCAGCTCCTTGACGAATTTCCGGGAAGGACTGAACAATCCAAAACAATATCCACAAATTGAGACAAAAAAAACTGAGCAAGATGCCCAGAATTTAGAAGAAGAGAATACAAGAAAACATCCATGCTACCGTAATTGAAATACTGTATCCTGCCTGGATATGGTCTCCGCTGCTTGTTTAATGTGCAACGTTTTAAATGGATGAACACACCCAAAACATCCGATCAGTCCTGCCATCATACATGGCTGTTGTGTTTTGTCTGTATTCGTCAGATTTTCTCCCTTGTCCTGTTCGTCCTGCTGTCTTGAAGGTTCCACGCGTGCCTCCTTTAATTTCCGGAGATTAACACTATATGTTGTCATGTTTTAGCTGTTTGAGCTGACTTGCATCTTAACATGCTTCTGTATTAATTGCTTTCTTTGCACGCCATTTGCCTCTCTCTCTGCAGATGTTTATCCTCTGTTTAGCTGCTTCATGCTTGGTATGATTTTACATATTATCTGCTTTGTTGCTTTAAAGTACCTTATGACCAGTGCCAAGGACGGATGAAAGTGCTGAGGTAGAATGGATTATAATTTCCTTTCATGCCGGTTATGACCCATTAATTTTTCTTGGCTGTTAGTTGGTAAATGCTGACTTGTTGGTAAATATTAATATGTTGTGCCTGGATTCAAGAAATCTACAAATGATTCAGCAAACAAAAAAATCTCTGGTAATTTTTATTCATTTTTATTATGTTAAAATAAATATACTCCAATGTTAAAAAACAACAACAACAACACCGAACTAATAGCTATAGTAGTAGCTATAACTTCAGTGCACCTGTGCACCAGTTGTAAAGAATAATATGAAGCTATTTCAACTATGGGGACATTTTCCTTAAAAGGAATCAGCATGCTGCAATGAGGTTGTAACTCACACACTGAAACCTGGCTTAGATATATGGTCTAGATACAAATAGACGAAACTCAGCCACAAACCAATACACTGCCTGCCCGACTACACACATTACCTCTTACCCAAAAACCAGCATCTGTGTATGTTATAAGCGACAAGGTGAAACGCACCTCAAAACTTTACCACGACATATGGCTCAACTCTGGCTCACACAAACCAAACCAAAATAAATGTAACATCTCTCCCCATTTCTCGGGGTGCTGATGACACAGCGCCAATAACTACTTAGCTAGTAAGAAAGCAAACCAGCAGTGCTAAGAGTCCCAAGGATAGGAAACCTTATCTAAGCTTATCAGTCACACCTGTGCAGTGGCACCAGGTGCAGCTCCTTAAACATTAGTCCCATGATTTCACTCATCAGCACACATCCAACCAAGAAGTCACCAACATTGTCTGATGCACTTTTTAACTGGCATGAAGGGTCACTGTTACTGTCATAGTTTCACAAACATCCATGTGTATGCACTCTGGTGTCTGTAGCACCCAGCAGTGATGGTGTAGTATCCATATTTATCTGTCACCAGGTAAATGTTCTACCTGCTGTGATGTCTGATTTTCTATGAATGTCCCAATATATCATATAAAATTCATGCAGGATGTTATTTGTAAGCTTATCCTTACGTTTACTACAGGATGCCTCTCGTCCCATGACTGACCTATGGCACAAGAATCTCCATGAAAGCTAATGAAACCACAGTGACTAACAAACCAAATTAGAAAACTAAAGTCAGATGCATGTATTATTTCTTTTCTAGTATTTATTTATTATAGTACATGCAAACCAGACCACCTTCTTTTGCATTGGATTCAGTGTCTATTTTTAATTTTTTCGGTATGCCTTGGGTGGCCTGTCCTGGTGATGGTGGCTCGTTGACCGTCCAAGACTACGAGAAACAATCCGTGTTAAAGTTGTACCCAAATTAGGTTCACCGGGCTTGAAATGACTCTTTCCAACAGGAAAATGTTACAAAAACAATTTTAGAAACTCGGCAAGAAACATGTTGTTGAACTCTCTGTTATGGAATGTGGTGAAATGTTGAGCTTTTGTGGGGTCTTCTAATTAGCCCTGGATGAAATACAGACATGATGTGGATGCTACGGGAGAAACTGTGGAAAATGGCGTACCTTGCCAATGAACGTCACACCATACCACCTACACGCTCAAGTTTCCTCAAGTTTGAAAGTTTGTAATTATCTTTTTAACTGTAAACCACATTAAACTGCACTTCCCGTTAAAAACTTCCACGTTGCATCAGTTGAGTTGAGATGCATGAATGAGATGCACACCTATAAAATGTGCTAGTGTTGGGCCTGGACTTAAGCCACAGTAATTATCTCAAAATGATTCGGCGAACAAAAAATGCATATTTATTTTCATGCATTTTTATTTCATTTGTCAGTTCATTTTTTAAGTTTAAAACAATATATAGGTGCTCTTTAACCTGCCGACACCAGCGTCATATGGCAGAGACCTATGCTTAGTTAATTCAGGGTGTGAAATGATAGAGACAATGAGGGGCAAAGCATCATAGTGTGTGTATCTTTGCCTCCAGCTGTCAGCTCCCTGGAATGGAAAGTATTTAATTACAAGCACTCCCGTTACTGGAATTGAGAGGCTTTTATGCACTTAATTTGGAGTACATTACAGAATCAGTAATTCCACTTTCATTTGGGCTAAATACTGTAAAGTTCTAATAAAGCTTTGTTTGGAAAGGCAAGAATTACAGAGTAACAACTTTCTGGAATGGAAATCTCTGACAAAGTCTTTGTTATAAAGGAAGATAGTTAACACTCCTTTGAGAGCAGACGGGTTGATTGGTATTCATCGTGGAAAGCTCACTCAGATACAGGAGTACGTTTTCTTACAGAAAAGTACACTTTGCATTGATGTATCTTTACATGCATGTATTGAATCCTAGATAAGATAAGCCTTTATTCATCCCACAGTGGGGAAATTCACAAGATGAATGCCATTTGATCTTTCATAAAGATAGTAGAGGCTGCAGCTAACTATTATTTTCAATATTAATCTGTCTTTTTCTAATTAACTGAAAAATCGTGGCTGTTTGCATTTTTGCTTAATAAGTTTAAAATGATTGATTGAGGTTTGGGAATAATTTTCTGTTGGTTGCTGAAGTGACCCATATGTAATACTTGTCACACTTGGCATCACATTTGTTTTTGGGTGGGAAGCCTCTGAGGGAAGGAGTCCTTCTTATAGTTGATGTGTGGTGTGGTGTGTCCACATGGTCTTGGTGAAAAGGACTATTCCAAATTGTGAGATAAAAGAACAAAAGAATACTGCTTTTCTCAACATGGCCTAATGTTTTTACCATTGTTGATAGGTGCATTTTGGTCACTAGGTTTTAGGGTAAGTATAAAAATGCTAATAATCTCCAGGAAAAAGTTTTATTTTTTTTTCCTATTTTCTTTTTTGCTGGAAACAACACATTGATTGGAAACACGTTGGTTATTCACATATAAAATATTTATCTATGTTGTAAAGACATGAAATGCCTGAAATTATGTAAATATATGTACATATAATGTTAAGATATTGATATTTTTCTTCTGATTTTGTATGTGTTACTGGAAGAAATCCTTTCTTTTTAATAGACCAAATGTTTGGCACGATACAAAAATACAAAAACAACAACGACATAACAAACAAACTAACAATGTAATATGTCAGTATACAATGTACTTCTGTAGGATACTGTTCCAGGGACAAGACTTGTATTGCAAGTGACTAAGTGCTAACAGTCAAGAGGCCACGTTGTCCCGCAGTGACCATATGTTACCAAGTCACTGTCTGTTTTGAACTTTTATTTCAGTCTTTAAAGGTAATCTTACCTCTCTAATAACCTCTAATAAGCACCTTTACTTAAGCTGGATATTCTGGTACTTTTTCCACTCCTCTTTTTACCACAGTGGAAATAGGAAACTCTTCAGTTCATGAGCTATTTCAAAAAACCTTAATAATGGAGAACCTAAATGGAAAGAAATCGAATCTCAGCTGCTGCAGAAAGTCTTCCATTTATGCCTTATCTCTCTTTTCTCTCTTTCCTATCCAGGGAACAGAGATGGCCTTAGTCATCAGCTCTTCCATCAGCCTGTCCACTGGGTGTCTCCTGGTCCTCATTATAGCTTTCCATTATAAGGACATTAGGGTGAGTTTGCCTTTTCCCCTTTGTTTCCAACAGTTTGGACACCCTGTCCTGTGATGTGCCGAGTGTTAGCCCATGTGTGTGTGTGTGTGTGTGTGCATGCATAGGTGCATTGTTGATGTTCAGGGCTCAACCTGCCATATTTTGTGCATCGCTTTTTATACCCAGTTTTGTTTGTTCTAAATTAGCGTGGACAGAATGATACTTTGTCAGAGACACTTGAGGGCAATAGTTTTAGAAAGAGCTCTCGGTCCACTGATGGTAGCCTCAACACTGATTATCTGTGGTGTATTTGCTGTATGTGTAAAAAAAAAACCCTGGACGAAAGCCTCAGCCCACACAGCCTGCACGGTGTTGCAGCTGCGATATTTTTTCCAATCCACATGGCTTGCTGCCGTCGTGTGTGAATTCAATATACATGAAGGGATTTGGTTGAAATTAAACAGAGTAAACATTCCTTCATTTGCCCTCATACACACTCGGAGCATGCACGTTCAATAAAGTGCCTTGCAAACAAGTGCAGAAAGCACCGTGTGTATGCACAGTAGTAATACATAATGACTATAACTTCCTTTCGTGGCTCAAGGTGTTTTTTTTACTGTTTAAAGTCGGGCTGGTTTTATACTCTCACCTACAGTGTTTTCAGTTTGGTTGCAAGTCATAGCTGTCTGATACAAGTGGGGCCCCTGCAAATGTGAAGAGGAGATAAGGGAGGGCAGCTTCAGGGTGGAGACAAACACACAGGCAGTGTTCAGCAACGTCTGATGTAGCTTTAATTCTTTGGTGTCAGAGGTGACAAACTAAATCAAGACAAGAACATCAACATGCCTCAAGTCTCAATCAGTGGAGCAAACTGAGGAGGAAGTTCTGAGGAAATTGACCTGCTTTATTTCCTCTATCTTCTTGTACAAACTGAGTCACAATAAAGCTCCTGAATAAGCAAGTATGCCCAGTATTTAAAATGAACACATTCTTACTTACATGTGAAGTACTCACAGATTTCTGGTAGATACCTGTGGTTTTATATCTGCCACATCTTTGGAGGCTTAAAATAACATATTTCTTATCACAGCCTGTTAGAAACATTGCGTACTATAGATGACCATGTCTTTGCATTTTTTTAAAATCTTTTCTTCTTTTGCATATGCTTGCATGCAACCTAATGGGATTCAGCTTAGCTTTGTTTGCTTTACCCTCTAATGTGATTCTAATGCACTGTTGTCCAGACAGTATTATCGAATCTGTGGACGCAAAGGTTTAATGAAACAGTCATATCATAAAGATAACTGCTGCAACAAAACAGGGAGGTGCTTAGTATGACATGATCTTCAACTAATATTGCTCAATAAGAATTGAAATTGGAGCCACTGAGAGAATGTCATATTTTATATATATATATATATATATATATATATATATATATATATATATATCAGTTTCAATGACAAACAAATCAAAGAGGATTTATCCCATATCCCTTAGAATGTCTTAACATATTAGCATTAAAATGCATCTGTATTTTCACTTGTTTCCATCTCCATCAGCGCTTTCATCATGTTTTTCTTCTCTCACTCTCTCTCTCATTACTTTCCTCCATCTTTCAGCTGTTCATCATTGACCACAACCAGGTGGACTGGCGTATTGCCATGACCAGCCACAGGGTTTTCGTGATCACTCTGGAGTTGTTAGTCTGTGTCATCCATCCCGTTGGCGCATACGGGGAGGCGAGCCCCTTCAACTCATCTTCCCCAGCGCCATCCTGCATTTCCAGCCATCACGGCGGGGCCCTGATGGACATGGAGCTGCTCTTATCAATGATGATGTTCCTCCGCTTGTACTTGGTGCACAGAACCATCCTGCTGCACAGCAAAGTGCTGCTGAGCGCCTCCTACAGGAGCATCGGCTCGCTCAACAACATCAACTTCACCTTCCGCTTTGTTCTCAAGGTACTGATGAACAAATACCCGGGGCGCACGCTGCTGGTCTTCATCCTCTTCTTCTGGCTCACTGCATCCTGGATGCTTAGTCAGTGTGAGAGGTAGGGAAGAGAACTGCATGGGTAATGTAATCTAAACTGTACTAATATGAGCAAAAAAATGTACATCTGCAGGTGACACAAGAAAAACCAACATAAAGTTTCTTAGTATGATGATGGTGGTGAAATCTCTCATAAGTGTTCATTGGGGTTGAGATCTGGTGACTGCAAAGGCCACAGTATATGATTCATGTCATCTTCAAAAAACTACATACAAAATGAGAGCTGTATCAATTTTCTGACCTAACACTCCGCAAAGAAGCAAATATGTGTATTTCATGTACATTTGTTTCTTCCAGCATACAACGTGGATTAAATATTTGATCCGCTTTAGGCAAAACAATCAAATAAAGTGAATTTGTGCTTAAAACTTAAACTCAAGATTTCATAAGTCTGCAAAAGTAATCAGAGTAAAGTAATCAGAATCTTTGTGTGATTCTTTCTAGTTTTACGAGGGAGCCGTCCCTGCTCATCAAATATTGGCTAGGTTCAACATGTAGAAAAAGTAACAGCAGAAAAAATTCAGTTGTTTGCATTTCACTATAATCACTATTGTTCTTTTTTAATGAAAGAATATTAACGACACTCAGTTCATGAATCATTTATAGAGCAAGTAAGTACCTGCTCTAAAGCATGTTTAATGATTGCTTTTACTGTAAAATTCAAGGTTTTATTCTCTTTCAGAGGTGCCTACATACACACACACACACACACACACACACACACACACACTGCAGCTCTGCCTGTTACTATCTTCTCCAAGCTTCCACTCCCCGTCACACACATGCACATTCAAAATACCAACATGTTTGGTAGTTTAACATTCCTCCTCAAACCTTGATGGTCAATTTGACTTTCCTGTTCTGAATGGATTTCTAATAACTGACTTGATAGTCATGATATTCTATTTTGTTACTCTAACAAATTGCTCTTTAACGTGAGCCAACTAAATGTCAGTCTTATCCTCCGCAGTGTGTGAACAGCGTGAGGTCATTTGTTCCTTTGAACCCTAATGGGAGGTTTTGCCTTCAGTTGAATGTGTCTCAGTCTTGTATGTTTTGATTTGTCAGAAGTAATAAAAGAGCTCATGATTGATAGCTGATAAGACTAGCAAACCTTTTAACACTGAACTGTTGCACCAGCCATTTGCTATATCAGTCGATTACAACAAGCAGGAGACAGATGAGTACTCACACACTGTGTGACCTCTTTGTGCGGTTTCTGCCAAGTTTACACTGGACTTATGCTTTATGATGTTTTCCAAGTTTACACTGGACTTATGCTTTATGATGTTTTCCAAGTTTACACAGGGACCCACTTCTTTTCTTCCTCACTGCTGCAAGCACCAGCTCTGATAAGACAGTTGGATTAAGAGACAACACCTTTATCAAACTCACACCACAGAACAATGGGTTGGGTTTTAGCATCAGGTTAACTCTTTATGATTCAGGTCCCAAAGGAACTGTTATAATGTGTGACTGTAATCATAGTAGGGTTCCTGGTATGGACAATACAGTTTGGTGCAAATTATGTGGAAATGGATTGTTGGCTATGATAAATAATCTGTAAACTTCTAATGAGTTTATTCTAATTAATTACATGTGTAACTGAAGGATTCTTGAAGCCAGTGCATAGTAAATTAAACATAGTCAACATGTGTTAGGGTGTTGTGATATCACAATGTGGAGAAGGAAATTATAGATTTGTCCACCATCACTGTTTTTGTCACACCTTTCGTGATATTCTTTTAATATTTTTAGTAACATGAGGACACTGCAGGTATTTGTGAGCAAGGCTGTTTCGTGGCAAAATTAGATTTTTGCTTGAATGTAATGAGGTATTTTGATTTGTCAGGTATTTGCTGGACTAATGATACCCATCTGGTAGTTTTGTCCATAAACATGTATGTTTATCAATTCATTAATTTTCTAGAAAACCCTCTTTGTCAAAACAATTTCATTATTGATATTTCAATATGAAATTACACATGCCAAGAAGATTTTATCTAGCACCCATATAAAATGAACAAATTAATTATGTATGAATATGTCATTTGTTTTAAATGGGGCAGTTATTTCACAGCAACGCCTCTGAAAAGCAACATTTGCTTATGAGCTCAGAACAAACTAAACTTTAAGAGTTGTCTCAGGACTTTGTCTCTGTTTTCTTTCAGTATATACTGAATGACAAAGTTATTTCAAGGAAACCTCTAAGGAAATTATCAGGAAATTGCAGAGCCCTAAAATAAAAAGTTACTGGCATCAGATTAGAAATGGCGATGTTTAAGGAGAACATGGTTTTGTATACAGAGGTTGAAAATGGTTTTCGGTGTTTAGATTTAAAATGGTTGGGGTTGTATAAAATTTCATTATGGTTTTGTTCATGTTAACAATGTGGCCGGGACTTTTGTCTTTGCTCATGAATGCAATGGGATCCATACGAGTGCATTTAAAAGTTTTGTTACTACAGTCTCAATCCTGTTTTCCTTCCCTGCAGGAAGACCCAAGAGTCGACGGGCTACATGGACACGGCTCTGTGGCTCATAGCCATCACCTTCCTCACAGTGGGCTACGGAGATGTGTCGCCCAACACCACCTGTGGCAAGGCCGTGTGTCTCTTCACTGGAGTCATGGTAACTTCACTTAGGGGTCACGTTTTGACAAAATGCAGGCTAATACTTAAGAAACTGAATATTTAAAAACAGTTGTGTGCAAGTATTAAAGAAATCGCATGCACCTGCCTGCATATTGAAGTATGTAAAACTCACACTCATACTTGTTGAGGCATTCATGTTATTTCATTTCAAGTTCTCTTTCAAGGCCTCTTATCATAAAATAAATTAGCCAACACAGCAGTGGTGGTTTGAACACAAAAGACATTTACGCTCAGTTTGATTAACACAAAGAATGAAGACGCCTTATCTTGGTTTCAATTCAGTATTTGTTCCTAACCGAACCACCTGAGTGGACTACCAGCTTGATAAGGCACTGAAACAAGATGTTCCGTTGCTGTTTCTTTTCATTTCCATTTCACTTTGTTTTGCTGTGTTGTGTCTGTTTGGGCCCATTTTCCCCCAACCCACACTATTCATCAATTTCATCTTCTTGGTCTGCTCCTTTCTCTCGTCTTCTTTTTTTTGTTATAGCTTTTGAGTCTATCCGTTTCTGTTCCCGTCTGATTTATTCTATTTTATTACCTTCTGTTCTGCTCCATATTGTTCTGCTATGATCTTTTCCGTGCTGTTCCTTATCATCCTCTCTGCTTTGTTTCATTCCCTCTCGTCTCATTATGTTCCATTGCAGCAACTCTTCCCCCATTTTTCCTATTTACTTTTTGCCATCTCATAACAGGTCAGTTCAGTTTGGTTCGATTCTCTCCTGGACCTTTCATGTTCCATCCAATCCTATTCTGCACTATTCCTCTGGTTATCTTGGATGAATTAGACCTCTTTTGTCCAGCTGCACACCCTAGCGGTGCTGACAGACCTGAATGCCTCTGTTCCCTTGTGTGTGTGTGTGTGTGTGTGATTTAGGTCCCAGCTGTAAATTAAGGATGTTGGCGGTGCCAGGCACTCACATGAAAACACTGATGGAGGGAAACTGTCCTCATGCAGTGGGCGCTGTGTAGTCCACACAGAACATCTGTATGGAGCATGATGTTTCTGCTGAGTGATGACATTACTCTGCTGCGCTCACTGACTTCTCTCCTCATCATATCTTGTGGAGATATTGGAAAAGACGTCACACTGGAGATTAAATTTTGCTTAATTGTTTATCTCATCATAGAATAAAATGCTTTGAAATAAATTAAAGTATCCAGAGGGAAAGATGATAAAAGCAGTTAAAATTATTTGATTACACTGTGCTGTTTTCTGTTTACAACAAGACAGCACAGTGGTTTTTATGGTACTGCAATGGAGTGGCAAAAAGGTGGAAAGAAGGGTCAGAGATAGAGATGGAGGCTACATGAGTTATGAAGAGCTACACTAAGTAAAACAAACATTAAGAGTGAGGAGTGGGTGGGTGTTTTAACAGGCAGTAGACTTTGGTTGGCTGCCTCAACTCTGCTGTGCTTAATTCCTGTACAAGCAGATAAGAGTCGCTGCCTCGGTTCTGGATGTGGGCACAAGTCCGGTTTAGACACCTCTGTGACAGAGTGGAAAACAATCTTTTTCCTCTCTCTTTCTCCATCTGCCTTGTTTTTATAAGCTTCCCCTCCACCCCCCCTTATAAGGGAAAACTTTCCACCATATCCATTTTTAGGTGGTTTATTGCCTTTGGCACCACTACAACAGGAGGGTGTGCCAACCTGTGCCAGTGATTTGGAAAAAAATAAATTTCCTTCTCCCATCAGGGCAGTTCTGAGAGCCAGTCACTGGGGCTCTCACACCTGTAATATGGCTGAAAGCTTCTATGGTCAGCAGTTTTGCTTCACTTCAGCCATAAGTCAATTTGCAGCTGTGTTCAGGGGTTGACAACGCTGTTTGCATGCCATCACTGTGTGTGGATGGATCCAAGGAAAGAGTACCTCCCAGGTTTAGACGGTGTAATGATAGATATTTTGTGGCTGTTGGAAGTATAAATTTACTCTGGTTTGTGTTTTTCATGCTCTTGCTTGACCTCTCCTTCCTCTCCCTCTTATTTCAAATGCCAGCTGAAAAGAGGAGAACAGGTAAAGACTGGTTATCTTCTGTCATTATCCCTGCTGGACACGAAATCAGTGAAGTGTTTTGTCTGTGTTTCTGATGACGTGTCTTTTTGTGCGATTACGTGGATGTGATTCGCTCTTCACCATCGTTCTGTAGTTCCCTGTCCAGCAATAGCACAAAGCTATTCTCAGAGGAAACCAGCACTATAGCAGTGCCACAGAGGCCTGTGTTTAACCATTGAACTCTCTGTATAAATATAACTTTGATTTATTGGACAAAACCATATGAGGTATGAAGATCAACATGCAGTTTTCTGAATAAGTGCCTTCCCTTGAGGGGAATGGTGGAGCAAAACACACAAGACTCTATCGACTGTTGAGGATTTAGACAAGCTTAAAATCAGACTGTGAAAGTTTACATCAGTTTCTCTTGAGCTCTGCCGTGTTGATGTGACTACAGTATTCAGGCTCAATCTACAATGCTTACATGATTATTGAGAGACTGTTGAGAAGACAAGCAGATGGTAAATATGTCAGTAACCATGCCAGCATGTGTGTGTGTGTGTGTGTGTGTTGGGTTTCAGGGTGTAGCCTGCACTGCCATGCTGGTGGCAGTCGTTACCAAGACGCTGGCGTTGAACAAAGGAGAAAAACATGTGCACTTCTTCATGCTGGACATCCAGATTTCAAAAAGGGTAAGAGCAACATGCATTATTCAGCAAATGTATATGACAATGTTCTACAAGATACCAACTCACAGATTTGGGATTTATTCTTTGCAGCACTTTGATCATTTTCTTCATCAGCAGCATGACTTTTGGATGTACATGCATGACCATTTCCGCTTGCAATTTAGCTCTCTCTTATCCTTTGCATCACTCTGACAGACTTCATCTGATAAGTGTTACTTCAAAGACAATACATTTTGGCACGTTTTGGCCCATTTACTAGAAATCTTGTGTACTTTGTGTTACAGCAAAACATGCTGTAATGTTCCAGATTTTTTAATGTACCTTTCCTCTAATTTCTGTATGAAAATCAGCTTGCAGGAAACTCGAAACTTGTTTAAATTTGGTAATCCATCACAATGAACACCATGTCTGTGTTTATTGTTGTCAAAGTCGCTGGAACGTTGCGTGGTAATGCAGCTGTAAGTGCAGAATGATTCGAAAAGCCTGCACTGCATTGGCAGACAACAACATAACTCAATAAAAAAAAAAACTTTGGTATGCTTTGGAAAATGGTTGGCAGTAATGTAAAATATGTTATTTATATTGAATGGGCCAAAAGATGTAAAATTGTGGTTGTTTAAAAGAAAACCACCACAAAGCAGAAATTAGCATTTTTGCTTGAGGATATAATAGAAATAGAGTCTTTACATGCAATTATTAACAAATTAAGAGCTCAATATACAGTAGATCAGATTCACTCTTAACTTCATCATCGCATGCAGGCTCTCAACCCAGAGACAGAGACATTCAGATCTACATTAAAATGTCCACTATGAAATGTAAGAAAAGGGTGTTTGATTTTCACATTTGAAGGTTCTCTAATGGGAGGGTAATGGGCTCTTACATTTGTGGCATTTTTGTGATAATGTTTATCTTCTAATCAAATAAACTTCCCCTTAGAAACATTTAGTCAACAGTCGGCCTCTGTTTCTGCAGTGCAGCAAGACAAATAAGAGTTGATGATAAAGCGGACGGAGCTGTCAGGGTGGAAGCGTCACCACTTTCCGTGTCGCATGCATGTTTTGGTTTTTGAGTCTTATTGTAATTATTTTTTTCCTTCAACCAGAGGATGGGACAGTGTGGGAAAAGTAGGAGGGAGATGAGGTCTGCCAAACTCTTTATAGCATTTTCAAGGCGTCAAACAGAGGAAATCATCTGATCTGTCAGGAAAGACGCTTGTGTCAGTTCAGGACCGTGCAAGAACGGGCAGGAAACTGGTTGAGCTTACGTGTGTGTTTGTGAGTGTGTGTGTGTGTGTGTGTGTGTGGAAGGGGCTCGTGGAGGACTTACTCTATTTGTAGACTTGGCCAAGATTCAAGTGTTTGCTTATTAATGGGAAAAGGAGGTGTCTGATAATGAAAAGCTTACAAGGAAACGTTATCATAAAGCCATAAAACTGTCTTATGAATATACAAAAATGTGATTGACAGAGTTTCAGTTTGTTCTTTGTGTGCAGCGCTACAGCTTCTCACCAAACTATAAAGCAAAGTTTGACTGCGGTAGGTGCACGCTTTGGAGGATACAACCATTTCCTTTCTCCTGGTGGCTGCATCCTGTCACTAGGTGCATCTTTATGCCTTGCTCGAGGTTGTTCTGGTGTGCGTGTGTGTTTGTGCGTGTGTATGCGTGTGTGTTTGTGCGTGTGCGTGCATGCATTCTTCTGAACTATCTGGCACAGTCCAGATTTACACTGATGGGAACAAGGGAAGACATCTGGATGCAGACACTGACAGCCTCTATTAATAACCCTCACAACAGGGCCAGAGTGACATCATCACAGGGCAGTTACAGTGATTTGTGCAGGAAGACAAACAGACGTGAATAGAATCAAAGAGTAAAGTGCAAAAAGGTGATACTGGAGAAATCCTGCAATGTCTAAACATCAGTTTTAGCCTGTCCTTCAAATTCTTGTGTATAAATATCACTGTGAAAATAAGGCCTTCTGTGTTATCTGGAATAGAGGAAAAGATATGAACAGGAAAGACTTTCTGCATTTAATCAGCTGGCTTTGAAGGCTCATGCTTTACTTCCTGTACTGAAATGATTGACATCACCCAGAGTCAGTGTAAAAAATAAGATAAGCGCTGTGTGTTTTTGTCAGTCAAGCTTACAAGTTTGATTGACTTTATCTCGATGGTCTTGTTATCACACTTCAGCTCCTGGAACCTCCATATCTGCTCAGTCGGATGTTTGTGTCTTTTTACCAGATTCGCCACGCCGCTGCTAATGTGCTGAGGGAATGCTGGCTTCTGCACCGCGCCAACCTGTCAAAGGGCAACCGCGGTGAGCACCGAAGACACCAGAGATGCCTTCTGGAAGCCATCAGAGTGTGAGTTACTGTATCGCAAAGTGATACCTTCAGGCGGGATGACTGTGTGTGTTTGTGTCTGGGCGAGGGATGTAAGTGGGTGGCGGTTTGTGTGCCTTACATGTGTATTTTACGGGTCATTAACTTCATGTCAACATGCTTAACCACAGAGTCACAGTTTTTAATGGCCAATTTAGATTACTAATTAGACTTGCTTGCCTCTTTTATGTGGGCAGGGCATGTGTGAACAAGGGTCCACCCTTTTATTAGACAGAATTCAAGGCAAGGTCCTGAGACATGCTGGCAAATAACTTTTGCTATTTACAGTATAATTTGGCAGTAATACACAACATATTATACGTCTTTATTTAAGACGCTCATCAAGGAGCAGAACATGGAAACCATTATGTTTTCCATTTGACTAGTGTCTTCTTTAGCTCGTGCTCATCTCCTACGAACAAGTGGATTGCACGAGACAGGAAGTCCAGAAGTGTGAATGTATGGTTCATTATCCTGACAACAGCTTTATGTGTGTGAGTGTGTGTTAGCCTGGGTGGAAGAGCTGGACTTCCTGCTCGACAGCCACTATAAATAAATACACTGGAAAGTACAAGCAGGAGGAACTTTAACACCTTGGGATTGAGACCAGTGTGCTGTAATGAGACTATTGCTCCATCATTCTAATGTGTTCAGAGACTGGCTGCTTGATTGTAATATCAGTTTCCATATGTCTCTTTTGGTGGTTTCAAGATACTAAATTTAGGCCTTTTTCTCCTTTATATGTCAAAAAAAAACCTCCTAGCACTGTTTTGTGCCTATTAAACAAATAGGATGACTCCTGCCTGTTGAGTAGTGGAATACTGAGCTGTCAGCATATTCATCCACAAATCAGGCGTTCTTGTATTGTGCCAGGACTTTTCCATTTGTCCAAAAATAGGACACTCCATCAATAAAAAAGGCACTTCAAAACTCTTCTTGGAGCCTTCGAACCCTGGATTCTACACACAGTAACATCATATTGATTTATTTGAATAAAATAAATGGTCTTGCATGAAATGACTTTGAAGTGGTTGGAACATTTGGAATAATGGAATTAAAATACACTTTTGTTTGAAATACTTCCACACGACTGAGATCTATCAAACCTTTCTCTCTGCACAGATTTCGGCATTTACGCCTCAAACAAAGAAAATTGAGAGATTACGTCAGTGAGATGGTGGACCTCCCCAAGGTAAAAGACAGCTGTCACTGGAAAGTTTTCTACACGTTCCACTGGAAAGACTAATGCCAAACAAGATGACAAAGGTCTCCCCTAAAAACACTCACTACTTACATAGACCATTACGCAGTATTTACAGGCTGCTGTTTATCACTAGGTGTTCAGACACATTAAATGCTTGTTAAAAAATCTCCATAAAATGTCCCAGGATTCATGTGTGTCAGGAATTCATAGGCCCAGACAGGTTTTCCATGTGGAATAAACCCAAGATATAAAGACATGACCCAGTGAGAGGCACTAAACAAGCGCAGTATTTCCAGACTGCAAGTGTAGCTCTTGGTAAGATGACAAAAGCAAACCATGCCATGGTCACTTTGCAATCAGTTAGTTAGGGTCTGTTAAGTGAACATGCTGCTCTCTCTTACTGACTGAACACAGCTACAGCGAGCACACAGGACTAAAACAGTAACCAGATTTGTTGATATTGGCTTCTTTTTTAAAAGTGAACTTGCTAAAAGGCCTGAGAAATGTAGTGACACAGTTTGGAAGTTGGCAACACTGGGGTTGTTTCGACTCTGCAACAGTGAGTTGGCTTGAAACTGTCACGCATGCACAATGTAACAATGTGTCACCTATGAACTGTCTTTGCATGGATTCCAGTAATATTGGACAGGTTTATGGCTGTAGTTTGATCTCACAGTTTTTTTCCCCTTTGTAAACACAAATAATTTTGCATTGTGTGGCTTATTTCACCAGATGCAGATGATCATGTGCGACCTCAGTGCCAATTGGAATAACTCCTATCGGGAGCTGGAGCAGCGTATCCTCTCCATGGAGCAGAAGCTGGACGAGCTGAGTCGCTGTTTCCAACAAACCTCTGAGCTGCTGTCTCATGTCCTACGTCACCGCAACCCAGAGATCAGGTAAACAGCACTTACAGCTGCCAGCGACGGTGCAGGATGTGGTATCTACACTGAGTTTGAATGTGTCTGCTAAGCAAAATAAATACTTTTGTTTTTTTTGCAGGTGACATGGCTGCATAGAGGCAACTAATTGTCTTCAGTGTTTTCATCTACAGTTTCCATGAAAGTGAGACAGTAAACCTCCACCCAGAGCTGCTCCAGACTCTTAACATGCTGAACCACTTGGAGGACTGGCATACCTACTAAAGATCTCATCCTCTGGCCCTGTGCTGAGTGCACTGCACTATGACTCATAGCTGTAAAATTACACAGATAAAATAAGACTTTATTCACCGTGGGAGAATCACAGTGCATTTTAAGAAATCTGTCGTTTTTTCAGCAGTTATATTTGTGATGATGCACAAAGAACTGAATTAATCTCTAAAAGGGACTGTGGAGTGCCTTGAAATCCACACTGTCGAGGGCCAATCCAGGGCTTACAAACCTTACTGCTATTTGTAAGGTTTGATTGATGGACTCCGTCACTGCCTTATTCCTGTGGAATAAGATATATATTTTTACATATTAATTTTATTTTAAATTTCTTGCAATGTTTTAGTTTTAGCCTCATCAGTTCTCTAAAAAAATGTCTTACAAATCCTCCTTTTCAGCAGCAGACAGTTCAGTGGTTATTAAGTTGGTTTGCAAACAGGCTAGAATTCAGTTTCTAAGAAATCATTGTTTTGCTATACTCTAAAACATCAAGACAATTGTGAATGAAATGATGTGTTTTGATTCTCAACCAAGAGAAGAAACTAAACTCCGATTAAAACCATGTGGGAAGAAACCTTTATTTCATATTAAAGTCCTTGGGATTTTAAGGGATATTAACTGAAACTGAGAAAAATGTCTGTATTTAAGGTTGTAATCATCAGTTTACACCTGTTCTGAGGGCAATGAAATTTGAGCGTAAGCCTTGTAAAATCATCTTTCAGCTGCACACCAGCCCCATCTAGTGGGCATGAATTAAGTAAACTACATAATAGTGAGGACCTTTAACATTAAAATTTTAAGGATTATATAACAACCATAAAAAAGTAATATGCTATTTTCAACCTGAATCCCAAGACCTCTACAATGTCTCACAGGAGCACAGCATTTGAATCAGCTGCAGTGAAAAAAAAAAAAAAACAAGAGGACTCAGAAACTCCCATACAAACCTCACTGTTAAGAATGCACTTTGTGAGAGAAATTAGCATAACTGGTCTAACTCTTTCTCTGGAGGATAAACTGGAGTTTTGATGTGTTTTAACTTAATCCAATACTGAAAATAAAAGTTCCTTGGGGGTTAAAAAAAACGTCTAAGGACCTTGTTCTAATCATGTTTACTATGTATCATTTGCACATGGTGAAAACATGTTAACCGTCCAGGACATGCTCATAATTAAAAGCCATTAAGGATGAATGTGTATGTGATTTTGCTTTAATTTTGCCATTGGTAATACAAAAATTAAACAAACAAAGAGTGACAATCAGATGACGTGTGAAAGATCCCTTTTGAACACCTTGTTTGGAAGTGTGGTGCACAAACCAAAGACATGTTGGTGCTTTGTCATTTCAAGGGATTCCTACATTGTTTTATTTTTTGTCCTGTTTTGAAGTTGGTGCCATATGTAAGCAGAAGGCCGAAAAAAAAATTGTCCACAGTCACATGTAAAGGGCATTCTGCACTTTCTCTTAACTTTATGTTTCCATTTCTGCCCAGAACGGGAATTTTTCCATGATTTGCCCTTCATGTGCTCGGCTAAGAGTTTTGCTCCTGTGAAAGTCTCCCCACAGCTGACACAGATGTAGCTTATGGTCTCCGCGTGCTGAACACAATGTCGCAGGAGGTGCAGCCGGTGCTTAAAAGCTCGGCCGCACTGGCACTGGTGTGAGCGGCGGCCTCTGTGGAGGTAGCGGTGGCTGATGATGAGGGAGGGCTGCCGGAAGATGGCGCCACATTGCCTGCAAGGGTAAGAGGCCTTGGAGCGCCAGCTTGTGTTCATACGTTTAATCAAAGCCAAATCCCTGCTGTCATTCTCAAACATGGCCATGATAGTGGGCATTGGTGGGGGGGCAGGGTCAGAAGTTGCAGTGGCTGGAGTTGGGTCAGCGGCATCACGGTCAGGAAAAATTAAATGTGGAGAAAGATGATTTAAAGGCTGATTGGTTGATTGACCGACGGCATCATCTTTACCTGATCTGATAGGTGCAGCAGCAGACAAACGAATCGGGGCAGGAGGTTGTCCTGGATGGAGAAAGGGGAGCGACCCTGCAGGGGTTTGGCTAACATGGAGCTTTCCATTCATGACCTGTGTGACTACATTTGGACTACTGATGGCTGACAGGGCTGCTGAGCCATGGATATCCAGTGAAACCATTTTATCATTGAACGTTGATGGCTTGGTGATGATGCATACCTTGGTGCTGACCACTGACGTGTGAACTCTGGTGACATGGTTTAACAAAGTTTTCTCGGAGGTGAAAAAGGATTTGCATATGTTACATGCTTGTGGCATTGACTCGGAACAAAAGAGGACCAAACGTGATTTGCTTCCTTTGGGACACTGGTGGTGATGGAATGAGCTCTCGTCAGAGAAAACTTGGCCACAGACGTCACAGGAATACAAAGACATGTAGTGTTCATTAAGAGACGTCTCAGTTATGAAGAGCTCCTTGCACAGTGAACACTGATATTTCACCTTTATGCCACTACAGTGCAGCAAATGGAGCTTTATAGACTTAAATGGCCCTCTTCCACAAGAAGCACATATTGAACCATTAATCCTAGGAAGGGCTGCAGGGGTGTTTTTAGAGTCTGGATTATTAGAAGAGTCACTGGAATAATCAGTTGAACTTGAGTTGGAGTCACCGTCTGGATCATACGGAGGCATGTCTGCATGTTCAGAGTGTGTCTTATCTTCATCATCAGATTCGGAAGTTGTTGAATCATCTGCCCTCTCAAATTCACTTTCCGTGTCAATATCTTTATCATCTTCACCCACTATATACTCAACACTGTTTTCAGATATGTCAGGTCCCTCAGGCTTCATCTCAATTCTTTTCTGAGGTCTCAGCTCTGGCAGTACTGAGCTTTGCTGTGCAGTCTCCTCTTTAGACAAGTTGTTACTGTTTTGACTCTGGTACACGACTGCAGAAGTCAATGAGGGAGCTTCTTGAAGTGCCGCTGAACCCATGCAATGTGTCGCTGTATGCTTGTTCAACTCCCACACATTACTGAAAGACTTATGGCACTTTTCGCAGAGGGGTGGCGAGTGTGCATTATCCAGGTGCGCGGAGAGTGACGTCAGGCGTCTGAAAGTAACCTTGCAAATGTGGCAGGTGGCTTTGATATTGTGGCTTTTGTAGTGTGATATCAAGCTTGTTATGCTATTGAACTTTTTGCCACATTCCCAGCATTGCCTTTTTGTAGATACACACCATTCGTCATCGCTGCTTGAGTCTTCAGACATAAGGAGCTGGTCGAGGCAAACTTTGGGTGCTCTGCAATTTGAAGCAGATTTGGACAGAATGACTTGAAAAATGTTTGAGACCATCTCCATATTACAGGTTTCATACAAGCATCACAGCAGATAGACCTAGGCAAACAACAGCATTATATGTGTATTTTAGAAATGAAATAATTATACTTAATATTAAATCTGGACAATAAAAATAATTAGTTCATATCATATTTGCCAATTTGTTAGAGGCATTTATCAAGCAAAAATGCCAACCTCAACAACTATTGTACAGACTGCTAAGAAATTTTGTGCAGACATTCATGGTCCCCAGAAGATAAAGCTGGCTGACTTTGTTGATCCCCTGGCTCTTTCTACCAAGAGGTTTCTATTGTTGGCTTTGTGTGAAACAGCTTAACAACTATTACATGGACTGCCATTATATTTGGTTCAGAAACCAGCGATCCCCTCTGGATGAATCAGAAAACTTTGATGATCACTTGACTTTTCATATATCACCATGGTGAGGTCAAAATTTTGTCCAACACTTGGACTGACTTTGTGCAAAATGACATTCCCATCAGTCTCAGTACTCTGTACTTTGTATTTAGTACGAATTGGCAAATCTTAGCATGCTAGCATGCTACACTAAGAGAGTGAACATTGTAAATCTGCTTAACAATAAGTTAGCATGTTAGCATTGCAGTTCTGAGCCTATTAGAGTTTTTTATTATTATTAGTATCTCCAAGCTCCACTGCAGAGCCGGTAGCATGCTAGCTGTAGGCTCTTATGTCATTGTTGTTATTTTGATTTATACCACTGTTATAGAATTACAATTCATTATATTTTAGTTGCTAGTTTTAGACTGAAGGGGAAATTTGAATGAGGCACTGTAGGGTCTGAGAGATTGTGACAGATTATAGACTCACTAATAACTGAAAAAATAAAAGAAGTCCTTTTGTGATTAACCTTCACTTTAGGTGCGACGCCATAACCAGCACAACAAGCACAAACAATCAGCCAACAATATGTTTTCCCTTTAAAACGGTCTCCTCATTTTAACTACTGCCCATTGTGTTTGATTGTAACAGACACTTCAATGTGACATTTTTACCTGCACAACAGAACTGTACTCACCTGTCCACAAGTAGTCACTGGACCAGGAAACTTTTGCCTACAGGTAAAAAAAAATGTTACGCCTCTAAACTGGAAACTGGTGAATTGCTCAAGTCAGTCAATGTTAACAGATACTTTAAAAATGCAAACCGCCAGCGTCAACTAGTATTGAATTACTGGGCTTTTCGAAGAAATAACAGTCTCTATTCCACATTTCTGTCTGAAGCACATCCACCTGTACAGGAGGCGATGATACAGACACGATTCAATACATTACAAAAAGGGAAACCTTTCAAATCTCACATCTGAAGACACCGTAAGGTTGTTGATGGCGTCCACATATCGAGCTCTTCCATATCCGCTTTGCACCGGAAGAGGGGCGCCTACAGCTCCCAGAATGCACCACAGGCGAACTTTCCTATTCCTCAGTTTTTCCGTGTTTGATAAACTTGCAAATTACTGAAATTTTGATCGGCAGAATAATTGAATGTAATGATAATTTTAATATGTGTTTATTTTAATTAAAAAAAATACTTTCTAAAACTCTACACACAGGCGGGTTTGAATTAATTATATTTTATATAACTTTTTAAATATTATAATTCATTAATTTGAAGGAAACTAGAAAATGTCTTGTTCTCTTCACTTGAACATCACTTATAATGTATTCAGTAATATTTGGACTATACCTTTAAGAAATCTGAAGATGTGATGATCATTATTTTACTTTTTTTTTAAGTTATACAAGAACACTGTGCTTTAAATGTGTAATATATGTGTGTGTAGTTCAGGTCCTAACCTAAAACCTGATCAATGACTATTCTAACCCTCGCTGTTCAACAACCAATTATGAAGCACCAATTTTTTGCACATGCGTAGAACAAATCATCGCGCAATTGTTGTTCTTGTTCTTCTTCTACAACTTCTACTTTTAAAAAACAACAACTTGTAATTGACTCACGGGTACAACCTGGTGGTTGCACATTCCCACACGATAGAGCTGCTTAAAGTAACAGCAGCCTAAAAAACATTAACATCAGAAAAATGTGTGGGTCCCCTTATTCACCAATAATAAACATGAACAATCTTCTGAATCTCAACTGACCTCTCTCTCTCTCTGTCTCTTTGTCTCTGTCTCTCTCTCTCTCTCTCTCTCTCACACACACACACACACACACAGACAGTGTTGTTAATTAACTAATATAAAACGAATGAAGAACAAAAAAGTAGAACGTGTTTGCTCAACTATCACCCTAATTTATGGTATTCGTGTTTTATGGCAGCTGACCACAGACTGTCTGAAACATTATAAAACTGAGTTCACAGCGAGTCCAGGGCTGTTTTATACAGCCTGTGGTCCAGGGACTCATCTCCGGATCTCTGTCTGTGTGGCGGAACTACTCATGTCATGACAATGTTTCATAACGACAACATTTGTCAGACGAACGAGATGCGTTTGATTGGGAGCAAATATAATTTTAGGCGGGCGGCGCTTCTTCTCGCTAGTTAATGTTAGAGAACCGGCTAACGCTGTATTACGAAACAAGCGCAATAGCGGAAAGCTAACGTTATTTATGTTCACAGACTAGCGCTTTGGGTTCAAATGTAACCATTCACCATCAAATACTGTGTACCATAGTGATTATCACAGGATTGACAGCAGAGAGTAGAATGCTACTTTTAAATATATCATCGAGATTTCAGTGAAATTACCATTTTGAGCTCGCCTCTGCTCGGACTGCTGCTCCGTCGTTAGCTCGCTGTCTGTTGACATCGACGGTGCTGCTGTAGTGACTCAGGTGAGCGGCGACATGTCGGAGTCCGGCCACAGTCAGCCCGGGATGTACGGCCCGGGCCGCAGAAGGAGGCGGCGCCGGGGAGACAGAGATGCTGGACCTCCGGGGCAAAATCTGTCCGGACCCAGTCGGGATCGAGAATACCAACCGAGAGAACGGAGGGTAACACACACGCACACACACACACACACACACACACAGTCACAGTCACATTAATTTTTTTTTTGACTGATGGTTTGAGTTTTATATTTGAGATTACTAACTCCCTTTCATTGATGTGTTCAGGATGGGAGCGAAGATCCACCTGGACCACTCATTCAGAAGACCCCCATCATTCTTGCCAAGCCTCCTGGGGAAAGGGTACGTTGGCTCGTCTCAGATAGCTTTTTGTAATGATCATTAAGGAACACAACAGTAACAATAGTGCATGCAATAACAATGTCATTGGGGAGTTTTGATTTGTCGAGGTAGCACTTAGCTTGCAGGGTAGTCAGATTGGCCACAGCGTAAGAATATACTGTATGTTTGTGTGGTGTGAAATCAAACACAATGCTCTTGAATTTGAGAAGAAAATTTAGCAGAAATTACTACATTCTAACCACATTCACAATGCCAAAACAAATGACTCACACTTAGTGATCATTACAAAAAGTGCAGCTCCTCGACCTCACAAGCTCATGTAATCTGTTGACTTGTGCTGTTGCTGGGTCTTTTTCAAGGCTAAGCCATCACAGAACACACATGTCAGTGGAGCTCCAGTCCTGGAGAAGCCCATCATGCTAATGAAAGCCAGGGATGATGGAGGGAAGCCGGGGAACCCTCCGGAGACGGCAGCTCAGCCCTCTGGTCCTGGACCCTCCAAGATGGAGAAGGAAGGGCAGCGACCCACCCAGCCTGTATACCAGATCCAAAACCGAGGGATGGGTGCTTCTGCATCAAGCAGCGCTGTGGACCGTGAGTTATTCTGGATTTCACAAAAGGAACAGTTTTTTCCTAATCCTATGTATTCCACTTGGGTGAACGCATTAAAGCCAAATTAAGTGTGCAGAGAAAATAAAAATAAATGTTTTTATATGACTTCTAGCCATGGTTGGCCAATCTAAGCTCCTCCCTCCGGAGAAGATGAAGCACAGCATTAAGCTAGTGGATGATCAGATGAATTGGTGTGACAGTGCCATGGAGGTGAGTTAATATTGACATTAACAGTAAGTTGATCAGCTGATTGCAGAGTCACTGTATCAAATTATTTGATAATGTTTTCAATATATTGTGATGCAAGGAAGTTGTGTTTTCTTGTGATGTGCTGCAGTATCTGAGGGACCAGACAGATATGTTGGTGGTGGGAGTCATTGGCCTGCAGGGAGCTGGGAAATCTACGATCATGTCGCTGTTATCTGCCAACACCCCTGAGGAAGATCAAAGGTCAGGTTGGTCGTAACATCAGCAATAAGCCATACCTTTAAACTGCTCAGTTATTTGTGAATGATATATTGAATACCTTTGTTGTTTAAACAATAATAAACAAACTTTTTCTCGTGTCCAAAGTGTTTTACAAAAATTAGTCATAGGAAGTCAAAATGAAAAACATAACAGTGTCTAAAGTGAAGTGAAGTGGATGAAGTTGATCCATGAGGATAGTAGTCCTCTACTATCTAGTATTCTAATTCCAGTTAATATATGAGATGGTCAGTTAAAACTAAACCTAGAAACTGACTGAACCTTTAGTCTTGTAAAAATTTGCCAGCAAAAGTGACTGTCAGACTTACAGTACTGTTAATACAGTACGAGAGCAATTACTGATTGGTCTAAAACTATAGCCTAGTAACACCAGCAACTACACAAGTGATGCAAATAAAAAAAGCTGAATACCACTGAAAAGTAGAATATAAGAATCTAATAAAAAATCTACACTATATATGAAGTTGAACACACAGGGGCAATAGACTAAACCTACATGCTTCTGTAGACTATTTCAGCTAATCATACATTAATTGAGTTCACAGAGCTTTTAAAATCAGGCCAGTGTGTGAGACTGTTTCAAAGAAATAAGGACGACAAACTAAAATACTTATTGAGACCTTGACTCTATGTCTATGTATTTATATTTGTAATACGTGTTTTCCTATTTCTTATAAAACACAAATATTCCAGGTTTTAGGTTCTCAACTTTATCTCATCTCATTGATAGGTTCATTGGAAGAATAAGTGATGGAGGTCACTGTGTCCTTTTGGAACAGTTTGGAATAAGCATGACTGTTTGTTTGCACAGGGGTTATGTATTTAGAGCCCAGACTCAAGAAATCAGAGAAAGAGGAGGAAACCAGAGCACAGGCATTGATTTCTTCATCACACAGGAGAGAGTCATCTTCCTAGATACACAGGTAAGAATGAAGCATTGTGGATGCAGTGACAGTAGTATTTTTGATTTGCTGTTTGAATGTAAGCAAGCCATGACCTGCGTGAACTGAAACGTCTCCTTGAACCATGAACCTTATTTGT
Source organism: Centropyge bicolor (assembly GCA_037975185.1). Classification (NCBI taxonomy): domain Eukaryota; kingdom Metazoa; phylum Chordata; class Actinopteri; family Pomacanthidae; genus Centropyge; species Centropyge bicolor. The sequence goes on along the minus strand of JBBMOC010000038.1, from coordinate 868,769 downwards.
TTCTTCAGCCAATGCTCAGCCCATCTATTCTCGACCACCTCATCAACAACGATCGGAAGTTGCCTCCAGAGTACAACCTCCCTCACACATATGTAGAGATGCAGGTCAGTTACTTGCCTGCAGATGGCAGTGAAAGCACTAGTTGTTTTAGCACAGGTACATTACCCTTCGGGACCAACGTGCACCTTTAGTTCTCTGATACATTATTTAATAGCAGTTTATTGGTCATTTTAATTCTTCTGTGCACACATATTCACATGCGACCGCTCTTTATATAATCTGTCAACAGTCTCTTCAGATCGCTGCCTTCCTGTTCACAGTGTGCCATGTTGTCATTGTGGTTCAAGACTGGTTCACTGATTTAAACCTCTACAGGTAGGTACTTGCTCATCTGTCATGGATCTGTGTTAATACTTACTGCCCAGTTAATAAAAGAAGAGGGTAGCTCTGAGGAAAGCTCCTATGATAAAATGGAACTCCCCTTCTGCTGCAGGAATGTCAAGAATTTCATCTTGTATCATGAGAGGATATTTGTCTTCTGCTTTTTCATAAGTTCAGTTATGTTATTCTTTCAGTTGGTCTTGTAGTCAGTAAATGGGGACAAAGCCAGACCTGTTGAATATGAGACTCATTCCTCCACACCATTATCTGTTGAGGATACCCATGTGAGCAGCAAATTCTAGT